>OZ007555.1:81316478-82561348 GCA_963931855.1 Philhelius festivus
AGACGTATATTTCTTGAATAACATTTAAAAAAATTATAGTTTTCCAGCATCATTAAGAACTAAGTTAAGGCTATGCGCCGAGCACGATTATTACTGTCTAAATTTTTTTTAAATAATATCCTTGGCCGCGTTATATTTGAATGATAATATTTAATTTTAAAAATAAATCCAAAACAAAATTTAATAGTATTACATTTTTAGTTTCGTTGATTTACTAAACATGCTTGATTACTGCCGCGATTTGTTTTGTGTGACTATCTATTACGACAGAGAAATACTTTGATTCTCTGACTTTATTTAGTAAATAATTTTGTATCGTCGTCGTGTCGACTAAATCAATAATTTCGTACCAAACCTAATAGTAATTCCTACGTCTTGAATTAGAGTCGAGGCTTGAGTTCTGTGAATATGTTCTCGAATGACTGAATCAAAGGATGCTATCATTTCGATCGCTTTTAAAAAAAATTATATTAATTATGCACACATACATTTTTAGGTGCATCTCTAAAGTCATTACAAAGGAAATCATAATTTATCACCTGTACCGGACCACGATTAAGCAAATTATTAACAAGATTATTAGTCATATTGATAGGCTACAGACAGGGCTCATCACTAAAATCTAAACTGATGCATATCTCTGATGACGATAAAGTGCTTGAAAGATCTTAAGAACTACTTTTTCTTCATTGGCAGATGTTTTCTTCTAAGAGAGAACTAAAAAGTATCATACCATATTTTCAAATACTTCCATCAAATACCTTCTCAATTTAAGGGCGAGCTTGTTGAAGCTGCGCCGATCTTTTCTTGACATTCTGATTTATTCTTTTCTGACCTGTTTAAAAATGTCTTTAAGAACCCGCTAATTTCTTTTTCTGTACCCCCTTAAGTTTGTTTAACAAAACAATTTAAAAAGTGCGGTGCCATATGAATTGATTTTTTTTATTTGTTAATTTTCCGCCCCTAGTCGTGCCGCCCGCGTGCCCCGTACGCCTTGCGCGCCCGTTAACGGCGGCCCTGCAGTATACCTACTTACAATAGAAATTACGTGTAGCCGTAAAATAAAGTAACATCCTAGTCTATCATATTATATCCCCAATCCCTGTCATCATCCCTATCCCTTATGTGGAGATACTATTATGTGAGTGTCTGCATTTTATGAAATGGATAAACAAGTTAATTTCGAGGAAGCCTGTTTGTATACTATGTCAAAGGTAGAATCTTATTTCTTCAAGTTGATTGGCAATTCGGTCGACACCATTTGAAATGTGATTTGCGCTACCAATGCGAATATCTTGTCTTAAATACGCGACGCATTACCTTGGATTATTATTTTTATTATTATTATTACGTGGTGTGTGTTGTAAAAAATACCTATTTTATGTGACAAACATACACAAATAAGAACGAGTATCATTTTATGATGCCTATTTTATTATTTTGTTGTCATTGCACGAAAGGCGACATACTTATATATACTATATGTATGTATGTAGGTATATAATAAGAATAACATTCCACCAGTGTCTTCGTCAGATACATTGTTTATTTTGCCTTGAAATTGTTCTTTGCAGCTTATACATTTTTTATCCAGCTTCTTTGTGACGTGCTATTATTTCAGTTTTTTCTTGTGATTTGACAATGCACGGCACTCACTCCTATGACATCAACCGCGGGTGGTTATTTAATTTGTGGATCCAGTAATATAACAACGTATTAAATTCTAGGCACATATACATATCTACATATATAACGTCAACGAAATGTATAAAAACGGCAGTATTGGAATTTTTGTACCATTGTTATGGAATCAAGGACTGTTTCGAAGTTTACAAGTATGTACATAGGTATTTAGATTCAATTGCAAGACTTGGCTGGTGTAATGATATAATAGATATGGCTTTTAAATCAATGATCCGAATATGGGTCAACCCTTACAATGTATACAAATAACTAGTCTAACAGGTTTTTGAGTTCACAACTCAAATCTGCGCATATTTTGAACATAGAAATCAGTTCATTTTTAACACAAATTACCAGAATTTCTGTATATTTTTTTCAAATCCTTATTGCGGATCTCATAAAGAAATTAATGTTCCTTAAGTTGTTCCGGACCGGGCGATTTACGATGAATGGCAAGATACAAGATAGGAAAAAGTCATTTTAGGTCAAGAAAAGGAAAAAAAAAAAAACAACAATCGAGCATTTAAAGATTTCCTATTGTCGCTGAATTAAAAGGCGCAAAGTTGCAAAAATCGAGGAGTTGCGTGAATCGAGAATTGCGTTAAAAGAGAACGTACTGTATTTTATAATGACTTTAAATACCTTTTTTTATAGCATTAATAAATAATGTAAAAAGAACATATTTATATATCAGTATTAAATAAATAAAAAATTATTATTTTAGGTAGGTATTTTGATTTATCAATATTATCATAATATTAAGAAAGTTATAGAAAGTACAAAAAAAGAAATGAAAACTTCCTTTATAAACAAACATTGAGAAAAAACTCGTTCCGGCCCTGTGCTGCTGTGAGGAAGTCAGAATAAAAGCACTTAAAAAATCTCGTGTTAAAGGAAACAGTGTTTATTAAGAGAATTTTATGAAATAAATATTTTTTATCAAAACTCTTCGATATCTAATAGATATGTATATTAGAAATTTTCGCCAATCAAAATCAAGATTTTCAATATTGATTCAATATAGCTTTTTTGGCCTTTAGTCCACAAAAATCGGCGTTTCGTCCGGGTGATCTCACATGGACTCATCAGTTGATTATTTTAGTAGTATATAGAATTTGTATTATAAAAACCTTCATTGTTTGTATCTATTAAATTAGATATAGAGGAAATTATGAACAAGTTTCTGAGAAGTTCAAAGGATTAATACCTTATATATGGATTTTAACATTTTGCTATCGAAATCAATGCGTTATGAAATTTGGGCACTAATAATATTTTCGACAGACACCTTTAATTTCGATTACTTCATTTATTTGATTTTTTTTATTTTAAAAGAAAAAGTTCAGCTTCCGCCTCAACATACAAAGGAATTGATATTTTTGAAATAACTGTCAGAAAAATTTGGATTAGATAAAAAATCCTTTGATAAAACCCCGGTTTGATAAAATTTTGTAAAATTTTTTGATTTATGGCAAATAAAATATGTATCTTATCTTATGAACAAGTTCTAGGTTGCTGTCAGAAGATTCAAGAGATTTCTCCAAAAACTAGTGTACTAAAACAGGCCACTGTTCCAACGTCTTTGTCACAATCTGTTCAAGAGCGAGCCACCTACATAGTAATGGAAGACTTTAAAATACAGTACGAACTCGGTTAACGCAACCCTCGATTCGCGCAACTCCTCGATTTTCGCAACACTAAACGTCTTGACTCTATAAGTGCTACTTTTCAAAAATATAACATCGACTAGTGCAACTTCTTGTGTTTATGCATTTGTTCATTGAAATCAAAACATCAAACCAACAAAAATGATTTGTTTGGTTTAAATATTATAACATCTCTAAACAAGTAAGCCATTACAACTACAATTTTTCATTTAAAAAAATATAACCCAGTGAGTGCAACAACCTCGGTTATTCCAACTGCCTCAATTTTTATTAGTTGCGTAAATCGAGTTTGTACTATTTTGTGTTTTTTCGAAGTTGAAATAGTGCTGAAACTTTTTTAATTCGATTTGCTTTTCTAGGCTATCTGCAAAGTAAACATTGTTTTAGCTGCAGCTGAGGAACAAAGATTTAGGAAATGGCTCTTTGAAAAAAACGGATATGAAAGGCGGAGTACGGCAGTACGGAGGTGTCGAAAGTAGTACAATACTTCTAGTAGTACTTTCAGTAACACTGATTCTGCCTCTTATAAGGAAGTGACAAATTCTCCAATAGTGTATATTTCATGAAAAATTGTCATTACTTTAGCCGGTCAATGAAACTTTGAGATAAACATTTTAGTAATTACTAATGAAGAATAGGAGTTACACAAAACAAGAATTGTAAGACTCAGCATTTTTGATGTTTTTTCAGTTTAAGACCCTCATTTCTCCTGAAAGTCGACTAGTTAATGTCTTTTCATACTTAGGAGCTTAAAACTTGTCAACATATTCTGCCCTAGCGAGGTACCCGTCGGAACGGAAAATTCTCCGATTTCGTACGAATCGGAGGATTTTTGGTTCGAGATATTCTTCCGAACAGCTGTTCGGAACAATTTTCCGACATCACGGAACGCATACCGGCGAATTGCGTTGCAGTGCGATCAAGTACATTTTTGTTTGTCATTTTTGGCAGCTAAATGTAATTTTTTTCCGATTTCCTCCGACACACATTCTTGTCGGAATTTGCTTACGATTTTGAGAAAAGTGTTGAAAAATGTAAGAAATAAAAAAAAATATTCATTTAACTACATATGTTTTTTATTTATTGCTTGAATTTATTTTTCAGGTCGAGGCAAAAAGAAAAAACCACTAATCAACAATATGAACTTCTTGTGAACTCGATGTTGGAAAAACCCGATATAGCCCAAAATTACACCAAGAGGTCATCAGAAGCTGTTGCTGCATTTTGGGATGAGTTGACCGACCAACTTAACAAACTTGGTTCAAGAAAAAGAGATGCTAGTGGTTGGAAGAAGGTATTTTCATAATCTGACCATTGTTTCAAAATTGTATATTGTACATTATGTATGCATCCTTTAAGGTTTGGAGTGACTACAAAGGTTATATAAAAAAAAATTGGCTACAAATAAAAAAGAAATTTCGGGCACAGGTGGTGGCCCATATAAACAAAAAGCTTTCACACCTTTGGGTAAACAGTCATTGCTCTGATAAAAATCAACCATGGAGTCGATGGCATTGGAGCATTAACGTTTGGAGCGTTTAGTGAAAGAGAGACCATTCACCCCTCATCTTCAAACACAACAGGAATTCGAACGTCATCCCCAAGCACAACTGTAGGCGATAATGGAGCAGAAAACATCGGAGAAGCAGATCATCAAGAAGTTACACAAAATTCTCCAAATAATTCCACAAAACGCCCAGGAAAAACTGTTTCATCCATTCAGCTTCTCAAAAAGCAGGTAGAAAACCAAAAACAGTTCTTTACGGAAATCAGAACCGCTTTGCAGGACACAACAAACCTCTTGAAGGACACGACAAAAACTCTGCAAGACTCAGCGACTCATCTCAAAAGAGTATATCGATCGGTGGAAAGTGTCTGCGAAGTTGAAAAAAAAAGTTGAAAGAAATGCAAGAACACAATACTGAAATGCGGAGAATTGCATTGCGCAAACTTGAGATCAAGTCAAGGATACTTGAACTTGAAATTTCTAAGGCCAACTTGATGCTGGTATAATTCCATAATACTTTATTTAATACTATCAAACAAAAGCCATGGAGGCTGTGATTTTTTTTAGGAGAATAAGTTATTTTTTTTTATTTAATAAAGTTATTTATGTGTGTAAGTTATTTTTGTAATACAGCTTATTTTAAGTTATTGAAAGTATTGTGATATTATTTCATTTCTTATTACGTTTGCCTGACTACGAAATAAGTTTGGTGCAACTTCTTCGGGTTCCTGACTCTCTTCCTGTTCTGTGTTGTCTGTGGTCTCCATATTGTCGTAATCACTATCGAAGTATAGACATATATTGTGTAAGGCGCAACACACATTCACTATTTGCGCCGCTTTCATCGGGTCATAGTGTAATTGTCGAGCACTCAATAAGCAACGGAACCTGCTTTTTAACAAGCCTATGGTACGTTCGACTATATTTCTTGCGCTTTTGTGTGACGTATTATAGCGGCTTTCAACGCTATGTGTTCTTGGAGTCCGGAAAGGTGTCATAAGCCAAGGCTCCAAGGCATACCCTGAATCGCCTTGAAAAATAAAATTAAAATAGTTACTATCCAAAGAATTTTGTATGATGTTTTCTTGAAATTCTTGTTAGTGTTGAATGTAAAACGTTTTCATTTCCAAACAATTTCTTTGATTTGTATGATTTAAACGCTTCAGAGTCTCAATTTAAGTATTCTAATTGGTACTGAAAACTATTTTTAGATCAAAGAAACATTTCGATAAATTTTCATATGAGACACGTTACAACACGTCCAACGAAAAATACATTTTGAAAAGTGTCCTTTAAGACATTTTTTTCGAAATATTTTTATTAATTAAAAATGGTTTTAAGAACCAATAAGAAGACTGATAGTGAGGCTCAGAAACGTTTCAATCCTGCAACTGAAAAGACTGGTAATCTAAAAAAAAAGTACTTTTTTAATTTTAAAAAAACGTTCGCCAAAAGGGCCAATTTTGCATTCAAAAAGATGAGGGCTGAGTTCGTAATTGCAAAACTGCCGCAATCCTGCAAAAATTGCGTTCATAATTGTAAACAAACAGCAATATCTCTGCATGAGCATGGCAACACTTGTGTTCATAAAAGTAAACTTACAGTCAGCATGCGGTCAAGTTGGCATTTGTTTATTTTATGTTGCTGAATTTGCAGGAAAATAGCAGAGGAACAAATGTGAGTAATTTTTTTTTAAATTAATTTATAATCGTTAAAAAATTGATTTTTTTCATCTCAATAACTATCAAACTAATAATAATAACTATCTATCCACAGTATTGAATACGACGCCAAAATCTGGTCCGATGCTGATATCAAACTATTGGTTTCCATCCGTTTGGGAATGGAATCGGAATTTTTGGCTGGGCGCAGGAAGAAAAACGTTCTATGGGGAAAGGTTTTCCAAGAACTTAGAACTATTTTGCCGACGTTTCCTTATGATAGGGATGATATTATAAGGAAGTTTCAAAACTTAAAAGCTTCCTACCATAGGATTAAAAAAAGAAATAAATTAAGTGGCAGAGAGGCTTCTTCATGGGATTACTTCCAGCAGTTTGATGAAGTTTATGGATCTCGACACAATGTTGAACTTCCTCCAGAGCTAATGGCTGAGGTATTTATACAACTTAATGAAACTGAAAAAGAAGCAGAACATGAGACTCCCGTAAAGAGGGCAAAAAAAAATATCAAGAGTTCAAACAACCAAATTCTGGAATTTTTAAAAAAAGAAGCGGTGGAAGATGAACGGCGGCACAACGAAATGCTAGAAATTGAAAAAGAAAAAATTGACGTTGAAAACCGACGACTAGAAGTGCTCGTGGGCTTAAAAGAAGCATTAGAAAAGATGTCCAATTAAGATGTGTTTATTTGTTTAGTTTTTAGTTTATTGATACCTATCTATGCAGCGTTTCGTACTTTTTATGTAATAATTGAATTCCAGAGTACAAATTTTCATTGAAAATAAAACAATTTATATAAAAAATAACAGAAACAGGTTTTTATTAGTTTGTTGTTTACGTTGATATGTTAATGTACATATACATGTAAACTCGGGTTATCAGTGTGTACAAATTAATATTAATTAAGATGAGAATAGCATAGCAATTCGATTTCTTTTAGCTTTAGCTTCATTTGAAACCTCGGAAGCAAGTTGATGATCATCTACAGTACTCATATCATAATGGTCCAAATTTTGCGTTTCGGTAAATGAGTCAGGTATTAAATCCTTCTCTTGCAGAATAATAATATTATGCAGAACAACACAAGCAAGAGCTATGTATTTGGCATATTCCAAGTTTTTTATATCAATGAATTTGAGAATTCGAAACATTGACTTCAATCTCCCAAAAGCTTGTTCAATGCATACTCGTGTTGAGCTGTGTACAAAATTGTAAGTTTTTTGTGTAGCTGTGAGATATCCGTTATCTCGATATGGCACCATAAGATACAAGTTAAGGGGGTATGCGGAATCACCTAGGATGTTACCATCTTGCATAATTTTTTTGGATCCGCTCTGTAATGCTTTTCCTATTGAGCTTCGTTCCCAAACTGATGCGTCATGACAACTACCGGGATAACCAAAACATATATCAATAAACTTTTGGTTGTGGTCACATATACCCTGTGCAAGTAAAATTCTTGAGTGTTTTGTATTTTATTTGTTTATTACTTGAACTATACCTGCATATTGATTGAAAATGTACCTTTACGGTTAAAGTAACTAGTTGGATCCGTTTTGGGTGCTATTATTGGTATTTGGGTTCCATCCACACATCCAAGTACATTCGGAAAAGGATTATTTCTTAAGCTTGCGAAACTATTCATTATTTTTAGTTGTTCATGAATTGAATCTGGCCATTTTATATACATTTTTCTTAACTTGAATAGCAATTTTGTTGTTTGAAAAAAGTATTTGAAAGTTGATCCTTTGGCAATGTTAAACAAACAGCTTATTTCTCTAAAAGAGCAATTATTTGCGAGCTTCCAAAGAGTAAGGTAAAGAGCCAACCTCATATCTATACTCGGACGTCCAGAGTTTGAGTTTTTCCAAAATGGCTTTAGTTCATTCGCAACAAACTTTGGAAAATTTTGTGTTATTATTTGGAAATAACGGTTATGCATTAAGAGACTTACTTGAAATGTAGAGCGTGTCATCCGAAAATGGCTTTGGAAAACGTCGTCTGGAAATTCCTTGATTGTTTTGAGGAAATTCGTATTTTTTGGAATATGCCTAAGCATCATCTTGCGGGTTCTTATACTCAAAAATATTTTTCTTCGTCTTCGATTTCTTAATTTTCTATTATTTGCCAATTTTCGTCCCAAGTTTTCAAAATCGGTTGCTTCCGAAAGGCTAAGAACAATGAGCTTTAAAATTATATTTTTACAAGCCATTTTTAAGATAACATTGGAAAACCAAATAAATTTCCTGACAAATAATTAATATTTATTGTACATGCATATTTGATTTGTCTATGCTTGCTATTTTGGCATTTATGAACTCATTTTTAATAAAGTATGATGACTGCACACATGCTGTTGTAATTGTGTTCATAAATGTATTCGAAGCATGTTTTAGGCACGGCAGGGGCAACAAACCATGCAATTACGAACTCAGCCGAGGTTACGTTAGTTAATAAGATATAACAAATTAAATTGATTCACCTAGTAACCAGCTTTCTCTTGCACCACTCAGATATTTTTGTTCAAAATAACTACGTTCCGGACTCAAAGACCAAACATGGGAGTCGTGATTGGCTCCTTGATAGTTTGCATTAACGGCTCTGATCTTCATTTTGTAGTCGCAAATCTTTTAAGAAACAAAAAATTGATGAATAACAATATTTTTGTTCGCATTTTCAGATTGTTACAATCATCACGTTAAGACTGAAATGTCCCTTGCGATTCAGAAAGAGATGTTTGTTATCAACGGGCGCAATTATTTGTACATGGGTGCCATCCACACAGCCAATCACTCCCGGAAAGCCAGTTCTTTCAAAGAAATTTATTTTCGAAAGCTGAATCTCTTCTTCTGACATCTTTAATGATATCCAATTGTTACATAGAGTGTGTTCCATTATACCCAGTGTTTCTTTTAGAATACCCGAAAAGGTCGTTTGACCAATAGCAGACTGGTAATCTTTACCTACTCCATGTTGGTAATTTCCCTCAGCGAAAAATCTTAGGCATGCTGCGAGCTTATGCTCCGGTGTAACGGCATCAGAACGATGATAGTGTTTAAATTTATCTCTTATTTGTTGAAGGACGTATTCAAATGCAGGTTTATTGAGACGAAAGTTTTTTTTTAAATCTGTAAGACAATATGGTTAAAATATGTATACAAAAATTAAATTAAAGATAACTTACTCGGCGTCTGTCATATCCTTCAATTTGCTCTGATTTCTTAACATCCTTCTTTTTTCTTTATTTTGTGTCCGTTTTTCTCTGGACTCAGCTTCCAAAAATAAGGCAACACTATCCATATTTAGGTTTTTATTTGATTAAATAGAATTTTATGAAAACTAAAATTGACCTTTTATTTGATTTCTAGTATTTTTTCCAACTTTTGACAACTCGGTTAATACATCTGTTTGAATATATAGAGATGGGAATCTGGGAATGTATCAATAATTGCCGATTTAATATATATATTTCGAATGGAAATATTTGTGTATAAATGTTTGTTATAACTCGCCAGTCTACAATTAATTAGCATAATTGCTATTCCTACTTATTGGAAGCTCCCATAAGATAATTCAAAGCTAGTTTGATATTTATAAATTCAAATATCGGATGATATATCGACTTATCTATGAACCTATATATTTTGTACATCTCTTTTTGAGCATTTAATGCATCGCACGTCAGATGAATGCGTCGACTCATTTATGTATTATTCTTTTCCGATGATAGATACCTCGAACGCAATTTAAACGTCCGAAAAAGTAAGCGTTGCGGAAAATTTTCCGCTCCGACGGATACCTCGCTAGGGCCGATTTATTTATAAACTGTTGGTTTTTGAGAAATGTAATCATGAAAAAACTGTTTGAGGCTATTTTGACTTCTCATTAAAACTTTTGCAGCATTCGGATCAAACCTGCCCTTCCCCTAATTGTAGTCATTTTTTTCTGCGTGTTCTTAACTTTTTTCTTTAATTTGGAGCCCATGAGATAAATTTTAACATATTAATATGTATTTGTACATACATACATACATTACCCAAATGTGTGCATATATATATTCTTGAAATCCAAAACTAAATTGCATAACTTTGTCAGGATCTTCCTGAATCCTGAATGAACACAGAAAACAAGTGCAATTTGTGGTGGAAGACGGGATGCACAAAATATGAGAGATGGCTCCCTGGGTTGTTAAATTAAAACCAGCAACCAGAGACTATTTATTACCTACTTATACATATGTACATACGAGTATTCTAGGTACGAATGTGCTAGGATTTGGAGTTAGGTGATGCTATCCATCCACTCAACCCTCAAGCGCGTATCGTATGTATGTAGATGAGTAATAGACTAGAGATGGTGAATGCAGTTGAATTATGCAAATTTGAGTTCTATTTGTTAGTGACAGGCAGCATTGTAGATAGAAACAAGACCAGACAATCTGTGCTTCGGACGGAATGAACAACTGCATAAATGCTCTTCTACAAACGTTAATATCAAAGGTTGATACCACATGAAGTGTTCCACACTTAAGTACAGATCGACCTCCCTATTCTCTCGGACTCAAGCAAAACACAAAAAAGCGAGGTGCTGATGCATAATAGTTTTCAGGACATTGTTCGCTTCAATTTGTGCAACAATCGTGTGTTTTTGACATTATAGTTGTTCTCGTTATACACAAATGGTTTTATTCAAAGTGATGATATTGCTTGGTGGTTGATGAAAAACTGAAAACTTAAATACCTAATTGCTGCTGCTTTTGGGCAGTACATTTTTAAGAATCAAACAAATTAAAATCAATTAGTGAAATAAAATACGTAACTCATAGTTTAATTTAAAAAAAAATTATGTTAGATCGAAAAGGTACCTTATCGTCAAAAATCTCGTTAGGAATTCGTAGTTATGTTCTATACGAATACGAGAACTCAAATTTAGGTATATACATATGTATAATGGCGCAAAATTTTAGGTGAATTAGTACGATGTTAAAGCTGTTTTAGTATGAAAGTAGGTTAAAACAACGATTTTGCAAATTTTAATCAAATATAGCATCATAATTTCTCTATCCTTTTATTAAAGTTAAAATCATCGAATACCTGTTTTATTTTTTTAGTATCGTGCTATTTACAAACGCCACAAATGGTCTGTTTACTTAGTTTATTACACGACCTGTCATTGTTTTAGGTTTGTTCTTAAGCAATTAAGCTTAACTTAAGCAAACTAGTTAGAAAATGTTTGAAATTAAGAATGAATTAGTAAACAACTTTAAAGTTAGCTAAATGTTAAGTAGTATCATATACTAATACCTATAATAGGCTATTTAATATCTTGCGCAAATGGTTTTAAAATACAAATCCAATATTCTACTCATTTTTTGTATCCAACAGTTGATACTATACTTAATTGTGCATGTTAAACAATTGATTTTTTAAAAAGCCATTAACCTATAAAAATTTATCGATTCACTATTTTAATGGACAATATGGAACTTGTTGAAGTAAAAACGGAAAATTTCCATCAGACACGTTGTCTTTTAGTTAATTTCAAGAATGTATGTAATACAGGGTCATTTAGTTCGTGGGCTGCATTTAAATGCAATAAAATTTGTATATATGTACGTAAAACCTAACTGTCATCCGAGTGTAGTTTAAGGTTTCATTTTACAAAATGGACTGTTTAGTAATTGCTGCACGCTTTAAAATTGTCGCATTTAAAAAATGAAGTTCACAATCAATGTCGAATGTCTTTTGAATACACAAAAAGTCAAGGTATGTTGTGCAAATTGATATATGAAGGTGATAATTGTCCAAACTTCTTTGAAGATCTACTGCAGTCACCATAAATTCTCATTCGTCAATTTATAGCCTAATTATTTTTTTTTTGTTTTTTAAGACTTTTTTCTTTTTCAAAAATCTTAAAGCTATACAAATTTATAAAAGTTAGGTAAATATCAGTTTAAAATTCTTTAAGATTCAAAAACAAGAGTCGATCGAAAGAACTGTACCGACCGACAAGCGTCAAAAAGTCATTGAAAATTAACTTGTCAGAATGGAATCCTGAAATATCTCCCTCTTGACAGGACACACAAAATATATTAAAATATTAATATTTGATTGAAAAAGAAAAATTAATCTATTATACGGCCCTCATGCCTACATAATGAATGACATACATACATACTTGTATGTACATACTGTTACAAAAATCGCCAATTAGGAGGAAAAAGAACCTTCGTAAATAAGAAAAGCAATCTCGTTAACTTTCAAATAAAATTTTATTAAAAAGACCCTGGTTCCCGAGAGGTTTGAAGTTTTTTTTTTGGTGAGATTAAAATTTTCTTATAATTTTTCGGATTCCTGGTAGATACTTGCTTATTGAGGGACGTGTGTTCGCTGCCTTAAGAACCGCCAAAAAAAGAGAGCGCGCTTCATTTTACGCGCGCCTTTTATTTGATTTCAAATTTCCCTCAAATATACCTTTCGATTACTGTAGTCGTCCTCTTCGCAGTGTATATCTGTCTCCCATTAATCTGACATTTGTAGCAACGTGGTTTTTGATTAGTTCAACAAAAAAAAAAGAAAGATCTGTTTAATTTGTTCATTTTTCGGATCGACTGAATCATTTTCGCAACAATACATATATTTTTCATTAAGCCAAGCGATGTCAATGTTAAAAGAATACAAATTTTATTCATACATGTAAAGTGACGGCTTGAAAAAATTAGCATTCTCTTTCAACATGGGTAAAGTGGTTATGTGAACTTTTCGGTATCATACTGAAAAGTTAAAATGAACTCCGAATGTTGCTGATATTGCGAGTTCAGTTAAACCTCTTCTTATGATGCTATAGCACGGGTAAAAAATAGAATGTTACTAAAATTTTACCTGGCACTTTCTTGGCATAACTTCTTATATAGGATCAAAAATTTAGAAAATGCCAAAAACAAGGCATTTAAGCATTATAAATTATCAAATACGCAAGAAGATCGGGTTAGGTTTTTCCAGTTACGAAAAGAATTTGATTTTTTGAATAGGTTTTTATATAGGCAGTATATTAATAACACGGAGGCTAATATAAAATATAATTCGAAATCATTCTGGGTATACTTAAATTCCAAAAGGAAAAATTCATCGTTTCCTCAAAATATGGAATTTGAAAGTCTAAAATCGTATGATACTCAATCTTCATGCAATCTCTTTGCACAATTCTTTCAAACTTCATATAACAGTGATTCAATAGATGATATTGATGAGCTATATCCAGATATAAATCCTTTATCCGATTTTTCCCTACAAAGTTTCTCAGAACAGGATGTTTTGGAAAGTTTACAGGATATTGATACGACAAAAAAAGCTGGATTTGATTTTTCCTCCTATTCTCTTATCAAAATGCTCAACTTCTCTTTGTTACGCTTTATCCCATATTTTCAATATATCTCTCTCGACTGGTGTATTCCTGGATGAATGGAAAATTTCATTTATTGATCCTATATTTAAAAGCGGTCTTAAACATTTAGTGAAGAATTATCGACCTATTTCTAAACTATCTACAGTACCTAAGCTTTCGAAAAAATGGTAACTCAAAGACTTTATTTTTCTGTTAAAAATTCAATATCCCCGTATCAACATGGTTTCTTAAAGGGTAGATCAACTTGCACAAATTTAACCCTTTATACAAATTTCTGTAGCAGTCAATTAGAAAATGGAAAGTAAGTTCATGTTCTTTATACTGACTTTGTAAAAGCGTTTGACCGCATACATCATGGTCTTCTCCTGCATAAATTAACAAGGTTGGGCTTCAATAAAGCTTTCATAAAATGGTTAAAATCATATCTATCCGATAGAAAGCAGATTGTAAAATTAGATGGCTTCACTTCTAACACTATGGAAGTTGTATCGGGTCTTCCGCAAGGGAGTCATTTGGGCCCATTGCTTTTCATAATTTTCACGAATGACTTACCTTCTGTACTGAGATATTGCAACTGTTTGATGTATGCAGATGATGTTAAGATTTTCTTTCCAACATCTTCGCTCACCGACTGTTTATTTCTACAATTGGACATAACCAATCTTTTAAATTGGTGTAGCTATAATCGCCTGAAATTGAACTATTCCAAGTGTAAAATTTTTAGTGCTACAAGATCTCCATCTCTTATTAATTTTGATTATAAATTCCATGATTTTAGCCTTTGCAGAGTTAATGTTATAAATGATCTTGGCGTACATTTTGATACTAAACTTGATTTTAGAGTGCACGTTGATTATGTTGTCTCCAGAGGTAATTCCTTGTTAGGATTTTTAAAACGTAATTCAAATGAATTTAAGGATGCGTATACACTAAAGACCTTATTTATGTCTTTAGTTTTACCTGTTTTGGAATATTGCTGTGTCGTATGGTCACCTTTCTATGAAAATAATATTTTTAGAATAGAGAGAATTCAAAAAAGGTTCACCACGTATGCCTTAAGAAAATTTAATTGGCTCGGACCCTTACCAAACTATATGGCAAGATGTTCTCTTATAGATTTGAAAACACTTAAATGTCGCAGGGAAGTCCAATGCATTTTATTTGTAAAAGATGTCATAGATAATCGAATATCTTCTATGGAATTGCTTTCCTTAATTCCCTTCCATGTCCCTATACGAATGTTTCGAAATAAAAGTGATTTGTTCTACATCGTCCCTCATAGGACTAACTATGGGTTAAATGAACCAATAACGCATTCTTTAAAACTTTTAATGGAGTTTGCAATGAAGTCGATCTTTTTATGAAGAGGGATTTTTTCAAGAAAAGAATACTCGTGCTATGTAATTAATTTTTTTTTATATTTGTTTCTATTCTTTTTGTTTGTAATAATTAATTGTTATCTTAATTTTTAATTATGTATATATTATGTAAGTTATGAAAACTGTTGTATGTACATATGTATTTTATTTATTTGTATTGTATTTATTTTGCCCAAACTAATATTAAGCCATGAATTAAATTTTGTTTTTTTTTTTTTGTAATCAGCAGATCTTTGTAATCAATTGATGAAATAAATAAATAAATAAATAAATAAATAAATAAATAAATAAATATATGAAAACTGTTTCATTGCATCACTTGTTCGAGTAAGCAGTGAATAATGGCAAACCGGACTATCACCAATTTATAGAAGTAACAAACCAGTGAACCTATAAGGTATACCACAAAGTGCATTTTCAGAAACCAATTACCGCTTGCAACCTGGGAATGGAAGCTGGAAAATAATCAGCTCATTCTGGGCACAGCTTAAGGAATATTCGCATCGTAAATTATGTATTTCTTGCCATGATTGGTTGCGTTGAAGCACTGGTGATCTTATCATAACCGACGAATGAGAACGCAGAGAAGTTTTGGATTTACTGCTTTGAGAAAAGCATCAGGTTCATCAATTTATCGAAAAAACAGCACTCTCCTGGTAATTTGGTTCTAAATAAAGATTTTACTGTCAAATATACTTAAACATTGTATGCAATTATCTTATAGTTGGGCTGTCTTGTTTGAGGTGTTCAAAAATTTCATAAATAGTGTCTTGTTTGAGGCCTGTGTTTCTTCCTCTGCCGCTGCTACCTAAAATTAAAAACAAAAACAGAAAATGTTTATCACGGGTACTGCCTTTGTAAAGTAAGTGACAAATCCTCTAAGAGAATTTTTAGCCACGTCATCTTAGCTGTTTAAATTTGAAACGATGCAAAAACACCTATCCACATAAAGAGAAAATTAAGTCTTTCAGAATGAAGAAAAAATTAAACAACAATAAAAACAAAACGAACAAAAAGTTTCCTGAAAATCCCACAGATCTTATCATTCCTGAGAAAATAAAGGAGTTTAGGATTTTTTACTTACATTTCTAACAACAATTAACACAAATAGAAGTTTTCCAAGTACATATTTATAATTTTATAATAGTTTTTTAAACTTGCATAGTTGTTATAAAGTTTTAAAGCGTCCTCTTTTATTTGACTGCCGGTCAAAACCTTCATTTTTAACAAAAACGTACCTGTTAATGATATGCCCTCAGAAATTTATGTTTAGGATATCATGGCCTATTTAAAAGTATAAAAACAAATAAAACTAAATAACAGACCACTACGACTACGGATTCTAGAGATTCTAAGCCTAGTCACATACAAGTCTTAGAGAATTTGTCACTTCCAGCAACTCACCCCTAAAAAATTAATTTAAAAATGGTTCAAAAATGCATAGAATAAAATTAATTTTTGTTTTACTTAGAAGTAAAAATTGCTTAGAAACGTTATTTGAAATGCCTGCTCTAACAAACAAAAAAAACGCAGATAATATTTGCGTTTATGGGCTTTATAATGGAAGTTCTAATAGAACGCCATAACCGATGACTTCATAGTAGCTGAGTTCTTTAAAAATATTTTTCTAAGGCTTTGAAAAATGGGATAGGTTTTAAATACGTGGTACGTGGGAGCTCTCGCTTAAGAAGAGTTGAAAAAATATTGGAAGCTTTTCAATTATTCCAGACATCAAATTGATAATGTATTTACTATCTCCTTCTTTACCACCATACACCTCTGCAAGTACTAATTCCTGATGATTCGGAAAACAGACTTAATTTTTTAACTGGTTGGATGTCTTTCATTATTTTACTGTTATTTTGAATGAACGATTGATTGAAAAGACCGAATGAGAATCAGACACTTTAAAGAATTTTTTGAGCAAAATAAAATAAGGTCCCCTAATAATATTGTTTGGCCAGGTAGATATCAAACAGATTAAATAATTGAACGGATTTTAAAATAATTTCTGGGGCCGCCGAAAATTCCATCGTTTGTAGAATCACCCTTGAACAGTACGAGCGAGTACGTGCGATGATGCAGTGCATTTTATTCTATACTATTCCTTTTTAAGGATTCTTTGTTTTTTTGAACTTTAATTTCGAATCTTATTTAACAGTTGCCCGCATTTTATGTGTTTAAATAAAGCCGAAATGGGAGTAGGGGCTTGGGTAAATTTAATGTTTAGGGAGGAAAGATGACTGAGACGGCAACGAAGGACCTGCAGAAAGTTGGATTCAATTTCAATTTATAAGCTCTTTGGATCTTTACTTCGAGAAAGTTATAAATAAAAGTTTATCACGAGTTTGCACTACGTATATTTAAGTAATACATATTAATGTGCTTCTGTATAACCAATGACTTTCGAAGTAATTGAAATAAACGAAAACCAAAAAAATATAATAGACAAATTATTCAAAGTTAATTCTTCAAAGAAAAATATCTTTGGCTAGCTGTTAGCAATATAATTTTAATAAGCGGAACATATATTTTAAATAAGCCAATAGCTAGTAACGCAGTGCAAAGTTTTAACTTAAGTCCCTTTTTTGTTTGTTAACATTTTTTGAAGTAAAACTTTTATTGCGGCGCACAGTGGTGCGGAAAAAAGTCTTTTTAGCTTAATGTTTAAGTACTCTTAGATAACCCGAGCGTATGATTTCAAAGAAGTTTTTAACATACATATATATTGTATGTTGTATGCCCTCAAAGTTGAAAAATAATTCTATTCAAGTCGCGAGCCATTTTCTCAACTAACTTTTAAATTCCTTTTTCCAAAGTTTCTTTAAATGAATTTTGTAACTTTTTATATCATTTTATTGGTTTACTTTTGACGATCTAAAAAATAAAAAAAAAAATCATAATTTATAAAAGAAGTCTTCTATAAGTAGCCTGAAACATTGGTACTAAGAAAAAATTTTTTTTTAACTTTTTGATTTAAAAAAAGCTCTAAAAGACTCCAAGCAACGAAGTATACCAGCGTGTGCTCCACACTTTCAAGTTCAAGCACGAAAAAAATCAGCTGCAGATACTTGCAGATGTGGGACTTATGTTCAAAATTATCTCGGGTTTCAAAAAACTCTGTCTTAACAGAGGTGTTAGTCAAAAAGTTCGATTCGATTTTTGCGAAACAATTTATTTTTGCCTTCAAAATTTTTCAACTCAAATTTTTGAAAAAAATGTCAATAACTTTACTAATGAGTTTTTATTAACCAAATTTTGACCAAATATGTATAAGATTAATTTAAACATGTTTGCAAAAGTTCAATTAAACCCGTAAAACAGTTTAGATTTTACAAATTTGTTTTCGCTCTCTCATACCAACATGAAAACCCTATAATTTTATGAAAATGTTAATTGCTTTTTTTCAATTATTTTGTGTTAACCGAATTGATAAAATATGTATTAGATTGATTCAAAAAACATGTGTGCCAAATTTCATTTAAATCCGTTGAACAGTTCAGATTTAACATACTTTTATCCGCTGTCCCATACAAACCAAACAACTGTGCAGCAACAATACATAAGATGCGAAACCGATGATGTAAAAGTTTCCACTCAGCGATCTTGGTTTGGCTTCTTCTATTAAAATGTGACTCCAGAAAACAGAAAAATGTGATAACCTACATATCCGCGATTTCATCATCATCATCATCATCATTATAACAAGCTTTGATAAAGTGTTCCAAGGCCTTTCTGAGTGTATCTGGTTCCAATTTCTGTAAGCGCCTTTAAAAGATATTAAATAAACTCAATTGTTGTTATTATTCATTCAAATTTATTATATAAATTAAAACTGATGATTATTAAAAATCTCCCTTTCATGCTTTGGGACACACGCCTTAAATTATTTCTACAGATTTTTCATAAAA
The DNA here is from genome assembly GCA_963931855.1 of Philhelius festivus. NCBI lineage: Eukaryota > Metazoa > Arthropoda > Insecta > Diptera > Syrphidae > Philhelius > Philhelius festivus. Next base: position 81,335,709 of record OZ007555.1, read on the forward strand.
TCGGTTTCCTTCCGTCTCACAGTGCGGTATTTTGGTCTAAGACCTGGCCAAAAATATTTGGGCACATTTTTCACATCAAATTTATGTAGGTACCAAATGACTAAAAAGTTATTTGGAAAAATAAATTTACATTTTTTTGGTAAAACCCACTTAAGTGCGCCTCCCGATAAGCCGGGAGAAAAAAAAATATTTTAAATCGAAACAACCATGTACACCACTTTGCTATAACTTTTTTTAAGCTAATATTTTATTCTTTGTTTTGTTTTTTAATTCAATGACATTTAAGTTCAATTAAACAACCATTTAATAGTTTTTGAGAAATTAAGTTTTAAAGTTGAAATTAATAAAAAACATCGTTTTTAGTTGATTTTTTATAAAGTTTTGCATTATTAAGGCCAAGTTTTTGGCAATATTCAATGGCCTGATAAATTTTTAGCGAAATACTAAAAAACCTCATTCCCAGAAATATCATAGTTTCTAAGAAATTAAAAAAAAATTAAGATATTTTTTTCACCGAAAACTTCTTTTTTTCGTTTTTCTTATGAGTGGTTTTATAACCCGAAATTTTCTTAATCCGGGTGTTCAAATGTCATTCCGAAACTTTCTGTCCCAGTATACATCTAACCAGGTCTTAAATACCTGCGACCCTCTAAATCCAAAATTCGAAAAATTTGAGATGTGGTTATTCTTTTTTGTTTTTCCTTCCGCAACTTTTGTATTATAGTCAAGCCTCCTTTGAAAACGACAGTTTTTTCGTCTCGCTTTTTGTCCTTAAACTACCGAGATAAGGGTCTGATGCCAATTGAAGCCGCTTAAGCACATCGTTGCATACCGTCCTAGAGAATTTTTGTGAGAAGTGTTCTCACGCTTGTAATGGAAGCTGCTTCTACTATACTATTAAAAAGATTTAGTTGGCCTGATGGATCACTTCGTATTGACTAGCAGTTAAATTAGCTTTGACGAATAGATATCCTCAAAATGTTTTTAGGTGTGTGTTTCTTGGTTTTCGGGGCTTTATTCTTTCGAAGTTCCACATTTTTTTATAGACGTTTTTTCGATCACTTGGTTCCCCGAATTCTTTGCTTGAGCGACCTTTAGACCTTCCGGGAAGTATGCCAACAGGTAGTGTTTTTTTTTCACTTAGCCACTCTTCATTCTTATCCAAGAAACGTATTTCTGTGCTATTTCACAATTGCCATCTTCGTTTATAATTCGGTTTGAACGCCCTGATAATTTTGTGAAGTTCATCTTTTTTCTTTGGGGAAGCTTTGTTATATCCATAACGTTTTTATCCAAATCTTCAAGTTTTCCGTCAAGGAGTCCTTGTGAGCTTCCTCTTACCAACTCATGGAGCTATTTTTCGGTTAAAGGCAAGATGGAATAAATTGGAGTCATCTGGAATAATATAAAAATCTATTAGTTAGAAACGCTTTAAAGGAGATTTTCTCAATGGCTTTGTTTTTTCTTAATAGAAAACTTGTGAATGGTTTTGAAATCTTAAATTGTTTTACATATAAGGGAGTTATATAAAATATATGATAGATTAGTGTGCGAGGTGTTGCATATATTTGAAAATACTAATATTTGGCAAAAACAACTAAAAAAGTGCATTTTTTTTTAAGTGGATACTTAAACTCATTTGAATAAATTAAGTTGAATATAGGTATAAATACATTTTTGTTTAAAATACTATAGATACCTTGATTGGCGATATCCATATCAATTTTTCTCACCAAAATTACTTTTAAGATTTAAAAAAAGCACACAGAAAATAATTTTTTTTAAAACGCAAACAAATTCGTGCTTATTCAACTATTGCTAGCTGCAACTGATGGTGTCGCGAACGGGGATGACCAATTTATAGATCGACTTCACTAAAGAGTACCGTGGTTATGGGACACACACAGGGAAAGTTGACAAAATTGATTTTTGGTCACGTTTCAGATATCAACAAAATATCGCACTGTGCGTCTGTTCAATTAAACCACTGGAACGATCACGAGCAGGACAAATTTCCTTCTATTTATTAGCAATATTTTAATCAAAGCCAATAAGAATGGATTATTATTAATGGACTAATGTTGATGAAGATTATTTTAAGAATCTACATATCTATGCACAAACGAATTGCTCTAGAATTCCTGGAACACAGTATTGTATTATATATATATATATTTGAAAATGGAACTGAAGTGAATTGTAACATTAACATTTTTATATTCAAAAAAAAAAAAAGCTCAGTTTTCCACGGTTTTTTTTCTCTTACAGGATTGATAAAATCGTATCTTGAAAATAGTTCCTACCAGTTAAATTTCCGAAATCCTCTTTCAAACCGATTCACTGCTCACTTAGGTATACCTCAGGGAAGTCATCCGGTTCATTTTTAATTCATTCCCGCCGTAAACGATGGTGTACGAGTATCATGTATACGTTCTAGAGAGATTCTTATATTTGCGGATGATATGAAGATTTTAAAGGCAATTAAGGCTAACAATGATCATATTATCTTTGAAAGCCTTACGAGTACCTACTGTTTGCTGCGGTAAAAACGATCTTTCCCTTAACTCAGTTAAATGCCAAACGATTACTCTGCCAAGAAAATGAATTGCAAATGCGATTGATTCCTCAATTTTGCAGAAAAATCTCGCCTCGGTCTTCAGCTTCAAGGACTTGGAGCTCCACTTTAGTTCGAATTTAGAATGAACGGGACAACATTAACTACATTATTAATAAAGCAAGTTCCATGCTTAGATTTATAAATCGTTGGCCAAAAGAATTTAACGATCCATGTGTGACTCTTCCCTTATAATTATAACCGTTATGTACGACCAGATCTTGAGTACGCCTCACTTGTGTGGACTCCATTCTATGTATAATATTCACAAAAGTTGTGTTGCAAGTAGATTTTTATAGGACCCACTATAGCATACATGAGCCTCTTAGCCGTATTTGTAAGCTTCTCAGTCTATATTGACTTTAACATTATAAGTACAATGGATATACAAAAAAAAAAAAAAAAAATGTTTCAAACCAGTGCTCTAAAGCCTAGATTGCTCTTTATTAATAAACTAGCTGACCAGGCGAACTTCGTACCGCCTAACAGTCAATGAATATCATGTTACAGATTACCTGAACTAAATTTAAGATTTTATGAAAGTAATACAATGAATACAAAATAAATATTAAGTTCACTAGTTTATTAAGATAGCCCAAAAATAAATAAAAAAGTACAAACATTAAGTCGCGTGTCAGCAAGACAAGATTGAATTAAACAATTTACATATTGTGCGTGCAGCATGGGATGCATTCGGTTTAATTCTCTTCATTAAAGCATCTTGTGATATATGACATTTTTTATTTTATTTATTTTGTTTTTTTTTTTTATCAGGCGCAAGAACGAATAAAGCTTATCTATGATTTGCCGACACGTGAACATGCCACGTATAACTGACCAACTGAACATGGATTTTCTAAGTTGAGAAAAATTATTTTTTTTTTTTAATTTTAATTAATAAGACGTTTTAAATTTAAATTGTTTGATTTTTTTAAACGTTTTCAAAATGGTCCCTCTCCCTCCACCCCTATTTCCAAAAGAAATCTGAAAGAAATCTGAAATAAATTAAACCAATTATAACTAGTGGTTCTAATCTAAATTCGTTTTAAAGTACATCATTTATTCATATTAACTCAATAACAGTCAGTGTTTAAAGTGATTTTGGAACTCAGTTTCTTAAACGTTAAGAAGTCGGTTTTCAAAATTTTGTTTGCTATTTTTTTAACGTTATTAAGATAGTCCCCTTCACCTATTTCCAAAATTGAATAAGAAGGCTTATCTATAAGGGAAACTGTATATGCACTTATGAAATGTACCCTTCCCTCCCTTCATAGTAGAAAATGAACATTCACTCTTCAACATAAATCAGCTTGAATGTTGGATTAAATTCGTGTTCTTCTAGAATTTCCGCTTCAAATGAAGTAGGGCCCTACTTCTTGCCACACCAACGCGACGCTCTTCTCGTGCAATTTGTCATTCTTCATCAGTTAATTGGTTCAAAATGTTCCAAAGCCTAATTGCATTATGTCTCCGTTGGGAGAGATTAGATCTTCTTGGTCGTGGCATTATTAATATAATAATAATACTCACACATCAAAACAAATCACAGACAACAATGATTAAATAAATTATAATGTACATTGTGTATGGGACATTTTTTTTAAATTTTATTTTAAATTTTATTTTTTTATTTTACTTTTTCGTCGATATTCCAATGTTCTCGGGGCGGAAACAAATACAACAAATCAAAAACCATGAAAATCGATCCAGCCGTTCTCCAGTTATAAGTGTTCGAACAAACCCAACTTTCTTTTATATACATATGTACATACAGTGGGGAGCAAAAATGAGTACATGTTTTAAGAAAATGAGACAAAAGGATAGAATTTTATGTTTTTTTATAAGCAATTAAAACAAATTATTTTTAATATGAAAGTGAAGTATATAATTTACAACTAAAAAAACAAACATTGTTTAAAAAATAACAGTTAGTAAAATGTTTATTAATGGACGCTCCTATTAATCAAATTTGCTATCCACCTAATCAAGGCGTAGGTCGCAGTGCGCTCGCAAGATGTTATTTGGCCGTTGCAAAAAAAAAAAAAAAAAAAAAACAAACAGAAAGAGTGTAAAACACACAATTAATGTAAACAAAATATTTTTTTAAATTGCTGAAAATAAATAACAATTTCCATCTTTTTTTTTACTTATGTGTAATAACTCTAAGCATTTAATGAGAACTTTCAGAAGTTATTTAATTTTTCCTTTATTAGGAACAAATTGGTTAGTGGTCTATGCATAGGGCTGTTAAAAAACTATGTTTACTTAGTTTTTTTGAGTGAACTGTCTCTGTTTTAGGTAGAGTTTAAAAAAAAAAATAGTTTTAGCATTTTATTAGTAATAAAATAACTCTTTTACTCTGCAGTAGTTTTTGGTCCTAATGTCCTATTGTTGTCTTCGTTCCTCCTCCCTTTCAAAATGTTGCATCTAAACTTTAATAACTATTGCATGCCTATTATAGTCAAAAGTAGTGTTAAGTATGATGTACAAAAAAGCATAGCCAATGAGATTTTTAGTGATGTGTTAGCATTAACCAACATTGACTCGGATAACTACCTGGTTGGTGCAAAACTGCGCGTGCGAATATCCATGGAGGCATGGAGGCTATTAGGCGAACATCAATCCTGAGGAGGAAATTCAACGTTGGTAGACTGCAATCGGAAGAGACCGCGAATGCCTATGCCGACCAAATATCCCTAGAGCATGCGAGGGACCCTAGTGCAGACGAGATGAGCCCAGAAGACCACTGGCAGCAATGCCAACATGCCATCAAGGCTGCTGCGGAAGAGGTGCTAGGATTTTCGCAGCCGAGCCGCCGCCAAGGAATCCCTGGTTTGACTCCGAATATGCTCAGGCAAACAAAGCCAAAACCGAGGCGTATAGGTTGTGGCAGCAAAAGAAGATAAGGGCCTCCCGTCAGCTCTACGTTGAAAAGAGAAGGGATGAAAACCGCTTGCTCAGTAAAAAAAAAGAAACCATGAGCAGCGTGAAGTCAAAGGAATAGACAGGTGTTTTAGCAGGAAACAGGTGCGGAGTTTCTACAAGAGTCAAAAAGAATACAACAGGATTCACTAGTCGCCCTGGTGCCTGCAAGGATGAGGAAGCAAACACCATAGTGGAAACACAGTCGATGTTGAAAATCTGGAGAGATCATTTTAACCAGCTGCTAAATGGAGATGATGACCAAAATTCCGTCAGCAAGCAGCCACGTCAAGCAAATTTGGTTGATGATCTGGAGTTCCACCCACCCGAACTAAGTGAGATCAAGTTAGCCATCGCCATCAGGTTAAAGTCGAACAAAGCAGGCGGTTCTTATCGCACCCTTAGAATGAAAGTGACCTAACTCAAAATTCCCGTAACTTCTGATTTCCCAATAAGCTGACCTTAAAATGGGATCTCTAAAGCCCTGTGGTGAAAAAGATACCGAAATATTAGTAAGAAAGTGACAGTCTATACATCGGTCACTTAAAATATGTGAGAGATACATTCAAACTTACTCAAAACTATACTTTCTTGCTCATTTCCCACAAATTGCTATTTTTCAGTTAGGTCACTTTCATTCTGAGGGTGCGTTATGGTCTACAGGCGGCACTTTTTAAGTACGCTGGAGATGATCTGGTTAGGAGCATACACCAACTTTTCAACAAAATATGGTCGGACGAAAGTATACCCGATGAGTGGAACCTTAGTACCATCTGCCCGATCGACAAAAAAGGCGACCACCTTCTCTGCATCAACTATAGAGGCATTAGGCTTTTAAACATCACTTATAAGATCCTGTCTAGTGTATTATGTGAACGCCTAAAGCCATTTACTGATGAACTAACTGATTGGCCCCTATCAGTGTGGTTTCAGGCCTGGAAAGTCTACCATCGACCAGATCTTCACACTACGCCAAATCCTGGAAAAGACCCAAGAATTTAATATCGATACACACCACATATTCATCCATTTTAAAGCAGCTTATGACAGCGTTAATATAGAGAAGAGCTGTATCGTGCCATGTCGAGTTTTGGTATCCCTGCCAAACTGATACGCCTTATCAGGATGATGTTGGAAAATGCCCGTTGCTCCGTCGAAATTGGGAGAGATTCAACCAAAACCTTCAAAACCACCAGAGGACTTCGACATGGTGACGCGCTTTCATTTAGCTGTTTTAATATTGTCCTTGAGAGAGTAGTGCGCAATACTCGGGCCAACATCAATGGTGTTCAAAAGTCCACTCAATATCTTGGATACGCGGATGACTTCGACATAATGGGAAGATCCAAGCGAGCAGTTACGGGTACCTCTTCTAGTATGGAGTCAGAAGCGTACAAAATGGGTCTTGTGTTGAATGGGGAGAAGATCAAGTATATGCTGTCATCAAATAAAGCCGATTCCCACCGCAGACTTGGTCAGAACGTGACTATTGATAGATATAACTTCGAGGTGGTCAGAGAATTTGTCTACCTGGGTACAGCTGTGAACTCTGCAAATGACATCAATGCTGAAATCAAACGTAGATTAACTCATGCTAATCGCTGTTTCCTTGCGCTAGGTAAGCAATTGAGGAATAAAGCCCTATCGAGAAATACCAAGTAGACACTGTACAAAGCCCTGATCATGCCGGTCTTGCTATATGGTGCAGAAGCATGGACCCTTTCCCAGGCGGATGAAAGCTCCCTTGGTGTTTTCGAGAGAAAGGTTCTACGCACGATTTATGGTCCGGTTTGTGTCGATAGGAAAAATAACATCTGGCGAAGACGGTACAATCATGAATTGTATGAGATGTACAGCGACGTGTCCCTAGTCAAGAAAATATGTATTCAGCGGTTAAGATGGCAGAGGATACGAGAAACAGAGGCAGACATCATCTCCGGTGGCGTGATCAAGTTGACGAAGATTTAAGGCAACTTGGGACTTGAAACTGGAGGCAGCAAGCTAAAGATCGAGACTGCTGGCGGGGTCTATTATTTGAGGCCCAGGCGCACCCCGCGCTCTGTAGCGTAGAATGTAGGGTAAAATTTTACTATGGATAAATATCGGAGCATTGTTGAGAAGTTTTTTTTTTTGAAAAGTTCATATGAGTTGATTTTGTCACCTTGAGTTTGGAACTCAATGTCCAATATCTTATTATATTTAATAGATTGTGCAGGCTTCCATATCGCAGAATCACCTGCAAAGAAGGTTGTTATCATGGCATTGTTGCTAATGAAATATCTTTAGTATATGACAGATACCTACATAATTTGTCTAATAGCACTTCGTTGTGGAACATCGGATTCAATAATTTTAAGTTTCGAATAAAATTGCAAGTGTTTTTCTAATTTTTGTGTATAATCTTAAGTTGCTTACACTAAATTTCGACCTTTAAAATTTAAACTCTCAATGCGTCTTTCTTCAACACTTCAGAAAATACAGAAGATTTATTTATGTTGACTCCTTTTACTGGATTTTAATTGTACGCGGACTTCACCATCATCGATTCCATTTTATCATCAGAAATCCTGATGACAGCCAACCCGTCTGATTCTGGGAATCAGCCTCAGTATTTTAAAACTCAGATCCATGCTCTTGCAATTGTACATACGTACATTGTACATTACATTATAAAATATACAGTAACATATTTTATTTAATTCATACAAAGTGTATTATTTATTCCCAACTTATCTCTGATCATTGGCCATGGCCAGGTGTAATCTCAAATTGAACTTTTCGAGCCACTAGTACTGACGTGATCCGTGTTCCCGTAAAAAGGACATACTCACAAATTTTATTAACCTTTAGGCATTCCCATGTGGGTGTTGCTTTTGCTGCATGATAGCGGTTGGGTTAAAAAAGTCCTGATGTGCTACATGGAATTCGGTTGCTGAGTTCGAAGCATTTTGTCGTAAGCAAGGATACTTTATCATCATAAAGCCATGGGCAAAAGTCCTGTGGCAAAATCGATTTTTGTTTTTCTCGTATTTTCAACAACAGCAACAGCAGCTGACTCCTCTCCGAATGAAATATATTTTTGCTTTTCGCAAAAAATAAAAAATAACACACATCTGGTAAAGAGCTTAGTGGAGCGGCACCATTTCAAAGAAGGGAATAGGTTTTCGGATGGTAGGTACTGGATGCTGGACGATGATGCGACTGTGCGTGGTGGTTGTTTTATTTAAGAAGTTACCCTGTTGCTTGGGGAATCTACTTTTCAGAAAATTCCTTGTCGTCCTTTGTAAGATTAGAGGGTCGCGTTGTTCTGGATTAAATTAAACTTCCTATTGTGTTATTATCGCTGAAAGTTTATGGTTTTGCATCATAAGTGGTTTTTAATGTGAGGCAGGTTTCCAGTCCCCAAGGGATTTCTTGTTGTTTTTTTTCACTTTTGTTTTATTTGTTTTTATTTTATTTTTAATTAATGAAAATGCCTTTTCCTGACCATTTGTTTGACTTCAACGAACCAGATGGTAGAAATTGGGCGATTTCAATGTGAAAGAGGAGATGGTTTTGGCTGGCAGGCAGATTTAGCTTTTTAATTTGGATATTAGTATGTGGTGGTACAATTTGTTAATTTGTTTTTTTTTTATCTTTTTTTTCAGAAAAGGGACTAATCATTTATCATAGCTCCTATAGCCGTTTTTTGTTATATTTTGCTAAAATATGAGTTGTTATGGTTCTTTCGGGCAAAACATATACTATAAAATTAACTAAGGAAAAGAATTGTTTGATGAAATAATAAAATTTTAATTTAAGACAAGAACAAACTGCGGAATGAAACGAGCACAATAGTTCCCCTGTTTGGAGTTGAAATTTTATGAGTACTGAGACGTTGTGAACCGATGAAGACGTCAAATTATATCGGTTCATGTGTTGATAAAAAATTGTCTTTCATCAACATTGTTGGCATTATGTATAAGGAACATTTATTCGGGTCGTAGTCAAAATTAATTCAGTCTGTTGTGTCCGATTTGAGATACCAAATATCGTAGGGAATTTTATTTTTATCCCTTTTACTTTAATAGCTTTTTTATATATTTTCTTATTTTTTCCTTCTTCTTTTAGTAGCTGTGAGCAGTCGAGTTCGGGTACTTCCTTCAATAAAACAAACAAACAAAACAAAAAACTTCACAAGATAAAATATTTAATTGGTGGATTAATCAATCAAATAGTTTTAAGAACAGCTTTGAATGGATCTAAAGTGCACCGAAATTGGTGTTTCTAACCTTGACTCATCAAATTTTGCAAGTGTTAAGTTCAGTTCATAGTTTTTTTTTCGCCAAGAACTATGTTTAACAAGATCAAAATTCTTTATTCTATCAGAAAGTTTTTATTTTACAAATCCCTTTCACTACCGTAATAAGTAAGAAACCTAAGCAAAACAGCCTTTAAAGATCTTTGTTCACAAAAAAACAAAGTTTTGAGTCTTCTATTTGTCTGGTTTATTTCGGTACACGGTTTGAAATCTGAGTGTGTTTTTAAATCCCGTTTCAGTTTTATTGGTGTATGTAATACAAGAAAAACATTTTTTTTAATCATAATTTTGTATTGAATTTCAATATTTCTTTCATTTGTAATGAAGCATTACATTAGCATTGCCACCCTCCTTGCTACGGGTCTGTTAAAATAAAATAAAATAAAATGAACACTTACCAAACCGACAACATACTTCATGATTAGAAGTGAACTTATCAGTTGAAACAAATCAATTACGTAACTACATCACAATATGTAGACAACACTAACAACAAGTACTATAGATGTGGTGAATTCGAACCACAACAAGTACTATAGATGTGGTGAATTCGGACCAGGAGAATAAGTACGAAGAAGGAAGAACTCCACTGAAACCAGCAACTGCGCGACGATCAAGTACATCGATGGTGAGTTTACAGACGATAAAATGCGAGATCTATCGCCGTCTTGCCAGTCGCCCCTCCCCTCCCTCTACATCATTAACAATGGCCCAGAAGAATATGGTGAGTTTACTAGCATTCAAATAAGAACCGACCAACCTCCTGACTTCTTTCATGAAATTACCATTGAACTTACATGGTGCAAAATTATGTTTATTAATGTTAAATAGCGATGACGTAGTAAGAGAGAGTATATTGTGTAGAAATGTGCACTTCCTAGCCTTACAGTTCACGTATGGTTTGGCTGACAGTATAATAAAACATCGACATACATTCGACAAGAACACAGAGTGCGAAACACTTTTACGGAGGAACGTAAGATAACACAATGCAGCTCAAAGTCCGGACCAAGTAAGGTAATATACGTGTTATAGTTTGGGGCGGTATCTTAAGTATAGCGATAGTACTTGTAGGATTTGTCTCTGCTAAATTTAATAATAAAATATTCTCTTTTTTACTACTTGTTTTGTATCTTATTCTACTCTCCACTGTGAAATTGTGCGCTAATCTTAGCGCCACCACCAGGATAGCGTTGGTACTAATGGTAATACTATAGGTTATATATACAAAGATCATAGTCAGATTTCAACTGAACCTGCAAACTGCTTCCCGTATCACCTACATTCCACCTGTGTACAGTAGTAAGAGATAATACCAAAGGGATAAACTACACGAAGAAGAACGAACCAGAGATACCAACGAAGAAGATTATATAATGAATATATACATATATATGTACATAAAAAAAAAAAAAAACACGAAAAAATTAGGTTAAGATTTTTGGATATTTTTATAAATAAATTGATATAAAAATCTGAAGTTAGTTCCACTTTATAGATAGAACAACGATAAACCGGCGATTAAAACTTCAGCCTTCGATAAAAGTACATCCCAGATTAAAATACTCATTTTAAGACTATATAGATTTCTAAACCAAGGATTTATTGAAAATAAATTATACAGTTTACTTAAGATAAAATGTCAAATCTGATTACATTTTAATATGAACCTATTTATTTTAAATTTTTGGCATATTACTTATAAATCAATACATTATCCATTTAAGACGTAAATTGAGGCTTCAGTTGAGGTTCAGTTCTAAATGTAATTTTATTTGCGAGTGCGACTTATTTTTTAGTAATGAAAGGCGAAAAAATAAATATGGGGTTTGCTTTTAAAAATCGAGACGGTGCACAGTGCGGCCGAAAGCATCTTTTTGCGGCCAAAAGTCCAAAATAAAAGTTTTGAGTTAGGGTTTTTTTTGTCATCAGGCTGTCTAAAGGAGACCCCTAGGAGACAAAAAATGTTCGTAGTAGAATCTCTTGCCGCAAATCCCCCCCATAATCGTAGCCTGAATGTTGCTGCTAAGTTAACGTAGTCACGCGTGCGTCGTTAAGATAGGCTAATGGATACTTCATTAAAACACGTGTAAAAGTTTTTATTTCCAAGCAAATCTATTGCAATAAAAAGGATTCAACAGCTGCAGGTGCTTTAAATAAGTTAAAGAATTTCTGAATAAAAATTCTTAAATAGTACATTTTTAGACAGAGATATGTCAACACTATTTATTTACTTGAAAAAAAAAATATATTTGTTTGAGTGAAAACTATTTTTTCTTGCTATTTCTTGTTCTCAAAGCTATTTAAGATAGTTAATAAAAGTATTGTGTACCAAATAAAATAAAATTCAGCTGCCCGTAGCTGCCCGTCGAGTTTTTCTGTGCATTAAGGTACTAGTACGGTCTAGAACGGCAAAAAACGCACACTTTTTTGGAAAAAAAATCCCCAAAATCGTGCGTTGTTTGGCGTTCTAGACCGTACTAGTACCTTAATTTACAACAATATCTCTGGTATTGTATGCCCACGTTAGTTCACAAACTTTTAATTCATGGCCCCGAAATAATAAAATATTCAGTGTTACCTATCTGTCAAATGTCGGAAGATGCACAAGAAGCATGTAATATTTTTTTTTAATCTATCAAAAGACAATGGAGGATGTTTTTAAAAGATTCCTAATCGCATCCGATCCATTCATATCTAGTTGTCGGGAATTACCTTTAAACCACTTAAATCTTTCTGTAAGGACTGCAATCAATTTGTTAGCACCTCCACCTGTAAATAATCGAACAGAAGATGTACAACAATCTTTTGACAGCTCTTCCGCTTCTGAAACAGGATTGTGACTGTTACGAGATGGGCAATGAAAAATTTTTCATGTTAATATCGGATTAAATTATATATTGTTTGCTCATATTGCATTTTGTATTTCTAAATTTATGATTTATAAATTGCTGTGTTCGATTTCAATAAAAATATATAAATAATTTTGTTTTTCATTTTTTTGTTATATAATATTGGCATATAGCATTCCACCATTTTGAATTTGTTCATTTTTAATAAATTTTCAAGTACATGCCCTAATAATATCAAAAACAACAAATTTTTTTAACCACCTATATCTATCAAAGTTATTTCATTTTTGATAAATTGTTTCGTATGACGTTACGCCATATTAGGTCGGCCATTTTGAATTTGCTGATTCTGATAACAGATTCGTAATCAGCGACCCCAAGAACCCCTATATACAAATTTGTGGATCATTCATTTTTCGACTTTCGGCCGCACTGTGCGGTGATGAAATTTTGCTTGACATTCTATGTAAGTGATATAGTGAGACAATACTCCAGCTGTGCCTGCTTTTTTTATTAAGGTTGATCCCGTTATCCAAAAGCCGGTTGATACTCTCAGAGAGTTATAATAGCAAGACGCGGCTAAAAGAAGCATTCTTCTTACATTCAAAGAAGCAAGTTACCTTTCTTATAGTAAATATTATTTGAAACGGTTTGGAAGAACATATTAAATTGAGCCCAGTTGTATTTTTTTTTTTTTTGAGAAGTACTTCCGCAATAATGCTCTCAAGAATTCTTTTCGACTTTTAATTATGTACATAGCTGGTATTATATGACTTTGAAATTCGTTACCCTGAAAAAGAACAATGCCTTTTGATTCAGTGGATAAACATTTCGGTGCGAAATTTAAAACCGCTTAGTATTATGGTATAAGCAGTGCCGCCGCTGGGTGTTCGTGCGCCCTTGTGCAAGAACCTTTAATTGCCGCCCCATGTCTCGGGTACACGGGGGTATTTACGTTGTATAAGTGAAAGTTTTATTTATTATCCATTTCGCAGTTGAAAAATTTAAGCAAACGTGCATTTTTGTTGTCGCGTTCCGAGCTACTCCAAATTCTTATACAATGAACGTAGTTATTATAGCATATACATATGTACAGTTTTTGCATCCTTTTAAGAGTATTTACTCTTTTTACTTGAGACTCATAGGTGCTATAAGGCAAGTTATACATACATTCGTAAAAAAATCGAACTCGAGATTTTGATCACAGTTGACATTACTATGATAGCGAAGACGAAAAAACTGGGTCTCGAAATTTTATCCCCATACTTCTATTTTTCTTCTTTTTTTTTAAGACCAACAATTACTGTATCTGAAGTAAGATATTTTTCGAAATTTAAAAAAAAATTAAAACAATGTTGAACATATTTAAACAAAAATCAAAAAATTTAAAAAATCGGTACAACCGATTTTGATAATTTGTTTTATGCTAAAGCGCCCCAAAATTTAAAATATATTCCTGTGAATTAAAATTTTCAAAACTTTTTTTTTTGGATTTCAATTTTTTTTTGAAACTCAATATTTCGAGAACCCCATGCTTGATTTTTTTTAAACTTTACGTTCTATTAATTAAACAAAAAAAAAATTGAAATCAATATATTACTAACTGTACCGAACATAGAACCATTTTGACGATTTTTGAATTTCTCATTACCGGCTGAACGGATTTTAATTAATTTTTTTTTTTGGAAAATTCGATATCTCAAAAAAGGGCTAAATATTTTTTTTTTTGGAAATTTATTTTTTATTCGTAAAGTAATAATTTTTTTTTTTAATTTGTATATAAAAGATTATTTGACTTATAACTTATAACATTGTTATATACGAGTATTTATGTTCATATGGCAATTGCGAATAATTTTCTTCAACAAAACCATTTTCATATAAAATGCAAATATTCGAGTTCCTAGCACAGTTTATAATTTATGTATGTCAATTGGTAAAAACCAATAGTTTATAGCTTGACAGAAAGAAGACAAAGTAGTTTTTGATATTTTTAAAAGTTTTTATTTTCACTTTCTTTTTGAAACACTTCATCATTTACTTCCGGATCTGGAAGTATTATATGTATATAATTCCTTGACATCTTAGGTATGCTTTGATGAAATTTGACATTTTGTGGCTTGTGTGGGAACTATATTTTGATATAAATAGAGTCTGAACTCTGAATGTCGATTGAAAACTTAAATTCGAACAACCATTGAAACGTTAAATTTCTGGGTTATTCTGATTTTGTTCAATCCGTTGACGTTTAAGTTATTTATCAATTCAGTTCCAACATTAATTAAAAACTATTCGTAAATTCTTATTTAAAAAGAAACATAAATATTTAGAGACACAAAACATTTTTTTTTACCGTTGTTTTTTTTTTTTTTTGTTTGGTTTCCGTTGTAAAGATGGTTCGTTTACGTTTTGCATCGGTAAAATAAGGAACGTTTTAAATCACCTTTTGATAATTTTGTTCTTGTAACCAACTTGGATTTAAGATATTTAGCTATATCATTGCAATCAGAATATTGATACCTATTCATAGAAAAATACGAGTAATTAGTAAAATTAATGTTTTCGAGACACTGTTTTCGTTTTATTTTATGGGAAATACATGGGCTGTAAATCTAAAAAAAAATCAAAATCCTTTTCGAGTTTATAAGTCTGAGATGAAGGTTGCGTGGAAAGCTATTTCCCAAGTGTCAATCTATGGCGACATGGCGTTAAGAAGTTTAGACTATGACTGCAATCGAAGAGGTTATTTGGTGTGAGAGGCGACAGTCACAAACAAAATATGAATAAAGATTTGTGGTAAATTGTGTGCGGGAACTACGTAGTGAACGGTCAAATGTAAACAAATTCCGAAAGCTTAAGGAAAACTTTTGGAATATGACGTATAGGCTGAGTTAGATCTATCTCTTAATTTTCCGCCCCTAGACGTTGGCGCCCTTGTGCGCCGCACATTTCGCACATATGGTAGCGGCAGCCCTGGGTATAAGCATGATACTACTTAACAATTTGCTAACTTTTTGGTAGTTTAATAACTCTTTCATAATTTTAAACATTTTCTAACTAACCTAAACGGACCTGTTTTGATGTTTGTAAATGTCAACGAGTCATATGAAAATAGCACGATACTAAACAAATAAAATAGGTGTTCCATAATTTTAACTTTAATAACTTTAGAGAAAGTAGAATGATATATTCGATTAAAATTTGCAAAATAGTCGTTTTAATCTAGTTTCATACTAAAACAGCTTTAACTACGTACTAATTCAACTAAAATTTTGCGCAATTCGGCCCCTTCTATTTAATGCACAAAATTTGTTTAGATTGGAATCAAGAGGTTTCATCATTCCTTTTTCACCTCCGGATGCTTCCATCCACTTCTTAAGCACGAAAATCAAAGGAGAAGAAGAGACATTTAATATTTAAAATTAATAAACTATCCGAATTATTCAATTCTAATATTTTTTCAACGTTGTGATATACAAATATATGCAAACCCAAAAATATTAAAATTAACGGAATTGTGGTATATTGTGTGTATATTTAAATGGAAGTTTACTTCCGTTTTAGCTAATCTCCCTGTCGTTTTCTTCTTCTAAAAGTTTTTTTAAGCTTATCATTTTTTGCCAAATTGCTAATCTACAATTTACGAGAATTGCTTTTGTATACTGGATATCCCTGGATTTCTACTTTAAAAGTCCCGACACATCATTTGTTCATAAGCCGCTTACAAGTATAAAATTAATCATTTTTTTTTTAAATATTTTAAGCTGACACTTTGTAATAAACTCTATCCTTGAAATTTTAATCTCCTGAATGTCTCTGTACCAGATATAAGCAACAATTTGATGACCTAACATATTTTAATTATTATTGTCATCTGAGGCTAATAAATTAATTTGCAACTTGATCCTTTTTAACTCAATTTCCCTTCTTTCAGGAATTGCCTTATACAGAGTGTCCCACCTCCCACAGTCACCGCCCCAAATGAAAACCATGGATTCCTGAGGTCATTTTAAGTCGAAAAACTTAAGGTAATTTTCTCGTTTTCGTCCCGTTTTCGAGTTATAATGGTTTTTATGATTTTTGCCTTAACTAATTCATTTCCAGATATTCTTGATAAGTGTAATCCATTGTTCACAAATATTTAAAAAAAAAAAACACTACAACTTGAATTACAAATCCAAAATGGAGTAACAAATGAAAGAACACGACGCGGACAGTAGATCACGCGAGAAAGACATTTACAACCTTGAAATCATAATGCAAATCTTTACTGTTTACATTAGTTAACGGTCTTACTAATTAACTTTATCTATTTGTCCTTTTCTTAACCACAATAGCTCAGAAAAAGTTTTAATTCATTTGAATTAATTTTGTATTTAAAAATTAGTTTTTTTTTTTTAAATTCACTCAGTGTGTTTATTTTTTGTTAATTACATTTAGTATTCTTTTTAAGGAAAAAAAATATTTTTTTAAGAAAATGAACTGGGCTTTAATAATAAGCGAAAAAAAATAATTCTCATTAACGTGTTTTTTTGAATAAAATGATATCAAAGTGAAAAAACAACTTAAAAAACGAAAAAATTGGGTTTGATGCAAAATTGCGGAGAAACGGTTGTCCGCAGAAAAAAAAGTTTTGAGACAAACTAAAACTGTAATAAATTCTTGATTGGTTATAACAAAAGTCTTACGAATCGGACGTAGTTTGGCAAAGATAAAGCCAGTTAAGGCAAAAATCATAAAAACCGTTATAACTCGAAAACGGGACGAAAACAAGAAAATGACCTCTTAAGTTTTTCCACTTAAAATTAACTCAGGAATCCATGGTTTTCGTTTGGGAGCGGTGACTGTGGGACACCCTGTATATTGAGCTTACCTAAGTTTTATGAATGTACTGTGCCAGCATAATACATATACTCGTGTGTACATATATACGACAGTAAACGTTTGCCAAATCGATTGTCAACATTTCTTAACGAAAGGAAATATTTATGCATGGACGGAACATTTAACAAGCTTTTTTCTAATTTGACTGAAATGCACATCTGCTAATAAAAGTAACATAAGTGTTTAAAGGTGTTTGCTGATATAAATAGCAGACGAACTGAAAGGTCAGTAAGAGTGGACATATACATATAGGATTCTAGGAATAAATTGTAACACCCTCCACCACTAAGAATATAAATATAAAATCTCCATGTGATACTATGAGCTCAGCTGTGCATATATGAATATAAAAATATTAATAATAGGTTTTTTTCGAGGACGTCAGTGTTTTTTAGAATCACTCGTGTTGCTATCGCATCAAGGTTTAAATTTAATAAATCGTTAAGATTGTGGAGGGGTCCAACTAAATAGAGTCAGTCCGTTGGACCGGTTGTCTATAGACGTATGGTCGATGTGTCACATTTTGTGCAGGTATCTTATTGATTCGGTTTTTTAAGTTGAAAAATATTTCAGTATGTATATATTTCGTTATGGATGATTGACTTTCATTTTTTTTTATTTAATAATTCAAACGCACTGAAGGGTTAATTGTGAAACGCTTATAAACCATGATAGTTCTGTTTCCTGTCAGTGTATACGCTTTGTTCTGGATTCTATCCTATGTTGCCTTATGTTTGTAGCCGGACCAGAAGGGGTTAAACATTTCTTACATCGAAAGGTCCTAAGCATTTAGCAGCATTTTTCGCGGTTTCGAGAATGTGTTTATTCTTCGATGACACAAATACCGAGTACTGAGACCTTTTTGACTTTTTCTATGCAAGCTCCATTTAAGGATAATGCCATAAGGGTATATTTTGCTTCAACGACAATAGACAGGATTCAGTTTTCGAAGCATTAAACCCCACACGAGTTTTTATACCCTATTTAAAAACGCTGTTAAGATCGGAATTAAATGTGCTTATCATATACGATACCATTACGATTCCACTTTCGAAGGAGATGGACGTAAATTTGAGAAGAGAGTCGGAGACAGACAAAATGGAGCCCTGTGGAACATCAACATTTATTTTGTACAAAATGGTCCGATGTGCCGAATGGAGACTTTACCGTAATGGTATACTTATCAGGGTAAGAAGTAAGAATCAAATCGAGAATGTGGGCGTTTTGCCCAGTAACATTCGAGTGGGTTCATCTATAAGCTAAGTAAAGTGTCGCATATTCAAAGATCAATTCATAGAATTAATATAAATTGAAAATACTTTCCAAATATTTTCTAGAATATATGTAACTTTCGAGTGCATTGTAGAAAACTGTTGATATGTTCCAGAATTTCGTTTTTTTAGCTTATATTTTGTTTGACGGTTGAGGTTTACTAGGCTTATCTTGAATTGTAATTTTCGTTCGTCTAAGAACATACTAGCCGACCCAGCTCTCGAAATTCGAGTGCCAATTTATTTATTTAATTCATTATCATTCAGTAAAAGACAGAGAATTCATAATTTTTTTTTAAAATGTTGAATGCAATGAGAAGTACCTACTAAGCAATCAATCCTTCCAAACCTATATACATTTTTGACACATTTTCAATTTTTGTTTCGATTCTTTCATGTCATTATCCTTCAGCTGTTGTTATGGCCATAATATTGAAATCGAACACATGTCGCCGGAGTGATGTCAACCTGTGAATTTTGTGTTACATCTAAAAAATTTCACTCTCATAATTTTTTCATATCACGGCAATAACAAAAATATTTATCATTCTATTGGGACTCGAACCCACGTCGTTGCAGTGACGTCAAACTGTGAATTTTGTGTTACATAGATGTGAATTTTTTTTTTAAATTTCACTCTCATCATTTTTTCATAACGCGCCTAAAGAAATATAGCTAACTTCAAAAACATAAATTCAATTTACTTTTGTAAAACTTTTTTATATACATTTTTGACACATTTTCAATTTTTGTTTCGATTCTTTCATGTCATTATCCTTCAGCTGTTGTTATGGCCATAATATTGAAATCGAACCCATGTCGCCGGAGTGATGTCAACCTGTGAATTTTGTGTTACATCTAAAAAATTTCACTCTCATAATTTTTTCATATCACGGCAATAACAAAAATATTTATCATTCTATTGGGACTCGAACCCACGTCGTTGCAGTGACGTCAAACTGTGAATTTTGTGTTACATAGATGTGAATTTTTTTTTTAAATTTCACTCTCATCATTTTTTCATAACGCGCCTAAAGAAATATAGCTAACTTCAAAAACATAAATTCAATTTACTTTTGTAAAACTTTTTTTGTTTGCACATCGATCGGCCAGCTGTTTATTGTCAACAAAAAATGACATAAATGGAAGTGTTCCGAAAATGAGGTAGGTTTGAGCCTATTAAACGCATTCAGCCATGGAGATTTAAATTTGTATCGTAAGTCATGTTCGTCCGCATTTTTGACGACGCGACGTCTCACGTCTGCATTTTCTATCTTCTCTCTTTCCCTGAAAAATACATTTCGAGCATTTTGTATTCTCTTTTTTCGCAAATTTTTTAAACTCAAATGAAGACAAATGTAAATAAGTTTTGAAAATAATTGACTTATACAAATACGCAGAGCATACACTTTTGCATGAATACCCCTATTATTGTAAAGCCATAACTGCAATGAACTTAAAAAGTGAAAATTTAAAAAAAAATCTGCTCTCCTTTTCCAGCTCAATATAAAATTTTGTCTCCCATCTCAAAAAACCAAAAAGTAAATGTTTCACTTTTTGAAAACACTAATACATTGAATAAATTGCTTCAGAAAATAGCCGATAGATGTCGCCAAACTTAAAACAACAGATGTCGCTAGTGTATGTGTGTATTCTTTTTCATTTCTTCACTTATTGTACTTTTTTGCAAAAATTGCCAATTGTAGTTAACGCTTAATGTTTCAAAATTTTCAAATACTAAACAAACGCATGCCTGATAATATTTCTTCTTTTAGGGAGGTTCACATTCAACAACAACAACATGTTCATCAACTTCTGTCGTGTTGGCGGATTTGTGTAATGTGAACACCACTGTGAACCCACCTTAATGTTTTGGGTTCTGGCTTTGGGTTTTTGGGTTTTCGCTGAATGCTTTCATTTTTCATATTCTGGATTTGACATTTTATGCGTCAGTCGATTTGACATTTCTAAGTTTTTGTTTTCCGGGCATTTTTTTGCAATTTTTATTTATTGTTTTAAACAATTTCTGTGTAGTATATTTAAATAATTTTGGCAGTCTGCACATCTATACAAAAAATGGTTTCGTTTAATATGTAATTTATGCCCCTTCGGTTTCTGTGGGCCACGAAAAGTGTACCACAAAAAACATGTTCGCCGTTTTATTATATGATGATTTGGCAAGCTTGTGTTCTGGTCTCTTTCAGATGAAACAAATAGCAATATGTGAACTGGTAGTTTTTGTATGTATATAGAAAACAGCTCAATACAAATGCCAACATAAGTTTGTTATAATACATTCTAAGAAACTCATTTTAATCTCCGTTACTGAAATTATGTCAATTTATTTAAATTTAAAGTTGATAAGTGCTTTCACAGACTTTTTCTCAGTATTTGCAATGTATTTCGCGGGCCTAAAATTCTTATTTTACGCCTTCCTTTTTGGAGTTTTTAGATAATCTACTTCTACCCTATTTTCTGAAATTATATTTTGTTCTACTTGTATGTCCATATCTACAATTTAAGAATCCGAAAAGTAGATTTGGGTAAAATTTCTGGCAAACATACATCTGGATCCTTTACTCTGTTATCAATATATGGATAAAACCAATCGTGCAGTTTGTTCACAGGGTGTTAAATCTGTTATATGATTTTCATGTTCCGATTTAATGACGCTTATCAACTCCGTTACGACTTATAACAACTTATGCCATTGATTAATTTTGGTAAAAAGAAAATGACAGCATAGGAATCTGTTTTGTATTAAAGTTAATATTAAAGAACATTAAAGAATAAGTGAAGATACCTAAATTACTTGAATCAGGAACAGAAGTTTTAATAGATTTTAAAAAAGGTAAGATAAAGTATTGATTTTGCTCCGTTCATTGTGTAATTGCTTCATTAGGGCTGAAAACACACCGGATCAAACAAAACGGTTTTGATTCTATAGTCAAAAAAACATTTTTATTTGAACACACACCAAGCGAAACAGATTAAAACAAAACAAAACGTTTTGTGTAAAAGCTTAACTCCGGCTGAAAGATTATAACTCTACGGGAAGTAAATACAAATAGACATTATGGTGTTATTTATAAGAAAAGAGAAAAGCTTTTAATCTTGCCAATCTTCAGATGTCATAGTAGGAAGTAGCAATCCACAGCTTATCAATAGTAAGTTTATTGGCATGTTCCTTATCTTTAAAAATATAGATAGGGCTTCTTGCCTCAATTAAAAAAAGATGAACTTTTCTCCATCTACGTTCATATTTACTTAAAATTAGCGCACAGAGTAAATGTAGAAGCAAGTAATTCAAACGGAATCAAAATTTTGTTTTGCAAAAAACAACAGGTCAACTATCGGTAACGAAACATGTTTTCCTGTTTTGCTTTGGTTTTTATGTTTCGTTTCATTCGGTGTGTTTTACGCCACAAGAAAGTAGGCAATTATCGGCAACGACCCTTGTTCGAAACAGTTTTGTTGCATTCGGTGTGTGTTGCTTTCATGCTATGGCATGTATTTTCGACAACCACCACCGAAACCCTTCAAAACAAAAACGTGTGTTTTGTTTCGTTTTCTTTGGTGTGTATAGTCTCATAAGAAACAATGTTCTCTTGTTTCAAAAAACAAAAAAAAAAACAGGCTGGGTGCGACCCACACTGTTAACTTCCCATTTGTGGTCTTGAAAACTTGTAATAATTACGAAGGTTGGTAGGTACATATTATAAACTGAATTATAGATTTCCGTATTTTTTAATATTATATTATAGAAATTGAAAACAATTTAAAAACGAAATATTTGAATATAAAAGATATGGTTTGGTTATTGATGGAAGGGTACTTACAAAATATATCCGCTCTAAAACTAGATATATGTCAAATATAAACCATTTGTTAGAAATTGTATTATGTATAAAATTAAATAATGGCAAAGTCAATATCATTGCTCGTTCTCAAGATATTCTAGTCGAAAAACAAATATTACCACTTTTTAGTAGATTTTTTTAATATTTTTGTTAAAACTGTCAATTCGATACTTGTCAAAACTTAAACATATGTTAATAATTGTATTATGTCGATACCTTCCCGTAAGAATGTACTAAGCGGCTTTTTTTTCGAAAATGACTTTTTGATGAGGAAATATAATATATGTTAAGGGCCACGTTTTGGCCTGGGTTTCGCCAACGAAATTTCTTCGTTTTTTTCGTTTGCTGAACAATTTTAGAAATGTCGCTTAGTATACATTCTTACGGGAAGGTATCGATGTATAAAACAACATACTTTAGAAGGCACTGTCGGTGTTTATTCCCAAGAAATTCGACTTGAAATACAATTTTAACTAGTTTTCACTAGAATTTTTAATAGTTTTTTTATTTAAAAAAAAAACTATTAATTCAATATTTGTCAACATTTTACCAATTGTACAAAATTATACTATGTATAAAATAAACTAAAGTAGAAGTCAATATCACTACTAGTTCTCTAGAAATTTGAGTCGAAAAACAATTTTTACCAATTTTCAATAGAATTTTATATAGTTTTTTATTTTTTGTAAAAAAACTGTAAACTGATTTTTTTTTGAAATTTTCACCAGTTGTCAAAGACATTATTTTTCGTAAAATAAAATTATTTTGAGTTTCAAATTGTTTTCCGTTCTCAGAATATCTGGGTTATGAAATTTTTTTTTTCAGTTTTTTTTATTTAAAAAAATAACGGTATGTTCATTTTTTTCCAAATTCATACCAAATCTGTATGACTTTATAATGAGTATATTAAATTTTATTTTAGATCAATAGCATTATTTTTTCGTGAGATATTTGAAACTAACCAAAATTTTTACTTTTTTTTTAAACCGTTATAGTGAAAAAAGTACTCACTGAATTTTAATAAACGCCCTTTCAGCCTCTTTTGAAGTTATTACCTATTAAACAAAATTTATTTGAAGTCGATATCTTTACTCGTTCTTGAGATATCGACGACGAAAAATGGTACAAGAACGTACGGACGTACGAACGTACGAACGTACGAACGTACGAACGTACGAACGTACGAACGTACGTACACACACACACACAGACATCTCTCTAAAAATGATTGATATAGCCTCTAGGGACCTTGAAACGTCGAGAAATGTCAAAAATTCCAATTTGACAAATCGGACCGATTACAATAACTCCCTATGGGAAGTTAAAAAACACGTTTGGCTTTATCCAGTGTGTTTTCAGCCTAAAGAAAGTATATTCTTAAAACACTTATCACATTTGTATGTTTTTATCAAAGACTGGTGCGGATGTAGGTATTCACTATTGAAATCATTTTTAGCAATTTTCTTTAGATTTATCTAATTTACCCGGGTTACATTTTTAAAATCTGTAATTGATAACAGATGATTATTATAATGAATCGAGTTTCCAGTAGTGTTAAATTGTGGGTAATTGAACGATACATATCCATTAACATTGGAATCCCAAAAAATTTTATTCGACTAAATGTAGATGATTACGATTGCGCTTGGGTAAATGGCGAAAGCAGTGGCATTTTCAATCATGTCCATCGTAATATCCACAGATATCAACTTTTCAAACATTTTTAATATCTCATTGCCATCTTCATTTGTATTTTCGCCAATTCGATGTACACCAGAGTTACGTGTGAATGGTTTACTGTCAATGGGAAGAGTTTCATCACACCAAACTAGCAATCCTGCTTTCTCTCACTTTCTAGAAGCTCTTAGAAGATTCTGAGTCAATTTCCGATGGTTGTTACCCACTATTACTTCCGAAACTGAAATCTTCACTATCACTATCCATCATAGTATTACAAATAAGTTTTTCAGCTAACGAATTAGAAACAGTTTTTTAATAATTTTGTATGGGGACAGTGAAGTCGAGTTCTGTTCATGTATCAAAAATGATAATTTACATATGTAAAACCACTGTCACTGTGCATTTCGAAACTGCAAATGTGTACATAAAAATAAAGAACTGATTTTAAGTCGAAGGATTTGGGTTGTGAATCGATACAATATGTGTTCAAAATAATACTATTATATTTTTATATATAGTTTAAATTTTTAGCGACCAGTCAGTATCAACTGAAATTGATCAATGTATTGTGGACATGCAAATCCCTATAGGCGAACAAATGATCGGATCGTCACAGACGGTATAAAGATATTAAAATCATAAATTTTTTTTCAAATACTACCAATATTTGTCTTGTAAAGAAAGAAAGAAAGTAATTATTAAATAAATATTAAATAATAATTATATAAAATAAATATTATTCTAATTGCCCCATATCAAATTCGGAAATATGAATTCGTAAGAGGAAACAGAGGGTGAAGACGCAGACACATTTCAAAATTCGTTCAGGCATGTTCCAAGTATTAAATTAACTACCTATTGATAATATTTTCAAACCCCCCAGACACTTGTGAATTGAGTGCCTTCTTATTTACCCTCATAAATATAAGGAGTAAGAATATCTATTTAAGATTCACCTTTCGGCGTAACAATAAATCGAAGTTTAAACGCACATAAATTGATGAACCAAAAGAAACGAAAATTCACAGACATTCGTTTTCAAAACTCGATTTCCATTGAACCAGTGGATTCTCCGTAAGTTGTGGCTAAGGTCCTTTCAGTTGAATTTAATGTTTAATCGAGCAATGCTGAAGGGCATATAATATATAATTTGTGAAAATATATTACCTGCCAATCTTGAAGTAACTCTACTAAACTTCCCATTCTAGCAATTCACCTTAAATAATTTATTTTTAAAAATTACATTTTATTTCTTAAAGGCCTTGTCAAGCAACCAATTTGGTTCTGTTAAGCTTGTGCCAATGTCACAGCAGATTTTAAGACTTTGTTTGTGTCATTAGGATCACTGGGAGGCAGAAATCTGAACAGAAAATAACTTTTAATATTTTTGTTATTGTTTTTTATTTTTAAATACGCGGATTTGTACCTATGTACCAACTTTCTTTGAGCCGAAAGCAAATAAACCACATCCTAACAAAAAGAAAATATGTATGTACATATGTGTAACTCATCGTCTCTCGTCTGTAATGTACATAGATATGTACATGAGAAAATATAAAACATCCATAACAAAGCTGAAAAATATAAGGCCTTGTTTTTGCGGTTCCTCTGTTTTTGTGATTGTGATATTACAACGTTAAGCCCTAAATCGCCTGCAAATCTTTTGTCAAATAAATTCTCAGCATGTAGTATGAGTTGAAAAAGATATGGCATAGTATATGAATTTTTATTAAAGGAAAGCTACAAAAATAGTAATTAATATGGATTATATTGAAATATAAGCATGACAAATGTCATAGCCATATTATATGCTTGATTTGAGCAATCACTCATCACACACATTACTGTTTGACACCTCTATCATGCTTAAGAGACATTTATAATATAGAAATAACAAATAATAAAAAGCTTTCGCAGATTTTCGCCAACACGACGATTTACTATACAATGGCAAAATTTCAAAGCTGAGTAGAAGTAGTTAGCACCGTTCCATTAAATTTCAGAATGCGTGGATCTTCGAGTGAAACCAATAGAAAAACGATATTACTAACTAAATTTGTTTATCCTTTTATTTATTTATTTTATTTAGATTTGGAAATTTCAGTAAATTCTTCACTTTGTCCAAAAAGTATTTTCATATAAAAATGTTGTACACAATACTAGTAAGCTTTTCTAGAAACTTCTAGATAAGTTAATTTATCCAGGGTTCGTCACCATCATACGATTGACAACTGACAAGTAAATCATTGATTTAACCTCAGAAATTTGGCAATTTTTGGAAACTGCATTTAATTCTACATTTTAATTCGCAAATGTAGAATTTTTGCTCCCAAAATTGACCTTCCCTGTACATTTTTTCCTCTGTTCAAACTTAAGGACAGGATTAAAAAAATATATTTTTGAAAACAGCATTATCATGATCGAAATCAGGAATTTTCTAGGCCTTAAGCCTAGTACCCAGAGCGCACTAAATTTAAGCCAAGCATTTTAGTCGAAAACAATAAAATTGTTATTTCTAACTGTACATCTATACATAAATGTTGAGCACATTATTCTCGAAATTAATTTTAAAAGTTTTTATTATTTTTCAACTTCAGCTTCACTTTGTGGAAATGAAAATTGAAAACGAGAAATATTTGGAGACAAGTCAACGGCCTTGGCTTTGATGAAAGCATCGCTTCCCATCGATCAGCGAAATTAAGCATCATTGTGCGTGGTTAGTAATTGGATGGTGTACCGTTCAAATACCAACCGTGTGCTGTTGACATGTGTTTCTTCTGTTGTTCTTTCTTTCTGTGTGTCTCTCTCTGTTGTATTGCCTAAGCCAGTGCTTTCAGTGTCTCTACTTCGTAGATTTATCAGTATCAGCAGTTTAACTAACTGCATTGTAGCTAGGAAGATTTGGCCGACCTATAATAAACTTCGAACACTGGATCTGATATGCAGATCTAGGCAAGACATAGCCAGGATCGTTGCTACCTATAACGGACACTGACCAATAGGACAGCATGCAGCTAAGCACAACACCCAGCAAAAAAATGAAACAGTTATTCCTATTCTCTACAAATTCCCTGGGGTGCCAGCACGTAACTCTATACAATCGAGTTTTATCGATACAATCGAGCATCGGCAGCAACTACTTTGGTTCAATCGAGTGTCCTCGATTGCATCGTCAGATTTGGCAGCACACAAATTTGAAAATGACGTTTCAATTTTCAAACAAAAGTTTTCACTCGACAGAAAAAAGAACAAAAAAAAATGTCAATAAATAAAAAACAGTCGGAGATTTCGAACACTTATGAGTTCTCACCAAGATTTAGCCATAGGAATGCTTAAAATTGCCCGAGGAAGAAAAAACAGCAATTTCTTGTGGGTAAAACTTGCTTACTTTTTAAAATACAGTGGGTCCTCCAAAAAAAAAAACATCTCAAAGAATAAAAAAGATAGGTCGTTCTTAAAATACAAGTACATATGTACATACATATATTTTTTAGACTTACAAGTTACCTAATATACAAATATATGAACTCGTATATACTACAAAGTAAAAACCTTCACTTAAAAGGCACAGGCAGAGGTCCATGTATGATTTTAGCATTAAGTACTTCCTCATCATCATTTTCCAAATCAAAAAATATCAGAATACCAATTTGACATTTCATTTTATAGTTCACATTGATATTTTTAAGTGGAAGTCATAATGAAACTCGTCTCAAATTACGTGCTGCAAAAATAATTTGTTTCGAGTTAACCTACGATCGACAATGCTCGATTGCATCAAGTTACATGCTGGCATCCCTGTTCTTCCCACGGAGAGCACAATCACTTGGAATTTTTTTTTTCTACATTGACGAAATGAAGATCAGAGTCTTGATATCTTTTCTCAATGGCTCTAGGACGAAATCTAATCTTTACTCTACCGTACCCTCCGTTTGATTCCTTAGACTGTGAGCTAGCGAATAGATGGCTATGACAGAATTTCATGGTACAAGGGGCCAAATGGTTAATCAATATGATTGGAGGCTGCTTCATCACCAGTCAACAAACTGCCTAGTTTGGCACAGCGTAGATGGTTTCGGATGAGAGTGTTGGGCTGGTTGAGTGAGTGATCTGATTACTGATGATTGTGCTAAAGCAAAAACACGTTACACCACAAAAATAAGTCACTTCAAAACCTACTACAACCTTTCTTTTGGAACTGAATCGAAACTGGACGACTCCGTGGTAATGTCCATAATTCCCTGAATCAATTTCATCCATAGGTTCAAACGAGTTAAGGTATCAAAATGACTCACTTCAAGGCAAATTGAGCCACAGAACCAACTACCAGTGGTTGCCTTTTCTGCCTACCTATACCTATAGAAATATTTTCCTTAAAACAAATGCAAGAACAGTATGAAATTAAAATACATATATGTAAAACTAAATTTCAAGAAATTTGTCTATAAGTAGTTAGGACAGTCCAAATTAGTCTTACAAAAGCAAAAAACTCATTAAGTTTGTTGAAAAAATTTGCTTTTCCTTAAAAATAAATAATCTAAAGATTCCATACAATTGTCTAAGATTAAAGATTGTTGTTTAAGTAGTTCGCTTATTCTTCGAGAAGTACAGTCCTTGAAGTTGAAAAGGAATATTACTTACTTAAGGGCGTTAAAGTATTTTTTTTAATAATAAACCATATTTCCTATGTGTACCCTGGTTTTACGATAATATAATAAATGGTTAAAAACTCTCATAACCCCTTCCTTTTATTATAAGCTAAAATATATCTTAATTTTATTACCTTTCGGCATAAAACCTATTGTTACTTTTTTTTAATTAAACTATCATATATATCAATTTTTTTTCTAGAGAAAATGTTAAGAACTCGGATTCTGTAACTTTTTTTGATTTACGGCCGACGTGGTAGATTAGCAGAACCGCCTCTCTATCCTGAATCAGCACTCAACTGTCTAAATAGAGGAATGCATGTGGTAGAATATATCCACTAAAACGCACACTCAAAATTTTCATTATTGGGATAGTAAACCCCAAAGATTAAGCCATTAACTGAGGTCATCGCTCTTGCAATGTGAATGTGGCCCCAAATCAGCTTCACTAAGAAATTATCAATTCTGTTTATGTTGACTCCGTTGTATAGTGCCCTGTTGGAATAATAATAATAATGTTTGTACTTCGACTCTGGTGTTCTGTGTAATCCAAGGCAGCGACGACGTAAGCACTGCGTCTCAAACACCCGCATCTTTTCCATTTGAGATGGGGCAGCGTTGAACTACACCGGGCTCCATAGGCAATCATCAGCCGTATGAGGGCCATGTAGCAAATCACCTTCACCCTGCTGTCCAGCCGGCTGCTGTAAAACAACCGTTTCGTCAGAGCAAAGGCTCCCCTAGCCCTGGTCAGAGCAGCATTTATATGTCTGTCGAAATACAAACATTGATCCAACCAGATGACAAGATCCTTTACTACACTCGCCAGTGGCTGTCCATGTGGCCCTATGATCACCAGCTTGTGCCAGTTCTTTCTCGTATCCCTTGGGGCTTCAGCTAAAGTAGCCCTAATAAAATAGTTTCAGATTTCTGAAAGTTAATTTTAAACTTCCAGTCGTCACAATATCGCTGAATCTTGTCGAAGTCACGCTGCAAGAGAATTCTGATGATAGATCTCAGATCGCTGCCTTTCAACATCCTTTTTCAAACAATATTCCCAACACCACGACAATAACTGTGTATAACTGCTATTATCTATCAAAACCATCAAAGCATTTTATACGCTCCTATTCACTTTGTAATTTCACTCGTGTTCGTTTCGATGTACAAATGCTTACATATGTAAATGGCACATAAATTAATGGTTATTATTAAAATAATGCATGAAATCGCACTTTTTCTAGTTAATTAATCAGGAATCACAACAAATAACTACAAAAAATTACAAACTCGTTAATTAAGCAAAGTCTTCACCTTAAGCCGACCATAATTGAATTCAATTCCACAAACATTCTGCCTCATAAACTCAAAATGAAAAGTATTCCAACCAATAAATTAACATTAACACGAGTCTTTTATTTTGGTCTTGTCTAATTTGCATAAAAGCTTTTAGTCATCAGGATCAGATGGCACAATTCGTTGTTTGCGTAGTACACCAATGTATATATCTATATAAACCAACGGGAAATCAATGGAAGTGTAATTATGAATCCTTCTAAACCAATTAATATTCAACATCTTTTGCGTTCTTTCTTCGTATACTCGTACATTTTATGTTCATATATATGTATATATAATATTCCCAGGATGAGTAAATGCCTTATCCCTGAACTTCGAGCCCCAACCTCTACCTCCATTGGTAAACTTAGAGTAGCTTGCTCAGAATGTATGAAACTTATATTATTTGTCGACAGAAAGATAAAGGGGAGTCTTAAGTGCTCCATTAGAGGACTTAATCAAAAGAATCGATTTCCATCAGAAAGGTGTTTGATGTTTTCGTACAATCAAATACGTACAGACTATTCTCTTCTAGAAACTTTTGTTCGATGGTGGTTATGGGGATCTTGAAAAACAGCCTTCAGCGTCAGCATCAGTGTCAACGACTTCGTCGTACCAGAGTTCTCTTCTTGACGGAAGAGGGGATGAGGTAGTTTTTCCAGCAGCATCTTTACTTTTAGTGTTTACTTACTGCTTGTGTACATTTCTCGTGCAAATATTATTTTAAAGGTTCTTGGTTGTGTGTTTAGATCATCAAAAATAAAATACATACTATGGTGGTAATTAGACTGTACACCGCGATTTATTTCCCCTATTAGTATTTTGTTCACTAAAGACTTCTCATAGAGACCTTTTGGGTAAGTGTGCATATTTTTAGTATTATAATTTATTTATATTTTTATTATAATAAACATGTACATATTGAAGTAT
The DNA here is from genome assembly GCA_963931855.1 of Philhelius festivus. Lineage (NCBI taxonomy): Eukaryota > Metazoa > Arthropoda > Insecta > Diptera > Syrphidae > Philhelius > Philhelius festivus. The sequence goes on from OZ007555.1 coordinate 81,367,009, forward strand.
ATGTTTTATGTATTTTGTCTTGCAACAGCTAGAAGAGAATTAGAACCTAGTGACTTACAACTCTCAACCATTCCTGTGCGCGTGTTACCAGGAATGGAGGGGACCTACAATTTCCTACCGATTCCGAACGGCTAATGAGCAGCACTTTCCATGACAAGAGACACTCTTTGCAGATTTCTAAATTCGAGACCTTCCGCATGACAGTCCAACGCACTAACCATTATGCCAAGGGGTACTACTAATAGATTAATAGTACATATTCTTTAAAAATTAATTTAACACCCTGGCGCGTCCCAATTCTGAATGAATGAATGAATGAATGAATTGTATTGGGGATTAATTGCACTGCGACCTGTAGATCTATTGTGCCCCCTCTTATAATGATGAGCTGGCTCATCCTACAGTTCTTCCTCCAAACCTATTGCCTTAAGGAACTTTAGTATTTGGGGCACTTTTAGAGAGGGTAGGTTGCTCTCTTCCACCTGGTACCGTCCAGATGGGTTTTCCTTTGGTGCATGATTGGACAACACTTTCCCAGTATGTGTTCCGGAGTTTCCTCATGCATGTTGCAGAATCTGCAAGTGGCACTGCTTACTACACCAATTAGATTAAGGTGTCTTCTAAGTTTACAGTGTCCTGTTAGAATACCTGTTATTATTCTTAGGTTATTCCTACTAAGGTTGATACAGTTTTCGAAACGTTGCCGGTTGTAGTTACCCAGCAGTAGTTTCGCCTGTCTCAGCCTAGGGAGTTCATTCCAGTTCTTCATTCTGTTTGCCTCCTCTTCTTGTTTAATTTTGGTTTTGATGACATTTTCACCTATTCCGCAATAGGGTTCAGGCCCTGTTAGGTGAGTTGAAGCTCCTAATTTTGCTAGGGAATCTGCCTTTTCGTTTCCAAGAACACCAACGTGACCAGGTACCCAATAAAGTGTGACCCTGTTCTGTTTGCCTAGTTCGTTTAGCCTACTTATGCACTCCCCCACCAGCTTAGAGTTGATGGTGTATGAGCTTAGTGCCTTTAGTGCTGCTTGACTATCTGACATAATGGCAATGTTCTTGTTACGATAATTCCTTTCGAGATTGCGATCCACGCATTTCCCTATCGCGTTTACCTCCGCTTGGAAGATGCTGGTGGACCGTCCCATCGGTATGGAAAGTTTGGTTTTTGGCCCAAAAATTCCTGCACCAGTCCCTTCGCTTGTTCTCGATCCATCAGTGTACCACTTGATGGTATTTGCTTCGAGTGTATAGTTTATATCCTCTCCTACCCAGTTTCCTTTGTTACTAAGCTGTGTAAGAAAGTTTTTCTCGAAATTATGTTTTTTGATCATTCCATCTCTTGGGATGTCAATAAGGTTAGTAATTGTGGACCTGTCAATTAAGTCCCTTTCTCTGAGACCAATTATTTTACCTGTCCCAGTTCCTTCCTTTGAGAACCTCATGATTCCTCCCACTCCAGCACTTCTAACGACCTCGTGTAGAGGGGATAGATGGAGGATAACCTCAATAGCTGCGGTAGGGCAGGTTCTCATTGCTCCCGTAATACAGATACATGCGAGCCTTTGGATTTTTTCCAGGGTTTTCCTAGTTGTTGTTAATTCGGTTTTCTTGTGCCATGCAACCGCACCATAGGTAATGATGGGTCTTACCATCATAGTGTACATCCACCCAAGGATGTTCGGTTTGCAACCCCATGACTTGCCTGCAATTCTTTTGCAAATCATTAGGGCTTTTGTGGCTTTTCCGACTATATAATTTATGTGTTTGTTCCAGAGGAGTTTACTATCTAGTATAATTCCTAGGTATTTTACCTCCCTCTGCATTTCAATTACTTCACCATTCAAACGGATAGGTTTCATATGTGGTAGAAGTCTTTTCCTGGTAAATGGTATGATTGTTGTCTTGGATGGGTTTATTGAAAGCCCTACAGACCTACTCCATTTACTTGTAATTGTTAGTCCTCTTTGGATAATATCGCAAAGAGTTTCTTCAAACTTACCTACTGCAATGATAGCGATATCATCGGCAAATCCAATGCAGTATATACCTTTGGAGGTAAGATTTTCTAACAATTCATCTACTACAAGACTCCACAACAAGGGTGATAGTACACCGCCCTGAGGACATCCTCTCGTTGTGATCACTTTCTTTACATTTTGTCCTGCTTGTGCCTCTGCATTTCTAGTGCCCAACATTTCTATTATCCATCTGGTTATGGTGTTGGGTACGCATTTCCTAACAAGAGCTTTGCCTACAGCCTCGTGGGACGTGTTATCGAAGGCCCCTTCTATGTCTAAGAAAGCAGCTAATGCTGTTTCCTTTACATCTAAAGCTCTTTGGATCTTATTTGTTAGTTCAAACAGGGCGGTCTCGGTTGATCTGCCCGCCCTATATGCGTGTTGTCGCTGATTGAGAGGCCTACTTATTAACACTTCTGATCTTATGAAGTTGTCAATTACCTTTTCCAGAGTTTTCAGAATAAAGGATGTTAAGCTTATTGGCCTGAAAGACTTTGGATGGGCTGTGTCCTTTTTCCCTATTTTGGGAATGAAAATTACCTTAGCTGTTCTCCATAGACTTGGTATATACCCAAGAGCAATGCTACTCCGTAGAATATTAATGAGATAGGGCATAAGGAATTCTTTTCCCTTCTGCAAAAGAGCTGGGAAGATACCATCTGCACCTGGTGATTTGTAGGGTTGAAAGGTATTAATTGCCCAATCAATCCTTTTACCTGTGCAAATGGTCGTGGCTATTTTCCAGTCATCTCTGTTTGGTGTGAGAGGTGATTTCTCAACCAAGTTACCATCTAATGGTAGACTGCCTGGGAAGTGTGTGCTGAGCAGCAGGTTACACCTTTGCTCTTCATTTTCGGTGAACGTTCCATCACTATACCGAAGTGCCAGTGATGTTAGTGTTTTCTCTTTTGCAAGAGCTTTATGCAGTCTTGCCGCTGCAGGGGTTGTTGAGATATTCTCACAAAAGTTTGTGAAACTATTTCTTTTGGCTTTTCTTATCTCTTTGTTATATATTGTCAATAACGCGGAGTAATTACACCATTCCCTTGTTCTTTTTGCTTCATTGAAGAGCTTCCTAACCTTGGATCTTAGTTTAGAAAGATGTTTATTCCACCAAGGGGCATCCTTCTGTCTAGTTTTTGGTTTAAGAGGGCAACTGAGTTCATATGCCTCATTTATTGCTCCACTAAACTCGTTAACTACAACTTCTAATTCAAGGTTACTTTTAGTCGTACTTGCTGGACCTAGTTGTTCCAGGTTTGATTTTAGAACATTTTGGTATAGGTTCCAGTTTGTTTTCTTAGGATTTCTGCCAGGGGTATTCTCTGTAAGCAGACCTTCTAAGGTAAACACTATTATTCTGTGGTCAGACATTGATGGTTCATTGGATACTCTCCAATCCTTAACCATATAAGCTACGTTCGGAGTTCCGAAAGTTAAGTCTAGGACTTCTTTTCTTGTTCTAGTAATAAAAGTGGGGGTGTTCCCTACATTAAATATTTCTAGATTTTTTACCATCATAAAGTCTAAAAGGTACTCACCCCTTTGGTTTATGTTGGTGCTGCCCCATACTGTATGGTGAGCGTTTGCGTCACATCCTATTAGTATTGGTAGCTTTTTCCGGTTGCAGTAGTCCACCAGTCTCTGTACTTCGCACGGTGGAATGTTGGCTTCATCACCAGCAAAGTAGGCTGCTGCCACAACCATCGTCTGGATACGACCCTCGATGTTGATTTGGGCCTGTATCGGGACCAGATCCCTTGTCAAAAATTCTGAAAGACATATATAATTTATGTTATTTCTTATTTTAATACAAGTTCTGGGCGAGTCTTCTCTCGTGTCCCATATAAGTTTAGAGTCGCTACTTGTCAACCCTCTTACCTGACCCTTATAAGTCCAGGGTTCCTGGATCAGTGCTAGCCCTAAGTTGTCCGCAGCGAACTTCCTCGCCAGGACAGCTGATGCCGCCTTCGCATGGTGTATGTTTGCTTGGGCTAGCCTGGTTCTGATCCCGTGTGCCGGCATCTTATTTTATTGGCAGATGGGGGCTAATGCCCCATCATCTGCTAGCAGGTGGTCTTCCTCTTCTATCGTTGGAAGCGGTTCTGTTTGGTCCATTGGACTTGGAGAGAGGTCTATGCCCTCTATCTCCATGTCCAATGGTCCCGGTGTTAACCTCTCCCGTGAATCGGGGTGCTTCTCTTCTTCTGTTTCTGAGAAAGTTGTCTCAGATGATGTGCTCGGAGGGATTGGGGGAATTGGTGGGGTTGGAGGAATTAGGGTGGGAGGTGGTACGATTATATCTGGTAGGGTAATTCCTACCTCTTCCGCTTCCAGGGACTTATTTTCTAGCCTGATGGGAGACTCTTTTTCTGTTGCAGATGCAGAGCTGGAGGTTGCTTTGTGGGAAACCTAACCACCTCGTTTCGTACTTGAGTTCTTAAGCGTTATATCGCTCACTACCCGTACTTTCACTCATTCTTTTTATTTTCCATCTATACCTACTTAAATTATTCTCTTTGACAGAACAAAAAAAAAATTAAATTTGGTCTCTTTGCTATTTTAAGTTTCATTTTCATTATCTAATCAATTAAAAATCGAAATCTCTGTAATCAGCTCTCTTAAATTTTTTCATTTTTATTATCTAATCAATTAAAAATCGAAATCTCTGTAATCAGCTCTCTTAAATTTTTTTTTATAACCAAATTTCTAAAAGCTAATTTCAAAGAAAAAAAAAATAATTTATAACATCGCTGGATTTAAGTAGTTTTATTGTTCTCTTTGCCAAACTCATAAGTTAACATTGACTCAAATCATAGACGACAATCTCAATGTTAATTAGTTTGAGAAGCTGTGGGGTAGAGAAATGGAATGGTCCAGGCTACTCACTCACATGCAAAGCAGAGGCTGGGGAAACGATGATAGTGACCATACATACCTTAACTGACTTAAATCAGATACAAATAACGATCGATGCAACTTAATAGATCCATTTTAAATCATATTGATAAATTTTTATATAAAAAAAATGTATATGCAATAAAATCTATAAGAAAAAAATGTTTGTATAGTATTATAAAAAAAAAAAAAAAAAAAATAGATATCACAAGGGATTTGAACTGTGACCTCATAAATCGTACCACGAGACGTCTTTGATTGGTTTGACGAAAAATAGACCTAGTGTAACAAAACAAATACAAAAATAGACAAGGTGCAAAGCCATCGTTTTCGAGAGTCGCTTGAGATTTTACACGAAATAAATGCACAATACATTGAAAAACAAAAATATGGACGACTTCCGAAAGTCTCATTTTTGTTGAATTTGGACTAAAATATTTGGAATTCACTACATATATTTTTGAAAAATTCAAATTTAAATTTTGAATAAAGTTCCAGATTTTTCTGGTTAAAATTCATTCGGGATTGGGATAAATAGGAAGTCCAGAGAACGTCCATGATAGTTTTTGTGAGTGTGTGTGTAAACATCTGTGAGCTTGGATCTTGGACTATAAATACCCCTTCAATTCCAATTTCATTTATTTTTTGGTGTTTTTTTTCCGAGCACGACACGGCCACGGCACGACACGAGCCAAATTTCTAATTACAGAAGAAAACTTTTACGTTTAAATCATAGTTTCTTTGTAAACAATTAATTAACATAATCAGTTTAAAATCTATTTAATTATTTAAAGAAAAACAAAACAAAAATTTATATTAAAAAGTTCGGTATCAGATAAACTTGGTAGAAATCCTATTGGTAATTGGTGAGTCTAGTGAGAATTTTTCTGTTGGGAATTCATTTTTCAAAAGACATTCTTTACAGTCCAGACCACTCGCACAAATTCGTAAATTCACGACCAAGCTACGCTCGATCATTCATCAGCTTAGATCAAAACGCTTGCGATCTATCTGGTATAGTGTGCCCAAGTGTTCTATACCGTCATAAAACCAGTCTACGCATATAGGTCCAAAAGAAGGCCAAATCCAACAAAAAAATAAAACCTCCAAGTCGATCCATAGTGCTAGTGTTCAGTTCAGGTTGAGGGTATTTTTGTCCCTGTGACAGACGACTCCGAATCCCTCAACACAAAAAAAAAAAAACACCACACCATTTGCTGTGAAATTAATTGCACAAACAAAAAAAAAAACACACCAAATATCAACTGTACATACATCCACCAAATTCGACAAACAACCCAGAAAAAAAAAGAACATTACGAATAAAGTTCAGGACTGTACCAGTGTTCTTATCATCATAATCAATCAAACACGAAGTTAAGCATCGATCCAAGCTCCCAACAGTGTGTCAAGAGAGCACCACACAGTGGAGTTTGCTCCATATCAAAACACCAAATCGTCAATTCACCTGCTGCCTATTCTACTTTCGATAAGAGTAGCGATACCTACATGAGCTAATCTTTCTGCTATCCTGTGATCCTCGTTTCCATCTTTATCATCTGTTCAAAGTACAACCTACTAGTATTTATATCTTGAACCATCATATCTTCACCATCAATCTAATTAAGGCTAAGTACTTTTTAATTCAACAAAATTATATATATATTTTTTTATATCGTTTTGATTTTGTAAATTCAGTACGTTCAAATTTGGTTTTTCTTTTTGTTAAAATTTTATAGTTTAGCTTCAAAACAAAAATAACTACGTCATCTGCTATTAAATACATTCCCTGGATGCTGTGCACACATCGAGGAGTAATTTCAAGAAATTATAAGCAAAGAAAAACAATTCAACAAGTAAAATAAAACAACATACAAGAAAATTACCTAATATTATTGACTCGGTAAGTGATTGTTAATCATATTGATCATATTGAATTTGAACGGAAGAATATAAATATCTCTCGATAAGAGAATTTTTCTATTTATTGTTTTTTTTTTTGTGATTTGGAATAGTTGTTTTTGATGGTGATTTTAAATAACTGTATTTAAAAAAATGAAAAGTGATGTTTAGTTTTTTTATAAAATTAATTTAACACAAAAAAAAATCTTTATTTTCGTTAGTTGCTATACCGATTTTTTTTATTGGTGAATATCTTGTTTTTGGATAAAGAACTTTTGATATTTTTGATTAATTTTTGTTTGCCTTTTCTGGACACTTTTCGTTTTTTTTTTGTGATATTAACTTTTTTTATTGAAGAACTATCGAATTATCAAAATATCGAAATAATTACTATTTTTGCATTGGCTTAAAGTTTTGCATTTCTGAAAGAAACTTAAAGAAAGTTTACATAACTACTCATAGTTACATATTTTGCTTAACTTTTCAATTTCCTGTTTTTTTATCTTTGATTAAATATTGAGATACGATTAAGATTTGGTATCTTAAAATTCTTCTCAGAATTAATTATAATTTTAGATTTAGTTTTTTTTATATTTTCTTTTTGAATAAAACTATTAGTGATTTTATTTTTTAGAAAACAATTGAAAAATCTTCTTGTTATTTTTTTTGGCTTTTCCACTTGATATTCTTTTAAATGGTTTTAATTGGGTGGATTCTTCGCTTAGTGATACGATTTTATCCTTTATTTTAATCCGATGAATTTTTTGGGATTTTTGCTTAGGATTATAGGTTGATTAGAACCATGGTAGTGGTTTAGATTATTTTAGGTGGATGTGGCTCGTTTAAGAATGGTTCGAGGCATAAAGACGACGATGACGATAAAATGAAAACTTAAACGCAAGTTTTGCTTTCATGTTATTTTTGGGGTTACTATTAAAATTGAGGACATGGTAACCAGGAAGTGTTCTATGACACTGAGGGTGGGAATAACTCCTCTGAGGTCCATACTATCCTAGGTCTCCTCACTTACATTTTTTCTTCTGTTAGGACATTCAGGCACCGCGATTTCAGTACGATTCTTTTTCGGCATGTTAAATACGTAACGGCCGTCCAGGTTTTTGAACGCAAGAACCCCCCCATCCGACGAGCTAACCTTTGGCTATGCAAGCATGCCACGCAATCAAATCCTGGACACCCATCCACTTTTACTATCAGGACTGTCTCTGAGTCCCTGTAAGCTCTTGGACACAGCGATAGTATGAAGAGTGGATGGTTATAGAGGGTAATGGGTTGTCTATTTTTCTCTAACTCGAATAACATCACGAGACGTACGTTACAGCTTTCCGGAGACCAAATACATTTATTTTTCCGAATTTGTAGTGAAGCTGGTGATTTGCTTTCACTATAGTCTCGACGGAGTCGGCGTCAATACTTATTACTAGTAGTTGACCTTTACCTTCAGCCGAGCTTTTCACTATTCTCCAGGTCTGCACATTAAGTCCCTCATTTTGGGCTTTTAAAAGAGCCAATGACTTCTTGTCTTCTTGGCCTATACTCTTTGGAAGGAACAGTGTTATATTGTGCATTTTGGGGATGTCTTCCCCCATACATGCATACAACTCGGTGCCCCTCCAAGTGCTCAACTTAGGTGCACTCTCTCTTAGCCACTCCGCTGTTTCGGGTCCAGCGCAATCAACCAAGAGCAGACCTGTTCTGAAGTGCAGTCCATTGAACTTCAGCTTGTGCTTCCAGCCCAAGGAGACCTCCTCAATGATTGCCTCCTCGAGTGCCGATAGATCCTCGGCAGTCAAGGCGACTTGTGGATATCCCCTAGGCAGAACAGCAATTCTGACGCTCAAGGCTGCACTTGCGTATGAGAGCCTTTGTTGAACGGGTATAGCCTTAACGGTGCTTTGTCCCGTGGATGAAGTTACCGTCGTCCTAGGTTTCTTAGCTTCTTTGCTTAGGGGAGGAGTTAGTTGGTGGCTTTTCCTCTTACCCTGTCCTAGGCTCGTATTCACAGTCTTTTCGTTTTTTCTCAGGTCCACCTTCTTCCTAGCTTCCTGCGGGGACATCCCCTCTGCAAGGAACCGGAAGTACCATTTGGTGCCTGCTCCACTAAGTCCTTTCCTATGTGGGTCCAGGCTTCCTGGACTACCCAATTTCGGAAGTACTTGACTTTTCCGGGCATTTCGGCTCTTTGGTATTTTGGGTGGACTGGATATTTTAGATGATGGTAACTGCCCGTCATCTTTTTGTCTGATCACAATCAGATCATTCACTTGTTTAGTAGATAATCTCCCTGTGCTAGTGGATGCTGTTTCGTTTGTAGCGTTTACCCCTTGACTAGGAGGTATTCTCCCTTGACAAGAAGTTGTCGCTACACTCTGAGTTGCGTCTTTTTCCTGTCTGGAAGGTATTGTCCCTTGACCAGAGGTCGACGCTCCTCCTGCTGCCCGGTTTTGAGTGTTCCTCTGAGGTAACCTCTTCAGGTACTTACTTCTCTCCGGTTTCGGATCTTCACCACGGAGGTCTTTCTCCATTCGATCCGCTAGTGCACTTGCGGTAACATCCCGCAAAGTGTTGAATTTTTTAAAATTTTTATTATTCTTTTGTTTTAAATTTTTTGGCATTTTGATTCCCACGAGTGGCTAGAGAAATAATGGGGTCCGCCATATCAGAGCTCCGCATAATATGGTAAGGTCTAGGTTACTCTTTGATTCGACCTGGTTTCAAAGAGGTTCCGTTATAATACAGCCGGTATACTCCCTGGCTGCAAACCATCCAATGGGCACGGGTCACTTAACACCCTGGATTAGGGAGGGCAGTTCTTAGTTTTCGCTCTTCAACTTCTCTACCAGTTTGGGGTTATCCCAGTGTGGCAGGTCGGGTGAGTCTTTACTACTTAAGCCTTTGCACCACGTCAAGGTGACTACCTTCGCAAAGGTCCAATTCTGAAGCTTACAATTTGTTCGTTAGCACTCGAGTTAAGTCTACAATATATTCCATATTTAAATAAGTAATAACTAATTTACAGAACTTGAAGTTTGAGTTCAAAACTTGCTTATTTCAACCTAAAAACTATATTTATACTAAACTTTATCGATTTTATTTTTCTCGGGAAGAAATTAAAAAAAAACTCGATAGTTTAATTTCTTTTTGCTTTTATATTAAACTTACAATCTAATTTAAACTCATTAAAAACTACTTTCAACTAGAATAGCCACAACAGCAGTTTTTGGGGTCTTAGGTTTTTTTTGATTGTCTTATTTTATATATATACGTACATATGTATATACATATAAATATTAGTGCCATCTTGACTGTCCGTACCTAATTTTAGATTTAAATCTATGTAAGTCGGCCAAGGCATACACATCTTAGTCAACTTTCTCTATCATATAACCACCAGAATTGGTTCTCCTGTGTCGCTCTGTCCCTCTGGTAGCAATCGAACACAGTTCTACTAAACCTAAGGCACTCTTCTCCAACTTGTGCGAGGATAACTCAACAATTAATCAGCCGCCTATTCATAGTTCTACGGCCGACGTGATAAATAAGCGGAATAGCCATTCTGTACTGAACCAGTCCTCCACTATCTAAGTAGAGTAATTGATCGGACAGGATGAAGCCGCTTAGATGCATACTCTCTTAAAAATTGTCATTATAGTAGATAGCCTTAATAATTGGGATATTGGTCGAGGATAACGCTCTTGCACTTAATATTTAAAATTAAGGCGGGTATATTCGTTGGTCCACAGATAAAAAAATTGTTTAGTGACACCGGATTTTTGAATTGTCTAAAAAAAAATACAAGAAAAGAGCATGGAATGCTTCTCAAGACGTAGTTCATGGTTTTGTGGGAAACCACAGAAGTCCAAACTATCGTCAATTGATCGAAAAAATGATGCTATTCATTCCATGCTATTGGTGAGTATTTAGCAGATAAGTGTTTCAAAAACAAAGATTCCTCCAGGACCTTGCAATCATGGAAAAGAGGTATGAGGGCTTTTGGGACCAATGGATGATGAGTGACTACTACTGGATGCAGCTCCGCGAAGATTCAACGCCACATAAAAGAAGAATTGTAAGCAATACGTCATATTTTCAATAAAAATTATGAAAAAAAGAAAAAAAAACTGAAATGGTCTGCCTTCACGTACTGTTTCATAACTTCCACATTTATTATTCGATTTCATTGATCTTGTGCGTTTTAACTTTTCAAAAACAATATCTTCCATCTGAGATCTTAAAAGTATTTAAAATATTTTTTTTCTATCCTTACTTTTTCTTGATGATTGTTGGGCCGATTTACACAAGTCATATGCTTTTGGAAAGGCAAACAAAATATCTGTTCAAAAACATAAAGTTTATGTTTATTTATTCGACCGTTATTGAGAATTAGGCTTATACATGGAAAAGGAGAAAAAACAGGTTTTTTGCTCATATCTCGAAAACGCTTCTTTGGAAAAATAAATGAGTGCCATTTTCTTGTTCAGAGAGTCAAAATTAGTCTAGGAAATACTTGTTTTTCGAGGTACTCGCTACAAGCCGAAAATTTGTAAACTATAGTGTAATTTATCTTCAAACATGTTAGCTCTCCTGCTTCGAAACACATAGTTAAAAGCCATTATATATTCTATAGCAATGAATTTCTCCTTATTTTTCTTGTTACGCGAAATTTGGAGAGGATTCATCAAATCAAAGTTGATTTCTTGAATCTTGAATGGCTGAATACGTTCATTGTATTCGCGGCGCTTGAAAGTGAAACCAGCGATCGGCGAACTCTATGATGACTTTGTATAAGGCAGGGATATTTGCGAGTACCTAGGATAGGACCGCCGCCGGTGAGTAGTTTATATATGACGAGATCCACGGCTTCCAATTTGCGAAAAATAGGGCGAACGAATCCAAAATGTAGTTTGAAAAGAAATCTGGTGGCACACTCCTTGATAGGAGAGGATTAAATCGAAAAAAGCGTTAAATATTTTTAAATTTAATTTTGATTAATAAAACAAAGTTAAATTATCAGAAATTTGAGAAAAATAAGAAGAATTGAAGTTACTCGTAGTTATGGAAGGTTGAAAAAGTAAGGAGAAATTCATGAAGGAGTTGAAAAAGTTTTCAGAAGATTCTAAGCTAAAGTAAAACATTTAAAAGATTAATTCGAATTTTCTCGGAATTGCAAATTGTTCAATTTCGTTTTAAAGATCTTGGGTTTCAATCCTGCTTGTACGGTTTCCCAAGCAATTTAGAGTCATTTGAAATTACTGGTTAAAATATAAATGTTTTTGTTTTATTCAAATAAAGATTGATTTCACGTTCGGTTTCGGTCCGAAGTTTAAATTTCCTTATTCTTCAAAAATTACTGGCGTCCTTTGTTTACAGGTACTACGTCCCTGTGGGAATTTGCTTATTCTTATTTGATTTTAATCAAACTGAAAAATAATTAATCAACAACATACATTTAATTGCTGAACCAGCAGCTTTATATGGTTTCGCCGCGCCGTGGCGGTAGCATCCAAGTGTGTCTTTGGATTGTATTTCCAATTCGATAAACTAGTGTTTTGTTTCCAGCGTCAACAGCCTTTCATCTAAACCGCAAAAACGTCGTGTTTAATACTCTCGTTGTAGTCGGTCTTGTTTTTAGTCGTCGTCGTTGTTGATAATAAATAAATAATTTGTCAGTATTCGGGTTGCGCTTAACCCAAAAATGTCGCCCTTATGTTTGTGGGTCTGGAAATTTGGCTAAGCAGTCATATATTCAGCCGATTTTATTTGTCAAAGCCACTTTAGGTAAACTATTTGGAACATATCTACTATTATGCTCAATTTATTTTTTTAAATCAGCAATATCACTGAAGCTGCTGAACTTATCAGACAAAAAAGCATTGTTATACGTTAGATTTAATAAGTGAACTTTTGAGCCACCCGTCCTTCTGTAATCAGATATGACATTCCTAGGTAACGATAGGACCTACGTAAATAGCAAAGATTCTTTCAAAAATAATACACAAATGTCATATGTCATATAATATAAATTTCTCAAATCTAATTAAATCTAATCTTATTTTTAAAAGGGATGGTCATGGTCTGTTATATTTGCACTTGAATATAAAGTGCAAACAAATGTCACATACCAACATTAATTTAAAATCATTTGCTTGTTTAACACTGTAAATGAAGAATTGTGTTTTTTCTCAATTCCAAAAGTCTATAACTTCATAATATACAGTGCTCAAATAAATCAAAAGGAAGAAATCCTTTTGGTAGAGACGTTAAGCCGATAAACCAGATGGGCATTAATTACAAAGTTGGTTGACGTCACCAAACTAAACAACAAGAATGACAACCTATGACAAAGTAGATGGGAGCAGGATTACTTAGGTGTTGAAGTCGAAATGAAGATTAGTTGCCTATAATCTCTACAGCAGAAGTAATGGCAAATCATTCTTGCGATAGAGATAGATAGATATTAAATTTTAGTTTCTATGAAGTATGTATGTACTGTCAAAAATTAATATGCTGGTTTTCGCTCAGTGCTATAAATACTTTTTAAAAATGGCATTAAAAAAGACCTCTTACCTACAACAACAGGGGTTTGTGAGCTACCATGGAAAGCGGCATCAATACCGATAAGAGTCCCTAGTAATCGCAAAATATATGTATAATGGGGTTGTGTCATCTTAGTGAATTATACGTAAGTCCCAATGATACTACTTATTTTAGTTTATGTTCGGACAGAGTCCATTAGAGGTAGAGGGAGTTATGACACAACGTATCTATATATATAAAAATCAATGCCACTTTTCGTTGTGTTTTTATAACTCAAGAACGGGCTCACCTATCCGAACCAAATGTTTAGGCTTTGTTCGGACTATGTAGTAGATGGTTTATGTGAAGTTTGCACAAAATCGGTCGAGCGGTTCTTCATTTATCACATTTTTTGTAACAAATAAATTCAATATATGTCGGATCATTTTCTTAGTGGAGATTTTGCTATCAAATTGAAACTTTTTTCAAATATGGATTGTGCTGTCAAATTGAATCGTTCAAATGTACTATGTATATGTGTCCGTGTACTTTTCTCAGTTTTTTAGCGATACTGATACACCACTATTAATGTAGCAATTTGTTTTTAAATTGATTTATTCTTTTTTATATGAAGGAATAATGCCACGAGCCGGGCGAGCAAATATAGGTCGGCGAACGCGTAATGCAAATGATGTGGCATTACTAAGACGATCACAGACTGCAGATGAACGCGCACATGCTAATGTATCGCAGCGTGAACGTAATGCACGAAATAGATCTGTTGACCCTGTACCTGTACTGAATCTTGCACGGCGATCACGAATACGTCGTGCTCCTTTGGCTGAAATGATGCGTGCTGCTTTTAATTACAACAGTCAAATTAATTATAGTATGTACGGATACATTGGAATGATGGACGCAATAATGTCCACATTGTGATGCGGCTAACTTTCCAGGTGAAACGCCCGGCATCAGGGTTCGAACCTGAATCATAAAATGTCGGAGCAAATTTGAAAAAAAAAAGTCGAGCAAATGCAAGATTTTCGGAGTAGATTTGAAACAAAAAGAAAATCCTTACTTTTCAGGAAAATTAAAACATATGTATGAACATAAAAAAATAGTATTAGCAAAAAAGAAAAATAAATCACAGGTTTCATTGGAAAACTTAGTATTATTTTCAAAAATTGTTTTGTAAAAATAAAAAATTACAAATTCAGAAAGAATTTTTAACAAAGGTTTAATGGTTTTTTTCAACAATGTCATATTTGTATATAAATAAGACAATTTGTCTGTGTGGAAAAAGTGGAGTGAATCTCGAAAAATCGGAGCGTAGGAGTAGATTTAGGTTCGAACCCTGCCCGGCATGTGTTGTGCTAATGGCAAAGTGAGATTGCCAGCATTAGAAACTCCACCCGAACCATTGCATTCACTTATTTTTGGGACATTTCAAACGTTGAATCCCTTTTTGAGTCATATTGAACTATACAATTCGGCATTTCAAATGACTTCTTTTGGCGCTACTAAAATTATTAGAGATAATTTTATGCCGACGTTTAAGGTAAATACTTCAACAGGACTGTCCCATGTTTATATCAATCTGAATCATAAAGTATTCGATAGTTTTAAAAATTCTGATCCAACATCTACCTAAAATTGCATACATGTTACAGATTCAGGGCCAGATTTATCATCAAGCTGGTTCGTTATTGCCATACCCCGACGCCGATAATCAATTTTTGCACACTCTACATTAAAATTGCCATTGAATGCACAGGTGATTGAAACTACAACTTGCAATATTTCGAGAAATTCTGCTATGGCAAAAGTTCTGCGATTAACGTCAATTATTTTATGGGATGAGTGTACAATGGCGAATAAAAAATCACTAGAAGCATTTAATCGAACAATACAAGATTTACGTGGTAATCAACAGCTTTTTGGTGGTGCTTTGATAATACTGTCAGGGGATTTTCGTCAAATATTGCCTGTCATTCCTCGATCAACTCCTGCTGATGAAATAAATGCCTGTTTGAAGTCATCAATTCTTTGGAGATATGTATGTACAAAAATTGACACTGAACATTAATATGCGTATTCACCTACAAAATGATCTAGCTGCCCATGAATTTTCAAAACAATTGTTAGAAATTGGTGATGGCAAAATATAAATCGACAGTACCAACGGATTGATCGCTGTACCAAACAATTTTTGTACAATTGCGCAATCGATAGATAATTTGATTGAATGTGTTTTTCCGAATATTCTTCAGAATTACAGAAATTATGATTGGTTGAGAAAACGCGCCATTTTAGCACCCAAGAACATTCATATCAATGCCAATAATTTTCAAATTCAAGCGAAACTGCCAGTTGCCAACTGACAGTGTCATGTATCAAGATGAATTATCCAATTGAATTTTTAACTTCATTGGAACCGGCCGGTATACCACCGCATTGCTTGAATCTGAAAGTTGGTTCTTTGATTATATTGTTGCGAAATATTAATCCACCAAAACTGTGTAATGGCACCAGATTGGCAGTGAAAAAGTTATTGCCAAATTTGATTGAAGCTACGATCCTAACTGCTAAATCAAAAGCAGAAGTTTGTTTGATACCGCGTATCCCTACGATTCCAACTGATATGGAAAAACAAAAAATATTGTTTATCCAAATGTTTTGGATTAAGTTTTAAAATAGCTAGCAATTAATAAAATATTTTTTTGTTTGAATAAATGAATAATTTGATGTTACAATTAAATTGTTTTATTATTTCACTTTATACGTAGCGAAGCACGTACCGGGCCGCTAGTAAGGGTATAAATGGAGACGTTCTTTTCAATTTTGTATGCTATAACCTATAAGGCGTGAAGTTACTTCCAAGTAGAAATAAAAAGTATGATTGCCAAGACTCACCGTTAAGAAGAATAAACATCCACGTTTGTCCGATTGCCGAATTTTTGTTATCGAACGTACCCAATGAACATTCATAAAAATGCAATCGAAAGGTTGTTTTTTTTTAAATATTGAAGGCATTTTTGTTAAGAAATAATATGTTTAATATAATAACAATTAATTTCAATGAAAATCATAAATGAATGTCAACTTTGTTTTCTCGATTATTCTGTGACTGGATATATTCTAATCAATCCACTATTTTTCCCAAAATTTGTTCCTTTAAATTATACTTAAAACCAAAAAAGTGTTAGAACAGATGAAAATTGCTCTATATAGACGTACATAACGCTTTCCTCTCTCTCTCACTTCGAGAGAAATATGGGCGACTAAGGCGCCAGTTATAGACATGCATACATAGCTATCATTCAAACTTATCACTGACTTTCTAGTCGTTGACTCCTCAGACTTATTTTTACGTCTCTGTATCTGTAGTAGAGTTTCAAAGAGAAGAAACGAACCGATGTACTTATTCCAATGGTTAAATATTGTAAGAAAGAGAACGCTGCACTGGTCTCCGCTACGCAACGTAAAGTTTGTTAGAGTTATGTTTAATGTTTAAACACTTTTCATTAGCTTTTGACCATATGGCGGACGAAATCATGAGCCTAGATGAAATTCTAGATTGTTCTGAAGAGGTGTTCTTCAATGCTGGCAAAACCACTGCGTATGCTTTTCTATTTATCCTATTCTTTTGGACTCTTTGCGAATGGATCGAAAACAGTATATTTTTCCAGCCAGTCCCTAAAAATGGTGAATCTTCCTCCCGTCCAGTTACCGACCAATTGTACTAACGTCCCTTCTTTCAAAGGTCATGGAAACGCTGATTAATGATCAGCTTAAGAAATATCTTGAAGAACGAAAGCCTCTTAACCCTATAAAGGTAATCATATTTTTTAGTACGTTGAAGGTAATCATTCGTCGAATCGACGAAGTAAAATTTAAATGCAATTTTTTCGAAAGGTTATTAACAAATTCTTGTAGATGTTAGTAATTTATTTTTATCAAACCTTTCTCTAAATAAAAACACACTTTTCATTTTATTTTTTTAGATCTGTGACTTTTTATTCTCCTAAAAGATCTGTGAAGAATCTATGAGAAATTTTAAAAAGAAAAAATGATGTTCGTCTAATCGACGAAGATTACCTTTCTAGGGTTAATGACTGGCAATATGGCTTTTGTAGCAACAGGTCCCACTGGTGATCGATCTGAAGACATATCTCACCGAAAAGGGAAACAAATCCTTGCACCATTTTGGTGAAACTAATGTCGATTTCCTTTTACACTAGGGATTGCGATCCCTTGTTAAAGGCTCTGTTTTGTCTCCGACTCTCCTCTTCTTCATCTTCATCAATGATCTCTTGTACCCTCGGCTGTTCATATTCGTTTCCAGATCCTCATCCTTCTTTTTCGGAAGTGCTCATTAAATTCTGATCTTGACAGCATTGTAGAATGGGGTGTTAGATACTTCGAAAACCTAAAGCTGTCTTCTATTTGTCAAGCGTAATATTCCACCCCTGCCATCATCTAAGGATGGCACTTGCATCAAGGAAACCGAAAAGCTTTCTATCCTCGGTATGTGTATTACTGACCTACTGACCATCTTTTGTGGCATGATCACTTATTTGATGTTGCTGCGAAATGCTTAAGCTTCCTCAGAAGATGAAGCAGTTTTTTTCCTCTTCTGATCTGTCTGCAATTTATAAGGCATACATTCGGCCTAAGCTTGAGTATAACTCCCATATCTCCATATCTGGGCAGTTGCTCCTAAAACTCACATGTACATTAGAGTCCAAAACAGAGCCATTAGACTAACTGGAGACAGCTTTGTTACTGCATTCCGTCTTGCTAAGAATGCTTGTGAGCCTAATTTCGGGCGTACCTTAAAATACAAATATTCTTAGCCGTACTACTCGGATGCGGAATACTTTACACCCACTCGATTTTTTCCCCTCATTGTGATGTACAAGCATTTAAGCATTTAAAACCAATGTGCACCTGATCTCCTTTTAAATCCCCTCCTCATTTCCTAACTGCTCGCGCTGTGGTATTTAAATCATTATAAGGGTATTCATAACCCTTTGAGTGCGCGCTAATTATATATAAAATAAATAGAAATTTACTTGCTTTTTATATTCAAAGTCTGCAGAAAACTTATATCCTATCCACCAGAATTACCGCCATTGCTTGCAAAACTGATTTTGATTTATTTTCTTACGATGTGCACAGCTTGAGAAGCTTATGGAAAATGAAATTTGCTTTAGGCTTGACAAACATGCGTTCACATTTTCAAATATGCTTGTCATGCAGCCAAAATATTTTGAAATCCATCCAGCATGTTTGACCAGCCGGTGGTCCACACCAAGCCAATCATGCGGTTCTTGTCAAACATATTTGAGAATGTGACCGCCCCTAATGGGCATGAAAATATGAAACTTCAGTTTGAGTTTGGATAAAATGACCTCATAAATAGGTCTGAAGAAGGGTGTAATCACATCCGAAATGTCACCACATACAAAATAAAATATAATAACAATTGACCTTGAGCCCACATCAGGGCAAACATCAGTCATCGATTTGTTTATTTATATTTATGTGTTCGGCAATCGTAATGTTGCCCTGCAAAAAGAAAAAGCGATATCATGTGACTTCTTCAGTCTGATCTTGAAGCAGATAGTTCTTAAGATACGACTTTACTCGGAGGGCACTATTTTCAACAAAACAGTCCATCAGGCCGTTCACAATGTGAAGTAAATGAGGACAAGACCAAATACATTTTTTGGGCGGTAGATGTCTGAGAGGTAGTTGATATCTCTTTTCTTAAATAATACATTTTTTTTAAATGTCTGCTAATCATTTTGTTTTAAAATGAAATTCGACCAAGGAATTAAATACGAACAAAATCAGCACCTTTTTCAAGGTGGTGGCCTTTTTCTAACTCCTTCCATCCCAAAATATATAAAATGTAAGCACATACCATAAAAGAAAATTTAAGGAATGAAAAGTTCAGTTTTATGTATAACATTTCTTCGAAACAATGTATTATATTATATTCTTTTTGCTGTTACAATTTTCATCATTGAAAAAAAAACTAATAGTTTTCGATAAATTTTAAATAAATTGAATTTCAACGCTAGTAGGTACTTCTTAGTATTACAAAGTAATATTGTATTTCCATTGGGCTGTGTTTGATTCCCAGTCGCTGCTACTTAAAAGCAGAAAAAGTATACTGCATCCATGCCGTTCGAATTCATTGGAAAATTTCCATTCCTCCTAAAAACACGTACACAGTAAATATTTTAATGAATGTTCACTATTCTATGACAAGAAAGCTTTTTTTAAGGATTCCCCTTACTGAATGTTTAAACAATCAATATGTAGTTGTTGAAGTTTTTTATTGTCAATAATATAGGTATCCATATCCAACCCCAGTGAAACAATACAAATCGTCTATAGGAAGTGTTGTAAAAAGGTTGCCATGCGGACGGTTGGCATAGTTTCTTTTTCGACTTCGATGCCATCGCCAGCGTCTGATAGGATATTATCCTTCAGAGACTCCTGTGCAATTTCTTCTGAGTTATAAAATTGCTAAAAGTATCTTTTAAAGACAACAAAGATGGTTTTCTTCGTTTTAGTGTTGGCTGATATCTCGACTGGCTTGGAGAGGATATCATAATATTAATTTTCAATTTGAAACACGAAATTGAAAATTCCTTAACGACCAACCAGATTTTGCCTTGCGGGTTATATGGCATTTGCTGTCATTTTCATTTTTATTTTGCTATCGAACCCTTTACATAAGATGAAAATTGAATATACAGCAGCCTTCATGAAAGTCGAATAACGGTTCCAATATGTTTATTTGAATTTGAAATAAAGATGTATGTACATAATATGTATAAGGCTTACCCGAGAATTGGTTTTGTTAAACTTTAATTTAGTTTTTGGGAAATATTTTGTTTAATGAAATCATTCCAAAGCGTTAAAGTTATTTTGTAAGTTCTTAACATTGATGACTTTAATCCAATTAGGATTAAAAATACCTTCAAGGATACTTACTAATTTTGAATATATATTCGCGTCTTAATAAGAGGGTTGAAAAAGCTTTAGCTTTTTTTTATTGAAGTTCAAGCTCTCTATGGATTAAGAATACAATAAAGGATGAGTTAAGTAAATGTTGACCTTAGTGATTATAGAGTTATGAATCATTAAACAAACGCTATTTAGTTTATGAACTGAAAGAGATTTAACTCACAAACTCTTATGTTTTAAATAGCTAGATTAAGTTAAAGTATCACCCTATTTTTGACTTCTGAGCTAAAAAATTAATTCGTAAGATCTTTTCAGCCATCTTACTTCAGTCATCTGTCATCCATGACGTGTATTTCAATTAAATAAGATAACGCTGTGTATGTTTCTTAACTAATCCATGTATGTTTCTTAGCACCACCACTTAAATGAAAAACAATTTTGTTAATTGTAAATAAAACCAAAAGTTTTCAGAGAATTATCTTAATATTTATTTATTTTATTATGATAGAAGAATCTATGACAATTATGTGTGAAACAAAATATCGGCCAAATGGTCGCCACGGCTTCGTTGGCATACCTCCATCCGATGATCCATATTTCCAATGACTCTGAGACATAGCTGAGGTTCATTGTCGTTAATGTGCCGAATTATCTCATCCTTTAGCTTTTGAATTATTCTTGGCTTATTGACGTAGACTTTTTCTTTTAAATATCCCCAAAGAAAGAAGTCCAACGGTGTCAAATCAACATCGCCACGACGTGAGATAACACGGCCATTGAATTTCTCGCGCAAAAGAGCAATTTTTTTGTTGGCTGTGTGGCAAGTGGCACCACCCTGTTGGAAGCACATATCGTCCAGCTCCATATCCTCAATTTCGATAACTCACGGTAACTGCTTGGCCGACCTCATTTTCTAAGAAGTACGGCACGATGACGCCGCCAGCCCATAAACAGCACCAAACAGTCACTCTTTGTGGATGCATCGGTTTTCCAACAATCACCCGTGAATTCTCATTTGCCCAACTGCGGCAATTTTGCTTGTTAACGAATCCACTGAGGTAAAAGTGTGACTCGTCGCTGAAGATGATTTCTTTGTAAAGTTTCCATTCACTTCTGTCTGTTCAACCAACCATTCAGCTCTTGAGTCAATTGAACCTTGTAAGCGTGTAAATTCAAATCCTTATTCAAAATTTGCGTCAGTGATGTTCGTGCTATTGGGCACGACGGCGAGTCGAAGTTGACGGCTCTTCTGCCACACTATCGCGAACAACAGCAATGTTTTCCGCAGAACCAACTGGGCGAGCATGTACAGGTGTTTTTACATTTCCTACAGGTTCCATGGTTGAATTTGTCAAACACTGAAACAAAGAAATGTCAAATTAAGGTGGGCAAAAAACTTGACGTATACAATTAACATCGTGCATTATGGTTGGACCACCCTTTATTTAACCATTTAAAATTCATTAATATATTTATATCTAAAGCACTAAGGGCCAATTTATTGAATCTCAATTAAATTTAATTCTATGATAAAGAATGGGAAATTTATCGATTTAAGAAAATATAATTTATTCACCTACATTCAACGATTTAAATTGACGTTTCCTTCACTAATTAATTATACATTTAATGTAAATACGTGTTTTACTAAAACGACAAAATACACCTTTTAAGAGCGATTTTGAGCGCTAATAGGATTTAACTGAAGTGTTTCTATTTATTCATTCTCAATTAGCTCTGACAATCAGGTTTTGTTTATTTTGTGCAAAAATAAATTGTCATCGGAATTTAATTAAAACAATTGCATAATGGATAATAATCTAGAATATTTGCTGGATATAAGTGATGAGAACGACGAAAATTTGCTTGCACCCGAACGATGGCAGTATAGAATAACTGATAGAATTAACATGGGAAAATGAATGATGAAGATTTCTTCCAAAGGTTTCGTCTTACCAACCAAACAGTGGTTAAGGTCCTTGAAATTATTCGACCATATGTGGAGTATTCTCTTCAAAGGTGGACAATGTTAAAAATGTTAAATTAAGATAGCATTTCAGTAAAATTTGTTTTGTGTCACGGTATACTTCTGCAATCGCACAACTGCTGATTACATTACGTTTTTTTGCACTTGGATCAATGCAAATCTCTATTGCTGATTTTGCTGGTGTAAGCATCTTCTGCGTTTGCATTTTATTGCCAAAAGTAACAGGACAATCGCTAAAAATCGATCGAGATTCATTGGGATGCCTGAAACTATGTTGGAAATGACTAAAGCTAGCGAGAAGTTCTGAATACAATTTCCTCCCAAACGCGCTGCTTTTCTTCAGGGTGCATGCGTCGGTTTTTTTATTTTCTATTACTTTAGAACGTCGCCGTCGTAAGATGAATTCAAGGAGAACATTTTCTTCCAATTCTGTAAAACTTGAAGTCCTTTCGGGTTTTTTTCGACATTTTAATAATATATCAATTTCATTCAAATTATTATAAATATTCAAACTGTTGGCGGTTGTCTATTTATAAAAACGTAAAAATCCCTGGGATTTTTTATACCAAACATTTAAATTTAAATATCTTATTAAAAACAAGTATTTAACTAAAGAGGAGTGAATAAATAGAAAATTTAAATGGAGAATACTTAATTGCGCTAATACCTTAAAGCTTATTAAGCTAACTTGACAAAATACTGTTTTTAATTGAGTGTGAATAAATTAGCCCTAAGGTTAGTAATTTAATGATTCTTATCGGCTCTGCCTACAAAAAGCGATTCTTTTTTAGGAAATTTTACATCACGTTTTCGCATTATTCTGACTATATTCCGCGAACAACAGCTCTGATGTTTTTCTAAAGTGTACAAATTATGTATTTGTGAAGTGTTGTGGTAGATTGTATCTTTGAAAAGAAATAACTGCACTACTGGATTGCTCTTATGTACAAGTACTTTGGAATTTCAAAATTGAACATATAAGAACATGGATGTAATTAGATTAAAAATATAGATTAATATGGTTATGAAATCTACGTTCTTGAAAATCTTTCTTCCTTTTTAATGTTTTTAATGTGATTTATCGATAGCTGGTGAAGAAATTGAAACGCAGAGGGAGATAAAATATCTAGGAATTACACCCTCGACATCGAGATCATAACAGCGCCGAAACAAAGGAAGAAGAAGAAGAAGAAGAAGACACTAGATAGTAAGCTCCTCTGGAACAAACACTTAGAAGCTGTAGTCGGGAAAGCCACAAAAGCCCTAATGTCTTGCAGGCAAGTCATGGTGATGCAAACCAAATATTTTCAAATGGGTGCGGTTGCGCATGGCACAAGAGAACCAAATTATGAATTACAGGAAAACCCTAGAAAAAGTTCCAAGGCTCGCGTGGTTTGGTATAACGGGAGCAATGATAACCTGCCCTACCACAGTTTTGGAGGTTGTCCTCCATTTATCCCCTCTACACATCGGAAGTGAGGCAATGGCAGCTATGATGAGATTCCCAAAGGAAGGAACTGTGACAGGAAAAATTATTGGTCTCAGCGAAAGAAACGTAATCAACAGTTCCACAGTGAAAAACCTTCTTGACATCCCAAGAGATGTTATGATCAAAAAATATAATTTTTTATAGAGCTAAGCAACAAAAAGGCTGGGTAAAAAAAGAAACAAACTACACGGTCAATTCGTATACTGAAGGATCGAGAACAAGCGAAGTGAATGGTGCAGAAATCTTTGGACCTAGACCCAAAGTTTCCATACCAATAAGGCAGTCCATCAGTATCTGCCAAGCGGTGGTACGCCATAGGGAAATGCGTGGATCGAAATTTTGAAAAGAACTATCGTAACAAGAACATTGCCATCATGTCAGATAGCCTAGCTGCACTCAAGGCATTACGCTATATACCATCAGTTTTTAATTAGTGCGGGAGTGCATAAACAGGTTAAACGGAGTTGGCAAACAGAACAGGGTCACACTTCATGGAAACGAAGAGGCCGAATCCTTAGCAAAAATAGGCGCATGAACCCCTTTACCAGGACCTGAGCCCTATTTCGGAATAGGTTAAAATGTCAACAAAAACAAAATTACGCAAAAAGGGAAGACATGCAGAACCAAGAATTGGAAATAACTCCCAAAACTACGGCAGGCGAAACTACGAGTACTATTGGACAATTACAACCAGCAACGTTTAACACACCGCATAAACTTAAGTAGGAGAGTAATAGCAGGCATCCTAACTGGACACTGCAATCTTAGAAGACACCTAGGCTTACTTGGTGTGGTAAGAAGAGCCCCACACCGGACCACATACTAGGCAAATATTGTCCACGCATGCAGCAAAGGAAAAACTATTTTTCTCTACCATGTGAAATACAGCGACCTATCCTCTCTGAATACATTTGGAGGAAGAACTAAAAGATGAGCTAGCTCATCCATATTCAAGTAAGGACACCATAGATCTCTAGGTCGCAGTGCAATATTTCTAATAAATAATTTATCCATTCATTCTATCTTCCTAAAGTTCTTTCTGAAAACTTCAATTGAAGTAGCTTTGCTACAGTTAATTGTCTCTGTGCTGACTTTATCACGAAAACTTCTTTCAGAGCACCCCACAAACTTTTGACTTTGAATTTTATAAGACATACCATTAAGAAGGCCATTTAAAATTTTGTTGAGTTAGTTGCTTATAAATTGGTATTGTGTTACTTGTATTATTTATATTTCTTAAGAGAAAGTTTTCAATCTGTTAGATATTTCGAAAAAAAACTCTTCACAGAAACAAAAGTTAATCTGGATTTATATAGCCTGATTTTTCGCTGAGACGATTTCTGTCTTTCAACTTTAACCGATTTTCATTTAGCACTTGATAAATCCTTCAAGTAAATCGCGATTAACTTTGCCAAACATTATATTGCAGTATTCATAATGCTTTACAATAAAGATCGGGTAGTAGCCTTACTCATAGTGCCACTTATGAACCTTAGACCTATGAAGCAGGAATTACTTTTCTGCTTTTTTAAAATGCAAATTTTTTCATTTTTTTTTTCTATGGTTACCTGGCCGACAAGAAGCTCAATAATGCAATTTCCTAGGCATCATTTATTGAGCATCCACCTGGAAGCTTAATACAAAAAAAAAAATAAATGGGAAAAATTAAACCAACAATGATGGCAGTCGTAAAAGTGAATTTGCCATTAACCTCTATAAACCTATCACATACAGGTGAGTGTGTGTACTTAAGAAGGCTAGGGCGAATGAAAGCACTATGGATTCCGGTAGAAAGTTCATTCTTTAATATTGGTATTCTTGTCTTTCCATTTTTATTGGATTTGTCGCGATAGAGGAAATCAAATTAAAACTTTTGAAAGTATGTTTTCCAAGGACAGTTTGTTTTAGAGAGAAATTAATTCTAGGAAGTTAATTCTCGGTATGAAATCCAAAGTAAATTAAATTTAATTTTGTAAAGTAAATCATTAATGTCATTGGGTTTAAATAAATTTATAAAATAAATAAATAAAATTATAATTAAAAGTAACATAAACATATAACGAAGATACCTTCGCAGCTGTTGACAAATTAGCAACTTTATATTTGTCCAGACGTTAAAATTGCTTCCTGCATGAAAATTTTAAGAAAGTGTACTTATTTATGGATATAACTGGAAAACTTCAAATTAGTATTGGTATATAAGGCCTAAGACAAAGTCATTGTTGCTGCAATGAAAAGATAAATACAAATAGGATACCAGAGATAGAAAGATAGCTAATGCCTTTAATCAAATAAAGCATTCATCGATATACATAGGTACTATAGAGTAAGTTCTGAATTTGGGAAAAAAATCGAACAGCTCGAGATTTTGATCAAAGTTGATTACGATGATAGCGAAGACGAAAAAGTTGGTCTGGCAATTCCGTCTGTGTGTCTGTATGTCTGAAATCGATCTACAGCCTAAATTACTTGAGGTATTTTCTTTAATCTCGGTACTTAAGGGTCTGTGGTGATTCACTAGAGGGGAAATTGAATTTTTTTTAGCTCCAAAACTAATGGTACCTACCCCCAATACACCTGTAATGCAAAATCTTATTTATCTGGAAAACGGCTCTAACGATTTTTATAAAAAAAATAGGTGTGCTATTATGGACATGACTACATTTTGGTAAACTAAATTTTTAGAAAAAAATTGTATTAGCGGTACCTGTCATAGAACAGTTTTTTTGATTTTTGACTTTCTCATTAATGGCTCTAACGACTTTAATCAAATTTGTTCAGCAGGAGCTCCGTTAAGTTTAAAATAATATTGAATAAAAAACATTCGAAAAAAATATATTTTTGGGTTTTTTGAAAAAAAAAAATCAAATTTATTTTAAATCAATATCTTCAAAATGTGTGAACGATTTTTGTTTTTTTTTTTGAAATTATTCAAATTATTTCCCAAAATCGATATTACTTTTGTATATAAAACTTGTAGAAGGGGTTTTTGTATGATTACATACGTGCAGTTGCTGGAGCTGATTATTGTCAAAATGAAAAAAAAAATTGTAAAAATACCGTCGACCGCGCTATTTTTTTTACTAAAAAGTGGTGAATCATCGCGTGAAGTTTCCAAATTTTAAAAAATTTCAAAAACTTCTGTGCTTAATATTAAAAAAAAAAAAAAACAAAAACATCGATGTCTCCCCAATGGAAAAAGTGCGGAAACGACTACTTTCTGATTTGGAAGCTAGAAGAATGGAAAGAGAGTTGAGAAGTTGTGTGTCGAAAACACCTAAGCAGGCAGCCCAAAACATAGGCAAGCCAGTTAGTTAATGGACTGCACGCCGGGCACTCAAAAGAATTGCGTTAAAGGCTAAAGAGAAGACGAAGAAGCCTGTGCTTTCAGCGACAAATATTAAAGCCAGGTTAGGTTTTGCTAAAAAGCACAAACACTGGACCATTGACCAATGGAAAAAAAGTCATTTGGTCGGACGAGACAAAGGTCAATAGAATAGGAACGGATGATAGATCTTTTTATTGGTCACGTCCTTGAGAACCACTTCAACAACATCAAGTTCAAAAGACCGTAAAACATGGAGGAGGTTCGGTGATGGCTTGGGGCTGTTTCTCGTGGAACTCTGTTGGTCCTTTGGTGAAAATCGATGGCATCATGAACAAAGAAAAATATTTGGACATTTTGAAGACAAATTTACCACCTTTTACTGCATCAACAGGCTTCAATGATTGTGAAATAACTTTTCAGCAGGACGGAGATCCAAAACACACGTCAAAAATTGTCTCATAATGGCTGAGAAATCAACATTTTACGACGATGACATGGCCATCACAAAGCCCTGACCTCAATCCAATTGAAAATGTATGGTCAATTGTAAAGCCACGATTGGGCAGCACAAAAATCACCCATCAAACACTCAGGAGCTTTGGCAATGAATGGAGCTGGAATGGGGCCGTATGCCAGAGCAATTTCTCCAACATTTGGTGCAAAGTATACCAAAGCTTTGCTCCCAAGTAATTTAAAATAGAGGTTTATAGACTAAATACTAAAGAAAAAACAATGATTTTTAACGTGCATAATTGGACAAGCCTAAAAAATAATGGAATATTTTTTGTTTTGTATAATATAATATTTTTTGAAAAAGTTATTATAAATAATAAAATTTAGTTGAATAAACAAAATGAAAAAAATAAAAAAAGATTTAAATTCTATTAAAAACTCTTACTTTAAATCAATTTTTCAAGTAAGTGAAAACATTTGACCACTTTTGCTCGTCACTGTATATACACTGTATATTACTAAATACTTAAAATTTGCATCCCAAATTTTGTTCATGAAAATTTTTAAAGAAATTTCTTAATCAAAAATTACTTTGATAATGAAACGATTTTATAGCTTTGTTTGCATAAATTCATACTTTTCTGGAAATCAGACAGCAATTTCATGGTTTTGAACATTTTTATCTCATTACATATTTCCATGTTTTATGTTTATTTACATATATTTAAATTACAAGGTACATTTACATAAGAGCAAGTTTGTGCGATCCAGTCGTGCATTTTATTTTATTATTTCTAAGGACCAAAACAGTAATCAAAAACCATTATTCCAAATTTTTGTTTTCTGAAGAAATGTCGAAAAAATTACTTTTTCTTAAGGTCAAACCAAAATTCCAAAATTAAAATTTCTTTAAACATTTTATAAATGAGAAGTAATTGATATTTATGTTATTTATTTTTTTCTAAAAAAAAAATCACATTTCTTTTAAAGCCTCTTTACAGTGTTTTGGATGGACATTTCGACAGTAGATGAAGTCCTATTTTTGGTTCAAATAAATATTAAATAAAATGCACATATCAACTGCTATAAATATTTGTGTGCTCTGTCTCTACAAACCCTTGCTCTACCCTAAAATCAATTAAAGAACTTCCCAAAAGTGGAAATGCACTTTCCATTTTAAAGGATGAATATTAGAAAGACTATACCATCACTTTATGTAAATTTAATCTGAAGTGGTTTAAAGGTTTAAGATCTTATAAAAGATTGTTCATTAAATCCATAATATGTATAATAACTTCACACTTTCTAACAGGCAAGTAGCGAACGCGTCTTGATTTCGGAAAGAAAATCTAAGTAAAAAAAAAAACGATTGATCATTAGAAGCCCATGTTAACGTTTCTCTATTTTGGAAAGAAAAATCGTTGTTTTGATACTTCATAAAAATGTCTTATTTTATTGATAAATATTTACATTGTTTTCTTAAGATATTTAATTGGTTTATTAAACAAAATCTCATTTATAAATAAAATTATTTTAAACGTATCTTAAAATTAATTTTCAGTTTAATATTGTTTAAAGCTACGAGTATTCTAAAAAATATGTTCTTCTCCCTACTAAATAAAATAGGAGGACTACAAACTTGAATATACTTTCTGCCTTAACTGGTCTTAGAAATAATAGGGCAATTTGCCGAGAGGAAATTCAAGCGCAATTATCTCCTGAAACTCAAATAAACAGTGGTAAGGCATCATGGTTAGCGTTAACAAACTTCGAACGACACGGTTTCAGAGTAATAAAATACAAACCCCTACTACCCCACCAGAGTGTCCCGCATTTAAAGATTATTAAATTTTTTAAGAATAATGTAAAGGACACCGACAAGGACTCTTAAGTTTACCAACACTAACGCCAACAACAAAACATTATACAAGAGAAAATCTCTTTATACTCACAAACACACAACACTCGTTATTCTTATCGATGGCGTCGCAGAATGGTAAGCTTGAAATGGGAAACCTGAAAAGATAAAAGTTGAAGAATAAAATTTCTCCCAAGCCCCAACCCAAAAAAAAAAACAGTCAGCGGCAAGCACAGTCAACCTGAAAATGTCAAAGTAGCTGTAGGCCCAGATAAAATGGCGAAGAAACAAATAATGTAGTAGGGATAGTTCCGGAATAGATAAGTCACGCACCAAGGAATAAGAAACGACATTTCGCCCAGGGGCGCAGCTTTTATATTGTATAAATACGAGTATGTGCGCTTTGTATAAACATCAGAAGGAACAAGAAAAGGTGCGATAAATTAGATAGCTTCCTTGTGATATATTGGAATATCTCGACAGGTTATCCCTGTTAACGGGAACCATCGGGAAGACTACCTGTCTAGATTTATGTGACAAAGTTTATATAACGTGTAGCCACATAAACATAACGTACACAAAAGAATAAATAGTCGCCTATTTTCTGTAAGAGCTGCCGGTGGAGGGGTGTAGGTATAAGTAATAAATTGTAAATGTATTGGTACTGCGCTGCACAGCGTTGAATGCGGCGTTGGTTAGTTCAGTTTGTGACCAACGCCCGAACAGAGCAGAAGTAATAAAGAGTAACTAAAAATTGATTGTCTGTTTTAATTCAAATAAGAACTCGGTCTACAAAAGACATCGGCTTAAAGTTTTCAGAAGTGGGATTGAGAAATCCACCCCATCGCGAAAAAAAAAAGAAATTTTCCATCTCAATCGAGTGTGTGTTTTGTCCCCTCGCGAAAAAATATAATAAAATACGAGTGTCGCTACAGACAAGCACAAGCCTGTACTTTATATATCGAAAAAAAAAAAACAACAACCCAAACGACGCGCCAGTGAAAATTTCCAACAGTTACCATGGATACAGACATTAATATGTACAAAAACTATACTGCTGCGCAGTTAAAGTCGTGGTTGCAGCAGCTGCAGAAGAAAACCACAGGAAGCAAGAGCGAGTTGCTACTACGTTTGTTGTCGGTACCTGAAAACGAGCGTGGTGAGTTTCCGTTTTCGAAAAAAAATAAAACGAAGCGCACAACAACAGCAGATGATGACGATGATGAGTTTGTATCTGATGACGATACAATAACACAGGAAGACGGGCGAAATAAAGAGAGAGCAACAAATGAACAGACAAATGATAGGGGAAATGATGAGCGAGCTGATGACGAGAGCGAAACGAATTCCAACGACGACGACGGCGAAAACTTACCACAAAGGAGAGATGCAGAAAGAGAGTTGCTACTAACAAAGAGGAGAGGTGATAGATCAGTTGAGGGAAAAATTGGAAGAGACTAATGAGAGTGGAAACTGTAGAGATTTAATAGAAATAAGAAGAAAGGCATCTGAAAGAATTGTGAAACAACAAAATTACAATAAACAAGTTAAGGATAAGAATAGAGTTTGTAAAGAGTATAAAATAGGGGAATATGTTATGGCAAAGAATTTTATAAGTCAACCAGGTATATGCAAAAAGATAATACCCAAGTTCAAAGGGCCCTATGAAGTAGAACAAGTATTACCAAACGATAGGTATTTAATAAAGGATGTAGAGGGATTTCAATTGAGTCAGGTACCCTATAGAGGTATATGGGAAGTAGCAAATTTGAAACCATATATAAGCTTAAAGTAAAGAGGTCAATCGGGACGATTGCATGTCAGATTGGCCGAATTGTAGCCACATAAACATAACGTACACAAAAGAATAAATAGTCGCCTATTTTCTGTAAGAGCTGCCGGTGGAGGGGTGTAGGTATAAGTAATAAATTGTAAATGTATTGGTACTGCGCTGCACAGCGTTGAATGCGGCGTTGGTTAGTTCAGTTTGTGACCAACGCCCGAACAGAGCAGAAGTAATAAAGAGTAACTAAAAATTGATTGTCTGTTTTAATTCAAATAAGAACTCGGTCTACAAAAGACATCGGCTTAAAAACGTAAGTATTCGATAAGAAGTTTCTGATATATGTTTATGTGCCTACGTAATAATTGATCAAAAAAAGATTAATCTGTTTCTAATTTAAATTAATTGTACGGGAATAGACTAACAAAAACAATATTATATAATCTTAACATGAATTTAAAATTTAAAATTTGATTGAAAGTCGAATGACCTCAATGCCATCTACCCTGGTATACGATAGTCGGTTAAGGTCACTTGACTTTCAAATGAATTATATTTAATCACTCTGCCCAATCCTAAGTTATATTATTCATCTTAGTTCTGAATTCCAAATATTTATATTTACTTGCGGTATAGGTACTAGGGAAAGTTCTGCATTTGGAGAAAAAATCGAACTCGAGATTTAGATCAAAGAAAAAGAACACTACAAAAGTCGGTCCGGCAATTCCGTCTGTCTGTCTGTATGTGTGTACCTCGACCTACAGTCTAAACTACTGGTACTCAAGGGTCTTTGGTGATTATATACAGGAGAGTATAGGTACCTGCTATACAGCCGCTATGTAGAATCTTATTTATCTCGAAAACGGCTCGAACGATTTTGACAAAAAATGATTTGCTGTTGAACTACTTTTTGGTAAGAAAAATTTTTGGGAAAAATGTATTAACGGTACTTGTCATAGAACCGTAATTTTAATTTTCGACTTTTTCATTAACGGCTCCTTTGAATTTGGAAAAATATTATTCATACAAATTTTTGAAAAAAAAAATACTTACTTGGAGACTTGGAGTTGAGCTAGGCCTCAATTAACTTCTCCAGCTAGTTCGGTCCCTAGCTAAATCCCACTTGTCTGCACCACTTGATTCGCGATCTTCCTCTATTACGCCGTCCCTTGGAGTTTGATTCGAAGACTTTCCGGTCCGGAGCATTTGGCTCCATTCGCGCTACATGACCTACCCATCTCTGTCGTTCGACTTTAATTTGTTTGACTAAGTTGGTTTCGCTGTACAGGCCGTACAGTTCATGGATATATCTTCTTCTCTACTTCGCGTCTATGCAAACGTGACCAAAGATCACACGGAGAATTTTCCTCTCGGAATCCTAAAGCGTCATCCACTTTCGACAAAGTCCATGTCTCTGCAACATAGACAAGGACCGGGTTAATGAGAGCTTTTTAGAGGAACACTTTAGTTGCTACTCAAATGCCTTCTGAGTCCGCAGCGTTTTGCAATAGTTATTCTCCGTTTGATTTCATCGCTGGTGTTATTGTCTGAATAAACAACGGCGCCTTCAACTACCTCAAAACTTTAGCTGTCTTTAGTGACGTTCTATCCAAGAAATCGGTGTTGAGTGTTCTCATTGATTGCTAAGCCCATCTTCCTCGCTTAGAAACGTACGACTGACATCACTCTTTATTCTTCCAATTATATCAATGTTGTCGGCATATGCGAATAATTGGACAAACATTTGACAGATTGCGCCCCTAGTATTGACGCGTGAGTTTTGCACTATTCTTTCAAGAACGGTGTTGAAGAAGTCACGTGACATAGCAACGCCTTGCCTAAGACCTTCTTGGACTTCAAATGCATCGAAGATATTTTTTCAGACCTTGATGAAGCAGCGTGCGATCTCCATCGTTATCCTGTACAAACGGACAAGTGTGTCAGGCATGCCAAAACCAGATATAACTTTATATAGTTCGTTCCTATGATACGTGACTTTGAAATCGATGAAAATGCTTGAAGGTGTCGATTTGAAGCTCCTGGGTTTTTTTCCAAGATCTACCGGAATGTGAATATTTGATCGATGGTTGACTTCTCTGATCTAAGACCGCACTGATATGGACCTATCAGATTGTTGACAAAAGGCTTCATGCGATGTTCAGGAGACTTATGTTTCCGTAGTTGGAGCAGTTCAGAGGATCTCCTTTCTCGAGGATCGGGCAGACAATGCTGAGGTTCAATTCATCATCGGGCATGCTTTCTTC
Organism: Philhelius festivus; assembly: GCA_963931855.1. Taxonomy (NCBI): domain Eukaryota; kingdom Metazoa; phylum Arthropoda; class Insecta; order Diptera; family Syrphidae; genus Philhelius; species Philhelius festivus. Next base: position 81,400,509 of record OZ007555.1, read on the forward strand.
CGACACATATTTTGCAGATGAGCTGGTGCATACTTCCAACCAAGGCATCGCCTTCCTCTTTGAACAGTTCGGGACCGAGGCCGTTAGCTCCAGCGGCTTTGTTGGACTTGAGATTCGATATAGCTATCTTCACTTCGTCCAGGTCAGGTGGAAGGTATTATTGGTCTGTGTCGCCTAAGTCAAATTGTATTATCTCTATAGCAGCGAAATTCTCTTCTTCATCGTCGTCGATCCAGCAAAAATCATCCCATAAATCTGTCTGTTATGGAAACTGATTAAAATCAGTATCGACTCATTTTCAAGTGTGATTTAATATCCAGTATGCATTTATGACTTTAAGGCTGCAAGGTGTGACAAAATTAGTAAATTTCCAAGTATTTGAACTCGTAGGTTAAGAAAAATTCCGCCCTCCTCTCTTCTAACCCACTTGGCACTTGACGATAAGAAAATATCATAGGTTTCTTATATAGTAATGTATTGGTATTTTTGCAAAGCATTCTTTTCCCTACCGACTTCACTCCGACATTATATTATAATTCCAATGCGGCATTATATCATTACTTAAAACTTTGTTCGAATCTTGTTCATCAAAAGTTTTGCTCGTATCATCAGAATTCATGGAATTTCTTATCACTCCTAGTCGACCATCATTCATAATTTAATTTCACTTATACCACTACTCTGATGGTAATAATTCCAAAGGAGAATCAGGTGGCTGAATATCCAGAACGAAAATACAGGTAGCAAGGGGTGCACAAACACGCAAGCACGTAGCATCCATCTGAAGAGCTCGCCCATGGACTTTTTTATGTGCTTTAAGTTCAGGATTCAATTGAATATAATATCTGAAAAAGGAGGCCTATTTAGTATATGTACGTGAGTTGGCATAATCAATAATTCATTTAGGTTATTTTTTCTCTGTTGATAGGTATATAGGCATTGGGGAGCGGTTTATGAAAACGGAAGTCCGTCTCAATGATAATGTCTGAAATAACTTAAGATTTGATCTGAACATTTATGCAAACATATTTTTATTGCAGAATGGATAATGGGAATTACTCATATTGCTTTCAGAAGCAAAATGATTGCTACATCTTTTTTGAATATCTATGATTTCATAAGTATTCGCAAGATATAGATGTTTAAAAAAAATTCCTAGACCAATCATCAATTGGTCGAATGAATGTTAAGCAAAAAAAATATGAACGAGCCTTAAAATGAATTAATTTTTGTTAAAATATATTAATGTATTGTGTAGCTAAGTAAATATTTGAAAAAATCCGAAACTTGGTCCTGGGAATGTAATCCGGTGAAAAAACGTGCAGCATCATTAAAACCAACTTGTAATTTTATAATTTTCATTGAGATAGTGAATCATGATTGATCTGAGCGTAGGATATATTGGGAACACTAACTAAAATAACTAGTTTACGGCAAGTTTCAATGGGATGAAGTAGGCTGAGTACGATTGTTTTCGAAAAACTTCCGTAAATGAGATCAAAAACAACGTTATTTTTATGTCCATAGCCAGTTAAATGGCGATCTATACATATTACACCGAAGACAGGTTCTATGATCAATGATGCTTCAATTTGCCGGCCATTTATGCTTAGGTAGAGAGTAGAGTAAACAGATTGGAATGTTTTTTAAAAATTTGAATAACTTGAAATTTTGTTGGAGTCAAAAGTAGGCCGTTGATAACAGACCAAGTACGAATAATTTCAATTCAATTCAACTAATTCTTTATTCAAAAATTTATACATTAGGGATTAAATCTAATGGTAAACTAAAGAATAAGTAGTGATACAAATATTTAATTCAAAAATAGTTTATATATCACTTCAAAAATAAAAACAATTGCTTTATATTTTACTTAGTAATATAACGTTAAAAGAAATGTACAAAAGAACTAATTTAATGTGGGGTGAACATTGATTTGACTCGATTCCAATTATTCTTGTTTTTTTCAGATATTTTTTTTTTATTTTAAGTTAATATTAAGATTTAAGTTTTTATTATTTATTGAAAATTATGCATTAAGCTAGTAGAAAACAATAGAAATGATAACAATAAATGCTAGAGAATTAAGCTATGTAGGACAGCAGAACCCTGATTTCTTCATGATTAAAATTAAGAAGCCAAAGCTTTACTTGTCTTAAGTAAGTTGGTAAGCATCTTAATAGTTTCAAACTTAAAGGTAGTCTATTAAAAAGCTTACAGGCTACAATAGTGAAGAAGTTTCTGTAATGAATTGTTCGAAATAGAGGGATATTTACTAAAGAAGCTGAGTTGCTACGTAAATTACGAGATTCAAAGATTGGACTTTGCAAATAACCACTTTTATTAAAAAAAAATTTTTAAAACCTTAAAATAATACAAATGTTTAACTGGAAGTACCTTTAACAAGAAATTCCATATTGCAATCTTGAATGAAATAGAGCGAAATAAACCGATTTCATTGTGTTCAAGCTCAGGATTTTTTTTAAATGGTAGATATGGCGGAGAGACACTCTAAAATGTTTTTTCAAATAAAAGATGTGATCTACCCAGGTCATATTTTGGTCTATAAAAACACCCAAATATTTAAATTTACTTACAATTTCAATTTGAAAACAATTAAGGCTACAAACTTTTTCATTATTATAGACTATTCCATCAAAAAATCCGTTGCACGAACAATCAAAATGAATGTCCTTTTTGCATTGGGGCGAATGGAAGCAGAACTCTAAATCAGGAGGGTCCTTGGCAGATAAGCTAAAAAACATAAGCTTTGTTTTGGTGCTGATCACTAATTTATAAGTCGAAAACCAAATTCCTAATAATTTTATGTCGTGATTAATATCAGCAACTAAATTGAGCGGGCTTGTTGAATCATATGCGATTCCTAAGTCGTCTGCGAACGCTGTAGGTTTTCCACGAAAATTCAAAGACAAAAGGGAATTGATAAAAATTAGAAAAAATATAGGGCCAAGAACAGATCTTTGGGGAACTCCCTTGTTAAGAACCAGAGAGTTACTTATATGCTCACCAATTTTTACTATTTGACTTCTGTCCTTGAGATAGGAAGAAAACCAACTTAACATAAAACTTCGAAAACCAATGCTATATAACTTATCTAGAAGAATGCTGTGGTCAACCATATCGAAAGCTTTAGTAATATCAACGAAAAGACCAGCACAACATTTTCTTTCGTCGAGCCCTTTGTAAATAATTGAACTGAAGGCTAGAAGAGCATCCTCAGTGGAAAGACCTTCTCTAAAACCAAACTGACTTGCGTTGAAAAACTTCGTCTCTTTTAGGAATTTAAGCATTCTTTTTTTACCGCTTTCTCAAATATTTTGGAAATACTTGAAAGCAACGAAATCGGCCTATAGTTATTTCTGTCTCTTTTATTACCTTTTTTGAAAAGAGGCAAGACGTAAGCAACCTTCAACTTGTCTGGGAATGTCCCCTTATAAAAAAGATGTACCAGTACATCAACAAGATTAAAAGCAATATTTTTAAGAGTTAGATTTGAAATTTTATCGTAGCCACAAGAATTGGAGTTATCTAATGAATTAATTACTCTTAATATTTCCTGGCCTGAGAAAGGTTCGAAATAAAAACTACCGGTGCAGTTTAAACTGTCAGCTAGCTCACGACGTGCACAATTCTGACAAATAGTGTTTGAAATCGTATTTTCACCAATTGAAATAAAAAAATCATTAAAAATATTCGCTACCAACGATGTGTCGTTAACAATGTGACCATCATGCAACAATTCGATTGTGTTTGTTTTTTCTTTTATTTTGCGGTTAGTTATGGAATTGATAACTTCCCATTCCCTTCTGGGATTACCACGAGAAATATTAAATTTGTTTCTAAAGTAGCCATCGCGACAAGACTTTGTTTCCTTTTTTAATTTTTTGCAAATTAGTTTAAAGCGATTTTTTAAATTAAGATTTGATAGATGTTTGTAGCACTTTTTTCGTAACTTGTTTTTAAGTTTAACCAATTTTATCACAGAAGAAGATATCCACGGTTTCAATTTGGAATTAGAATTCCTACTGCTATATATTACAGTGCAACTTTGCATATGCCTTTGCAAAATATTTAAAAAACAAACATAAGCTTCATTAACATCATCTTGCGCATAAACATTAAACCAATTCTCAAAACGTAGTTTATTATTCAGGTCATTATATTTTAACTTACATATTTCAATATTATTAGAACTTGATTGCTTGAACAATTTAATTTGACTAAGAATGAGCCCAGTCATGCAGTGATCAGATATATCTAAATCAAAATTTACACCAAGACAAGAAACCGGCTATAAATCAGAAAATCTTCTAAGGACATGATCTAGACAAGTACCAGAAGATGGTCTTGTAGGCTCATTAATAAAACATAAAAGGCCATGTTCTGCCAACAAAGCAGTATAAGAATCAGATAAAAGTCCAGTTGATAAAATGTCTATATTGAAGTCACCAACTACAATTAAATTTGAACCCTTCACAGTGCTCAGTAAACGAGAAAACTCCTCCAGAAAAACATAAGGGTCTATAGAGTGAAGTCTATATACGCATAAATAGTTATAGGTTTTCTTGTTTACGACACATGAAATTTTCAATATTGCAAAGATCCTCGATACTGGAGAGAGCGAGCTTGTCAAGCCTATGAAAAGGCCTGCGCCTGGTATACACAAGTGCATACAACATGTGAATAGTAGAAATAAAGATCATTGATGAATATGTCATAGAGTATTGAACCTCTGTCCAATGCCTGAACGTCTCCTTGTGCAACAGTCAACTGTTACTGAAACCGAAGAAGTGTAGCAGTTTGAATAATGTCATTCACTTTGTCGAAGGCATTTTAAAAATCGAGTAAACAGAGGAGTTTGATATAACTGATGGCATATCCAACCCTAATGTCTTCTAGGAGCTTGACTATAGCTTCAAAGCAATTAAGGCTAAGGTATTAAAAAGTTTAAAAGAAAGAGAGCTCTGCACATACAGATTTGATATTTTAGTATGGTGCATACATCATTAACCAAGTATTTGTAGAAGGAACCCACAATTTGACTATCATGTAGCTACAGAACAGGCGATCCTATGTCCTGCATAAACTATAACGAAATATAAACCTCGCACCTTAGATCCTATTATGAGCGTACTGAGCCGTTCAGTAATACTGTATACCAGGTGGATTTGAGCCCGGCTAGATCGAACATAAACCAAGTCTTCACACTGAGGCAAATAAGGGAAAAGAGAAGTTATTGGGCTGACAGTTGATATTGTTAGCGTCACACTTAGATCAATATAGATCAGTTGTGAAACCCTAGGAATTGTGACTCGCATGTATTAAAGCCTATGATAAATCCCTTGTCATACAAGCCCGTTTAGGGTCTTGGTGAGTTTCAGCAAGCTATAGCCTAAAATGTCCGATGGTACTTGATGAATGGATGATGCCTTTCCTTTACGTCTTTTGACTATGGTTGAGGGCGATATTTAATCTCGTATTCGGCTGGTTGATAGAGCTTAGGAATGTTCAAGCTTGTTGGTAGCGTTAATGAATTTCAAGGTATTTGCTTGGAATGTCAGAGAGTCCCTCCAAGTCCTCCAAGGGATCGAGTGAGATCCAACTCTTTTTTATTGTTGCTTGAACTTTGTTTTCGATTACCTGTTTAGGTGTGGGACCTGAAATGTTATGTCTGCTTGATTAAGATCAAGTGTTGACATTATTTTTGCCAGATCGTCAGCCCTTTCATAACCTGGCACACCACTGCGACTAGGAACCCGACAGAGTCTTATATTGTGCTCTGTGTTTAGAACATTTAGGTCTTCGCGACAGCAAGTTACAAGTTTTCGAAACTCAACGTCTTTTCATTAACTTCAAAGTCGCAAATGATGACATTCATCGTCAGCAGCTATGCATGAAAACTTATCCGGCGGTGTCAAGTGAAGAGGACTCTGATAATATTCTGGAATAGGATTAAGGAAAAGGCACAACTTCTTGGTCTTGAAGTAATCAAGGACAAGGCTGAAGTAGTTGAGAAGTTCATATAGATTGTAGCAAACACTAACTCCACGAATGACAGCGTAATAGAAATCTGGCCAAGAATTACCTTAGAAAACTGCTAGTGCTTCAGTTTGGTGAATAGATTGAAAACATTCGATGGATAAGGTACATATTTTGCTCTTCAAAACTATTATGCTGCCAGTTTTGAATATAGGGTAAATTGTTCGAGGAAACAATAGCATCAACAGGGAGGGCTCTTTTGGAAGAAAAATTCTTAGACGAAAATTTTGTACTATGGGTGAATACAACTTAACAAAAATTTTATGACGAGTCCGAACGGTTAACATGACAAGCACATTTTTTGACAGTAATCTTAGGATTTATCACATCTTCACATGTATGTTTAAGTGGCAGCCGCTGGAGACGAAAGGCACTAACTATTATGCGAAAGGGTACTACTAAAACACTTGGGGTAAATTTTTCAGCTTATTGCACAAGAGAGATTCCTAAAGTAAATTTATGGGTACAAATTATTTATTTGAATATACTTTGTTCCAGTTCATTTCCCAGAAGTACACGTAAAAAAGTGAGTCCAGAAGCATATTGTTGGCTTGGAAGAAAATCTTTTCAAACCAACAGGTTCATTTTTCGAGTTGCCAAATAATTGTATGAAAGAAAATAGGCTTAGGTTTAAAATTGGGAGTGTTCGTGTTCGTGCCGTTATCGATATTGAATATTTTGTAATCTTTTTCCTCACATGAAAGTAAATTTTCTTGCGAATAATGTCAGTGCTTTCGGATATGGAGATACGCTTAAACGATTTTTTTAGTAGTTGAAATTGGCCTTTCACAGACTTCAACTTGCGTCGGGAATAAAGCTTACAACACCCGTACAAGACACCACTGTAAACAAAATTTCATTCAAATTCGTTGTGCCGATAATGTGATAGCCAAAAACTGAGCAAATGGTGCTATGGTAGGAACTGTAAGTAATGTTATAGTTTATTTAAACTTAAGCGAGTTTTTTCTTAAATTTAAAATTCCTCCTGTCGTTTTCAAGAAAAATAAGACTTTCGAAATACGTTTTGCAGGGTAAGAACTTTGTTTTTGGAAAAAAAAACAAAAATTTTGTTTGTACACCTTGTAGATTGAATTAAAAAATATGTCAATTGTCAAGTTTAAAAAAAGCATGTGGTTTTCAAAATATTCAAACCTAATCAAAAATTTTAGGATCCTTAAATTAAAAAAATTAAAATCCGTGGTACCTTTTCTGTGTTCTGTGGGAGGTACCATTTTTTTTCATAACTATTACCTAGCTTTTAATAAAAGAAATTTATGGAACAGTTTATCATCTAGTCTGAACCAAATTCAGAGATCGATTTTTTTTTTAATGCATAACTTGAAATATAGTACCTACATATGTATGTATATGTACCTATACATATATCGGAAGTAAAAAAAAGACGATATTGTTACCGTCCAGCGAATTGTAGCTTATTGCATTTTTGGCTCCTTTTAAGAAAATTTTCAAGCAGCTGAGCAGATATGTACAATTCTTAAATTCTAAAGTTAAAATACACACCGAAAAATAAAGGTTAAAAATATTAGAAAAAACTAAAACTTAAGATTGACAAAATATGTATAAGCAAATAAACTAATGAAAATTCGGATTTCTAGGAATTTAAGGCCTCAAAAAACAAAGTGTGGATTTTATTTTGCGAGAACTATTATCACCGAAACTTTTAAAACATTACATTTTTAATAAATGTGGAGTTAATTGTTTTTCTGTGTTAAAAATTGCCATAACAAGCATCATTCTTTCAGTTTCCTATCCTTATTCCTCGATTTCCAATTTGTATTTGACAAGTGTTGTTTTTTTCAACCTACTGAGAAAGAGAAGGGCAGCCGTGGTCTATCATTGCCCTACTTCAATTTAACTTTTAAAAGATGGAACGTTAACGCACCCTTAAGATGCGTGTCCATTTGAGAGTTCTTTCGCTAGTAAACTCTCGAGAGTTGCCTTTGGGTGTCTGTCCATTTGAGAGTAATTTTTTTTGAGATTTTACTATCGCGAGTTCACTTGTTAAGTTTTGAGAGATGATTTTCTGAGAGTATTTTCATAGCCGTGTAAACATGATATATTTTCAAACCTATAATTTTGCCTGATCCGAAACCACTTTCCACTTAGAAATAAGCCTGTCCCATATGGTTTTGTGGCTGATGATGTCTTTGCAATGACAAGCTTTATACTAAAAGCATATCCGTTTCGCAATCAGCCAGCGCCAAATCGTATTTTCACCTATCGGTTGAGTAGAGCGAGAGGAATAGTTGAAAATGCGTTTGGTATCATTGCCAACCGTTTTAGGGTTCTCCGAAAACCAATGCATATCAATCCTGATAGAGCAAGGGATGTGGTTATGGCTATCTGCACCCTTCACAATTTCTTATTATCAAAAAATGATTCTTACTAAACTTAAGAATGGTTGACTCCGAACAAATAGAAACAAACTACTGAATTAAAGCTGGCGTTTAGATAACAATTTCGAAAACTCATTTTTGGATCTGCAAAATGGAAGAAGTGATAACTATAATACTTCTCAAAAGGATTTCAGGGATGAATTCAAAAATTATTTTATGAGCCCATATGGTGAAGTTCCTTGGCAGTACATGCACATCACAGAAAATAATTCAGAAATCAAATACGTACCAGATTTGACTTAGTTGAAGCAGCCGTTAAAAATGGAACAAAAAACTGCAAACCCCGAAAATATGGCCACCTAGTGCTATATACTTCATAACTTCCGGCTCCATTTTGTTTTTTTAATTTTTTTTTCAATTCTTGTGACATCCGTTAATATTTTCATGATTATTTATTAAATGTACATATAATAGATTCAATATGATTAAAAAAAATTATTTTCTTTACCTGGTTTCGCAAATTATGAAGGTTTCTCTTGATTTCATTTTCAGTGCATGAAAACTGTACTGAAAGTTACTTATATATTTCATTTTTTTTTTGTTTCTGTCCCGACTTTTCTGTAGTTTTCCACAAAACTTCGAAATACTCATATTTTTCCATAAGTTCGTTTGTCCCCTTCTGTCCAATGTTTTGCCATGTTAACTCTGGAACAGCTAATCGCGAAATATGAACTATGTTGGAATTCTGCGAGCTCATCTTCGATAGTAATAAAAAAGTGTGTCCACTTGCGAGTAACTCTCAAAAAATTCGTATGTCGCTAGCTTCTCTCAAGGCTGTGTTCACTTGAGAGTTTACTCTCAAGAGTAGCCTGAGAGCTACTCTCAGTGTTTTTGCTCTCAAATGGACACGCACCCTTAGGTGCGGAGTGTTACTGAGTAATAACACGATCAAAATCCCGAGTCACTGATTGGCTTATAGCACGGGAATTTAAAACGAGAAGAGACCATCCAGATATTTGACTTTAGATCCAACTAAAGGTCCTAAGAGAACATTTTTTGAAAATTGAAAGAAACAAACCTTTTTGAATAAGAGAATTGTCAATAAATTTGGTGAAGAATTTGATGAAAAATGTGTGTGCGACATTGGAGAGTTAAATAATTGGCAGAGAGAGAAAGCTAAGTATCGCGCGATATTTTTTTTTCCATTAGAATTTCATCAAAAAAATCGTTTTTTTTTTTCTTCTTCTTTCTTGAGTAAAATATTCAATTATGTAAATCGTTTGGGTTTTGTCCCGAAAAAATCCGAACATTTATGATTTTCTTCATCAACAAAAAAAAAAATGCTGGCGCCTTTGATTCTTCTTTTTTTTTTTTGTTCCGCCACTGTGGCCATATATTTTCGAGTAGTAATTTTTATTTAATAATTACTTCTATTATTTTTATTAATTTTTGTTCATAATCGGCCTTCCGTTCAGTGGTGGCCCAGCTATGATTTGACGGTTCATGTCGTTTTTTTCTTAACGTTTAATTTAATTTGTGCCGGTGGTGTTTAATAATAATAAAATTCAGCAGTGCAAGGTACAAGAATAGTTCAGCCTTGAAGAATATTCCAATATAGTCACCACAACACCGTTTTTGAGAACATAAGAAGAAACGTATTGTATTAATTCCAGTCAGTATTTTGAGAGCTTTCTAATCTCAAATTTAGAAATGAAACAAATATGTAGTAGTTCGGAAGAGGAATATTGCTTTCTATTCACTAGCTGATCTACGTATCTGTAAAATATTGTTAAACATCTCTACAAAAACCTGAAAAAGGACACATTTTATTCGACATAATGACAGAGATAAAAATGTTTCACTACGAACGACATATCTATTTGAAGGTTACCATGAATAAAATTTCCCATTTAATCAAAAATTCCATACGCCCGTCAAAGCCGTCTGCGCCACTCAAATCCTCTTTTTTATGTTTTATAACCTTTTTTTTGTTTAACGAAAAACAACATTTAATTAAAGTCCTTTTTAAGGATACCTTCACAAAATTCTAACTTGTCAATTATCGAACACAATCTTTCGTCCAAGACCCAAAAGAAAAAGTATTCCTCAGCAAAATTAGGAATTTCTTTGGTCAAAATGAGGCGATAAGTACTCTGCCATGGTGTCATTGTGAGATGTAGTTACTCGTTCAATGCCAAGAACCCAAATCAAAATGAAAAAGTTTTTGAGTCGCGAAAGAAAAGTCTTTTTAATATCTCTGTAATAACTTTTTGTCAACATTTTGATAGCCTTAAGTATGTGAATTCCTTTTGAAATCTAACCCTTGTTACTGTCAGACGGAATCAAAAGAAATTTTTCATCAAATTTCATGCTGTTTTTCATACATTTTCTCCGCAATATAACACAAATGAATGTAGTTGTCATGCGAACTTGTGAAATTTATACTCGTAGAATTTATGTATGAATATTTTTTACAGGGACTTCCGTCAGGGTTTCATTAAGGGTAGTTATATTTTTTTTATGAAACTTCGGGCTCATGATGATGGTGATTTTTTTTCTTTAAGTTTTATTCTTCAAAAGCAGATCTTAGAGGTTGCGTGAGTGTGAGCACATCTTATCTCCAGAGGCCGTTGATTCATTAAGATTTATTGCTCAAGTCTTTTAGGAATGAATTTGTTTGAATTACCAACGCTTAAATTTATCCAAGCACATATGCTGATTAATCGGTTTTGAGGACTATCTTTTAATTATAATGCCTTCCGCTCAGTGTATATTGTATTAGGGAATATTTTTTTATTTCGAATATGCATACCAAAGGGGATACATATTTTTTTCAGAAACGAACTCCAGTAGATAACCAAGCAATAATTCAAGAATTTTAAAATTCTTAACATTAATTCAACGAACTCTTCATATACGTACTTACATACATATTACTGTTTTTATATGAAGTTTGTTTGGAAATGTTTACATTTTTCTTGCATGGCAAAACGAGTAGTCTGAACTCTTTATTTGCATTTTATCTTGAGGGCTGGAAATACTTCAATTATTTTGAAGGTTCTTTCGCTTGGTTTCCTCGCTGAAAACAGAAAGATGAAAATTCTGTTATTGCATTGAAGCACGTGTTCTTAGAATAATAATTAATTTTTTAGTGCCAAAGTGTAAAATAGTAGATTTTTGTTAATAACCCATTGGCATAGGTAATGGTTAGTGCATTGGACTGGTCATGCAGAAGATCTTGGATTCGATTTTCAGCTGCTTGCAGGGGTATTCTGCCTTTTGTGAAGAATTGACAAATCATCTAAGAGTGTCTCTTGTCTTCAAAAGTGCTGCTCATTAGCCATTGGGAATCGGCTGAAAAATGTAGGTCCCCTCCATTCCTTGTAACACATTGAGAGTTGTTAGTATGTATTTTTTTTTATTTATTTAATAACGAAAGACGAATTTGAAATAGTTATGAAGAAAAAAAAAATAATATAACAGTTCATTCATTTGGTATAAGATGAAATGACTTGATTATGCATAAAGTGATTATTCCTTGAATCCCACTTTTTTCGTTTTTAATCTTACAAGTGTTTTTATAGTTACTAATTGAAATTCACAATCCGAATACGGCCAAAGCTCATATATCTGGTCTGCTAAATATTTGAATAATAAGTTGCTGTCGCCTTAAACATGAACGGCTGAAACTGACATTTAATTTACTTAGAACTGATGGCAATGATATCGAACTATTAATAATCCCAACAATAAAACAAAATTGTATATACTTTCTGTGGTTATTAAAAGAACGAAGGCTGATCAAAACTAGTCTTTGAGAATAAGGGGGAAGTAGAATTTTCCCTTGACCATTGAAGAGACCGAAGACAGAAACGCAGAAACCTTTTTTGGATCGCTTCAATTCTTGTAACATGTGTTGAGTAATAAGGTGACCATACCACACAGCCGTATTCTAGAATTGGTCTAACAAACGAAATAAATAGAAGTTTAAGAACATAAGGGTCCTGAAAATCACGACCGAATCTTTTAATGAATCCAAGAACCCTATTGGCTTTTTTAATTATATAATTTAAATGATCATTAAATGCTAATTTGGGATCTAGAATAATACCTAAGTCAGAAAACATAGAAACCTTACATAAGGGACAAGAATCAAACGTATAGTTGTACAAAAACGGAAACTTTTTACGTGTAAAACTTATGGTTTTACATTTGTCAACATTTAAAACAAGTCGGTTTTTATTGCACCATTCCCTAAATATTGTTAAGTCTTCTTGTAGTAATAAACAGTCAGAGGAGGATTTTATACTTTTGAAAAGCTTAATGTCATCAGTATAAACAAGGACAGACGAGTTTTTTAAGTTTGAAACCAAATAATTAATAATTAAAATAAATAAAATAGGACCTAAGTGGCTGCTCTGAGGGACGCCAGAATTGACAACAAATTGAATTGAACTTTCATTACGAAACAAGACAGAATAACGACGATTTTTTAATTATGAAGAAATCCAATTTATAAAATTGTTGTTAAATCCTAGATGGTATAATTTTAAAATTAGTGCATTGTGACATAACTTGTCAAAGGCTTTACTAAAGTCAGTAAATACACAATCAACTTGCCCGTGTTTTTCAAAAACATCTAGACAAAAGGACACGAAGTTAAATAAATTAGTAACTGTGGATCTCTTTTTGGCAAAGCCATGCTGCCTATCACAAATAATAGAACTACAATGAAAAGAAAGAACATTACTCACAATTGACTCAAACAGTTTAGGTATCACAGACAATGGGTCTATAGTTCATTATTTCATTCTTTGGGCCTTTTTTATGTATAGAAATGAAGGGTCCAGGGGAAAAACGGCATAAGTCACATCAAACCAATTTGGAGAAAAATGAATATTAAGGTTCACTTTCTTACACAGGCTAATATAGAAGGAAAATAAAATATTCAAAAACACAGTTTTTTAGCCCATCATTTTCTTAGCCCCAGAAAAAAATTAATGTTCATTTCATGGATAAATAGATTTAATAAAAATAATTTAATGACTACAGTATGAGACTTGTGTCGTTTTTCAATTTTAATCAAGCAGAAAACGAAATTATAAGTTTACTTTCCCAGCTAAATTGAAAAGAAAGTCAGAATTTCAAAAACACAGTTTTGTAACCGATCATGTTCTTAGAACCAGAAAAAAATAAATTTGTATTTCATGGATAAATAGAATAAATATAAATAATTTGTAGAGTATATTATGTGATTTGTGACGTTTTTTCCTTCTAATCAAGCGTCCATCGGTGGATCGGCAAGGAATTCATCGTCACTTTCTTCGTTTTCATTGTTGAAGGGTAAATGTTGGTAAAAGTTCTTGGACTCTTCCTTCATAAGGAATTTTGTGAGGTGTTGCAAGTCTTTACCCTTGATGATTTTTCTATTGGAGAGATGTTGTATATATAAAATATGGATCTTGAATTAGACAGCACATAAATGTTTAAACTGATAAAATTTAACTGCCGCTTATAATATATGTACAATGTACATTGTACATCATTGGTTGTAGATAATGTTATAACATGGAAGATTTTTTTAAAAATCCATTGAAATCGATTCCATTGATAAAGATTTAGAACTAAGTTTTTTCTTCATGGCTTAAAAAACCTCCAATAAGCATGGACTTGTGCCATTCTTCCATACAACGTTATGGACATAGGCTGTTCTTCTGCAGCATGGCAGATAATAGGAAAAATTTAACTTTTTAAGGATGCATTGAAGATGGAACTTCACTTATTTCAAAACTAATTGCGTTTAAATGAGTAAAACTGTCAAAAGAAGAAGAAAAAGAAGAGGAATAATTCTTCAAATTGTAACGTTAAAAATATTATAGATATAATATTCCTGTGTGCGAGTATCTGAGGGTGTCATGTCACATTCGATACGTAACTAGAGAGAAGATATTCAAAAGAAAGAAACTATAGTTTTTGTGTCTTCATCCCAGTCCTGACCTCAAAACTTTTCTGTTCGTGAGAGAAAAAAAAACCAATTATCCCCCCCTACAAGAGGAGAAAAAGGAATTTAAGAATTCTAAAGGGGTATACAAAACCCCAACTACTCAAATCGAGAAACAATAAAAAGATGAATCTATAATTTCAAAAAAAAAAATTCCAAAAAAGATCTTCTTTAACTCCACTCGCATTAACCCTTCCCGTCTTCATCTACCCTTAGGGCAAGTAGTTACAGATCCACTTGTCCTTCGGACAGATGATAAAAAGGGGTGTCCACTTTCTAGAAATCGGTCTAGGTCTGCTTGTCTCCGCACTGTCCAGCTCGCCGGTGGGGTGAGTTCTTGATAACTGAAAGAGGACCGCGTTACTTAATTTCAGACCTATAGTCAAAGGTGTTGTTTGACTGAAAACTATTGCTTTTTAGTTCTTGCAAGACCCGAATCTTTGGTTATTGAAAAATGTTTTTATAAAAAAAAAGGGCACGTACGTTGGAGAGCTAAGGTGGACGAGCTCTCTGAGTAATTTACCCTCTCCGTAGTGCTTTAGAAAAGTAAACCTCTCTAAAAAAAACACTCCTTGACCACTACGACTACTCATTTCCAGTAATGGTCCCTAATTGGAAATGGTAAGTCAAAAATAAAATAAAACTTCCCTAAAATTAATTAAGTAATTCATAATATCCCTCCTTTTATCCCCTCAAGTTCACATCCCTTTATTATTTCCATAATATGAATTCATAACTCTTCCTAATCAAAACCGAAAATTAAATTCTTGACACATCAGTTATTTTATTTTTTTTTATACATATACCAATCGGTATCTTTTTATTTCGTTAAATTGAAGAAAATATTTTTAAAGTTATACTTTACTTTAACATGACCAACAAAAAAAAATAAATCTTATCAAAAAAAGTAGAAAAACTATAGATCTCTACCCCTTTTATCGTTTCAAAATTAATATTATTTAATTTACGCAACTCTTCTTGAGGTTTTGTTTTTTGTAAATAAAATACTACTGTGCAAAACTTTGGATAAATTAAAAAAAAAATTGAAAATATATTAAAATTTAAATATAAAAAAAAAGGAATAATTCTTGCGCACAGCTATTTAAGCTGTTGAGTTCAATGAACCTTTTATATAAAAAATATCTGTTCCTATATCCGTCTCACTCATGTACATAAGTATATAGCTAGTGCTCTGTACTAAAATCGGATATCTGAACTATGGTCAAAATTATTGTTCAATTTTATTTCAATATAACAAATATAATGTACTTATACCGATTCTTCGATGAATTGTGCACAGCTTCTTCGGTTCGGTGGGAAATATAACTCCTTTAAAGCTATGATAAATAAAATTGAACCTTTGACACTGAATATGATTGATGACCTAGTAGATTGGAATACATTTTTTTTTTTTGGTTTCCGCAAATAATTCGATTAGCAATTACGCGATATAGGGGTTAAGATTCACAAAATAAAAATCAAAAAAATATTATTAAAAGTAAATTAATCACGAAAAGAAATTTTGTGAACAAGATAGATAGATAGATAGATAAATTTCTTTATTACAATATATAAGTTTTAAATTCTATTAAAACTAAGAATATAAGGACATGGCTAAGCTGCCGTCCGCCTGATAGACATTTTTTTAAACTAAAATGTATGTATTTAAAAAGTAAATATGTAGTAAAATATGAAAGTTTTTAAATCTTCATTAAACAGTTTTTTTTCACATTTTTATTTATTTTATCAACTTATTCTACTTTTAAAGAAAAAATTATTAAAGAAAAAGCGAATCTTAAAAAAGGGAGTAGTTTTTGTTTAAAATACAATTAGTTTATAACCGATCATAGATAAGATAATGTTGAGATACATTTTAAACTTTAAATTTGATAGATATTAAACTTTTTAAGCAATTTGAATGATTTGAAACATAAATAAATATCTACTATTCAATTTTCACGTGATTTGAAACACAAATATTTGAAAGATATTAAGCTTTTTATGCAATTTTAATAATTTGTAACATAAATACTATACAATTTTTACGTGATTTGAAACACAAATATTTGAAGGATGCTTTTTATGCAATTTTAATGATTTGAAACATAAATACTAGGTATAAAATTTTCACGTGATTTTAAACACAAATATTTTTTAACTGGGAGAATATTTCCTTAAGGTTCAGAAACTATTGCGATATGACAAAGCATGTTTACAAAATTTAAAGAGATTTACCCAACCAATTGATCCATTGAGAATATCAATAAGCTCGTTCCAAGTCAAAAAGCTGGTTTGGAAATATAATCGCCTTATTTCTTGCAATATTGGGCAAACTGCTATAAAATGGTGAGTACCTTCAAGTTCTCTTAAATTGCAGAGAGTGCAGATTTGTGATAAATCGGATCTATAAGGCACAAAGTTTAGATTAAGTATTTCTACTCTAGCTCTAAAAATGATACCGATAGCTTCTGCAGTCAGTTCCTTGCAAAAATAATTCATATCGGATGACAATTGGTGGTTCAGGTTCCTGTAAATGTTTCTACTCTCTGAAGAGGATGCTCTTTCTAAATATTGTAAATATATCGCATTATCAGTCTTAACAATCAGGTCATCAAGTAAATTCTGCCATTCAATAACGTTATTTTCAGTTAGAGGAAGCGTTACATTTTGTGCCGCAGCAAGATGGTTCCATTCCTTGAAAGGTGTTGCGTTTCTTCGAAGTTGCCTTAACAAAATTGACTTATGTAGTCCGTTTTCTCTTTTCACTACTGTAGCCAGATAGTTGGCATGCGATTTAA
Organism: Philhelius festivus; assembly: GCA_963931855.1. Taxonomy (NCBI): domain Eukaryota; kingdom Metazoa; phylum Arthropoda; class Insecta; order Diptera; family Syrphidae; genus Philhelius; species Philhelius festivus. Next base: position 81,417,725 of record OZ007555.1, read on the forward strand.
GATTTTGGATGTAAATCGGTGCTAAACCTGACTCCACATGTAAAGCATACGTTGGTGTTGCGTTAGGTAATCGGAATAGTCGTTTGAAAAAGAACCTCTGGATACTTTCGAATTCCTCATGTTGTGCGTACCCAAACGCTTGCACCCCATAACACATACAAGTATTGACTGTTGCTTTGAACACTCGGTACTTCGATGCTACATCAATGTTTCTGTTGCTGAAAAACGTTGGCCACATCAGATTTAAAGCTAGTTTGGCTTCCCTACCTTTCTCCTTTGCATGTTTGTTCCAATTAAGGTTAGATGTTATCAGCACTCCCAGGTACTTGAACTCCTTTACTACATCGATGCACTCATTGTTGATGGTCCACGATTCCTCCGGTAGCCTTCTTCGGTGTCTAGATTCGAAAATCATAGCTTTTGTTTTACTTGTATTGATTTTTAGGCCCCAAGTTGAACAGTAGTCTTGAAGTCTGTTTTGTGAACAAAAATTATAAAAAAAATATTTACACGAAAGAGACAAAAGGCTTTTAAATTTTCTCAAACTATTAATTCATTTTTTTTTTTGTTTTTTAAATATTACATTTTCTATTTCTTTCTCAAATCATAAGTTTTTCTCTTTTCTTTTCAAATATTACTATGTACTTGGTTTTCTTTTTCCTATTTTTGAATATTGCTTTCTTCTTTTTTTTTTGTTTCTATCTCAAACTAACAATGTTCTCTTCAACTTTTTTATTTTTTTAAATTACTCACTTTTCTATTTCAATCAAATTTTTTTATTACTTTTTCTTTTTTTCTATAATTTAACTTTAACTTTTAATTCACTCTTCTCGATTATTTGGTTAAATAAATTTCTTTTTAAGTTATGATTTTTTTGATTTTTTTTTTTTTGTAGGTGTCCTTTTGACGCATTTTTACACTAAAGAACATTCATTTGATTACCACACGTTCCTGCTACCACAAACTAACTAGGACTAGTTGATGGCTTCTCCAATTATGTTATAAAATATTACCGTACACCGAAATCACAAAATTTAATTTTTTTTTGTTTGCATAGAGAGCGAGAGTTGAAGAAAACGGGGAACTGTATTGTTAGCTTATAATTCGTCTCAAAAAGATCAGGCAAATCTTAGGTTTGCTAATGTATAGCTTTGCAGGGGAAAACCACTTTTCCTTAAGATTCCCTTGCTCAGATTTTTGTAGTTTCTGAATTCGTTGGTACTTTCGCCCTGTCTCTAGGATTCCCTAAACAACCTCTTTGCTTCGCTTTTGAGGACCGATTCTTTCGACTCAAATGATTTTCTATAAATTCCTGTTAATCTTTTTTTTGTTTTTTTTGCTGATTAAAGGAAAAATGAGGATCTTTTCTAGTGTGTATTCGGTGAACGGCACTTATATTTTAGTTTGTCTGCTTATGTTTTTTCCAAAAGCGTACGAAAGTAAAATTTAGGTCTTTATGGACCAAACAAAAAAAAATAATTAATTTATGGAATGTTACGTATACGCCACGCTGTACCAAATATGAAGTTTCAGTGCGTGAGAGATGCTTAAAATTTTTTTAAATTCCTTTTGTGGCTTAAGAAGTGAGCAGGCACAAGACAGTAAAGAAGAAGAGAAGACTGCACTGTCCGACAATTGATTCCAGAAAGGAAGTTTCATATTTGCCGATCAGCCACGAGGCTTATTGGGTTGGTAATTTTCAATATCCGCACAGATGAGATCTTCGAAATCGAATTAGGTGGGCTGACAAAAATCGATTTTGTCGATTTCTTGTTCGAATTCCGGATTAAGGGCTACAACACAATGGTTGGATATTTTTTTTTTTTTGTTTATTTTCTTTTGGAATTTTATTATTAGTTTTATTTTACAAAAAAAATATAAGCATATATCGATGCATACTGACGCAAGAATATAAGTATTTTAAATGTCGTAGGTATGTAAATTTACTAGATGTACAGGCTGGTAAGGTTACTTGAAAATCAGTGTATTTTGGGATCTCATAGACATTTTTTTTTTAATTTAATGTCTCAGGATTTTTTTTTTTAATTTAGACTTGGTTGGTACAGGTTTCCTACAAAATGCTTCTTTGAATTGGTTAGCAAACATGTTTGCAATAACCTTTGGATCATGACTAGTTAATGAATTATTTGACATCGAATTTGGATAGCCACACGTTTTCCTTTTACTATTAACGAAATTCCAGAAACTATCTGGATAAGATTTACAACCATGTTCTATTTTACAAATGTAATCGTCATATAGAGTGTTAGAATAATCAGTGAAAAGTTGTTTTAGAATTAAGAAAGTTCTGTAATCATCGTCAGTTCTAGTTATATTATATTTTACCCAAGCTTTGTTCCTTTTATTTTTTAAGTTTTTAATACGCGTTTCAAGACATATGTGCATCGACATCTCCTATTAACATCTCCTATTAACATACATTACTTTATACTTTTTAATCTGTTTTTAAAATGTGGTAGGTTAAAAAGAATACTTAAGAATTATTAGATACTATTTAGCCTTGTATGCTAAATTTAGCAATCGATTTGAATTATCTCGACTAGATTATGATTGGAGGTTTGTGGTTTCTATTCAGAAAAATGTCTGTGGAAAATTCTACTCACACAATTTCATTGATTTCCGAGAAAACAAAGTAATTAGATTATTTATTATATTGTATCAAGTGTTTTCTGTTAAAATGCATGGCATTGTCAAATGAATTTAATTACCCTTAGAGCTCCCAGTTTTATAAAACAGAATGCTTATATCGAAAAATGAGAAATAATGCGTAATTGGAAACGACAAAACTCAGTGATAATAAAGGGCCTTGTAGGTAGAAGTTATACAACCTACAGAAAGTACGCACACAAAAGTAAAAGAAAAGTTTAGGTGAGGATGATGAATTAGCCATAATTATATATTCGATGGAAGTTGTTAACAGTATTTTATAACATAGAATAGGTGTTCGAGTACAAGAAAATAATTAATAAATCAAACATCTTTATCTTTAATTTAATGATTTCATTGCTAAATAATTCGTACAATTTTTAAGATTTAATTTTGTCTTAAAAACAAACATTACATATTATCTCATAGTTTAACCTCTACTATTAGAGGAGCGATTAGATCACTACGAATGGACGTTTACTATCAGTCCATTTTAGCGTTGACATTTACCAAAAGGGATACAGAAATGGTGTAGTTGTAAACATCTAATTACTTTTGTAATTATTTATAGATATATGTAATTACATAGTAAAACAAATTTATATGTGAATATTTTGTTGTCATATTTTGAAATATTATTATTAGACAATATATTTTGAAAACTTAAAACCAAAAAAGAACTCTTACACTCAAAAAATGTATTAGTAAAATGGCTACGAATGATATTCGTAAAGAAAATATTCGTGCATTGTACGAATATTCGTAAGATGTACGAAGTATTTGTACAGTCGTATATCTACGAATGCATTCGTAAAATTTTACTAATAACTGTCGTACTATTCACGAATCTATTCGTTTAATACACTAATTTCATTCGTAAACAAGAAGTAAACAATTTGTTTGAGTACATTGTACGAATTATTGTGTACATATAACTAATAACATTCGTTAATTTCTCGTACGAATGACTTCGTACTTTAATCTTTTGCATTCGTAGTATATTTACTAATTAATTCGTACTATTTACTAAGTAAAACTAATATTAGTAGACAGAATTTATTCGTAGGTAGACCGTACGCATTATGCGTAGAATGTACTAATAACTTCGTATTTTCATGAAGTGCATTAGTATTATTTACTAATCATGCGTAAAAAAAATAATATGTGTTCAGTTCTAAAAATTAAATGTATTCCATTAGTCAACACGTTGAAACGTGATATTATTTATAAAGTGCTGCAGTGGTGGATCAGACTAACATCTGCTTTTTCCTAAAAGACGAGGTAAGTACCTAGACATACATTTGCTTTAAAGCTTATTTTATATTTAAAATACAGCATCCAGAAGTAGCAGAGCATACATATGTGGGGATTTTTTTCCTGAAAGAATCTCAATGTAAGTACAATTTTTTTCGGAAGTTTTCAATTTTAAATGTTAAATCTATTTTCAGTGGCCCTAAGTACATAAAATGAGGAGTTTTTAAATATTAATTTAATTGTTAATTATATTTATAATGAATTAATTATTTTTAAACTTTATTCATATATATATGACAATAAAATGAATTAAAAAACTATTTTTAACTTACAACATAAATACCTTTTGTTATAATTTCTTAAGAAAATTATTTATTAAGGAAATTTTAGAGAACATAAATGGTAGTAAGTTCTACAATAATATTCGTACAATATACGAATGGAGCTGTATAATTTACGAATTACAATACAAGGGCATTAGTAAATATTACAATGATATTCGTACAATATACGAATGGCATTGGTAAATATTACAATAATATTCGTACATAGTACCAATGGTATTCGTACAATATACGTTTGTTTTTCTACAAATACTAATAAAATATTCGTAAAATGTACTAATAAACGTCCATTCTACGAATACTATTCATGGTTGAAAACCACGAATAAAATTCGTAGAATGCACGCATGAGTTAGTAGTATTTACACACGAAATTTTTTGAGTGTAAAATTAATAACTGAAGTCAACGCAAAACTGCTTCTAATATATTGATATATGTATAATGTTATCGCCAGTCACAATAATTACAATATAAATATATAAATGTTTTCAAAATATTACAAATATATGTCTTATAAAATAATTTTTTTTTTAGAAAAAAGTAGTAAAGATACTCTGCATTTGCACTGGACTATACCGTAACCCACTGACCAAGAAATATATACCAACAAGGAATCTGTACGAAGAAACAAAGTTAATACCACTGGACAAGTATTTGCTGCAGATCTCCGCAAAAATTGTCAGGAACCTAGAAGATCGTCCCAACACAGAAGTGCATCTATACACCCGAGCCATCACTGACGATCAATTTGAAGACAACATCCATAACGACAACGCAGCCTTTTACGAGAAGAACAACAATCAATACTACAGGGGATAAAACGCCCACTCATCAAAAATTATTATTCAGTTAATATTAATCTGAATCATGAAATTGAAAATACATTTAAGATATTACAAAATGAAATATGGAAAAATATTTATAATCTGTAAATATTATATTATTAAATCGAAAAATGATAAGTATACGCCCGAGTGACCACTTTATATAAAAATCCTTCAATCTCATTCCATTCCATTTAAATTAAATTTTAAAAAAGAAAATATTTCAAGCAATTAATGGACCCGTTTTCCAGGTATTGAATTTTCGAAAAATAATAAGTTGTCGTAAACGATTTGTTTCAATTCCAAAAAAATATTGATTTTTTTTTTTGCAAATTTTAATTCATTTCAAGATTAAAAGAATTTCTGTGAAAACAAATTTTAATTGACATAGGTTTAGCCGTCAATAAGAAAGTCTAAAATAAAAAAAAAAAAACATTTATATAGCAGGTAAAATAGATAAATAAATTTGGTGGTGCAACAGCTCGAAGTGAACCAGGACCTAGTGACTTACTCAACCATTCCTGTGTGCGTGTTACCAGGAACGGAAGGGACCTACAATTTTCTGCCGATTCCGAACGGCTAATGAGCAGCACTTTCCATGACAAGATATACTCTTGGAGAATTTGTCAATTCCTCGCAAGAGGCAGTACATCCCTAAAAAAAACTTTCTTGCAGCGGCTGAGAATCGAACTCGAGACCTTCCGCATGACAGTCCAACGCACTAACCATTATGACAAGGGGTACTACTTCTATGGCAGGTACATAGAACTTATATAGTGCATGAATATAATTTTTTTTTACAAATATCGTTTTTTTTTTAGAATCTTTATTGTAACTGTATTTATTTTTCTTTTCTTAAAAAAAGTAGATTGCACAATTTACAGAGAAACGGTAATTTTCTACCTTACTACTGAAAACTTATATAACATTTATTCAATAGAATATCACAGATTTGAGTATTTTTGAAGAAAAATCTACTATAAATATATAAATAATCTAATAAAAAATAAAAAATAAATACAAAAAAATAAAATAAAAAATAAAAATAAATACATAAATTATATATAAATATTTTAATGTATATATATACAATTAATAAATAAGTAACATACAAATAGTTACAAAAATAAATAAATAAATAAAAACAAGTGATTCAATATATTATAGAAAACAATATAAATATACCATAAATACAAAGTTAAATAAATAAACATACAAAATCTTCAACAGCTTAAGTTTTAGGTTTAATATTAAGTTATTATCGGAACAACTGCATGATATAATGTAACGTTCATATAATTTTGTGATACGAGTTGAAACTTTCTCGATTTTCGCTTCTGTGTAAAGACCTTCGGTAGAATAGTGCCAAGGGAGATTAAGCATCATTTTTAAGATTTTATATTGCATTATGTGCAACATACTAATATGGCTTTTAACACACATTCCCCAGCCAGGCGAACCATAAAAGAATTATGCTTTGGAATATTGTTTTAAATATTATCAATTTGACTGCATCACTCAATTTTGATTTACGATTAATAAAAGGATATAGAATTTATTTTTATCGCCACATTTAATTTATTTAATGTCTAATGAATATGCAGAACAAATGTCAATGTTTTTTGTTCAGGTGTACCCCAAGATACGTGACACTTGATTTTCATTCCGCCTGAATCCCATTCAACTGAAGCTGATTACTTGGCAAGAAACAGGCTTTTTTTTCTAGTAAAAAAGAGAGCCTGAGTCTTAGAAGCGTTTAATTTTATTTTCCAATCATCGCAATACGATTGAACCGAATTCAGAGCAGATTGCAAATTTGTTTCAATGAAGAAACCAATTGAATCTGATCAGTAAATACACGTATCATCCGCGAAAATTGCAGTCTTACATCTATGAGGTTTAGGAAAATCATGTGTGTATATAATATACAAAAAAGGGCCAAGTACAGATCCTTGGGGTACACCTGCAACAATTTCAATTAAATCACCAATTATTAGCAGCAACTTTGAAAGTTCGCCTTGTAAGGAAGGATGAAATTATTTTAACTAGGTATGGTGGAAAATTCAAAACAGGGAATTTGTGAATCAGCCCTTCATCCCAAACAGAGTCGAATGCTTCCCCGTAATTCTACCTGCAATAAAAATACTTTTAATGTCTTTGGTTATCCTAACCACTAGGTGAACTGTACTGTGATTACTCCTGAAACCAAATTGCTCTTGTGGCAAGATGTCAAATTGAATAACAAGCTGCAATAATTTATTTTTTAATTATTTTTTCTAAGCACTTACTTAACGAGCATAATAAACTTATTGGCCTATAACTGGATGGCAAGTTACCATTTTTGCCCGGTTTTGCGATGGGGATTATTTTAGCCATTTTCCACGCACTTGGGAAATAATCCACTTTGAAACATCCATTGAGTAGCTTTTTAAAAAATAATATACATATTTTCGGAAGATTTTTAAAAATATATTTTTGATCCCATCAAATCCAGGAGACTTACCATTTAATTTTTAAGGCCTCTTAGGATAACAGCTAAATCTTGAAGAGATAAAGGGCTTTATAACAGGAACGCTACACAAGTAGAGCGACAGGGACATCAAACGACGCCATATTTCTTGCCGCTCTCTTGACATTTCTCTTCAGTAAGCTTTGCCATTTCATGATGGAAAGACATACGAGCCAACAACGAGTCGAAATTATTAAAATTTACTACCGAAATTCGGAGTCAGTGGCCTGAACGTTAAGAGCGCTACGTCCAATTTATGGTCATCATAATCGTCCCAGCAGATCAACAATTGAGCGTCTAGTGGAAAAATTTGAATCCACAGGCAGAGTACAAAATGTTCCCGTGCCAGTGAGACAAAGAAGTGCCCGTAGTGTCGAGAATATTGCTGCCACTGAGACTTCAGTTGCAGAAAGCCCAAATGTGTCTCTCACACGTCGTTCTCAAGTGTTGGGCATCTCTGTGACGTCTCTGTATCGGCCGATTTATGCTTGAAAACCATCGAAAATTGGGTTCAGCGTCTGGACTTCTGCAAGCGGGCCCGTAGTGGCTATGCAAAAGAAATCGAGTTCCATACATAATGGTATCGAACGAACTTTCACAGGAATAAAGAATTTCATTGATATCCAAAACCGTTTTTGTTTTATTTAAAAAAACTTTTGTAGCGCTCTTATTGAAAAACCCAATACTATGTCATCCGTAATATCAATGATACTTCTATTAAGTGCATGTATAGATTCAATGGTTTTCTATACTATTGTTCTTCTACCTGAGCGTCGAACTTGTCGAGTTGTAGAAGCTGAGTAGGGTCAATGATTCTCGAGATGTCATCTCCAGAAGAGTCCTGAAACCAAAGGACGCTCATCATCCTCTTACACATCCTTGTATCCCTCCATCTCCCACATTGGAAATGCGAAAAGCTATCCAAAGTTACCAGCTCCTCTATTACCCTTAACGTCCTTCTTTTCAGAACGGTGCTTACTGTCTGATTCCCCGCCCACTCTCTCCTTTTCCTATTTTTGCAACTTCCCAATTGGGCTGGATTCAAGGTGTTATACGACCCGTGCCGATGATCAGCCTGGCTGAGGGCCCAATCAAAAAACTAGCTCAGTCGCTAACGGAGTATCCGGATACCAGGCGACCTCCGGATTAACTAGCCTTATCTGCATATACGGATCTCTGTGCAGATGGACCACCCTTTCTCCGTTACTCGTGGGATCTTTTATGGAAAATTTAAATAAAAAAGATGGTGGAAAGTCCTGGTCTTTGAGACAGGCCAGCAGTGCGACTGAAAAGCCGTCTGCTGTTTCTCCGGCTTGCGCTGGAAGTAGTAGTACTGTGGATTCTCACAGTCCTATTGCCGAAAGCAAAAGCAGGAGTAAAATGGTAGAAATACCTCCTTCCAGTAACAGGGGGGCTGTGAAGCATGGCCCTTCTATTACTACTTCAGAGAGTAAACCTCTCCAAACTTCGACACCGCGGTTCAGTGGTAGTAAGATTGTGAAGCATGATCCTGCTACCACTAAGGAGAGTAAACCTCCCCGAACTTCTTTGCCTCATTCCAGCGGTGGTAGGACTGTGAAGCATGGTCCCTCCACCTCTAACAACTCCACAAATCCTAAAGAAGGCCCTGGGGGGAGCGGACGTAAGCCCAACCCTTCTAGGACACTCTACAAGGACATTCGCAATGCTAAGAGGATACTCAGGGTGTATGGTGAACAACCTGGCGCCGGGGGGAACTCTCAGCATGATGCAAAAATCAAGTGGGCTAAAAGCTTTTTAGCTAATAATAGCGTCCAGGCCAGCGGAGACTCCACGTCGAAGCGTCAAAGGTCTATGGAGGGCACAATTTCAGTACCCAAACGCCCCAAAGTGCACAACATCAGCGCTCCATCACATCCCTGTGGAGGGAATAAGACCTTCAGTGATGTGGTTAAAAACAAAATCGTGGTCGCGATCATTGACGGGAACGACGTCGATGGCACGATCTCTGCGGAAAATTGGCAGGTGGTCAAGGGGAAGCTCCAGTTGAGCTTCATGAGTATCATGATGGAGAACCCTGGACCACCTCCAATCACAAACGATGGAGGCTGGCATCAAGGACATGTTAAGCTCATGGTTTGTGACGATCAGAGGTCGTGTGATCTTCTATCGTTGGCCGTTAGCCGGTTAGGGGAAGTCTGGCCTGGTGCTAAGCTCGAGGTTGTTGCTAAGGAGAAAATCCCGTGCAGACCAAGAGCTCGCGCCATGGTTACAGCCGAACTCTCCAGCATGGATGTAATACTCCAGATGATCCGGCTATCGAACCCATCCCTTCCTACTCACAACTGGAAAGTTGCGAAACTGGAGGAGAAAAAGGGACCCTACAGAGGTGCAATTATTGTACTAAATAAGGAGTCCCTTGCTCCTCTGGCGCAGACCAAAGGTGTGATTAGGTTTGGGTTTGAGACCATCACACTGAAGGTGTATAAAAAGGACGCGGATGTTACTGGTGCATCCACTTCCTCCAACGTAGTCGAAACTGCTGCTGCAGACCCTGGTGCATCTATCACCTTCCCATCACTGGAAGAGGAAGAGGCATCCAGGTCATCTTCGGCAACAGTGGAGACAATAAAAACAGTCAGCGACATGGAGATCGATGACCACAGCAATGAAGATCTTCTGAGTGAGGACGCTCTTCTGGGCTCAACCTCGGAATCGGAAGACTCCAACGTCACCGTGTTGGAGGTTGATCGGGAGGGTTGTAGCAAAGATGCTGCGATTTCTTCAGATTAATCTCCAACACTCTATCAAGGCCTCGGCCTCCCTGCTTCTTCGTCTATCCAGCAGCGGAGAAGACATCGTCCTAATCCAAGAACCCTGGATTGTGAAATCCATCGTTCGGGGACTAAGGACTCCAAACTACTACTTGCTGTATGCATTAGATAAAGGTGAACCCAGATCTTGCATACTAGTTAAAAGTAGCCTAAATGTATTTTTACTACCTAATTTCAGTGATCGAGATGTAACCGTCGCAAGACTGGAAACAGCCAAAGGAACTTTTTGGCTGGCGTCGGCATATCTAGGCCATGACCACCTTGGCCCTCTCCCAGGAGACACTCTGAGGAGGCTTATCACTGATGCAGATAGGCAGAAGACTGACCTCATTATTGGAAGTGATGCTAACGCCCATCATACAGTGTGGGGTAGCACGAATATAAACGACAGAGGTGAGTCTCTTTTCGATTATATTTTGAACACTAACCTAACAATATGTAACGTTGGAAATGAACCCACATTTGTTACTAAAAACAGACAGGAAGTACTTGACATAACTCTTGTCTCAGATAAAATTTATCATACTATCTCGAATTGGAAAGTATCAAATGATCATTCTTTCTCTGATCATAGATACATACAATTCGAAATAATGGACGAACCTCCTAGCCAACCTTCCTTCCGTAACCATCGGAAAACAGATTGGCTTCTATATAGGGCAACTCTATTAAGGTCAATCAGGCCTGAGTTATATAGCATACCCTTCAACACTGAGGATCTTGATATTAAAGTCAATGACCTCACAGCAGCCCTCAACAAATCTCTGGAAACTGCCTGCCCTCTTATACAAATAAGAGGTAAAAAGAAACCACACTGGTGGTACTCGGGGCTGGATCCACTAAGAAAAGAATGCAGGAAACTCTTTAATAGAGCGAAAACCTCCAGAGAAGCTTCTGATTGGGATTCATATAAAGACTCCCTCAAGTTATATAAAAAAGAACTGAGGAAAACCAAGCGTATGTCCTGGAGAACTTTCTGTAACAATATAGAAGGCAACTCAGAGGCATCAAGGTTAAGAAAAATCCTCTCCAAAAATCCAGTAATGCCAAGTTGCCTAAAAAACAATGACGGTTCCTGGACAAACTCAAGCGAAGAATCGCTCAATCTGCTCCTGGATGTACATTTTCCAGACAGCTCTCCTTACGTTAATAGCACTGATCCTGATCCTAACAACATACTCAGTAGCTTAACTCCTCCACAAGGTCTGATTACAGAGGAAAAATTAAAATGGGCAATAAACAGCTTCAATCCATACAAATCTCCTGGGCCAGATGGAATAATTCCAGCGGAATTACAGGAAAATTCCGATATTCTGATACCCATTCTGGTAAACATCTTAAATGGTTGTATCGCTCTGGCTCACATTCCTTTGTCATGGAGAGAAGTAAATGTTATTTTCATCCCCAAAGCTGGCAAACCTAGCCATGTTAATCCTAAAGATCTAAGACCTATTAGCCTTTCATCATTCCTACTTAAAACATTTGAACGTCTGATTGAAATCCATTTGAGGGCAAACATTGATAAGTCCTTACTATCCAATGCTCAACATGCTTATAACAAAGGGAAATCTGTAGAAACCGCTCTACATACGCTGGTTCGTACTATCGAACACTCCCTTCATCATAAGGAGTTCACCTTAGTCGCTTTCCTGGATATAGAAGGAGCTTTTAACAATGTCGACGCATCCGCAATCACATCTGCGCTGTCATCTCTAAAGGTGGATAAGTCAATCAGTAATTTGATAAATCATATGCTGATAAGCAGGATTATTAATTCAAAACTGGGCGATTTTACTACTCGAAGGACTGTCAGTAGGGGTACGCCGCAAGGCGGCGTCCTCTCTCCTCTCCTTTGGAACCTAGTCGTAAATGAACTACTAGTGATTCTTGAAGGGGAGGGGCACAGGGTGATTGCCTATGCGGACGATGTTGCGATAGCGATATCTGGTAAGCATCCTAATACTCTGAAGGAACTCCTACAAAATGCTCTAAACAAGCTTACTAACTGGGCAGATCAATGTGGACTCGGTGTCAACCCCCACAAAACTGAACTTGTCCTATTTACCAGGAAATATAAAATCCCACACATAGACCCTCCCCTCATCAAAGGTATACCGCTTAAATTCTCAGACAAAGCAAAATATCTGGGTCTTATTTTGGACAAGAAATTAAGCTGGAAGCCCAATATCCAAGAGAGAGTCAACAAAGCCAACATAGCTCTTTTCTCTTGCAAAAAAGCCGTAGGTAATAAATGGGGTCTACAAACTCATATAACACACTGGCTATACATCTCAGTCATTAGACCGATACTTACATATGGAGTGACAGTATGGTGGACTGCGCTGGAAACAGCAACTAACCGCGATAAGCTCAGCAAAGTCCAACGAACAGCCTGTTTAATCATGGGTGGAACTCTCCGCTCAACTCCTTCTGCTGCACTTGATGTTCTTTTTCATCTCATACCGCTAGATATTTTTAGCAAACAATCGGCCGCTAACATAGCCATTCGACTTAAAGCCTCCTCGCAGTGGATCAATAATGATATTGGTCACTCTACTATACTGAACTCGTTCAGTAGTCTACCTAGTAACGTCGATTACACCACCCCTCATCCAAAATTTGATAAAAATTTTCAAGTATCCATCCCTTCCAGGTCTTCATGGGAAAATGAGTCGTTTTTGATAGACGAAGCAATTCATTTCTATACAGATGGATCTAAAACCGATGACGGGGTCGGTGGAGGCGTATACTCCGAAAAATTAAATCTTTGTCTATCTTTTCGTCTTCCCAATCACTGTAGCGTGTTCCAGGCAGAGCTTTTAGCAATAAAAGAAGTCCTCTCTTGGCTAAAAGAAAACGTTATATCGACAACCGATATACGTATCTTCTCAGACAGTCAAGCTGCCTTAAAGTCACTGGACTCTGTCTCCATTAACTCACAAACAGCCCAAAATTGTCGATCATCTCTGGTGGAGATGTCAAAACAGTTCAACATTCACCTTACATGGGTGCCGGGGCATAGAGACATTCCAGGAAATTGTAAAGCTGACGAACTTGCAAAAAACGGAACAATATTACCTTTGTTGGATAGCAAATCTAACATCGGTATACCCCTAGCTACTTGTAAACTTATGCTAAAGCAAGATACCATAAAGAAAGCCAACCACAGGTGGACCAGCACCCCAACTTGCCGGTCTACTAAACTGATTTGGCCATTGTTTGATGCCAAACGCTCAAAACAACTAATTTCTATTGGTAGATTGCATATTAGCTCCATTATAGGTGTCCTTACTGGGCACTGCCTAATAGGAAGACATGCTTCTCGTCTTGGAGTTCCTGCAAATGACTTTTGCAGAAGCTGCATGGATGAAGAAGAAGAGGAGTCAATTCCCCACCTTCTATGCTCTTGTCCTGCCCTAGCGCAAAGACGTAGACTCCACTTGGGAGACTACTACTATAACGATCCTAGTGATCTAAATAATTCCGACATTCACTGTCTCAAACGCTTCATTATTAGCTCAAAATGGTTTAACGAGTAAGGGGGATTTTTGAAATCCTTGTGGTATCACAACGGACCAAATATTGGTCTAAGTGTGCTGTCCTTTTCCGGTCAGCAGCCACTTTAACCTAACCTAACCTAACCTAACCTAACCTAACCTATACTATTGTTACTACTTATGTTACTAGAAACTGAATGTTTGTTTTTTGCGGTGTAAGCTATAGGTCTACGCAAGGAAATTCAGACGTGAAGGTTGACGGAAATTAATGTTCTTTAATCGTTTTCTTTATCATCATAATGTCAAGTTTGCTTAAAACCTTGAGATCAATACTCATACCTGAAATAGAAAGTAAATATCAGAGAAGAAACTTAGTACTTTTGATTATTTCACGTAATTTATCGATAGTAATTAAAAAATAAACTAATACTATGTGATGCCTTGCTCCAGTGAAATAAATTCAATCCATTCCTCAATATTTGTGCTAACGAAATATATGTACATATGGGAACTATTTATGCCTTTAATATATGTAAGATACGAGTATAAATGTATATTTGGGTCATTTTTTAAAAATTGACATTTTTTTTTTGATCGTTTGAAAAAAATTTTTTTTCAGTTTTTCTTGGGTTTTAGTTTCTAAATCTATAGTAAACAAGTAGAAAAGGAGTTCTCCGAGTTGCGCAAAAATAATTTCAAATATTTTCCATTTTACGAGTATTTTTTGATAAAAATTTAAATTTTAAATTTTGAATGTACTAAAAATGTTCTTTTCTTGCATAAAATAACAATAATCCACAAAATAAATAGTAACAATAAATAATTGAAATTTTGTGGAAAGCAAATAAATTTAATAGGATAATTAATAAAAAAGTTGTTTGCTTACGAAATGATTTTGTTTAAAAGCATGAAAAAATCAAAAAAATATTTTTAAATAACGGCACATAACTTTCTTGGAACGTTTACGGTACCAATACTGTAAGGAATGATGAAATTCAGTATATTTATCTAGAATATAAAAAAAATTAATAATAATATGAGCCATTATAAACTAAAAGAACATTTATTAAAAAACAAATACGAAAATGGCCACGGAGATTACAGGCCACGGAGATTACAAAATCCACTATTTCTTAATTTTAATAATTTAATGTCATCCAAATTATATTAGGTTGAAGTATGATTAAATAACTTTCTTTTGGCGGTGGTAAGACTAAAAAATATTTATACGGTACAAAGATAACAAGGTCACGGAGATTACACTGAATTTTTACTCGGATGAAAAAATTATTTTGTATGCAAATTTTAAAGGAATTAACTGCAATAATTAAATTATAATAAAACATGAAATTAAAGGTTTTTTGACGTACTATAAGATAATGCATCGTAAAAAATTATTAAAAATTGTTTAGTTGTGTGAAAAAGCGAAAATGTTTAATTAGGTTTTTTTTTTCCAAATCTTGTCACACTCGTTCAACTAAGTATTCGGACAACAAAACAATTTTTTTTTTTTGCATATCATAAAATTGAAGTTTGAGAGAAGGCCTTTCAAACGACAAGGCCCAAAATTAAATAAAAAATCATTTTCATCATTAAAAATATTAATAAAACTGATTAAGCATGAAAATCACATCCCAAAAAGGCCACGGAGATTACACATTATTAATTACCATGGCTATTCGTTACCATCAATCGATCTGCAAATTTTTTCTTATAATGCTGATATATAAACACAGTTCCATGCCAAATTTCAAGTCTTTAAATTGAAATACAAAAAAAATAGACGCTATAACGCCAAAAATGTAATTTTCTTAAAACGACCCATTTAAAAAAATCGAGCTCGAGATTTAATTCAGAATTGACATTACGATAATAGTGAAGGTGAAAAAAGCGGGTCACGCAATTCTGTCTGTCTGTTCGATTTTCTTTAAGCTTGGTAAATAGCATTTTTAAATTTGTATCCCCACACGTTTTCTTTCTATTTTTTCTTAACACCAAAAATAACTTTACTTGCCATGCGAATTTTTTCGAACACCTGTTCTACAGTTTAATAAAAGATCACAACATTTCAATAAATTAAAGTTAGGTAATGGTTAAAACAAAATTTCGAAAAATGGTTACTAGCGGTACCCCTCTTAGAACCATTTTTTTTTATTTTCTTCAATCGATTTTGAACATTTTCTTATGCTAAGCCTTCCAAAATGTTTGAATAGTATTGTGTATCTCAAAATTTCTACAACGCCAAGTTCGATTTTTTTTTTAAACTTGACAATTAAAAGTTGTTTTTTTTAATATAATCTACAAGATGTGAGTACAAGATTTCTATTTTATCCAAAAACAACGGAACGTACCATAAAAATGTTAAAAATTTGTTTTCGAAAATCGTATTTTTCTCTAAAACGGCATCTAGAATTTTGATACATTTTTTTTTCTTCCCATTATGTAATGTTTGCGATCTATAATTTCAATAAACATAAATTTGACATTAAGATATTACCGACTGTACCTACCATTAGCGACATAACAAATATTACTAAAAAAATATATAGAAAAGCTCCTTAAAATTAAAAAAAAAAACATTGTATTTGAAAACTTAAGAATTTTGTTTCAATTTTTTTTAAATAGAGTATTTTTTTTTTTCAATTCGATATCTCAAAAACGGGTTCATATTTATTTTAAAAATTTGATTCTTATTCACACAATAATTCAAATTTAATAAATAAAAGAAATATAATATAATACTTGCAAGATAAATCACATGGGATCCTGTTTTTAGCTCCAATTACTTAATTAGTTGTTTTAGTCATTTAGAAAATGAAGTTTATGGTTATGAATATTCATCCAGTTAAGTTTTTTTTTTTTTAACATGTGTTTAAAAATGTAAAAATTTAGGTAAATTCGTGTAATCGTTTTTTCCAAAACTTGTCCTATGTATATCCAACTTTAGAATCAAACAATGACAGTTAACGCTTATTAAATATTTATTTATTTTTATTAAAAACAAAATTTAAAAAAAAATCGTTTTTAAGATTTGCTTTAAACCTATTCCATAGTGTTTAAAATTTCTTAGAAATCAGCGAATCCATTAAAAAAAGGATATTGTTCTATAGAATTTTTGATGAATCAAAATCGCCTTTTCCCATTATTTTTGAACCTAAAAGTGATATATAATAAAGTAAAACAGGGCTAGCACCAGGAATTATGTTAATCGACCCGAACACCTGGTAACTCCGGATAGATAGAGATAGACAAACATACACACACAAATTCTGAGCCCACTTTCTTTGTCACCAATTAAAAACTTACCATGTAGAACCAATGCAAGCAAAAAGGAGACTTACGAGTAAAACTGGATTTTTCTGAGCAAATTATAATGTTTAAATGCGTAAATCTCTCTACCAGTTTTTTATTCAAACAACTTTTGAAGTTCTCCTAATTTTTTGGGGCATATATTGGGATCATTTTTGTTCAGAAAAAAGCTAATTGATTTAGTTAAAATTTTATGTGTAAATTTTATAAAAGTTTTTATCAGACCTTAATGCCTAATTTTTTTTATGTTTTTTGTTTTGAAGTCAGTGATTTTCATAGAAGCATTTATTTTTAACAAAAAGCTATTTAACTAAATTTTTCAAATGTGAATTAGTTTCCGATTTTTATCAAATATACGAGTATATATATAACCGAACACATTACAACCGCAAACAAGTTCTGAATATCATATTTTGTAGGAAAAATATATTCGATTAGTGTGACTTAATAAAGAATCTCTATACGCAACAGTAAACTGATAAGTATTCCATGAAGAACGAGTATAATCTTAAAACTGTTTAAGGGGAGAAATTGTTGGTTCCAATCGAGGTCGTTTGAATCAAAAATGTTAATTTGTGTGAGCTTAAATCTTAATTAGTACCCCTTTGCATTATGGTTAGTGCGTTGGACTGTCATGCAGAAGGTCTTGCGTTCGATTCTCAGTCGCTGAAAAAGAGTTTTTCATGGGTATAGTTTCTTGCGCGGAATGGACAAATCCTCTTAGAGCATATCCTGTCATGAAAAGTGCTGCTCATTAGCCGTTCGGAATTGGCAGAAAATTTAAAGTCCCCTCCATTCCTAATAACATGCACATATAAATGGTTAGGATAAAAGTCACTAGATCCTGTCTGTCAACAACTACACAAGAAACTTAGCTAGAAACTTAGAAAAATGTAAAGACTCAAAAACCTTCTGGTGTAATGTGAGGGAACTACGTGGTAATAAACTACTGCTGGGGTCCCACAGGGATGTATCCTGAGCCCAATATTCTTTGCTCTTTTTATCGACGACATTAGTGACTGCTTGCCTGGGGGAGTCAGTATTGTCGACACTCATATCAAAGTGCTACTCTACGCGGATGACCTGGTTATGTTGGTGGACAACCCTTCCTCTCTTCAGCTCCAAATAAATAAGCTTCAGAGGTACTGCAACACCTGGGATTTGAAGATAAACGCTATGAAAACAAAAATCATGGTGTTTGAAGCTCGGAAATGTAGGAGATCAAGAGAGGAAAGCTGGTTTTTGGATGGCGAACGTATAGAGGTAGTACAAGAATTTAAGTATTTGGGAGTGTTGATGTCTTCAAACGTTAGCTTTGCTAATCATGTGCAGGGTAAGTGTAAGGAAGCCAAAATTGCACTAAGCGTTATGTGGCCAAATCTTTTTGCCAATCAAAATATTGATCTAGGGTCAAAATACCGGGTGTTTGAAGCCACTATAAATTCTTGTATGTGCTACGGAGTCCAAGCTTTTGGTTACAAGTATTTCGAAGAATTTGAATTGATTTAAAGGTTTTTCTTCAAACGATTATTTCGTTTACCGAATTCTACTCCAACGCATGCTATCCACATCGAGTCAGGTATTACCCCAATTTATATTAGAAACCTAAAAGCCAACTCTGATTTTTTGATAAAGACCATGAACAAGCCTGGCATTAGTCTCCACAAGACTGTTATGGTGAACCTTTTGCGTACGAATTCGACACCATTCAAAGAATGGAGTGATCTCGCAAACTCTCATGGCCTCAGGTTAGACCTTACAAGCAGGGGGGTTGCAGGGGGGCAGCATGCCCCCCCATACATACTTTACTGTTTATATATTGTATTGTTGGAAGCTAGCACTGATTTATTTATGTAATTTAATTTAGATAGCTGGAGTGAACTATATATTCAAATATATATTCAACATCTAAATCGTGCCGCAGCATCGTCAACTAGACTTATATACAGAGATCTAAATCATCGACTTCAAGCTGCTAATTACTTTAAAATCGAACTCTCTGTGATGGTTATAAGCACCATTTTTCGAGCAAGAGTTGAAATCCTTAGCTTAAATTATATTCCCCATCGCTCAGACTTACCAATCTTGTGTAATTTCTGCAACAGATTCGAACGTGATGATGTTTATCACTTCATAGCAGTGTGCCCAATTTTGCAGGAAATTAGAAGGCTCTACTTCCATCAAAGTGTCCTCTCTAGAATAGAATTGATAGAAATTTTGAACGGTTCGGCAGGGTGGACAAATCTCTACGGGTTTTGTGATCAAGCTCTTAACTATCGTAACTGTTTCTTGTAAATCTTGTGTATAATTCTTATTCAACCTTTTAATTAATTATTTTTTAAAATTTTCTGTTACAACGCCACCTAACATTATTTAAACTTATTTATAAACGTTTGTATTTCAACTCATTTTAAAATTGAAAAATGTTTGTAAAATCATATTTTTTAAATTGATCTTTTTTTTTGTGTTACAAATCACTGCAAAATTGTTTAAAGTTTGTTTTTTTTTTTATTTTTCTGCTAAAATTTAAACTTTTTATTATTTATTTTGAAATGTTATTTCAGACAGACGGCAGAATTGCCATGTCTTAATTCTTAAGCAACAAATATTGTAAAATTTGTATTATGAAAAAATAAAGAATATATCTATCTATCTATCTATCTATCTAGATCCTGATTCTCTTCGAGCTGTTGCACCACCAAATTTATTTATTAATTTTTTTTTAAATCTAAAGACTAAAGAAAGAACATATTTTATATTAAAAAGTCACAATAGCAAAAACAGTGAAATTCTACTTTCTACTCGTATTTGAATTAAATTGAGTTAATCAAATGAAATTCTGAAATTTTAATACAATTTTCATTTCTGCTAGCGCAATTTAAATTCAATAGTTCAAAACCAGCAGAAGAGTCAAAGTCATAGTGAGGTATAAAACCTCAAGTTAATTCATAAGAATTCTTGACAACGTGACCCTCTTTCTGTTGGCTGGTCCTTAATTTTTTTTTCTTCTTAAACTGAATATACTTTACAAATTCAGAGATATGTATATATGTACATATTTTGAAATTTTCATTACAGTACCTACACAGAATTCAAAAAGCCACTTTTCTACGAGTATTTTATCCTTGTTCTGTTTTCAATTGAACAATAAGTACAGTGCTGTGGGTAATTCTATTTTTTTTATTTTTTTTATGAAACCCTCAAAATAAATTAAATTTTATACAAACGCCTTACGACACCTGTACATTTCTTGAATATTTTTGTAAATGGACGATTTACCGCCATCGCCACTTCAATTCACAGCCAAGGCATTACATTGGAGTACACTATTTTTACAAATTCAGTTAGTTACTTCTTCATATTGTAGTCAGTGATTCAACTGCACTTGGGAGTGTATTTGCGTAACTTATTGATCAAAATTGACCAGAAATCAAATAACTGAAGGTCAAACTAAACTTTTATCTACACGCCAAAACTGAGGTACCTAAGCGAGTTTATTGAAATAATTTGAGTCGAAAAAAGACACAGCAGTTTATTGTATTTTAGCTAGTAGAATCCTTGAAATGTTTTAAAATTTAATGAGATCCCCAAACATTTTTGTGCTTCTAGCTTTCAAATATTTGATTTTCAATAAATGAAGTGGAACATTATTATTTTCAAGCTCAATTTAATTTCATTTATTTTATTTTTTTTTTCAAGTTTTTTAATTTCTACTATCGTATTGGATGGATTTCCTTGGATGCTCCACGAATGTACTCCTACTACTTAAAGAAAAAGCATTTACAATTCTCTACACAATGCCAACCTTTACCTACTACCTACCCCCATTTTCCAAAATGCTTTTAGTCTTTAGTTTTGTGGTTCCATTTAAGTAGGGTTTCTTTTCATATTAAATGAAAAATAGAGAAGGAAATGGTTACGAATCTTCATTTTCATTTCTGTTAAAAAAATTATTTGAATAGATGAATATTTTGGTAAATTATACTGGCTTGATTTTTGTATCTCTCTTTCTTTGAACATGTGGTAACTGAATATTTTTAATGTACTTAAATGTTTGTATAGAAAAAAATGATTTCATTTTTTGAATGCCAATAATACAAAGGATTCAAACCTGTAAAAGTAATAAACTCAATTGCAAGAAATCCAGAAACGGCGGGGCGTAATGGAGAAAATGAAAGTTGGTTTATTTAAATTAAATGTTTCGTTTTTGATGGTGTTAACAACTAAAATTTCGAAAAAGATGGTTTTTTAAAAGAAAGTGTTATGAATACAAAAACAACCTTGCTTTAACTACTTTCAATATCACAATCATATTTTCATCCGGTAATTCGTGTGCCATACTTTGGGATGTGATTCTTGGTCATATTCTAAGAAAAAAATTGTTTCACACTAAAGTCTGATTTTCAACTTTGACATCACTTTTTGACGATTTCAAAAAAAGCTAACTTAGGTCTACTTGCGTTAAGGTCAATTTCTCTGTCAGTACTAATAGTAGGGACCTCATTTTGGACTTTTTTTAGTAGAAATACTAATCTTTAAAACTACGTTTAAATTGAGCTGATGTATTTTTAGGGTTGCCAGATATTCAATTTTAAATGGTGTTCAATTTTGAAATGATTTTTGCCGTCTTGAATGTGGATTTCTTGAAGCCCATGTTTGGAGATTATGGAAATTCTTAATACCATCTCTTGTGAATTGAGATTCGTCTGTCCAAAGAATCCTGTTTATAAACTGGTTGTCATCCAAGCTTCTCTCTAGCAACCAGTTACAAAATTTGAGTCTCTTTTCAAAATCATCGGGAAGCAGCTCTTGTACAGGTGTATGATGATATGGATACATATTTTCTCCATGCAGTATACTGGAAACTCTGTGTTTGGAAACATTAAACTGTAGATCCAAGCGTCTTTAGCTGATGGACGGATCGATTTCAACAGCTGCCATTATTTTTTCATCGACCGAAACTCTTCTTGTACTTTCAGCTCCCGCGTTAGGACTTGCAATTGAAACTGATCCAGTTTCTCGAAGCCTTCGCAAGATATTTCCAAAAACATTTCAAGAAGAAAGTCGTGTGTTAGGATAAAGTTCCTGGTGTCTTCGTTGTGCTCTTCTTGAATTTCCATTGCACAACCCATAAACGAATAAAATGTCTGCGTATTCTTCTCTCGTAAATGAAGGCATTTCAAAAAACGCTTTTATCCAACTGTATTCCGGACTTTACTTGATAATCTGATGAATGAATTTGTTTTTCTATTCTTTTATACCACTTATTTAGTTAATTTACCCATTAAACATTCATGTCCCAACTTTAACTCTCCTTGAGAAGAAGTAAGGCAATTAGGGTTTTGACAGCAAGTCAAGTAGGCATAAGTATAATTTTAACCCTTTTCATGATTGCACAGTCTTAAAAATTACATAAAAACTACCAATTCTTGGAAAACCACTCCGATTGCCAAGTACTGCAATAAAAGTAGGTAAAAAACCCAAAATTCGTTATTTACATGTTTCAGATTTTCCCAAGTATCATCAAATGTATGAGTTTTGGGTGTACTTTTTAATGAGTTTTTTTTATTATTGTTTTGTTCATTAGGTACAAATAAAAAAACCTTATGTTTATTACGCATTTTTTTTTTAAATGACCTCAAAGTCAAAATTTTGCTCGGGCAAGAAAAATTGTACACCATTTAAAATTGAGTATCTGGCAACCCTAAGAATATGTCAGCTCAATTTAAACGTAGTTTTAAGGTTAGTATTTCTACTAAAAAAAAACCAAAATGAGGTCCCTACTATTAGTACTGACAGAGAAATTGACCTTAACATGGGTCAGGGTACACCAAAGTTAGCCTTTTTTTAAATCGTCAAAAAGTGATGTCAAAATTGAAAGTTAGACTTCACTGTAGAACATTTTTTTTTCTTATAATATGACCAATAATCACATCCAAAAGTATGGCATACGAATTACCAGACACCCTGTATAGCTTTGTTACTTAATAATTAATTAAATTTTCTAAATTTCTTTTAATTAGTTTTTTTTTTATACTGTTTAATAAATGTAATAATAAAATAAAGTTGAATATATTTTATATATCGCGCATCTCAACAGAAAGACTTAGCACTATTCAATTGGAACGACAAAGACTGAGGTAAAGCTTTCTGCATACCACCCATTATACTATATTTAATTAATGTCCTTAAAGTAGTTTTTGAGTTGGGAGCTTAGTTAAAAATTCGATTCTCTACTTTATGGAATCGCCTAAGAATGCTTTGTCTTAAATTTAAACCGTATCGGCTCAGCCGTCTAGTATATTTTTCGATGTTTATCTGGACGAAAAAACAAAAAAAAAGACCCTCGAACGTCATGACGAAAACCATTTTTTTTCTCATCAACTAACTGTCTTTATGGAAAATTACCCAAATGAAAAATGAAAAATGTTCCCAACAAAAAGGACCTAAGGTACAGGTACTGATGTCTTAGAAAATTGTTGACGCAGGTACCTGTGCAGTCCGTAATAATTGGATAGCCTCACATATTGTTTTTTTTAAACCAACTGTTTTAGGAACTCTTTGATTTGGGTGATAAGGTAAGAGAAATTGCTAAGCTAAAGGCTTACCATTAACAAAATCTTTTTAATCGCGCTATAGCTAAAAAACGTGAAGTCCAAAAGTAGTTAACAGTTATTTTACGGATAAAAATACAAAGACCATGTTGCTACTTTCAAGTCGAGAAAAACGGATATTTATTATTAGGTTAGCTTCCAATTCAACCTATTCCCTAAGCAAGATTAGACAAAAAGCTGGGGTAGAAGTGAGCCGAATGACAATAAGTAAATTAATTAAGAGTCCCGGACACCTGAAGCGCCTTAAGCTAAAAAAAACCGCCACTTAACAAAGCGACAAAGCGCAAAAACAACAGCAGCAAAAGCTGAGTTATGCAAGATCGGCTTGGAACACTGATGGCAGCAGTCACACGGTTGGCGGAAAGTAAAAGAAGTTCAACCTCGATGGGCCCGACGGATATAACAATGTATTACTTTTACTACCATGATTTGAGAAAAGAAAAATTGTTTTTGGACCGTCACCACATCCGCGAGGGAAGCATAATGGTATGGGACACCATTTCATATTATGAAACGATCGATTTGGTTTTTGTGAAATGACAGCACCGTATTACAAAACTGTACTGAAAATGGCTCTTAATTAGTTCCAGGATATTTTCGGACCGACACGCCGATTATTTTCCAGCAGGACAATGCGCCGATTCACACAGTTAGAATAATAAAAACTTGATTACAAGGCCAAAATATTGAACAATTTTCCTGCCACCCAACTTACCAGATTTGGGGTTGGTTGGCTCGGAAGGTGTATGAAGGTGGAAAGCAGTACACCAACAAAGAGGAGCTTATTGAAGGTATTAAAGTGGCCTGGAACATAGTATTTCCCTTGACCTATTGAAATTTTTGTATGATTCATTAAAAGACCGCATTTTTAACGTAATTCAAAACAAGGCAGGTTGTACAAAGTACTAAAATAATTGCTAAAGAAAATGAATAAAAATACTTTTCCTAAAAAAAAAATATTTGGTTTTCATTTTAACTAAAATAAACAATGTGATTCTATTCTAATGTTACAAAAACAAAAGCATTTAGTTAGTTTTTCGAAAGTCGAAATTATTTTCCAACCATTACCTAGCTTTAACTAAATGAAATTTTTTTTAAATCTGTGGAACAGTTTTTGAAAAAAAAAAATATTGGCGCAAAATTTGAATTCAATTAGGAAGATGTTAGAGCTATTTTAGTATGAAACTAGGTTAAAACAATGATTTTGTAAATTTTGATCGAAGATAGCATCATACTTTCTCTACCCTTTTATTAAAGTTAAAACCATCGAAAACCTATTTTATTTCTTTAGTGTCGTGCTAACTAACTCAAAACAGGTCTGGCTACTTAGTTTCTTGCATGAAGGTGTGTTCAGAAGCAATTTATTAAAAAAATAGCCTTAGTACGATACTAGTTAGAAAATGTTTTAAATTAAGAAAGAGTTAATAATCTACTAAAAAGTTAGCAAATAGTTAAGTAGTATTATACTAGGTGTGTTTTATTCATTGCTGCATAGCCAGCGCAGCATTCAAGTGCAAATAAAACGATCTAACTCATTCCATATGTCAATTTCTATTAATATTTCAATGTTGGCCTTTACTATAGAAAATGTCAAAACATGTATGTATGCTTTTGGGAAAAAAGAAGTGAAGTAAACAAACGAATTATTGAATTAATTTACAAAATATTTCAAAATAATACAAATAATGTGAACAGTGTAATGAAGCATTACAATTCTGCCACCCCCCTTGCTACGGACCTGTTAAAAATTAAAGAAAATACTTACCAAGGCGACAACATGCTCCCATAGCATGTGTCAACCGCAAGCCATAGCCAGCAACTGATTACAAAGGAGCTTATCAGTAAACATAAATCAATGGCAGAATTACACCACACCAGCTACGCAAAAACAACAACAACTACTAGGAGTGGTGAATTGATAGCAGGAATTTATTTACGAAGAAGGAAGAACTCCACTGAAGGCAGCAACTGGTTAACGATCAAGAACCTCGATGGTGAGTTTTTCAAACAATAAAAGGAGAGATCGTTCGTCTTCTTCCCGGTCGCCCCCTTGAATTATCAACTATGGCCTAGAACTAAGATGGTGAGTTAAGGCTCAGACAAGGACTGACTACCCTCTTGCCGCCCACCTGCAACCATAAGTAATCTTAGTATGAGATAACATATAGTTAAATATGATGCCCCCGTCGCCCTCACTAGTAAAATGTGACAAATAGACAAAAGCGATGACGTAGCAAAAGGTAGCATGTTGAGTGTAAATGTGCGCTTCATAACCTTACAACTCACGCATGGTTTGGCTGAAGAGTATGATAAAAGACCGCCAAACGTTCGACAAAAACACAGAGTGCGGTAGTCCACTACCGAGGTAACATCGGGACACAGAGTGCGGTAGTCCTCTACCGAGTTAACATCGGGACACAGAGTGCAGAAGACGTTCACCGAGGTAACATCACACAAAGAAGTGCAGTGCAAGGTCTAGTTTCGGTCGACATAAGAACCCAGGAAGGTAATATAAGTATTATAGTTGTAGACTTCCCCCCACCAGTGGTAAGGGGTCTCAACAAATTAGCACACGATTTGCCGGTTTCGACCGTGATTTGCCAGATTCGACTGTGATTTGCCGGATTCGTCCGTGATTTGCCGGATTCGTCCGTGATTTGCCAGATTCGTCTGTGATTTGCCGGATTCGTCCGTGATTTGCCGGTTTCGACCGTGATTTGCCAGATTCGTCTGTGATTTGCCGGATTCGTCCGTGATTTGCCGGTTTCGACCGTGATTTGCCAGATTCGTCTGTTGTTTGCCGGATTCGTCCGTGATTTGCCGGTTTCGACCGTGATTTGCCAGATTCGTCTGTGATTTGCCGGATTCGTCCGTAATTGCCGGATTCGTCCGTGATTGCCAGATTCGTCTGTGATTTGCCGGATTCGTCCGTGATTTGCCGGATTCGTCCGTGATTTGCCAGATTCGTCTGTGATTTGCCGGATTCGTCCGTGATTTGCCGGTTTCGACCGTGATTTGCCAGATTCGTCTGTGATTTACCGGATTCGTCCGTGATTTGCCGGTTTCGACCGTGATTTGCCAGATTCGTCTGTGATTTGCCGGATTCGTCCGTGATTTGCCGGATTCGTCCGTGATTTGCCAGATTCGTCTGTGATTTGCCGGATTCGTCCGTGATTTGCCGGATTCGTCCGTGATTTGCCAGATTCGTCTGTGATTTGCCGGATTCGTCCGTGATTTGCCGGTTTCGACCGTGATTTGCCAGATTCGTCTGTGATTTGCCGGATTCGTCCGTGATTTGCCGGTTTCGACCGTGATTTGCCAGATTCGTCTGTGATTTGCCGGATTCGTCCATGATTTGCCGGTTTCGACCGTGATTTGCCAGATTCGTCTGTGATTTGCCGGATTCGTCCGTGATTTGCCGGTTTCGACCGTGATTTGCCAGATTCGTCTGTGATTTGCCGGATTCGTCCGTGATTTGCCGGATTCGTCCGTGATTTGCCAGATTCGTCTGTGATTTGCCGGATTCGTCCGTGATTTGCCGGTTTCGACCGTGATTTGCCAGATTCGTCTGTGATTTGCCGGATTCGTCCGTGATTTGCCGGTTTCGACCGTGATTTGCCAGATTCGTCTGTGATTTGCCGGATTCGTCCGTGATTTGCCGGTTTCGACCGTGATTTGCCAGATTAGTCTGTGATTTGCCGGATTCGTCCGTGATTTGCCGGTTTCGACCGTGATTTGCCAGATTCGTCTGTGATTTGCCGGATTCGTCCGTGATTTGCCGGTTTCGACCGTGATTTGCCAGATTCGTCTGTGATTTGCCGGATTCGTCCGTGATTTGCCGGATTCGTCCGTGATTTGCCAGATTCGTCTGTGATTTGCCGGATTCGTCCGTGATTTGCCGGTTTCGACCGTGATTTGCCAGATTCGTCTGTGATTTGCCGGATTCGTCCGTGATTTGCCAGATTCGTCTGTGATTTGCCGGATTCGTCCGTGATTTGCCAGATTCGTCTGTGATTTGCCGGATTCGTCCGTGATTTGCCAGATTCGTCTGTGATTTGCCGGATTCGTCCGTGATTTGCCGGATTCGTCCGTGATTTGCCAGATTCGTCTGTGATTTGCCGGATTCGTCCGTGATTTGCCAGATTCGTCTGTGATTTGCCAGATTCGTCTGTGATTGCCAAATTCATCTATGATTACCGGATGCAACTGAAGATTGCCAGGATCAGAAGCGAAGCACCACCTGTACCCGTTCATCTACACGCTGCCTAGTACAGAAACCAGGCGAATGCACTAAAAGGATATCTAACGAGAATAAATCCACATAGAAGAACGAACCAAGGATACTCACACAGAAAATCATTACTTATTGAAATTGTATATAAATTAATAAATGTAAAATTAAGTTAAGTTGCTTTTCGATATTTTTATTAATAAAGGAATATTGACGTTAAAATCTGGAGTTAGTACTACTTTAGATAGAACCCCGGTATACCGGCGAGCAAAACCTCAGCCTTTGACAAAAGTACATCACAACAGAGAAACAATAGAGGTAAAAGATTATATGCATTTCTCGTTTTCTTAAGAAAATAATATTTTTTTTCTTTTGGCCCTGCATAGTATTTTTAGAGTCATCTTCGAGTGGAGCTCAAATATTGAAATCAGTGCTCCGATGATTCTTTATTTTATTGGTATCACCAATTTATTAAGACTTACAAAGCCGGCTGAAATAAGGTCTTCCACAATATTCTCGTAAGCAAGCCGCCTCTTCCTGTTGACTTCAAACTCAAGTTGTTGAGAGGTGCAAAAATGCAGCAATGCTTTTGTTTCGTCGTGGCTCCAACGCTTTAGTCTATATAGTTTAAAAGTTTTTTTTTATTTGAAGTATTCAAAAAAATAGCCAATTTTATTTATCTACCTTTTCTCCATTCCCAAATTCCTAATGCCAAATACAAATGTGAAATGTCATTTAACTTTCAAATATTAGCAATTGCCAACATTCGCGAAACAAAATAATACTAGTATTGACTGCATAGCGCCATCTTCGTTTCAATAATTTAAAGTTCTATCACCAGCACAGCTGCCATTTTTTTACTGGCTTCTTTTTCGCTAGCAATTAAATTGTTGTTGTTTTCCGAGGGAAATTTTGCTGCGCTAGATATGCAGCAGTGAATAAAACACACCTACTAATTCCTTAGTACGAAAGCTGTTATTTTTAAAATTTCGAAAAAAATCTTATGGCAGGTACCGTTATTTTCGTTCTTCAAAAATAATAAAAAAACGTGTGGGAGGAAAAAATTAAAAATGCTGTCTTCAAAATTTAAAGAAAATCGGCGGACCCGCTTAGGCTGTATAGTCGAACAGACAGACAGAATCGCGACACTCATTTTTTTCGTCTTCGCTATCATCGTAATGTCAACTTCGATTATTTCCTTATCAGCCCGAGTTTTATTTCTTCTCTTCGGGGATATACTATGTCTCGAGAACAATGAAAGAAAGCATTAAAATGTAACGGATGTGATTGCAAAATAGTCTTACGCATCAACAGAATATAATAAGTTAATTTATAATAACATATTTTCCTAAAAGTGTAAGCATTTTTTAAACGATTGATAAATACCTTCCTTTGTAAAATAAATTGTTCCTCACTTAAATCTCAATGAGTTTCTTAAATCTAAAAAAAGATAACTATACCCTGTTTTCAGTACATGCCTTATGGGAGAGCAGTGTTGCCTCACTAAACTACGTTGGGAAAAATGCCACTTAAAAAAGAGCAAGCCACTGACTTTCCTTAAAGAATTGTTGTTGTAATTCTTCCAAAAGTTGTGTACCCCAACCCAACCGTTGTATCCCACTGCTGAAGGGAGATACTGTCAAGTCAATACGATCGTGCGCTTGTTATATACATCAAAACAGAGTTACCATTATCATTCTCAATTACAAGCAAGGAGCTTATTCAGTGGATTTTATTAAGGATCTTTTGGGATTTGAAGCTTTAGATACAAAATTTTATGAAGTTGAGTATGTTGAGTGTTGGCGATTTATAAAACTATAGGGAAACCCTGTAGAGCTTTAAAAGGCGACACACTTAAGCAAGCCAATGAAACCAGAGTGAGAGGCAAACGTCCTATCTTCCCTGTACTGACAATTTTTGTTGAACAGAGTATAACAGTTAATGGGTGGTATGCAGAAGGCTCACTTTTTTGAGCAATTGCTAGCTTTCGTATGTAGAATAATTCTGAGACAAATTTGTCAAAAAAGAGATCGATCTCATTAAAGAGATCTACGAGTATCTCATTTTAGATATTTCCGTATGCAGAAAAAATCTCATTCTAATGAGATAAAGCTACTAAAATTTTGAGCCTGGAAATTAGTTATCTCAGGAAGTACAATGGCTGAATACATTAATATTTTTGATCCCTTTAAACCAACAAGGAACTATAAAACTCCTTATAGGTTTACCCCATCCCATGTTGAAGCCTTAAAAAATAATTTTTCTACAAATAATGAGAAAATTGGGGAAAGCCAATGATGGTTTTCTTACGCTTCTAGATATTGGTTTCCAAAGTGGAATTGTCGAAGATTTCAGCATCAAGAGTAATTGTAGAAGTTGCAGACAAAATAGTGAATAAAAAAGAGGATTCTATTCAATTTAAGAGAAAGAGAAACGAAATTGCGCTACTTTTGTTAAACCAAAACCGTTAACTTTGTTCAAAATATTTTGTCACAAAAAACCTAGTGAAAATATGAAGAGGAACTTCAATTTCACGTGATGCAAGTTTTTCTCTCAAGAGTTTTAATTTCTTTGTCAAAACTAAATTTTGCTTAAGCAAAACATCGGGGTGAGAAAGTTTATCTGTTTCATCTATCTCGATTGAACTTCTCACTCAACATTTTCATGTTTTCTTCTCGAGTGTTAGCATTCAAAATTTGCGTTGCGCTTGCAACGGAATTAGATGATTCGTCTCGACTTATGTCTACACTAACTATACGTGTTCAAATTGTTGTAATGAAGTAATAATAAATGTGCTCTAAAAAAATATTTTCTGACATACATACAAGTCTATTGAGTACAGGATTTGGATTTTATGAGCCTTCATCTCTATTAAACAAATCCCATTGAACTTTTTCGTATCATATTAGTTCCATTATTCTGGTACCTGTTTTATTTTTGTCAAACTTTCTTTGAATCTGTTTTTAATATTAGGTATTTTCTTAGCAATTTTCTGCACGTCTATTGTTTTTCCAATTCTTTGCGCACTTAGATTTAAAAGCTAATAAAGCATTATTATTCTTTTTTTGTTTACTTCCGGAATATGACTTTTTGTTATGAGCATAATATTTTTCCTTAAAAAGTTCAAAAAAAGCTATTACCGTCACTTTCACTTGATGAAGACATTTTTCAAATGAATGTTTTCTTTTTGATACTGTGACATAAAATGAGACAAGTCTCTTCAATATCAAATTGAGATTTGTCTCATTGCAAAAGCTCAATCTCACTATCTGGAGCTCATTCTCAGAGCTCAGTCTCATGAAACTGAGGAAATGGCTTCTGCATACCACCCAATATCTTTAATAGATTTAACTGTAACGTAAAATTCAGGTCTTGAAACAAAAAGTCTTAAAATGGGTTAAAAAAGTGAACGATTTAGTTTAATAATTTAGACATCTATTACTCGTACAAGTTTGAACAGACCTTGAACTATAAATTCGAGGTCAACATAAAGTTAAAATTCAATAAAATTTTGTCGCACGGTAGATTACAATACTCTTTTCACTTCCTCAAATTATCAAATTGACACTAATTTCGTTATTGTATTAATAAAACATTATTTGTACCGGTGTGTTATTATAACTTCATTAATCAACTAAGTCACCAAGTCACTGAATAATCACATTACACTAAAACGTGTTCTAAGCTTAGGTTTTGAAATAAGTTAACAGGGGTGTCAAATCGAAAATGATAAAATTGAAAAAATAGGGTTTTCTATGCGGAAGTTTACCTGAATATAATACTGGGTAAGTAATTCTGACTGGAAAATGAGTAATAACGAAATTAATGAATAATATACCCGCTTTGGAATTAAAACATTAATAATGTTTTCCTTAAGGACAAATATTTTTTTTAAGAAAAGGTCACGAAGAAAGGAAACATTTAAGACATTAAAGCTGTTTTGATAATTTATAGCGTTTTTTTCAATTAGAGCTCATATTTTAGTTGAAGGTTGGTTTTCATAGAATCATCCAGAAACCAGATTCACCTGTTTTACTCGTACATTATTTTTTGACTAAAAATAAAAATACGTGCAATTTTCTTGGCCTTTAAGTTTCTGTTTTCCTTTATTTTCATGGATAAATTTAACACAATCCAAAAAGGTGAGTCTAAAACAAACGATGTTAACTATAATAAATTATTGGCGTAGGTGTGTAGGTATAGATTTAAGCTTACATCTTTCAATGCCAACAAACTATTTTCTTTTCTAATGCATCTTCATTAAGCGATAGAAAAATGGCTTCTTATCGTGAGTCGTAACGATTATAAGCAATTTGATAAACAGTAACAGTAAGTTATTAGCTCTATTTTTCAAGTAAACATTCGTAATTGATATTTTGCTATCGCGATAATCCTGTCATGTTACGTAAATAACCCATACTCTCTAGGAATTCGAAATAAGGGAGCTCCCATCAGCGTTAGTGTGAGGTGTGTTAACAAAACTTTACCGGATCTATCGTGCTTCTATCTGAAAGCTTTAATTCCGGAAGAAGTCATTAATTTTGTCGTCATAATAAATGAAGTACCTACACATTTTTTTTTATAAAACTTTACGAGTGGCTGTGTGAATTTGATTGGTTCATTAATTACATATGTCACAATGAAATAAATGAAATTAAATCAGTGTCGTACTTTCTAGTTTATTATATCATTGTGCATTTTTGGTTGCTCTATATGTATAGGCCAAGTATAGCGTAACGGACACAATTATTGGCACCCCCTTATTTTGGACCAACAATTGGCACCCCTTCTGTCAAAGATGGTTTTTAAAAAATCTAGTGACCCAAGCAATTAAATGTTTTGTTTTTTCTTAAACTGTATCTAATTCCCCACAATTCTGTGTTTTTGTTTTGATTAATTTCCTCTTCAGCTCGTTTTTATAAATGCAAAAGTAAAAGCATTTTAGTGTTTTGAAAAATTGATCAAAAATTGAGTATTCCCGCTAAGGAAAGAGAATTTGGTAAGCGTTTGTTTTTGATTATTTTATGGTATATTTAATAAAAACTTAAAGTTTTTGTTTTAAAAATAAATCAAAGTTAATGGCCCTGAGTAATAGATCCGAATCTAGCCTAAATTCGATTTTAACCAAACATTCGTAGAAATAAAACAAATTTCAATTATAAATACTTAAAAATACTTAAAAGCTACTTTCCTGTAACTATGTTAAATTTAAAATGATACTCGTAGAATCACAATAGAACTTTACGAATCTGGTTAATAGAAATCTGTTTGTGTATCAGTTCACAATAACGAAATTATGAAAATGAGTCACAATTATTGGTATAAATAAGACTTTTGTAAATTTGATCTGTTACTACGAAATTTTAAAAGCAACTTTTCTACATCTAATAAAAAGTGACTTTAAAACCGATTCTATGAATGTCTATTACTAAGGGCCAATGTTTTTAACAATTTTTCATTAAGCAAATTGTTAAATTTTAAGAAAAAGGGGTTTCAATAATTGGTTCCGCAAAAAAATAGGGGTTCAATTATTGGCATGGAGGTGCCAATTATTCATTCTATGGGGTTTCAATTATTGGCAATGCCAATAATTATACATATATGTATACTTTCAAGAGTGCCAATAACTACATCAACTGACAATTTCCAGTTTCAAAAAACGCCACGAAAAACACAGAAGTACAACGAAAATGATATTCAGGAAAGCTCTTCGCCACACAAAAAATAGATAAATATTCAAAAAATCGGCTTCCAAAAAGTTAAATATTCCTATACTCTGTTCAATAAAAATTGTCAGTACAGGCCTTATGGGGGAGCTTTTTCCAAAGCAATGGTGCCTGATGCACCCTCACCCTCACTACACTGCGTTGGGAATTTGGATTTTATTAAGGAGCTTTTGGGATTTAAAGCTTTTGAGAAGAAATTTTATGAAGTTGAGTATGTTGAGTGTTGGCGATTTATAATGTAAACTAGGGAAACCCTGTGAGTGCTTTAAAAGGCGACACACTTAAGCAAGCCAATGAAACCAGAGTGAGAGGCAAACGTCCTATCTACCCTGTACTGACAATTTTCGTTGAATATATCTACATTACAATTATAAATTTACTACCAAAAATATATTTTTTTAATTAATTTTTGGGGTGCCAATAATTGTAGTTTTTTAAAGGCTTTTTGTAACTGACCTTTTTAACATTTTATTATAAAAAAAGAAAAATACAAAGTTAAAAAAAATATAAATATAAAGTTTAAGAAAACAAATTTCAAATTTTATTTTGATGTACAAAATATATCAACCGCTCTTTTAATGCGAAAGTCATTCACATTTTAAAATGAAAATTTCCTTAGGGGTGCCAATAACTATGTATATCCGTTACGCTATTGGTTTCCTTTAAAGAATGTTTTTTTTTTATTAAAAATAACCTTACAATGATAGGGGTTTTGCCGCGCCTTCAAATCGAATATTACGTAACAAACTGGACCAATTTTGCTTCAGTGTATTATAGGGTTGCTTCTAAATTATACAAATAATTTTGAATTCCAAAATTTTACAACGAATTAAATTGTATAAAGTTAAAACCAGAAATACTTTCCCATAACATTGTGGAATCAGTAAACTTTGGTAAAACGAGTTGGACTGTCATGCAGAAGGTCTTGGGTTCGATGCTCTGCAGCTACGAAAAAGGTTTTCAGGGGTGTACTGCCTCTTGTGAAGAATTGACAAATATTCTAAGAGTATCTCTTGTCATGAAAAGTGCTGCTCTGTTGCCTATCGGAATCGGCAGAAAATTGCAGCTTCCTCCATTACTTGTAATACGCATACAGGAATGGTTGAGAGTTGTAATTCACTACCAATAGGTTCTGGTTCTCTTTGAGCTGTTACACCACCAAATTTAATTTTTTTTTTATTTTAAAATCTGATAGTACCTTTGTATATATGCATAACCTTTAGTATTATCATGGATCATGATTTTGTATTGCGAACTCTAGCCTGGTGGTGGCGCTTAAATTAGCGCTAGATTTTACAATCATCATCATCATCGGCTCGACAACCGGGTTCCGGTCCTGGCCTCTTTCAACAAGTCTCTCCACCTATCCCGGTCTCTAGCTGACGCCATCCAGTTGCGCACCCCAAGGCTTCGGGCGTCCTGGTCTACGCCATCTCTCCAGCGCAAGCATGGTCTACCACGCTGTCGTCTACCATAGAATGTACCACAAAGAACTTTCCGAGCAGGTTCCTCTTCGCTCATGCGAGCTAGGTGCCCTGCCCACCGGAGTCTACCGAGCTTAATTTTTGTCACGATATCTGCTTCTAGGTAGATTGCGTACAATTCATGATTGTACCGTCTCCGGAATCGTCCTTCCTCACATACGGGGCCAACAATTCTCCTTAAGACTTTTCTCTCGAACGCAGCTAAGAGGTCGGAGTGCCTTTTGCTAAGCACCCAAGTCTCGGATCCATATGTGAGTACTGGCAGGACCATGGTCCTGTACAGCAGCAGTTTTGAAGTTATGGTGAGATTTCTGGATTTGAAGAGCTTTGACAGACTATAGTAGGCTCTGTTGGATTTGAGAAGCCGCCCGCGTATTTCTTCTTCTATATTGTTATCGGCTGCTACTATTGACCCAAGGTATTTAAAGGATTGCACCACTTCAAATTCGTGCTCCGCTACCTTGATTGTTTGACCAACTGTTCCTCTCGCATTCGACGCCACCATGTACTTTGTTTTACCTTCACTAATGTGCAGCCCCAGATTTTGTGCCGCCTGCTCGATCTGGATGAAGGAATCGTGTACAGCTTGTTCGGTTCTTCCGATGATGTCGATGTCGTCTGCGTAAGCCAGTAACTGGCTGGACCTGTTGACGATGGTCCCTCTTGTTGCCGTGCCAGAGTCACGGATTGCTTTCTCCAACGCCAGGTTGAAGAGGAGGCAAGCCAAACCGTCCCCTTGTCGGAGTCCATTAAAGATGTTGATTGGTCTGGATAGCAATCCGGCTATTTTTACTTGGCTTGTTACATTGGTCATGGTCAACCTACATAGTCGTGTCAATTTATTTGGGATGCCGAATTCTCTCATGGCTTTGTAAAGTTCTACCCTGGCTATGCTATCATAGGCGGCCTTAAAGTCTATAAACAGATGGTATGTTGGGATGTTAAATTCTAGACATTTTTCCATCGCCTGCCTAAGGGTAAAGATCTGATCAGTTGTTGATTTGCCTGGAATGAAACCACACTGATATTGTCCGATAACGGTTTTAGCGTATGGGGTTATCCGGTCTTGTAGGATAGAGGAGAGTATCTTATAGGCGGTACTCAACAACGTGATACCTCTATAATTGCTGCACGTTGTGACATCTCCCTTCTTATGTATGGGGCATATTAAACCTTTTCGCCAGTCTTCTGGCATTTCTTCCTGCTCCCATACGTGTACTATAATATCATGCATTGCTTGACGTAAGGCTGGCCCGCCGTGATGGAATAATTCGGCTGGCATGCCATCGGCTCCCGGGGCTTTGTTCTGTTTAAGCCGGCCTATAGCCTTCTCAACCTCTTCTATGCTTGGTGGCGGCAACATAGGGTTTTCTTCTTGAAGTAGTGGAGCCTCCACTTCTGCAGTGAGCTGACCATTTAGCAATTCATTAAAGTACACTTCCCATCGCTCCAGTATGCTTTCAGGATCGGTGATCAGATTTCCCTCCCCGTCCTTGCAGTATGTGCAGCGTGGTGTGTACTGCGTCATGTTTCGGACGGATTGGTAGAACTTCCGCGCCTGGTGCGGACCTCGCTCTCGGCTATTTTCTATTTCACAGATTAGGTTCTTCTCCCAGGCTGATTTTTTTTGTCTGTGTAGCCGTTTTTCTATTCTTCTGAGCTCTTTATATTCCTCTTCGCGTGCCCGCGTTCTATGAGATTGTTGCATTGCTCGGTACGCAACATTCTTACGTTCAGTCGCTAGCTTGCATTCATCATCAAACCAGTCGTTCCGATTTTTACGACTGCTGCCTAAGATGGAGTTGGCAGTACCAATGACAATATTCTTAAGGCGTGTCCACTTCTCATTTACGCCCAGCATACTGGCTCCAGGACTTACTCTCCCTAAATCAAGTGATTCTAGGGCGAGTCCTAACGCATTACCAAAGGTGTTACTGGTGTTTTCATTGCGCAGGGCAGCCGTGTTGATTCGAACCTGATCGGCGGATGCAATGCGTCTTCGCAAGGCAATCCGCCCTCGGAAAACCATACCAACAAGATAGTGATCCGAGTCGATATTGGCACCTCGGTACGTTCGTACCGTCATCAAGTTCGAGTAGTGGCGACGGTCTATCAACACGTGGTCTATTTGGTTACGAGTGACTCCATCAGGTGATACCCAGGTGGCTTTGTAGATATCTTTACGCGGGAACCTGGTACTCGCAACGACCATGCTGCCAATTCTAAGACTCGAAGTCCATTGTCATTAGTGTTCTCATGCAAACTATGGGTGCCTGCGTAATGCCTGAATACCGGCTCCCGACCTATTTTTGCGTTCAAATCCCCAAGGATGATTTTAACATCATACCTTGGGCAGGCATTGAGGGCCCTCTCGACTTGTTCGTAGTAAGTCTCTTTTTCTTCGTCTGAGGACTCCTCCGTAGGTCCGTGAACGTTAATGAGGCTGATGTTCGTAAATTTGCCTCGCACGCGAAGGGTGCATAGCCTTTCGCTTATAGCGTTAAAGCCGATGATAGTAGACTTCATTTTTTCGCTGACTAGGAAGCCTACCCCGAGCACATGGTGTTTTGTATGACAGCTGTAATATACGTCATATTCTTTCTTCTGTAAAACACCATTCCCTGTCCATCTGATTTCTTGTAGAGCTGTTATGTCAGCTTTATATTTTGACAGGGCATCGGCTAGCTGCTGAGCAGCTCGAGCTCTATAGAGCGATCGTACGTTCCATAAGAAAATTCGTAAATCGTTTTTCCTTTTTCTTTGCGTTGGTTGTCGTCGTGTGATCAGTCCGTTTCCGAGGCTTGTTGTCGTTCTCGAAATTCTCTTAGTTTTACGGGACAGGGAATTAACCTGTCGCCAACCTGTGGAACCAGCCTGATCATATTAGCCAAACCTTTTTAAAAGGCTTGTTTCTAGCGGCCGCCGCGAAGAGGCTATGATCACACTTCCACCAGTCCCGAATAGTTACGGCACGTGCATGTTTTCGTATGCTACATGTTGTTCCCCCTATTCGTCTGATGGCTGACCGCCATTTTACAATGGAGAGTGGAATAAGATACAAAACAAGTATTAATAAAATGCACGATTGGATCGCACGAACTTGCTCTTATGTAAAAGTACTTTGGAATTTAAGATACATTTTATAAATATAAAACATGGATTTAATGAGATAATAATGTTCAAATGCATAAAATTACCGTCTGATTTCTAGAAAAGTATGAATTTATGCAAACAAACTTTAAAAAATCTTTTATTATTAAATAATTTTTTATGTTTATAAGAAATTTCTTTAAAATTTTTCAAGAAAAAATGTGGGATGTGAATTTCAAGTATTTAATAATATTGATTTTAGGAAATAATTTCAAAAAATAATCGTTTATGGGTTTTGAAGATATTGATTTTTTAATTTTTTTCAAAAAACCCCAAGAAAAATTTGTTTCGAATATTTTTATATACAATATTATTTTAAACTTAAGGGGCCTCCTGCTAAAAATTTTTGGTTAAAATCGTTAGAGCCGTTGGTGATAAATTCGAAAAAATCAAAAAAAAAAAAACGGTTCAATGACAGGTACCCCTAATAACATTTCCCCCCAAATTTTGTTTGACCAAAATATAGGTAGTCTATGTCCATAATATCACACATAATTTTTTTTTATCAAAATCGTTAGAGCCGTTTTCGAGATAAATAAGATTTTGCATTTCGGGGGTACCGTTAGTTTGAAGAAAATACGTCTAGTAGCTTAGGCTGTAGTTCGAGATACAGACATACAGACAGACAGACGGAATTGCCGGACCCAAATTTTTCGTCTTCGCTATCATCGTAATGTCAACTTTGATCAAACTCTCGAGCTCCATTTTTTTCCAAATGCACAACTTGCCCTATAGCAGTGTTTTTCAAACTTTTTGAGTACGCGACCCCTTCACTAGTAACAAAATTTTGGCGGAGGAAGCAAAGAAAAAATATTTGCTTTATGATGTAAAATATCTTAAATACGGTTTCACAATTTTAAATAATAAGCCTCAGTGTGTTCTTTCTTGTGAATTTTATCTGCCGAAAGTATGAAACCATCAAAGTTTATGCGACATCTCTCAACTAAACATTCCAAAGAAGCAGATAAGCCTTTAGAATTTTCCGAACGAAAATTTATTTTGCCTACGGCCTTTGATATGGTTGAAATTATTTAGGGCAAACAGGAGGCAGATAAACTTAAAAATATACCACTTTCTGACAATACAATTGAGCGGAGAATAAGTGACTTGGCCGTTGACATTCAAGAACAATTAATTGAAAAATTAAAGAAGATTCCACATTTTGCCTTGCAACTGGATGAATCTAGATACTGATGTTTCAGACTGTGCGCAGTTTGTGGTATTGAAAAAGAAATTTTATTTTGCAAAGCTCTTGCTGCTAATACTACTGGCCAGTATTTGTACGATATGTTTTTAGAAAGCTCTTGCGACTACGAGATTGATTGGACAAAATGTTTTGCTATTTGTAGTGATGGTGCTAAAGCCTTGACGGTCAACAAAAGTGGGCTCACTGCAAAATTAAAAATTAAAATTAATAACGCCAAACATTTCATGGACACACTGCTTTCTTCATCGACAAGTTCTGGCATCCAAGGTGTTACCTTCTGAATTAAATGATGTGATTAAAGATGTTGCGAACTCTATTAAAGGCAAGGCCTTGCAAAGTCGGTTGTTTAGGATCATACATATGTGATGAAATGGGTTGACTCCTTCAAAATATCTTTTTTCACACAGAGGTCAGATGGCTGTCAAAAGGAAAGGTATTGACACGAGTTCTGGAATTGAAAGCCGAATTATTAATGTTCTTACAAGATTCAAAATCTGGAAATTCGGATCATTTTTTTGATTCCACCTGGCTCTTAAAATAATCATTTCTTGCTGATCTTTTCAACCACTTAAACATATTGAATAAGAGCCTCCAAGGGAGAGAAGAAAGCATTATAACTGCAAAAGATAAAATCAGAGGATTCCTCGCAAAACTTCGTTTGTGGTAGGATTCTTTAAAAACAAACAGTTTTGATTTCATTTGATAAATCGATATCATTAATCTACAATATTCATTTCGTAGTACAGAGTTTGCATAATTTAGAGAAGAAACTATTAAGTTACTTTCGGGAACTGGATTCTGAAAGTTGAGATGGACTAAGATGTGTATTAAATCCTTTTTTTTAATATGTCAGTCAAACTCGCCAATCTACCATCAGTAAAGATGAAAAAAAATCTTATAGATTCAGCTGCATATAGCAGTTTCTGGATAAAGAGTAGGGGAGAGTATCCTGAGCTGGTAAACGAGGCTTTGAAGTTGTTACTGCCATTCGCCACTTCATACCTGATGTGTGAAGTCACATTCTGTTCAATGTTTGACATTAAAACTAAAAAAAGAAACAGACTAAATTTGGAAATTGATTTAATCTTAAAAGTGTCAAAATCTAATCCAAGATTTCAACGTTTATTAAAAAATATATATAAAAAACATATGTCGCACTAAAATTTTTTCTTGTTTTATTTAATTTTTTTAGCACAGGATTTTTGTTTATTAATCTTACCGGCTTGCGACCGCGACCCCTGAAGGATCGCAATTAAAAAAGAGAATATTTTATTATTAAATTTACCGGAGACAAATATATCAAGTACTGTCCCTATGCTTAAGATGCGCGCCGCCACAATCGTTCGTCTTCTTGATCGTACTTTAAGTTTTGTATACAAAGATAGTTCTAAAAATAATATAAGAATAATTTTTTTCTAGTACTTTTAACATTTCTGTTAAAAGAGTTCTATTGACAAATCAAAACTTTATGACGGTTAAAGTCTTAAATTACAAGAGCAAGTCTGAGCTTTGCAATAAGCAGTAGCACATTTTTGTTTATTTTTTCTTTATATTGATGTAGCGATTCTCTGTGCGATTCATTTTTTTGCTGTGTTTCGTAATATGTATTAGAGTAAAGTCGGGTAATATGGACCACTCGGCTAATATGGACCACCAGCTTTTCTCGCCTTACACAAGTGCAATCGAGGTGACGATTGGTTGCGATTGTGCGTAACTTGCTTAAACTTTACTCAGTATAGTTTGAGTAGTCAGGAATAACGCGTCACGAAGTTGTCGGGATTAAAAGAAAATCCAAGACATTGATTATTTTTTTTTCGTAGAAGTTTCTCTTTTTTTCTATAGTTAAATATATATTTTGTTCTCCTTTTATTTTTTAAATATAAGAAGTGAATATTTGTTTTTATGTTTTTATTTATAAAACTATTGTAAGGAGTCTCATTTTCTTGTAAAATTGCTTTTTTTCGAAACATTGTGTTGCGGGTAATATGGACCAGTGGAGGAAAGGAGTATATGGACTAGTGGTCCACATTACCCGCCTTTTTAATATAAGGAGTTTCGGGTCTGGATGAGGATGAATGATCGACCATTGATGATTTTGATACATATAATTTGTTTGGCAAGGCGCATGTCAGAGTCTAAACTGGATAAATAGCCGTCAATGGAGTGAAGACCAGGTGGTCCATATTACCCTCCACTTTTTTTTTGTTACGTTTTAGAGTTACTTAGCTTTTTGTTTTTTGTTATTTTTTTATTAAGTGAATTTATTTTTTTGTTGCTACTGTTTTAATCAGAATTAACTGATGTATTTTTTTTTAAATATCTTTAAAAAAAACTTACACCGTTTGTGTTTTATTAACAAAAATATGATTGGTGGTCCATATTACCCGACTTTACTCTAAGTATGCTGTCTACACTAAGGTTAAATACATTTTTTCCGGACCCAATACTTTGCCCTTTCATATACAATCATATATACATATAAACTCTTTACTGAGAGAAATTCATATAAATTAATTGTTTTGTACAAATAAATAATTTCCGGTTTAGTTGATTTCGATTTGTGTTTTTTTTCGGAAATCTATTAATTCTCTTACAATCACACACCAAATAACAATTCGGTATATGTAGTTCCGAACCAAAATAAAATAAAAAACTAATTCAAGTTCTAGGTTAATTCAGAGAGGCTTATGATTTAATTCATTGCCAATGCCTACATCTAACCAACAAATTTATACCTAAACATTTTTTACGGATCAGGAAAGTATAAACAAGAGCTTAAGGAAATAAAGGAAAAACCCTTTTATTCTCTGATTAATTCACAAAAAAAAAAAAATGAAAAGTAAATAAAATGCTTCTACAATAGTTTTTTTGTAAAAAAATAATGCTGGGGGTTTTTGTTTTATAGAAATATTTCTTTTTTCTAAAGAAGCTTAACCGCAATCATAAAGCTTCTGAATGGGAAACAATAAATCCCCCGCAAGGACTTTTGCAAGAAAAATAAATGTGTGTATGAAGATAAATAAATCTTTGTTCCCTTTGTTTATGCTTTATCACTTGACATTTAAGGAGATTTGTAAATATATATACATACCTTCAAATTAACCTAAGGGGGATGTATTTATGACATTTTTCGATATTTACATGTTTTATTTTTGAATGAGGACTAACGGCAGAAAAATTATTTGAATAAGAAAAGGGAGCACACATTCCTTTTTATCTTAAAATCGATTTAATTTTCTTTCTGGTCTAAGGAATGATGGGAGCTCTTTTTCATAATATTAGCATAAGGAGAGGATTATGAAAGCATATTTTAACCAAGCACTTTATTATTCTTATTTTTTTTTAATTTAGTGGGAGGGGGGGATGTGAAAGTATTTCGTTTCATGTCGTGAAACCCTGTCGATATTATTTTAAATGATTCCTTCCAGGAGTATTTAATCTAATTTCTTAAATTGAAGGCTAATCAGTTTTATTTCATATATAGGGATTTAACTTTCTTAAATTGCGTTGAGACCTGGAAATAAGAATAAGAGACTCGGATTCAACAAAAAAATTTAACCGTGAAATCAATCTGATATTTATAAAAAAAATCAAGTGTTGAAAATATGCGATATTTGAATAAAAAATTTTAAAATCGCAAAGAAGTTCATATGAATCTTTAAACAAAGGGTTCACATCCCTTCTATTTAAAATTTATTTACTATCGATTTCATCGGTTATTTTTTTTTTTTTTTGTATATAATTTGACACACCCTGAAGGTATTATGAGTATCCTTCAGAATATGTTATTTTAATTAAGGTAAGGGGAGGATTTAAATAGGAAATAACGATGTACAATTGCTTTTAATCTCCGAATATTGAATTGAATGAAAACAACCGAATAAGGTGAGGAATTTGACAGTAGTGCTGTATGACCAAGGAAATAATATTTGTACTTAAAGGTTCTTCCAAAGATAAGCTCAAGGGTGTTCCATTGAGCCTTTCTGATATAACTGGATATTTCGAAATTGATATTTCACTAAACAACTTTTAATCTTAATTTTTGTCTATCTCTATCCAATGGGCTTAAAAATAATTAAGATGCACCACACCAAATACAAGAGCTGTACTCTAGCCAAGCGCATAGCCAATATCGAATATTTATCATGTCACAGAAAAAGTTCATCAGACCAAAAAACATAAATGTTAAAAAAAGAGCCAAGTTCTTCTATACAAAAACCTTTGTGTAACAAGTCAGCCGTGAAAAGCACTGAGATCTAAAAGTACGCCAAGTTCTTACTTCATGAAGGTTTAATACCGAATATTTAAAGTAAAATAATATTGAAACAGCTACAATGTAATAGAGAAATTTTATTATTTAATGACTACTGACTAAAATTTGATGGGTTTACTGGTCAAGCTTTTAAAACCTTTTGAATTGGGCATAAGAAAAAACTTGCCAAGTAAGCCCATCAAACTTTAGTCAGTAGTCATTAAATAATAAAATTTCTCTATTACATTGTAGCTGTTTCAATATTATTTTACTTTAAATATTCGGTATTAAACCTTCATGAAGTAAGAACTTGGCGTACTTTTAGATCTCAGTGCTTTTCACGGCTGACTTGTTACACAAAGGTTTTTGTATAGAAGAACTTGGCTCTTTTTTTAACATTTATGTTTTTTGGTCTGATCTCACTCCTTTTTGCAAAGATTTTAATATTTTGCATTGTCAAAATCTCGAAAGATACTGAAAGATAGAAGGGTGGACTCTACCTACTAAAATCAACTTAGTTTATAGCTTCCTATTTCTTTTGGCAT
This sequence comes from Philhelius festivus, assembly GCA_963931855.1. Lineage (NCBI taxonomy): Eukaryota > Metazoa > Arthropoda > Insecta > Diptera > Syrphidae > Philhelius > Philhelius festivus. The sequence continues at coordinate 81,462,151 of OZ007555.1, forward strand.
ATTTTCTTTTTGTTAATGGTTGTTTTGATTTGCGCTTCAATTATTTCTTGTTATCCTGGCAAGATACCTAACACTAACAAACCTACCTTAATTACAGCAATCGGAAGTGTTCCATATAATTTAAAAATTTTCTCAGAAAGTGGGCGGATACCACGCCCCCTGAATGGAAAACCTTAGTTTTTATTTTTGGTCCTTTATATGCAATTTGAGCCCTACCGTTCTACCAAATTTTATTGTTCTAATGCAATCGGAAGTGCGCCATATACAATTTACATCAGTTCTGAGGAAGTGGGCGGATACCACGCCCCTGAATGGAAAACCTCGATTTTTATTTTCGGTCCTTTAAATGCGATCTGAGCCCTACCGTTATACCAAATTTCATTTTTCTACTGCAATCGGAAGTGCGCCATATATAATTTACATCAGTTCTGAGGAAGTGGGCGGACACCACGCCCCTGAATGGAAAACCGCTAATTTTATATTTTTTTCTTTGTATGCAATTTAAGCCCTACCACTTTACCAAATTTCATCGTTTTACAGCAGTCGGAAGTGCTCCATTCAACCAACACCAATTCGGATAAAGTGGGCCGATACCACGCCCCCTGAAAGGAAAATCTTGGTGTATATTTGTGGTTCCTTATACGCAATATAAGCCCTACCGGTTCACCAAATTTCATCGTTATACAGCAGTCAGAAGTGCTCCATTCAACCAACACCAATTCGGATAAAGTGGGCCGATACCACGCCCCCTGAATGGAAAATTTCAAATTTTCGATTTTTTCCTCTGCTTACATGACAAGACCTACCGTTGTGCAAAATTACAAGATTCTACGATGTCGGGAAGTGCTCCATAATTTTGATGATCTGTCAGTCAGTCAGTCAGTTACGGTTTTTGTGATTTTTGAGGCCTTATATCTCAGGAACCGCTTATGCTAGAAAATTGATATTTGGTGAGGCGCCTGTGCCTGACTAGTTTGGCATATATTCGGAGTTTTAAGTTTCTGACTTTATTTTTGTACTAAAGATAGGAAGGGGTCAAAAATCGCCTGAGTTTGTTCCTGTAAAAAGGGTGTAGTGCCAGAACTTGGCTGGGCACTACCGTGCCCTTTGATTAATGCACAATTCAAGTATTGAATTCCTTAATACAAGTACCATTCACGTTTAATGTTTGGTGAAGAGGAAATATTTAGTTTTAACGGCTGCAAACAGCTTTGAAAGCATTTTGATACCCTATTTAACAATGCTGTTTAAGGAGCTCATCATATGCTACCGTTCTGCCTAATATGTATTTAAGAAAAAGTATGGTGAATCTGGAAATGAATTTGAAAAACTGAGGTGGATGGAAAAATTTAGTCGGTAAGAAGATTCGGACAAGATGTCATATAAGGAGATAAGAAATTATATGCCGGAGAGAAAACCTAGTCTTGAAGTACTGCAACAATTATCTTGTAATTTAAGACTGGAAAACATCCAAAATATCTTCTATTGAATTGTCTGCATTTACTTATCCAACATCGACAATATCTAAAAAAGAAATGTTATATAAGAGAGTTTGAACTTCTCCTAAGTGATGTTAAGATTGATTCCACTTTTTGGCGAGATGTGTACAATATTGTCACGAAGCCGCCATGGTATCGTTTTTGAAGACAATTTTTGAATTGATGTTTGATCAGCGTTTCCATGACCTTGGAAAGAAGAAGTAGAAGTTGAAGAAGACTTTTGACTTCTACTTTCAGAAACATATGTATGTTCGTTTGTATATATGTTTGATTTTTTAAGCCCCACTCTATCATTTAACGAAGAAGTTACCGGCCAAGAATGCTCTAGCACTTAGTTGGTGAATTCTACTCGTATGTCAGTGCAGTTAATTATAGAAAAGAGCCGACCATATTAGACGAACTTTATTGATAAAGATTTCAGTTTAGTGACCCTAACAGCTCTTTTCAACAAAGTAGTTCTGGAAAGGGACCCGGTGATAACCTATTTCATATTTCGGTCCTTACAGATGGTTTCAAGCTGGACATATGCGCAAGATCAGGCCTCTTGTCAGATAACCCACCCATGAGTAGATCAATAAAGTGTTTTTTTTTTCAACTACTCAGCCTCTGTTTCCTATCCCTCTCTTCGTTTACCATTTACTCCGTGGGAAGCGCAATGGATGCAATTTTTCATCCCCATATAATGTCCCAATCAAGATTCATATCAAACATACAGATACATCTCCTACAATCCCATCCTACAAATAATTGCTTTTGAGCCTTTAAATACTTTCGTACCGTTTAAAAAATACGCCCTACTCCTAGAACCCGCAAAGCGAAGTCCCTAAGTCACCATTTTCTATGTAAAGGGTGGTTAAATTTTAAGGGTCGATGTTGAATGTGAACCACACCTAAACGTCAAGATTTTTTCTGCATTTCATTTGACATTTCTCAATTTCAGACTAACTCAATTTGAACCATGGAAAGATACACAGTCGAGCAACGCGTTGAAGTTATTCAGGCTTATTATGAAAATGGACGTTCAAATCAAAATGCATATCGTGTACTTCGTGATTTTTTCGGTCAATTTAATCGTCCAAATGTGCGGAAAAATCGTGCAAAAATTTGAGCAAACCGGGTCTGTAGGAGATTTGAAAACCCCAGTGCATGCTCGTACAGCTCGTACTGCAGAAAATATTGCTGCTGTTCGCGATTGTATGGCTGAAGTGCCGTCCACCTCAACTCGTCGTCGTGCCCAACAATTGCACCTCTCACGCTCGTCGTTGATGAACATTATGCATAAAGACTTGCATTAACACGCTTACAAGGTGCAATTGACTCAAGAAATAAAGCCTCTTGACCATTTCAAGCGTCGTCAATGGTCAGAATGGTGGCAAAAAATGGCAACTGTGGATGATCAATTTTCGAAGAAAATCATCTTCAGTGATGAGGTACATTTTCACCTCAGTGGATTCGTCAATAAGCAGAATTGCCGCATTTGGACGAATGATAATCCAAGAGTGATTGTCGAAAAACAAATGCATACACAAAGATTGACTGTTTGGTGCGGTTTATGGGCTGGCGGCATCATCGGGCCGTATTTTTTTCCAAAATGAGACCGGTCAGGCAGTTACTGTGAATGGTGTTCGCTATCGTGAGATGATAACGAACTTTTTATGGCCCGAATTGGAAGATATGGATGTGGACGATATTGGGTTTCAACAGGACGATGCCACTCTTGCCACACAGCTAACGAAACAATGGCTCTTTTGCGCGACAAACTCAATGGCCGTGTTATCTCATGTGGTGACGATGTCAATTGGCCGCCAAGATCATGTGATTTGACACCGTTGTACTTCTTTCTTTGGGATTATTTGAAAGAAAAGGCATACGTCGATAAGCCAGCAACAATTCAAGAGCTAAAGGATTGTTCCTTTGTTTTACGTGGATTCCTAGTTATTACACCATAACCCCACGAGTGGCCTACCACCATTGGAGCCAGATTTAGTCCTAGCCAATAACCCCTCCGTAGCAAGCTACTTCGGTAACAAAGTTGTGATATGTTGCAGCATATGCACACCTCTTGTTTAAAGTCGAGACCTACCAACGCCTCTTGAACCCAAGAAAAGAATCCTGAGTCCCATTCGTTTCCGCGTTTGGAGTAAACCACGCCACCACGATCTCCCACTAGGTGGCCGACCTCAAGATAGCAGAAAAAGGAGAATTGACACACCCGAAGATGTGCACTATTGCCCTCAAGATCCCGGGCACTATCACCCGTGGTATCAGTATAAGGCTACCGGTGGAGCCTCGCAACTTCATCATATCCCCCCTAGGCGAACTCGGAAAAGAGGACATGGCCTAATTCCTACTCAACCTAAGGGTTATGGTTATGAATCCGTCACTTCCAGATAGGTTCCTGCAAAACCCCGGGCCTAGCAACCCTAGGATGCACATATTTGAGAAGTAAGTTGAGGGGGGTCAACAAACAACTCATGCATATCCTAGTCTTCTGATCCCCTTTCGGTTCACACGGGTGACGCCCCGGTCTTTAGCCACCAGTTGGTGAGCAAGGAGAGACGCTCCTGTCTTTTGATCCCCTTGCGGTTCACACGGGTGACGCCCCGGTCTTTAGCCACCAGTTGGTGAGCAAGGAGAGACACTCCTGTCTTTTGATCCCCTTACGGTTCACACGGGTGACGCCCCGGTCTTTGTTCCGAAGAACTCTGGATGACGCTCCACTTTACGCTATTAACGAAGGACGCCAGGTACAAGTACCCGGAACCCCAACCCTTCTGACACTTCTTGCACTCCTCGACACACGTCCTTGTCTTTTTGAAGAACTCCAGCTGGTTACGATCAGCCGAAGAACTTCGCCACATCCGATGCATTCAACCAATCATCATCCATGCACCAACCACCAGAAGACCATCGAAATCACTTACCACACGATCGCTTGGGAATTACGCATGGTACACACTGGAGACATGCCACTAAGCCTCATGTATATAGTAAGCAACCTTCGACAGTAATCCAGCAGCAGCACACTTCAAACAATCAATTAAACACATCGGACACACTCTGACACCTCTTGTACTAACATGACACACGTCACACCAGACTCAGTCCCCAGACCACGGATGAGACCTAGGATCCCCAACTGCATGCCCAGTCGAAAATCCACAGTCCCACCCCAACTACCATCAAGATCGAATCAAAAGGTTCTCATTGGTCCCGTGCACCAAAGAGAACCATACCAATTGTACTCAACAAAACGCCCATTTCTATGGTAGGACTTTCGGACCCCTAGTCATCGCAGCAACCAGAGACCCTACGGTCCTACCAAACACTACCAATCAAGATCAAATACTACGGTATGCATTAGATTTCCAGCTAGGCAAGTCACCAGAATCCTAACCATCCCATATCGTCTCCAACCCTGACTGTCACCACTCCCTGACTCTTGGGTTTTCTTAGTTGCCTAATTCCACCTGCTGAAGCTCAACAGCAGGAGGATAGACTTAAGCCCCCCCCACCACGACAAGGTGAAACCCGTCGGGGGGGGGGAGAGCTAAAGGATGTGATAATTCGGCACATTAACGGCATAGAACCTCAATTAAGCCTCAGCGTCATCGAGAATTTGGACCATTGGATGGAGGTGTGCCGCCGAGGTCGCGGCGGGCATTTGGCCGATATTTTGTTCCATACATAATTGAACCATACCATATTATCATAATAAAAAGAAATGACAATAATTTCCTAAATAATTTGTGTTTTATTCAAAATCAACATCGGCCCTTTAAATTTAACCACCCTTTATATTCGGTTACTTTACGCTTTGTCAGGACAGAAATAATAAAACCAAAATCGTTTAATTTCTTTCTATTCTGCAAATATGTACATAAACGGGCAGTTAGATTTGTTTCTTCGCATAAGGCCTATTTAGCAAAAGCTAACAGCGGGTGATGCTGGTACACGTTCGTTTGTAATTTCCAAAGTTTTTTTCTAATTTCAGTTTGTTAACTATTTGAAGCACGTATTCAACACCTTCACGTTTGTTGCGTTAGCACAGTCAAGGGCACATTAAACTCAAACAAAAATAATCATCACACAATGTTAGTCAGTTTTTGTTCAGTGCCACTTATCCCTTGACAAACGGTACAACACACAACCATCAAAGGAACAGCAAAGAATGGAAAAAAGAGAAGGCCCTTTTTTCAAAGTTGAGGTATGTTGGATATTTTTCTTTGCGGGTTAAGGAATGGTAGTTATTTTTCATTAGAGGCATTTACAAGTTTAAATAAATGAGGGTTGGCATTAGGTGGCGCACATGCCACTATTAAACAGAGATGGCATTTCAGCAAAAACAAAAACAAAAAAACGTAACTGGTATCCGTCCTTATGCTTAATTTATTTACGGATAATTTGTCTAAATGTTAAAAAAAAATGGCTTCTTGGGTTGGCTCTTATAACTTGACTTTGTTTATTGCATTAAGGAGGTATTTTTGTTTTCATATTTTATTTTTTTTTCCAATGAGGAATAAAATACGCTCCTTAAAGGGTATTTAAATGTGGACGGTAATTTTGAAACTGTAAATGAAACAAGTCGTGTTTGAGATATCGAATCATTTTAACTTGCGATAAATTATACAAATTTGCAATTTTTGTATTTGAAAGTCAAAATCGAAGTTGACATTACGGTGAAAGAGGACACGAAAAATGTGAGTCCCGTAATTCACTCTGTCTGCATGCATGTCTGTGGCTCGATCTAAACCCTAAATCACTGAAGCTATTTTCTTCAAACTCTGAAAAATCTTAATAGGTGTTATATAACAAAACGGTTCAAACGATTTTGATACAAAAAAAAAATATGAGTAGGTATCAAAGGGCACGGTAGTGCCCAGCCAAGTTCTGGCACTACACCCTTTTTACAGGAACAAACTCAGGCGATTTTTGACCCTTCCATATCTTCAGTACCAATGAAGTCAGAAGCTTAAAACTCCGAATATATGCTAAGCTAGTCAGGCAAAGGCGCCTCACCAAATATCAATTTTCTAGCATAAGCGGTTCCTGAAATATAAGGCCTCAAAAATCACAAAAACCGTAACTGACTGACTGACTGACTGACTCACTGACTGACTGACTTACTGACTGACTGACCGACTGACTGACTGACTGACTGACAAATCATCAAAATTATGGAGCACTTCCCGACATCGTAGAATCTTTAATTTTGCATAACGGTAGGTCTTGTCATGCAAGCAGAGGAAAAAATCGAAAAATTTTAAAATTTCCATTCAAGGGGCGTGGTATCCGCCCACTTTCTCCGAATTGGTGTTGGTTGAATGGAGCACTTCCGACTGCTGTAAAACGATGAAATTTGGTAAAGTGGCAGGGCTTAAATAGCATACAAAGATAATTAGCGGTTTTCCATTCAGGGGTGTGGTATCCGCCCACTTCCTCAGAACTGATGTAAATTATATATGGCGCACTTCCGATCAGTGGCGGCTGGTGGGTTGTTGAACAGGTGGTGCACTTTACTTGCTCACTAAGTTAAGTAGGTATTAAGATTAAAAATCGCAAAAAAAAACAACAATTTACATGTATATGTCGATTTTTTATTATTTTGTAACGGGTGATTTTTTTGAGGTTAGGATTTTCATGCATTAGTATTTGACAGATCACGCAGGATTTCAGACATGGTGTCAAAGAGAAAGATGCTCAGTATGCTTTGACATTTCATCATGAATAGACTTACAACTTAGACAACGTCGAATTTTCAGTGAATGGGCCCTAGAAAAGTTGGCAGAAAATCCGCTTTTTTATCGACAAATTTTGTTCAGCGATGAGGCTCATTTCTGGTTGAATGGCTACGTAAATAAGCAAAATTGCCGCATTTGGAGTGAAGAGCAACCAGAAGCCGTTCAAGAACTGCCCATGCATCCCGAAAAATGTACTGTTTGGTGTGGTTTGTACGCTGGTGGAATCATTGGACCGTATTTTTTCAAAGATGCTGTTGGACGCAACGTTACGGTGAATGGCGATCGCTATCGTTCAATGCTAACAAACTTTTTGTTGCCAAAAATGGAAGAACTGAACTTGGTTGACATGTGGTTTCAACAAGATGGCGCTACATGCCACACAGCTCGCGATTCTATGGCCATTTTGAGGGAAAACTTCGGAGAACAATTCATCTCAAGGAATGGACCGGTAAGTTGGCCACCAAGATCATGCGATTTGACGCCTTTAGACTATTTTTTGTGGGGCTACGTCAAGTCTAAAGTCTACACAAATAAGCCAGCAACTATTCCAGCTTTGGAAGACAACATTTCCGAAGAAATTCGGGCTATTCCGGCCGAAATGCTCGAAAAAGTTACCCAAAATTGGACTTTCCGAATGGACCACCTAAGACGCAGCCGCGGTCAACATTTAAATGAAATTATCTTCAAAAAATAAATGTCATGGACCAATCTAACGTTTCAAATAAAGAATCGATGAGATTTTGCAAATTTTATGCGTTTTTTTTTTAAAAAAAGTTCTCAAGCTCTTAAAAAATCACCCGTTAGGTACAAGTTGGTTCAGGGCTTGTAGCGACCAATAATGGAACAGCCCATAAAGGTATTAACAAACAATAAAGTCACCAGTGGCGGCTGGTGGGTTGTTGAACAGGTGGTGCACTTTACTTGCTCACTAAGTAGGTATTAAGATTAAAAATCGCAAAAAAACAACAATTTACATGTATATGTCGATTTTTTATTATTTTGTATAATTGCTCGAAGAATTTCGACCATGTATAAAACTGACACACTTATTACATTTAGCAAGGAATAATGTTTTTTAACTTCCCATAGGGAGTTATTGTAATCGGTCCGATTTGTCAAATTGGAATTTTTGACATTTCTCGACGTTTCAAGGTCCCTAGAGGCTATATCAATCATTTTTAGAGAGATGTCTGTGTGTGTGTGTGTACGTACGTTCGTACGTTCGTACGTTCGTACGTTCGTACGTTCGTACGTTCGTACGTTCGTACGTCCGTACGTTCTTGTACCATTTTTCGTCGTCGATATCTCAAGAACGAGTAAAGATATCGACTTCAAATAAATTTTGTTTAATAGATAATAACTTCGAAAGAGGCTGAAAGGGCGTTTATTAAAATTCAGTGAGTAGTTTTTACACTATAACGGTTTAAAAAAAAAGTAAAAATTTTGGTTAGTTTCAAATATCTCACGAAAAAATAACGCTATTGATTTCAAATAAAATTCAATGTACTCAATATGAGGTCATACAGATTTGGTATGAATTTGGAAAAAAATGAACATACCGTTATTTTTTTAAATAAAAAAACTGAAAAAAAAAATTTCATAACCCAGATATTCTAAGAACGGAAAACAATTTGAAACTCAAAATAATTTTATTTTACGAAAAATAATGTGTTTGACAACTGGTGAAAATTTCAAAAAAAATCAGCTTACAGTTTTTTTACAAAAAATAAAAAACTATATAAAATTCTATTGAAAATTGGTAAAAATTATTTTTCGACTCAAATTTCTCGAGAACTAGTAATGATATTGACTTCTAATTCAGTTTATTTTATACATAGTATAATTTTGTACAATTGGTAAAATGTTGACAAATATTGAATTAATAGTTTTTTTTGTTAAATAAAAACACTATTAAAAATTCAAGTGAAAACTAGTTAATATTGTATTTCAAGTCGAATTTCTTGGGAATGAACACCGATAGTGCCTTCTAAAGTATGTTGTTTTATACATCGATACCTTCCAGTAAGAATGTATACTAAGCGACATTTCTAAAATTGTTCAGGAAACGAAAAAAACGAAGAAAGTTCTAGTTGAATCATAGTGTGCTAAGAGACAATTTTGGTTAAACTAAGTGACATCTAACAAAATTTTTTGTTGCTTACGACAATGAGATCTTTTTTAATGTCGGTTAGCATAATTTTTTTGGCGGATAATACAAATTTCAGGGGGCAAAATTATTTTAATGAGAAAACATGGCAGTTGATAAATATTTTTATTTGTACTCTAGTTTCCTTTTCATGCATAATAGATTGGCGAAACCCAGGCCCTTAACATATAGTATATTTCCTCATCAAAAAGTCATTTTCGAAAAAAGTGTCGCTTAGTACATTCTTACGGGAAGGTATCGACATAATACAATTATTAACATATGGTTAAATTTTGACAAGTATCGAATTGACAGTTTTAACAAAAATATAAAAAAAATCTACTAAAAAGTGGTAATATTTGTTTTTCGACTAGAATATCTTGAGAACGAGCAATGATATTGACTTTGCCATTATTTAATTTTATACATAATACAATTTCTAACAAATGGTTTATATTTGACATATATCTAGTTTAAGAGCGGATATATTTTGTAAGTACCCTTCTATCAATAACCAAACCATATCTTTTATATTTGAATATTTCGTTTTAAAATTTTTTTTAATTAAAATGTTTGGAACCGAAATAATAAAGACCACAAATGGGAAGTTATCAGTGTGGGTCGCACCCAGCCTCTTTTTATTTTTTCACTTAAATGCGTCAAATCATGAATTCAGGTAACTTTATCTTAAAAAGATTTATTACTGTCTTAAATATACCTAATCACTGCTAATTTTATCCCACACCACACACTGTACACAATAGAGAATCGAACCAAAACAAAAAAAAGAGGCTGGGTGCGACCCACACTGATAACTTCCCATTTGTTTAAAAAAAACTATTAATTCAATATTTGTCAACATTTTACCAATTGTACAAAATTATACTATGTATAAAATAAACCAAATTAGAAGTCAATATCACTACTAGTTCTCGAGAAATTTGAGTCGAAAAACAATTTTTACCAATTTTCAATAGAATTTTATATAGTTTTTTATTTTTTGTAAAAAAACTGTAAACTGATTTTTTTTGAAATTTTCACCAGTTGTCAAACACATTATTTTTCGTAAAATAAAATTATTTTGAGTTTCAAATTGTTTTCCGTTCTTAGAATATCTGGGTTATGAAATTTTTTTTTTCAGTTTTTTTTATTTAAAAAAATAACGGTATGTTCATTTTTTTCCAAATTCATACCAAATCTGTATGACCTTATAATGAGTACATTAAATTTTATTTGAAGTCAATAGCATTATTTTTTCGTGAGATATTTGAAACTAACCAAAATTTTATTTTTTTTTTAACCGTTATAGTGAAAAAACTACTCACTGAATTTTAATAAACGCCCTTTCAGCCTCTTTCGAAGTTATTATCTATTAAACAAAATTTATTTGAAGTCGATATCTTTACTCGTTCTTGAGATATCGACGACGAAAAATGGTACCAGAACGTACGGACGTACGAACGTACGAACGTACGAACGTACGTACACACACACAGACAGACATCTCTCTAAAAATGATTGATATAGCCTCTAGGGACCTTGAAACGTCGAGAAATGTCAAAAATTCCAATTTGACAAATCGGACCGATTACAATAACTCCCTATGGGAAGTTAATAAAAAACAATTACTAACCTAACCCCTACAAACCTACACTATTTAACCAGTCACGGATAGAGCGAAACAATATTACATATTCGCAGGCGCAGCGCATTCTAGTCAAACATCGGTTGCTGTAGTTAATCTTCTTCGGTTCTCGTGCGCTGCACGAGAGCAGGCTAATTTCTCGATACACTTCAATGAAATATCTTTTGTCTCACGTGTCAGGGATACTTGCTTGTAACTCATACAAGTTATATTAGCAGTCCTCGTGCGCTCGCCGAAGCGCACGAGAATTTTTATTTGCAGGGAAAGTAAGTCTTAATAGTAAAGTAAAGCGCTTACGTTTCGTCATAATTGGAAATTTTACTTGTTTGTGTTCTTGTATGTTTAAAAAATAAATATTAATATGGGAATCTAAAAATAAAGATGCAGTAATATTTTGTAATTTTTAAATCTTTTGAATTGGTGGTTCAGCGCACGAGCGCACTTAAGGTACAGCCGCCACTGAAAGTCACCTTAAGTCATTTTCAAAATAAGAGTACCCAAGATGCTCTGGAAAACCTTGAGACATTTTTGCTTTTATTTTCAATATTTTCAAACAATATTCCCAGTTAATCAGAAAACAATGACATATCTTACCGAACATGCTCCTCCTCCACGTTTTTCCTTCCACCATTTTGTTTTCATCTTTGCAAGAACACCCTGCTCTTGTAGTTCTAGGATAGCTTGGCTAAGGATATCTCTGTAGGGGCTATCTACAAAACAAAAGGATCACAACTAAAAAGCATTTAAATAGAAAGCATTAAATTAATTTACTTTTGCGCATAGCAATTCCATAACCTTTTTCATCCAGCAGGGATCCAACTTGACTTAGTGTACACTTTCGCTCAACAACGTACTCAATGGTAGTAGATTCCATGAAAAAAGCATAATTTTCTTTCTCCACACGTTCGACCCCTTCATTGTTTGTTGTAGTCATATATTCCGGGTGTTCTTTCATGAATTCATAGATTTTTTGGTAAGTAGGATAGTTTGCTTCCTATAAACGAAATAAATGAATTACTTTCTTTTCAAGTATCAAGTAGCGATCTTAGTTTATTATCATTTAGTTTATCTTATCTGATTGAATTTACTTGAAAAAAGGTAAAAGTACTTCCACCAAGCTTGGCGCCATATTTGACATTTCCTTTTCCTGCTGCCAGATCCTCAACATTTTCAATTGGGGTGCTTACAGATTCGACTGTTAAAAAAGCAGCCAAATTGGCTGTATAGGATGAAACTAGAATTATGGTGAAGAACCACCAAACTGATCCAACTACTCTTGTCGATAAACCTCTTTAAAAAATACTTATCATTTTATAGCACTCGTATGGCGTACTTAGAAAATATTACTTTGGAGCGATTTCCGATCCCTGTTGAAATAAAGCCCCCACTGTAAACCATAACGAATTGGCGAAGCTAAATTGATTTTTTAATTCTGTTGGCTCTTCGATACAAGGATACGGATTATCCCATTCAGCCGCAGACAATCGTCCCAGAATAAAGAGACTCACTGAAACCCCAAAATATGCCAATCCTAGCAACAGCCACACCTCTCCCGAAAACGGTAACATAAATGAGAAAAGTTTTGGCGGCTCCGTCACAGGCTTTTTGTATAAAATTGCAATACCTGTGAAGCAAATTAAATAAAATCGTTTCCGCTGACTGTTTTTGCACAAGTTGTTGTGTTATTACCTAGATTCATGAAAGGAATGGTAAAATCGACACCACTCTCTCGATCCGACGTCATCGTAAGATCAGTAATGCCAAGGTCAGCTCTCTGCAAAAAAGGTTATGAGTATTTTCAATTTTCATGTAAATATTAATCAATACTGTATAATGTTGTTACTTATGATAAAATTTTTTAATGCTTGTTTCTAAGGTATAAATTAATAAATTAGAGTCACATCAGCTTGTACAGAATCTGAATCTAGTAAATTAGTTGACAAGAATAGAGCAGACCTACTACTTTATGCCGAGTCCGAAAGGCTAAGATAAGAAAGGACCTATAACGGCGAGAAATACTCTAGGGAAACTTATCACTTTGCCAAAGAAAACCCTTCGGCTTGATTGTCAAACAGACTATCCACCAGCCACCACTCCTGTCTAATAAGAATGAAAAACATACAGGAAATACCTGCATTGAACTGCGAAATATAAATTAATAAACTTAATATGAATGAACAAAATTTAAATAAAAGTTTTTAACTTGAAATATTTATTATTATTATTTTATTTTTGCCTATTCTTGAACACTATTTTGAAATCTTTGTGTAATATGACCAAGAGCATTATTGTTTGTAAGGTTGTGCACAGATCTTGTATTGAAGTTTTTTAAATAATTTTTTTTTCGGGAAGATAATGTAGAAAGCAAATCGTCGCTGTAGATCGAATACCTCGTAGAGTAGATGTACTTACTAGGAATCTAGAATTCAATTCTAGTATGAATTTTGAAGCAAATCGTTGTACGCACCTAGACTTTCTCTATACAGGGCTACATTATCACCTCAATGAGTTCCAAAATGTTTGCAAAATTACTGTTGCAATTTTCTACAAAGTTTTATTAAAGTTTTTTTAAAGACTTTTTTATCGATAATTTGCATGAATTAGAAATTGAGAAAGATTTATTCCAACTAAATGATAAGATCGATTTATTCAAACTTCCTATCTTCCCTGTATTGAATATTTTAAATTGATAAGATTAGCTCGATATACAGTGGGCGTATGTACATGCGCAAGGTCGACGGACGGTATGACAAAAAATACTTTTTTGGACTTCCACATGATCTTTATATTAAACCTGATTAAAGCCTCGAAATTTGAGAAATCTAGAAATTTTTAAGCCAGTAGAAAGATACGAGTACAATTTTAAATAGTGAATAACTGTCCGCAAAATTTAAGAATTAATTAAAAGTAATTAAATAATTGATGAATTTGATAAGAATTGAATAACATAAAAATATGAGAAATGAGTTTCGTATAGAAATTTCATCTTTTCGAAGTTATATAGACTAAGAGCCCACAGCAATTTTTGGGTGTGATTGATAACAAAAAATAATTAGCATAATTATTAGATAGGTCTTTAGAAGTTATTTACAAATGTGAGCGTCTTGCATTCTCTAGTGGGAGCAATAGTGCATAAGAGTGCATCAGATATGCGGTTAATACTAACCAACCTACTTGTTTAATACTAACCAAACTACTTGGTTAAAACTAACCAACCTACTCGGTTTTAATTAACCAACCTTCGCTGTTGAAATTAGTCAACCTACTTGGTTAATACTAACCAACCTACTCGGTTTTAATTAACCAACCTTACTTCTTACACGAAGAATGTCGCCTTCAAAACGTCGTGGACCTCGATATTCGCAATCAGGGCACTTAGCTCTTCATTTTGAAGTTATGGCAAATTTGTTTTCACAATTTTTTAAACTTTGGAAAGAACTGCATATATGATGCACTATTATGCACTATTGCTTCCACTTGAGCATGCAAGACGTTCACATTTGTAAATAACTACTAAAGACCTATCTAATTATGCTAATTATTTTTTGTTATCAATCACACCTAAAAATTGCTGTGGGCTCTCGGTCTAATAGAAACATTTTGTTTATCATTCGGGGTTTTTAAATTTGTAGAACAGTTATCTAATATCTCCGCAATTCTTTTCTATTTCAAAACTTTAGATATACCTAGGCTTTTCATTTAATATACTTTAAATCTAACTTACACCTTCAATAATTTCTAAAATCATTCCATTCCATTTGCCTGTTACAGGATCAAGGGAGCCGTATTTATTGTCTTCTTGCAATCTAAATTTATAATTAAAACCAAGTTTACTTCCGAGTTCTGCAATAACGTCTATTCCAAATCCTTCAAACTGATCATTTCCTTCTAATTTGGCAGATGTTTCTTTGAGCATGCCATATGGATCAGTCTGCAGAAAGAAGAAACAAAAACATACTTAACTCTTTCGAATAATAATATAATGTTCTTATTTTTTCTTACCAATGCTGTGATAACAACAAAAGTTTTATTCACCAAAGAACGTTGATCAACTTCGAGTGCATGAGGGATTGGCTTCCGATTTATTACAAATCCTTGGGATGTAGACCAGGTGCCAATTTTGGAAAGTCCTGAAGAAGTCAATTCGATGACTTCAAGCTGAAAATTCGTCCTTAAGCCTTGATTATCGAACTTCAATTCACCAGTTATTCCTGATATTGAAAGCTGAAATAAGTAATTAATTTTTCTTTGACATACATTGATTCGCAATTGAAGTGATAGTTTTACTAACATGTAAGTAAATCGTGACGTTGACGCTAAAGATACTCGTACGACAATAGAAGTTTCAATAAAAAGACTGGAGCAAAATTTTAAAGAGCCTATTATTAAGGTATTTGTATGATAATACTTAACAATTTGCTAACTTTAAGGTAGTTTACTAACTCATTGTTAATTTTAGCCATTTTCTAAGTAGTATCGCATTAAAGCAATTTTCTTAATAAATGACAATGACAGTTCGTGCAAAAAACTAATTAAACAGACCTTTTGTGGCGTTTGTAAATAGCACGATACTAAACAAATAAAATAGGTATTAGGTTATTCCAACTTCAAGGGTAGATAAAGTATGATGGCTTATTTCATTAAAATTTACAAGATCGTCATTTTAACATCTTACTAATTCAACTAAAATTCTGCGCCACCATTTATGAACAGTTAAAGTAAAATTTAAAAACAGCAACATAACAAAAGCAACCTACTTAAGATTATTGCTTCAATAGTACTTAAGAAACCCAGTGGTTTCATTTTCGGTGGGACTGTGGGAAAAAACCATTTACGAATACAAAATTTTAGGTGCTCAAAACTTTATTTAACAGGTAAAATGTCTAAGAAATAAATTTCACTTCTGTTCTTTTAACTTACGAAACATAGGTAGATACTAGTATCTTTGTATATTTAACCTATAGTATTATCTTTGTATATAAAACTTATAGTACTATCAAGAAGACGAAATATTGTGGCGACATCTTAAGGCTAGGGACTGCAATTACTACTAGTACTATCCGACCAAAAACATAAATGTTAAAAAAAAGAGCCAAGTTCTTCTATACAATAACCTTTGTGTAATAAGTCAGCCGTGAAAAGTACTGAGATCTAAAAGTACGCCAAGTTCTTACTTCATGAAGGTTTAATACCGAATATTTAAAGTAGAATAATATTGAAACAGCTACAATGTTATAAGAAATTTTATTATTTAATGATTAATGACTAAAATTTGATGGAATCACTTGTCAAGTTTTTAAAACCTTTCGAATTGGGCAATACAAAAAACTTGCTAAGTAAGCCCATCAAATTTTAGTCAGTAATCATTAAATAATAAAATTTCTCTATTACATTGTAGCTGTTTCCATATTATTCTACTTTAAATATTCGTTATTAAACCTTCATGAAGTAAGAACTTGGCGTACTGTTAGATCTCTGTACTTTTCACGGCTAACTTGTTACACAAAGGTTTTTGTATAGAAGAACTTGGCTCTTTTTTTTAACATTTATGTTTTTGGTCTGATCTCACTCCTTTTTGCAAAGATTTTAATATTTTGCCATGTCAAAATCTCGAAAGATACGGAAAGATAGAAGGATGTACTCAACTTAGTTTAAAGCTTCCTATTTCTTTTGGTATATTTTCTTTTTGTTATTGGTTGTTTTGATTTGGGCTTCAATTATTTCTTCTTGTCCTGGCAAGGTACCTAACACAAACATACCTACCTTAATTACGGCAATCAGAAGTGCTCCATATAAATTAAACACTTTCTCAGAAAGTGGGTGGATACCACGCCCCCTGAATATGGAAAACCCCAATTTTTATTTTTGGTCCTTTATATGCAATTTCATTGTTCTACTGCAATTGGAAGTGTGCCATATAATTTACATAAGTTCTGAGGAAGTGGGCGGATACCACGATTTTACTTTTTTAATTTGGAATTTTGTAACTAACGAAAAATAACAATTTATTAAGCTTAATTACTCAAAAACGGCTTGTCTGACGAAAATTTTCAATTAGACCTTTTTTGTAGCGAATTTAATTTTATATAAAAGTAAGTCAAAATGAATTTTTTTTACTTCAATGTTTTGTCAGTTCTGACGCAAAACATAAAATTATGACTAAACATCAAAATTAGCGATGATAGCCCTCTTAAAATTGATATTAAGGGCTCAAACTTTTACGAAAATTTTTTTTTTGTCATTCTGAATGATATTCTCGATATATCTTTCAAAAAAAAAAAATAGTCAATTTTTTTGGCCCAGTCTAATACTTATACATAGAGAATAAAAAATATGTAAAAGAATTAGAATTTTAAAAAGGAATGGTATTTGAGAATATTTTTTCGAAATAAAGAAAATTTAAATTTTTTTATAAATCCAAAAAAAAAAATAATATTAAATATTATTCAAACTTTTAAGGAGCTAAAGTATACAAAAATCCAAATCCGGTTAACCGTTTTTGAGAAAGTCGAATGCAAGTAAATGGTTGGTTAAGAAGAAATTGCAAAATGGGGGTCTTTCTGACGACATTGCGTGAACAGGGCAGAGGCCCAAGAGAGATTACAAAGCTAACTGATTCTTAAAAGATTCTTAAAAAATAAAATGCACGTCTGGGTCGCACGAATTTGCTTTTATGTAAAAAACTAAGAATTTCAAAAATGAATGTAATTAGAGAAAAACTGTTCATAAGCATAAAATTCATTTTTAAATGACTAAAACAACTCCGTTCGTAGTTGGTGCTAAAAACAGGATGCCATGTGATTCAAAAAAAATTGAAAATTTTAATATGTTATGATATTCAAACTTTGAAGGAGCTTTAGCATAAGAAAAATAATTTAAATCGGTTGTACCGTTTTCGAGAAAATCAAAAACAAAAATAAATTGGTTCCAGGAGGCTACCAAAAATAACAATTTTTTGGAATTTTTTTTCAACCATTACCTAGCTTTAACTAAATGAAATTTTATAATTTTTTCTTAAATTCTGTGACAGGTTTTGAGAAAAAAAAATAGTTATAAAATTTCGAAAAAAATCGTATGACAGGTGCCGTTATTTTTGGTCTTAAAAAGAAAAAGAAAAAAACTGGGGGGGGGGGGGAGTTAAAAATGATATCTACAAAGTTTAAAGAAAATCGGCCTAGCCCTGTAGGCTGTAGTCGTAAAGACAGACAGACAGACAGAATTGTGAGACCTACTTTTTTGGTCTTCGCTATTATCGTAATGTCAATTTTGATCAAAATGCACTTGCCTTATAGTACCTATAAATCGCAAGTAAAAAACGAAGTAAATTGAGATGAAATAAGCATTCGAATAAAGGAACCTTAGCCAAATTATCAAAAAAGAAATGAACATAAGACTGATTAATTTTTCTTTTTTCTTCTTATGACTACCCTTAAAATTCACTTTAACGTCAGAAGACAATATTGTGTGTGATTTTTGATATGGTTAGTATAGTAAGTATTTTTGTATTGTGTTTTCAAATATTCGTGGGCTATAAAAATGTCTTTGACGTGTACACCCATTCTGTTAAATACGGGCCAGTTGTTTTGACACTAGCTGAAATACATGTTTCAGAATTTTTCCGGCCTGTCTATAACCAAATACCATTTCCCGAATTTTTTTTTCTTGTACAGTCACTATGAAGACGTTATTGCGGGTAACTTCAATAAACGCAATTCATGTTTGACCCGCTATTCAGAACAGACAACATCCGAAAGAAGATATATAGAGATGCACCAACATACTCAGCTTGTAGATGAGCCCACTCAAATAATAGATGGTGCTGGATAAAATGCCCACACTCTCTACTTGTTTCTTGCTTCTCACCCTGATAATTCCAATATCTCTTGCCCCTTCCATCCCGTTGAATACCATTTGGAAATACAAGAAAGCCAACTGGGGCACGTGAATAACTTTTTTCAATCTTAAAGTGGTCATTATGTTTGCACGATAGTGGCCTTATGATATGATCAGAGAACTTTTATTCCAAATCCAAACGGAATAAAAGTATAAAACCAAAAGAAAAGTCTTGTTTCGGTACAAGCTTTAAATAAACTATATGGTCGCTTTAGATCGAATACCTCGTAACCCAGAAAAAAACGATTTTTAGGTAATGATGCAATTATACGAGTATTGTGAAAAAAATTCCGGATCTAATGAAAAATATCCTGTGAACCTAAAAACTATAATTGCAGAGCCACGCGCATAATTAACAACACGTCTCTCATTGCCTCTCATTGATTTGATAATAAGTTTTTTGTCTCTCCTGAAAAATCGACTTTTCTGGGTTACGAGGTATTCGATCTACAGCGACGATATCATGTTGTGAGAAGTTAGTTTCCAACTGAGGAAAATCGGAAAAATCATGCACAAGTACACAAGTCAGAAACCAATGCAACGCTGCTATAAAAAGACCGAAATTCTTACTTGACCAGACATTAAAGTAAAAAATCCAGCCATATCCCGAAGGCAGTAGGAATTTCTGGTCATATTTGTCAAGAATGCAAAATATTCAACTTCATCTTCGGTTCCAACACTCATCTACAACACTATAACTAGCTCTTCAGATAAGGCAAATATAATTGCAGCTCATTTTGCTGCTAGCTCTATGTTACCTGTTAGCAACATTGCCTCTCCTGAACTTTAGAACATAAATCATTAAATGGGATAGGTATACTTTCGCACTTGTAGAGTTGCAAGAGCCTTTCGAGATATTTACATAAGGAAGTCCGCTGATCCTGATTGTAAACCCCCCAATTTTTTTGAAGAACTGTTCTTCGTCAATGATAAAACCATTGCGTAAGCTTTTCCATTGTGCATACTGTTCCAGAATCTTCCCTAGAAGAGGGAAACAGCATTTGTCCAGTCTGCTCCTAAAAAAATGCGACCCTTCCTCCCATTCCCCTACCGATCATCAGCTCAAAAAATATTTCGAAGATCTTACCAACGCATGGAACAGATCTTTACATGTTTACAACATTGTTAAATGGAGTTTAAGAAACCGTTTCGAATGAGTGTCAACGACGATCTTCGTTGGAATGACCACTTTCCCCAGACCGCCAAAAACACTGCTAAATGCTTAGGATTTCTATATCGATGTTAGAAATTTTTCATCTCTTCTGATCATGCTACGTCCAAAACTCGAGTATAACTCACATCTTTGGGAAAGTGTAGCTCTTCATTTATTGTATAGGAGAGCTTTAAGACTGATAGAAAACAGAGTTATCATGGAATCATTCCCATCTCTTGAACAACGTCGTTGTTTTATCGTTTCTTTCACAAGCAATGCTCAACCGAATTAGCCACTTGCATTCGTCCCTAAATGAGTTCACCCTTGATATGGGCTTCTCTAGAAATGCTCAGCAGTTCATCCTCGAGCCTAATTTTGGTCGTAACGTCATAAACAATTTTCGTTTTCTAATCGCACAACACGATCATGGAATAACTTACCCGGCACGGTTTTCCCTTGAAATTTCAATTTGCAAACATTCAAGACCAATGTACATCGACACCTCCTTTCTCTCCCCGCTATAATTTCACTATCGTTATTGCTGTGTTTAACATTATAAGGGTATCTCAATATACCCTTTTGAGTGCATCTGAATTATAAAAGGGTTCGTATTGAACATCGATACAGCAGCCAATCATATCAAGGTTAAAACTTGCAAGCCGTTTGATAATATTGTAGAGGTAAATGCAGAGAGAAAATATAGATATTGAAAAAATTGATCGCTACTGATCCGCTATGAGCAAAAAATTTTATATATTGAGTCCATGATATACACAGAGGATACAAAATGGACACCTTGGTCAATGCAGCCAACCGGAAGCTAAAACGTGAGTACACTATGATCTTAATTTAACGGTCCACGATTAAGGGTCCAATAACGCAAAATGTTTCATGTTCTTAACAAAAAAGCTCTTCTGATGTTGTTCTTGGATCATGGAATGCCACAACGACCAGGCGCTTATTGAATGTACATATAAAAAACCTAATATCCAAATTGAAACGCTATAGATTGGTATCAATTCGTAAACAGCGTTGGAAATATGATTGAAGTAATTGACATGAAGATCGCCGATTGTTATTAAAATCAAAATTTTCTTGGAAACTAGTTGTTGAAGATGATACGAAATTTGCTTTGAACGCAGTTCAATGGCCAAAAGATACAATCAAGAGTCCTATATAAATTCTCTGGTAAAAGATGAGTTTTTTTTTTTCAAAATTTTAAAAATAGAAAAAGGAGAAGCTTCCATTTAAATCTGGAAGACATTTTAACCGTGACGTATTTACCAAGAATTCCCGAAAAAAAAGAATGAAACTTAAAACTGCTTTCTCAAAAAGCCTTTAAAAACCGACTTAACCGATTATGGCTTGTGGCCACTGATAAATAGCGAATACCGAGTACAATTTTTTAAATAAAGGCGGTGAAAACCCTGCAATGATTTACCAAATAAATTTTAAAATTCAAATAGGAATTATGAATACATAATTATGCTAGACTTCGATTATATAATTGATATTTTAAAAATTTAAATCAAGGAAATTAAATTCGTTTATAGAGAAGCAAAAGTTTCATCAGCATTTTAAAAGTTCGAACATTTGATGAAATTATAAAAATTTAATTATTTCATGTGCGTACATACAAATGTGAATATTATAATGTATATGTATAGCAAAATCGTTATTGTTTCATATTTTCTAGATTTTGGACATTCGATGTAGACCATGAATAGAAAACCAATGTATCTTCTACTAATTAACTTTTGGACAATGCGTGTCACCTATTCACAAAGGCTTTGATCAAACAACTTACTTAATTGTTCAGGAATTATTATATACCCTCAATGTTGTCACCAACTCCTCATAGGATTTCATTGAATCTGTGTGAAAACCAAATCAACGACTTAAGTATCATCTGTTGGCCATAATAATATTCGGCTTACGAATTCTAAAAGGAGTCCTGTCCTTGTCTATATAAAGCATATGGAAAGCAATCAGGCAGAAGGACAATATACTTCATTAAGCCATCCTCCGTACACATACATATCTTCTAATTTTCCACTCCACCTCCACCTTATGAACAAAGAATATAAGAAAAAATATCCGAACAAATGGTTGGCTGCGTCCTAGATAAAATTAATTACATCTTAAGGATGAAAATAAAGTAAGTTGTAAGTATAGATAAGTGCAAAGAAGAAGAAACCTTTTGTGCTCATAAATTGTTTTATAATCATAACCCCTACAAATTTCCACTCCCAGTAGTCGGAAGGGTCTCGACCTCAGAACTTAATGTGATTTGTCTAAGAAAACGAAGCTACTAACAAGCTGCATTAAACTTTTTACTGAAGGTAATGGAGATTTTAATATACGGGCTTTGGGACTTACAGGGCATCATTTTTTAAATTTTGAAAAGAGTGTGTAAATGAGTATAAATTGATAGCATGAATATTTGCTTTGTTCGCAAGGCTTATGCGTTCTTCAAACAAAAAAATGTCTGCCCTGTCATTTTAATGCTTGGAAAAGTATTAATTTTTCCCTCTAACAGGTATTCAACGTATAAGAGTTTTACTTTGGGATCTATCCCACATACCTTCAGTTGTGCACCTATAATCAGTTTTTTTTTTAATTTAGGAAACTATTTTCTGGGGTGGTTTATCTTTATAGTTTGGAATTTGTAAGATTTGATATTACAAGTTAACTATAAAGGGGTATAGTTAAACGAAACAAGAAAACTTTTTCTACCAAAGTTTTATCTCCGTTGAGAATAGAATTTCACAGTTGCGTGATTTTGTGGGTTTATGCAGGAATTTGTGTAACTTATTACTTTTCAGGCTTCCAGAAAACACATTATTGATGCAAATATTGTGGAGGAATTTATGATTAGTAATAGCTTAGTTTGTAACAGAACAAGCATTGGATAAATTAGAAATTTATATAATTATGTACATCAATAAACAGAAAATTCTTCACTAAATTCTATCATGGTTATCAGCTTTTTTTCTTTTCATATTTAGATGTTTGATACAAATATGTATGTATGCATGTAAGTATGTATGTATTTATGTAGCTGCAGAACAAAATATAAAATATCATAACGATTTCACAATAGGTAGCTTATGAAGTTTAAATAGCTTAACTATTATACAAAAATAATAAACGAATAAAGCATATTCACATGAAAAAAAGTCCAACCCTACTTTTATTCAATCAAAGCTTTGCTTAGAGAAATATTGCTAAGCAATATAACTACTTGAAAATCTAACAAAATTCTTTATTTTTTTTTTACAAAATATAAGTTAACACATTGAACACTCACTCCACTTGAAGAGATGACCAACAGAGAAATCCATAAACAACCCGACCATCTGGAAGCAATAAAATAGACCCGAAATTTGAGTATCGGAATGCAAGAGAAAAACATGTGCATCATCCAAGGCCGTCTTTACCCTTTTGGGGGCCCTGGGCACTTTTCGAAAATGGCGCCCCTGTATGATTATATAAAAATGTTATGTTGTGTAATAAAGGTATACAGAAAAATTCACATAACTTTGAATTAATATTTATTCTTTTAATTTTTTAAATAAATAATATTTTTTTAATTCATTAAAAAGATAAATAATTATTGCAGCATTTTTTCCTTTTTTCGGATCCACTTAGGTACTCATGATTGTTTAGACATATTTTGATTTAATATAGTATATTTTATTTTTTAAACTCCTTTAGTAGTAAGAGATAGAAAAAGAATGCTATGCAAATATGAATTTATGCAAGAACAAAAATTATAAGCCGTTGTAGTGGTTTCTTAATAAACTAAAATTTTAAATAAAAAAATTTTAAAATGTTTTTGAGAAAAAATTTTGGTACGCCAATTTAAATTTTATATTATATATTATATTATATCGAGCCGCTTTCGAGATATTGAATTTTCAAAAAAAAAAAAAACATTTTTCTTTCCAAATTCAAAAAAATATTTTTTTTTTAAAGTTTTGAAATGCTATGTTTTTTTAAACTTTTTGGAAGCATCTCTATAAAAAATTTCATTAAGATCCGTTATGTCATTAATGAGAAATTCAAAATTCGAAAAATGGTTCTATGGTAGGTACAAGCTGTAATATCTTAATTTCAAAATTTTTTTTTATTAAATTAAAGATTATAAAAATTAATTGAAAGAAAAAAAAATTTATAAAAATTGAATCGGTCATTTCAAAAACCTCTTAAGTCACATTTTTTTCCAAAATGCTTTTTTTGCTGAAAATGGTTCCTTAAAGGGAGATGCGTATTCTGGGTAAGAACCACGTAAGTCTGCACATTCCTTCCCCTTCAAATAATACCGTGGGAAAGAGGTTTTTGCATGCACTACCAAAATGACCGTAGCAGTTTTATGACAGAGTTTTTTAAATTTCCTTTACTCTGATTGGTTTAACAATATTCAAATCTTCAATTTGATAACAACCGCAACTAATGTCATAATTGCATCTTTCACATAACTTTTTTCTGCGAAAAGTAATTTTAGTTTTAAAAACGTCTTCAAGTGAAACAGAGAGTGATGGTGCGTTGAAAAAGAAGAGACCGTGTAATTCCTTAAAGTATACCTTAATGAAATATTATAACAAATTAGAAAATTGAAAGACAAGTATAAACTAATTATCTAAGAGATTTGAAAAACCGAAAAACTGTCGATATCAAGTTGCGGAAGAGTAGAATCATATGTCGAAGTAAGATCATTGAGCTTGATATTTCTAAGGCATTGATTTATTGATTTTGGCATCAAGCTCTTACGAGTATATCGAAAATACGTGAGTTTGCTATCAATGAAGCCCTTATTCGTTGGATTAGAAATGCTGGGGGCCGTTTAGTCTCGGACTCTCTTTCTCATTTTTATGAATGATCTCTAAAACTTAATGATCTTTTGCACTTCATTGTCTATCTCAGCTTTTCATACTCATCCGTCTCGTCCATCTCATTAGATGTTTAGAAAATATAGTCATAGAGCTAAAAACTGAAGATGTTTTGGAATTCTTGAAATGGTGGCCAAATTTGTACAAAAAAAACATGTTTGTCAACACTGAATCTTATAGAAAAAAGTCCCACAAAAACAGAAAAGAGCACCTTCGACATACATAAGCTTTAAGTATGCTTTACATAGAAAAGGTACTATCATAGAAATATATTGACGCATTGATTAAACATTCATTCTTATTAATAAAGAAAGTTACAACTTCTGTTTCACTTCTATCGGCCAAGGCTTATGTTTTAAAAGTGCCCATCAATAAGAAAATGTTGAAGATAATCAATCTATGCACCTTAAAGATATTAAAACATGACGAAACGTTATTCTTAAGTGTAATTTTCAATAATAAGCTATACAAAACATGATTTATACCATTATTTTGGTTAAATTATATACCACTTACCCCAGTCCTTGCTAAAACAACTTAAGTCAAGAACAGTTTTTTAAGTTTTTTTCATTATTTTTATTAATAAACTGTGAATTTTTTTCGCTTTTTATTTTTTTTACCACTAAAATATTTAATTAAGCATAAAAAAGTAGTTTAAAACTCATTTGTTTGTGCATGAAACAGTTTTTATTGATTCCTGAAAAATTCTAATTGAATGACTTATGAGGTTTTTGAAATGACCGATTCAATTCTAGGCGCCGTTTTCGAGAAAAACACGATTTTTGAAAACCATTTTTAAAATTTTTTTTACATTTGTATGGTTGATACCTTTAGTTTTAGGTAAAATAAATTTTTGTATCTTACATCTTGTAGATTTTATTAAGAGACTTTTATTTATCAAGTTTAAAAAAAACTAGCATGGGATTTTCGAAATATTTGAATATTTTTTAAAAATCCAAAATTTTTTTTTCGAAAATTTGAATACACAATTCTATTTAAGTTCTTGGTGAGCTTCAGCAAAAAAAAAAAAAAATTATAAAAATCGGTGGTATTTTTTTTTGAGAAAATCAAAAACAAAAAAAAAATGGTTCCATGGGGGGTACCCTCAATAACCATTTTTCGCAAAATTTTTAACAACTATTACCTATCTTTAACAAAATGAATTTTTTTGTATCTCTTTTATAAATCTTCCGAACAGTTTTTGAAGAAAAAAATATTTGTAAAATTTCGAAAAAAATTCGTATGGCAGTTACCGTTATTTTTGGTCTTAAAAAAACAAGAAAAAAAACGTTTGGGGGAAAAAAATAAAAATGATATCCACCAAGTTTAAAGAAAATCGGCTGAGCTGTTTAGGCTGTAGTCGAACAGATGGACAGACAGACAGAATTGCGAGACACACTTTTTTAGTATTTGCTATACTCGTAATGTCAACTTTGATCAAAATCTCGAGTTCGATTTTTTTTACGAATGCATAACTTGCCTTATAGTACCTATAAGTCGCAAGTAAAATACCAAATGAGCAAAGTCGCATACTAATACCATTGTATATAAACTTTACAATGCAAATACTACCAGAGTATATCTGAACATTCCGCATGCGCAAAAACGATTCGACTATACACTTATCCTTTTCTTTACTATTGACCTATAGAACAAATAGTGAGGAGCGTAATCTTTCATCTATCTCATTAAATGCACAAAAACAAAAACTCTTTACCTCTTTACCTTGAAATCTTAAAAAATTGAGTGCCGTTCATCCGACGGATAGTTAAATCGCCTATGTATGAGTTACTGCGTTCATGCAAACTTGTATGCGCGTTGCAAATATAGAAACACCATTGGCGCAAAATTTTAGTTAAATTAGTAGGATGTTTAAGCTATTTTAGTATGAAACTAGGTTAAAACAACGATTTTGCAAATTTTAATCAAATAAAGCATCAAACTTTCTTTACCCT
Source organism: Philhelius festivus (assembly GCA_963931855.1). Classification (NCBI taxonomy): domain Eukaryota; kingdom Metazoa; phylum Arthropoda; class Insecta; order Diptera; family Syrphidae; genus Philhelius; species Philhelius festivus. The sequence goes on from OZ007555.1 coordinate 81,489,075, forward strand.
TTTATTAAAGTTAAAACCATCAAATACCTATTTTATTTTTTTTTAGTATCGTGCTATTTACAACTTCCACAAAAGGTCTGTTTACTTAGTTTTCTGTACGAGCTGTCATTCTTTTACGTGTGTTCAGAAGCAATTTATTAAGAAAATTGCTTTAGTACGATACAAGTTAGAAAATGTTTAAAATTAAGAATGAGTTAGTAAGCTACATACTTTAAAGTTAGCAAATTGTTAAGTAGTATCATACTATTACCTTAATAATATGCTGTTTAAATTTTGCGCCATTATCTTTATTTTTCCATACAGTGATATTCAAATGTGTGTTTTTTTTGTTGTTTCTGTCAGAAAGCAAACTGCATTGCCACTTAGTTAGTAATTCACAGCGGAGCATTGTTTATAGGTGCTTCATATTTCTGTTTTAATTTGAATATAATTTCGCAGGGAATGTGATTTAAAATGTTCAGCAAAGGTTGTTGTTCAGCAAAGAAAGTACGAATTCTGATCATTCTTTATCTTTATGCATCTAAAATTGTATCGAAATATTTTTTTTTCTTGAAAATAGAATAATAGAGGTTAAGTGATGTTTCAGCAATTTGGGGGCCCCTGGTGATTGCGGGGCCCTGGGCCCGGGCCCAGTGGGCCCAGTTGTAAAGAAGGGTCTGGCATCATCCCAAGACCAAAGCATCCCTAATCAAACAATAGAACAAAGAACTGGTGGAATATAAATGCTCCTGTCAGCAGCCAAGAGACCAATCGATCCGCAGCAGTACAACAACCAAGTCACTTTATATTTGTATATATTCTTTGTATTAGATTTAGTTGTTTTTAAATAAAGTTTTTTTCTATATCAAAAATTCCGCTAAATTAATTAATTTATATGAATATTGCGTTGATTTGTGTTACAAAAATGGACAGTGATGAGCATGAGGAGAGTGTCCTACGAAATAAAGCCAGTATAAAAATTCGGACGCGGCTTTGCCGCCGGTTACATGGTGAAAACTGCAGATTGATTTGGAAATTGATTTTTAAATATGTTTTTGGTTTTTGATTACCAATTAATTCAACAAATCATGGTACATTTTTCATATTCTTTACATTATAAAAATGAATTGTTGTTTCGTTTGCTTGCTTTTATATCTCGGGCTTAGCTATACTCCGCATTTGATGTTTCTTGTTAGAATGGAATTTTTTTGAAGCAGGCTTTTATAGGAATAAAAACGAATTTCTTTCTAACACACAAATTATCAAAAGCAGAGTTCAAAAATACGACTTAGAAATTGATGTTTTTGTCACTACATAATTTGATTTTACTGTCTTAAGCATGTATTCGGTCATAAAACAAAAAAGATTTGGCACTCGCTTCATCTGGAATTTCGGGTACATCATTGGAAGCTGGTCGGACTGCACATTCTGAACCCATTTTAACATTGAAGATTCAAACTAATGCAACGTCCACATGTATAGTATTCCAAAGAACTCTGAAATGGCAGACGTATTACAAAAATGTAATATTTACCTATCATTGGAAGACTGCAGAATGGTTCATAAAAAGTCATCGGAAGCTTTGAAGAGAACATTGAAAGATCTTCGAGTTTGGTGGTACCTTTGTATATATGGGTTTATCCGTGCAAATTTTAACTTTTGCCATGCGTCGAAATATATAGACATTATTATTAAATATTCAGGTTTTAGAACTTATAATATTATATATATCATTGAGTTTTAACTATTCAATTTATAAAATGAACCATCGAGATAGTGCGAAAGTTTTTTAAATCGAAAAAATCATCGAATATTGAGACTTTTGGCTGCGTGCGTGGATAATTAACATTTTGTATTATTGCAAAAATAATGTTTAACATAAGATCACTTAGTACAATTTTTGTTTTTTCAGATAAATGAAGGTCAAAATTAATTGAAATCATTCATTTTGAGTGCGTGCCTTCCTTATAAATAATCCTATATGTTATAAATTTTAGAAAAAACTGCCATGCGTGATTTTTCGTAAATCTTTAATTGTCACAAATTTTCGTGTCTATTTTTTTAACGTTGATCATGGGGCATTTTGTATGGTCTGCATCATTATCTAAGCTATCTAGAGTAAAAAAAACTTTGGCTTCAATGCGTGCTTCATTATGTACAAATTTTATGAAGTTAACAAAACGAACATAAAAAACGTAACTGTTTCATAAAGGCACATTTTTTACTAGCACACCAAAGCATTGTTTGATTATACCCTTACAATGAGCGTAATTTAAACCGTAGAAACTATAAAAAAAAATGGTAAAAGTGTTAAACAAATAAGTTTGAAAAAAGAAGCTGTGAAGATTACAAATAAAAACCAAATCAATTAACTCGGTTCCTAAAATAAATTATTTTAAATTTATTTTTCTATACTTTATGCCTTTATAATCTTCAAGAAATAATACATATGAGTTATTTTGAAGTTTTTTATTTATTCGTGGTCTATAATTGAAGAAAAACTCAAATTTACATGCGTGCCTTAATTTTTTTTGTGTGTTTTCAAACTCAAGAAGTTAAAATTTACAGGGATAAGCCCATATAATCTATAGTATTATCATGGAGCGTGATTTTGTATTGCGAACGCTAGCCTGGTGGTGGCGCAGAAATTAGCGCACGCTTTTACAGTGGTGAGTAGGATAACTTACAAAACAAGTAGTAAAAAAGAGAATATTTTATTATTAAATTTAGCAAAGACAAATCTAGCAATTGCAGTCCCTAGCCTTAAGATGTCGCCACAATCTTTCGCCTTCTTGATAGTACTATATAAGTTTTATATACAAAGGTGGTACTTAATATTAGTGGCCGGTGATTCTTGTCAAACATTGTCAGTAATTCCACGATTAACTCCAGCAGATGAATTCAATGCATACTTGAAATCTTCTTATTTTGGAGATTATGTAAGAAAAAAAATCAGATTAATATGAATCCAATTACAATATGATTGATCGGCCGCTGAGTTTTCCAAGCAGTTGTTAGATCTCGACTGAAAAGGTAAAGTATCTTAAGTCGACTTAAGATATTTCGCGTTTTTTTGTTGATCCTTAGTGCCATTCTAAAAAGCTACAGTTCTGTGTTATCGGCTTCCTTCTATCTCACTCCTGTGCTTTTTTATAGACAAAAACAACTTCATCTTATGTTCAAAAGACACATCTTTACACGCGGTAAAATATCTTAAGTCCACATAAGATTGTGTGTTCTGCTTAATTTTAAAACCTAAAATAGACTTAAGATTATATTGGCTTAAGACTTTTTTATTATTGTGAAATCGTAAATCATATTAAGTTGACTTAAGATGTTTTCGCGCGTGCAAACAGGAACAAAAGTCATCCTTAAGTCGACATAAGATAAAATCCTTAAAAAAATTCCAAAAAAGTGTGAAAACGCAAATCATCTTATGTGAACATGAGATGAATTTTTAAATTTAAAACTGAAATTTTTCGCTCCCTAAGTAGTCATAGGATATTTTACCGTTTGCAAACCTAAAACAATTTCCGTAATAACAATGACATAAGATATTTTTAAGCGTATTTTGTTTCTAGATTGCCTTTTGTGCGACCGTTTTTCTTATTTTTTCATTTAGTGTTTCAGACAGTTTTGTTTCATACGCGATTGAAAAATTATTACAAATGAAACACATACGTATACAACAAAAAAGAGTTGAATTGCACGAATTTGGAATTAAAAATACATTTTATAAAAATAAAACATGGATTTAATGAGACAAAAATGTTCACATGTATGAAATTGACGTCTGATTTCCAGAAAACTAAGAATTTATTCACACAAAGCTCAAAAATAGTTTTATTTTTTAAAAAATTTGTTTGCTAGACATTTCTCCAAAGCTTTTCAAGAATACAATTTGGGATACCAATTTTAATTAATTACGTAGTAGATAGTATTGGCGAATACTTCTAAAAAGACTTTTGCGCCAGTCAAACAACTTATTATTTTTAATTTCTTTGTATGATACTACTTAACAATTTGCTTACTTTAAAGTAGTTTACTAACTCATTCTTGGTTTAAAACATTTTCCAAATAGTATCGTACTAAAGGAATTCTTAATAAATTGCTTCTGAACACACCGAAAACATTGACAGTTCGTGCAAAAAACTAAGTAAACAAACCTTTTGTGGCGTTTCTAAAAGCACAATATTCTTACAATTATTTTAACTTTAATAAAAGAGTAGATATAGATATAGTATGATGCTATATTCGAATAAAATTTGCTAAATCGTTGATTTAACTTCGTTTCATATTAAATCAGCTTTAACGTGGGTCGTACTAATTTAATTAAAATTTTGTGGCATTGATTTTAGGAAATAATTTCAAAAAATAATCGTTTCACTTATTTTGAAGATATTGATTTTTCAAAAAACAAAATTAGATTTTTTTTTTCAAAAGATCCAAAAAATATTTTTGAGCATGTTCTTGTATAAAATATTATTTTAAGCTTCGGGGGCTCCTGCTAAAAAAAATGGTTTAAATCGTTAGAACCGTTAATGAGAAAGTCGAAAATAAAAAGAAAAAGATTGTGTGTACTGACGTGCGCGCGGTAGAAGTAAATATTCCTTACATGTCGCTGTCTTTGACTGATAGAATGTCGTTTTGACACGTCACTGACAGCTGCATAGACATTTTTTTACCCCCAACGCCGGAAAAGAAGTTTTACTTAAAAAAAAGGTTCTATGACAGGTACCGTTAATAACATGTTATTCAAAAATTTTATTTTATCAAAATCTTGAGAGCCGTTTTCGAGATAAATAAGATCTTACACTACGGGTGCGATACCGTTAGTTTCGGAGGTAAGAACTATTTTCAATTTCTCCTATCTCCCCTTGGGTCCCTTAGGTACATTTTTTCCAATAGTTTTTTGTTATTATTAATTTGACTTTTAAAAATATGTTTTCATGTAACATTTTTTACAATGATCAATGATTTTTTTTAAATAATTTAATAATTTATTTTATATTTTATTTTAATATTTTTTAAATAAATTATTTGAATAAAACTAACCTGTTTCTATTCTGTGAACCAAATGTGATTTTATAGCCTTTTTTTAAAGAAATTCAAGTCTTTATTAGTTATTTTTTTTTTTATTATTATTAAAGCTCTATAGAACAAATGTGACTTTTTCATATACGACTTAAATAAAAACCACCAAATATCATCTTAAATCTCTTTTTTCCCACTTTTGCACACGCAACTCATCTTAAATGGACATAAGAATTGAAAACGTCCTTCGAAAACGCAAGGCAAAATATCTTATCTCAACTTAAGATTTTGGAAATTAATATAAAATTCAATTTATAGAAAAAGCCAAACTATCTTAAGTCATATTTTTCCTCATAACGACCAAAATATTAAAAATATCTTTTCGAAAATAATTTCAAAAAAAAGATCATAAAATTTTACATATAAATGCTTTGTTGAATAAGGTCTATATTTGAAAGATTTTTTGGGATAAAGCTTTGAAATGTTTTTTAGCTCTCCTGAAAAATCATCAAAATTGACTTAAGATACTTTACCTTTTCAGTCGAGAGATATACTCATTGATTATGGATTAATAACATTGTCAGAAAATTTTTATTAAATTACCCAAACCAAAGAAAAAATATGATTGAAAAGGGTTTTCTAAATATTAGGCAGCTATGCAAAGATCACTCCTGGCTGAGTGAACGGGCAATACTAGCAGGAAGAAAAATAAAGATTGGGCTATTCAAAATGAAATAAATGCTGAATTCGTATCATATATGTATGTATGTTATATCAGAGCCTACTTGTGCGCCCCCACATAATTCCATTAAAGAACTTGACTTCAATTTCAATGTAAACAATTCAATGTAAATAATTCAAAGATGATACAACGATCATAGAACGCATAATCAGCACTTTCTTGCCTTCAGCAACTGTACAAAAAGCACAATATATAAGATCGTTGCATCATCCGCAGCCAAACAAAGGTTTGCTGCGTAAGCATATTAATAATATAAAAGAGATCTCCAGATCTCATTTCAGTTTAGTTTTTTGTCGTCTTCTACTTATAGCCGATGATTTCCCCCGACCCACGGTAAGGGATCAGAAGCTTTTAAATAAAGTGTCATAAGTAAAAATTGTCTTTTATTTCTTGATTGCCCTGTTCTCACGAACAGGAAGAAAGATTTTTTTTAATCTTAAAAGAAGACTCGATTAAAATTGGCGCAGTCGGTAGGATTGCACAAATCGTGTAATCCTTGTAAAAATCTACCGTTCCGTTTAAATAGTGAAGTAAATTTCAAAAATAAGTTTTTCTGCGAAAAAGAGTAAACAAACCTTTGAGTCTACGACTAATACGGTGCACATTGGAAAATGTTATAGATTTTTGATCAGAAACATCCAATTATTTTCCACTGTGCGGTGCCGCGAATAAATAAAAATAAATTTCGCGATCAAAACATTTTTCAATGCAAAAAGAAATATTTCAAAGAAATAAGTCGAACGAAAATCGGCAGTGAAATTTCAATGAATAAAAACATTGCATGAAAAGACATTGAACCGAACATAAATCGGGTGTTAAATTAACTAAAATTCAATGCAAAAAATATTCGAGTGAAAATCGAATAATTTCGAACTAAAATCGAAAAAAAAAAATAAATAAATTAATTAGTAGCTCACTCCAATTAAAATGGTAATGCTACAAAACTCCATAGAGGAGAATTAATTTAAAAGTGAAAAGAACAATACAAATGAATGCACCCTTGTGTATAAAGTGCAGTATTATAATATTTTATATATATAAAAGTGCTCAAAAAAAAAAAAAAAAAATTAAAGGAAGAGTGGCATGACCATAAGCCCCAACGTGATCGAAATTGAAGGAAGAGTGGCATGACCAATAAGCCCCAACGTGATCGAAATTGAAGGAAGAGTGGTATAACCATAAGCCCCAACGTGATCGAATGAAAGCAGTTTATAGTCGATTAAAAGAATCGAAGCTTAGCAGACATCAACTGCATAACCAACAAAGGAATCTACAAAATACCAAAATGGAGCAAGCAGCAGCAGCAGTAATAGCAGCACAACAACCACCAGTAGCAGGAGGTAATAGTTTAAGAAATTTAGAATTAAATCCCTTAAAATATATTGAACGTTTCAAAATTTCGATGGTAAAACGGAAGATTTGCCAATATTTATTTCCAACGTAGATGACATTATTCCGACATTACTAACTTATAACGCACAATCACAAAAAATGTGCATTAATATCCTCAAGAGTAAATTTATTGGTAGAGCTAGACAAGCAATTGAAATTCATACACATCTCACGAGATGGGTAGACATCAAGAATATGCTTTTAGAAAATTTTGGTGGTTTCAAAAATTCATATCAATTGTATGAAGATTTGAGAGCTTCTCAATTTAGAGGCGACCTAGTAAAGTTTTATAATCATATACAACGCGCTCTTTCATTGTTAAATCAAAAATGTTTGCAAGAAAACAATGTTTTAGATATTCCTCGCAATAATGAAACTGCACTTAACATTTTCAAAGAAAGGTTACCGATACCTATGAGAACAATTCTTTATGCCCTAAAACCCACTTCTATGGAATCTGCTTTACATGAACTTAGTAATGCAGGGTTTACCACAAAACAATATAGTGAGACAAATAATAATAATGAGAAACAAAAATACATGAATAAAAAATTTGAAGAAAGACATGAAAACAAAAATTATAATAACAATAATAATAGTAAAAATTCTAATAATAGAGACAAAAAAAATTGGCAACCAAAATATTATGTGCCTAGACAAGATAACAATTATAACAATAATAACCAACAAAATAATTATCAAAATAATCAAAATTATAATTATCGGCAATATCCTCAAAAATTTGAACCTATAGATGTTGATCCAACATCATCTCAAATAAGACGGGCACCTAAAGCTAATTATATAGAAAAAAATAAAGTACAAGCAAATATCTAAGACAATAATGCAAATTTTCGGTATGTTGCCTCGGAACAACAATCGGATTGCCCTTTGTTAAATTAACAAAAGGAAACATTACTTTTAGAATGTTATTAGACACAGGAGCAACAAATAGTCTTCTAAGAGAAGAAGACGCCCAAAAAATTATATCAAAACAAGAGAAATCCCTTTGCTTATACAAACAGCAGGAAAACCAATAACCATAAATAAAGAAATTGTTATACCAAAAGAAAAATTCATCTTTCCAGTTGTTAAGGACTGTGAATTTCAAATTCATACATTTAGTTCCGAATTCAACGGAATAATAGGAAATAATATTTTAATCCCAAATAATTGTGAAATAGATTATAAAAAGAAAATTTTGAAGTTGAACGGTAATAGCATACCTTTTTTCCTCAGCAAAAATGAAGAAGAGGAGTATGAAAGTACAATCAATTACTTCAATAATATTTTACCAGAAAATACAATAATAAACGATTCTTTCACAAATGAACTTAGGACTGAGCATTTAAACTCAGAAGAAAAAATAAAACTTACAAAATTATTAAAAACAAATAAAAATTCTTTTTATCATAAAGGTGACGATTTAAGTTTCACCAACCATGTTAAGCACAAAATACCGACGGAAAACACTTCCGCTATATACACGCGAATCTATAGGTATCCTGAGATACATAAAAAAGAAGTAAATAAGCAAATAGCAGAAATGCTTGAGCAAGGAATTATACGACCAAGCAATTCCCCATATAACGCCCCGATTTGGGTAGTACCAAAAAAAGAAGATAATACAGGCAATAAAGAATGGAGGATAGTAATAGACTATCGAAAACTTAATCAGGTAACAAAAGAAGACAAATTCCCAATACCAAATATAGAATCAATTTTAGACAAGTTAGGAAACTGTAATTACTTTACTACATTAGATCTAACGAAAGGCTTTTATCAGATAGAAGTTGAAGAAAAGGATAGAGAAAAAACGGCTTTCTCTACACTCTCCGGTCATTATGAGTTCATTCGCATGCCTTTCGGATTAAAAAATGCCCCGGCAACTTTTCAGCGACTTATGAACGAAGTTCTTAAAGAACATATTGGTAAAATATGCTACGTCTATTTAGATGACATAATTATATTCTCTTCAAGCCTTCAAGAACACATGGATTCACTCCATAAAATTTTAGTTACACTTAAAAAAGCAAATCTCAAAATATCATTAAATAAATCAGAGTTTTTACGAAAAGAAACAAATTTTTTAGGTCACATTTTAACCTCTAACGGAGTAAAACCCGACCCAAGGAAAATAGAAACTATTAAAAAATTTCCCATACCAAAAACTGTCAAAGAAATTCAATCCTTTCTCGGATTAACTGGTTACTATCGCAAATTTATCTGCGATTATGCAAAAATAATCAAACCCTTAACTCTATGCCTAAAGAAAGACAGTAAAATAAATATAAATGATCAAGATTACAAAGAATCTTTTCATACATTAAAAAATTTAATGACAAATGATCTAATAAATAGACATCCAGATTTTAGTAAAACATTTACACTAACAACTGACGCATCAAATTTTGCAATTGGCGCAGTTTTAAGCCAAACACATGGTCCCCTTTCATTCTCCTCTAGAACCTTAAACCAACATGAGTGCAATTACAGCACCATAGAAAAAGAATTGTTAGCAATTGTTTGGGCTACCGCTCAATTTAGGCACTACCTTTATGGAAGAAAATTTATAATAAAAACAGACCATCGCCCTCTTGTATGGTTACAAAATCTAAAAGAACCAAATAGTAAATTACAGAGATGGAAAATAAAACTCGAAGAATATGACTTTGAGATACAATACATACAAGGAAAGGAGAATAAAGTAGCTGACGCCCTTTCTCGCGTAAAAATAAACGTACTAGAACAAGATGACCTAGCTACACAACACAGTGCCGAATCAGATAGTTCTCATCTTATTCCTATTAGCGAAAAGCCGATTAATTTATTTAATCGACAAATAATACTTGAAATCAGCGAAAATGATCATCAAGAAGTTATTTACCCGCATGTTGGAAAAAGAAGACTAATTTTCAGTAGAAAAGAATATAAAGAAGAAGATTTTATAAACATAATAAAAGAAGTAGACACAACAATATTAAATTGTATATATGTCGAAAATAATGAAATATTTAAAAAATTTCAAGATACATGGGAAAAAGAAAATACAACAGGAAGTAAAATATTATATAGAAGCATGATTTTATTAAAAGATATAAAAGAACTTGAAGCAAGAGAAATAATATTAAAAAACCATAAGAATCACAATCACACGGGAATTGAAAAAATATATCTAGAACTAAAACGAACATTTTATACACCCAACTTTAAAAACCTAATCAACAAAATAATAAATAATTGCTCAACATGCATGGCAAAGGCAGAAAGAAATCCAATAAAACTGCCATACGAGAAAACTGAAACTCCAAGAAATCCTAACGAACATTACCACATTGATATATGGTTTGTAAGCAGAAAAGAAAAATATATTTCATGCATTGACAAATTTTCCAAATTTGCAGCAATTGAACCAATTAAAACAAAAACCTATGTAGATGTAATAAGCGCTCTTACTAAAATTTTCTCATACATGAAAAAACCAAATCAAATAACTCTAGATAATGAAAATGCATTCGTATCAGAATCACTAAAAAACTTTTTAGAAAATCAAGAAATATCTGTACATTACTGCACAGCTAATAGACACACCGGAAATTCCGACGTTGAAAGACTTCATAGTAGCTTAAATGAACACATGAGAATTTTAAAACAACTACAAGAATCTAACGAAGAAGATATACCAATAAAACATGCTCATAAAGCACTTGAATCATACAACAACGTAATTCATTTAACTATTCAAGAGAAACCAATAGATGTTCACTATAATAAATTAGATAACAAAATGATATACGAAAGAATAGAGAAAGCAAAAATTAAAACTTTAAACAAAATTAATATAGGACGAAAAGATAAAGAAATAGATGAAAACTATATAAAAATAACACAACCCGAAAAAATTAAAAGTAAAATCACACCTAAACATAAAAAAGTAAAACTATTAAATAAAATACATAAAAAATACACACTTGACATAGGTAATAAATATAAAAAGATTAAAAATAGAATAGCCCATAAAGATCAATTCCATGTAAAAAAGAAATTCACACAAAATAACACTTTTAGATCCAATGCAGAAAACGCATCGAACTTGGCAACACATGGCTCAACTATACATCATACTGATAGTCATACTAAAAACTCTCAACCCAGTACAAGCGGAGTTAGAAGTCATTGACTTAAACAAAGGAAATGGTTTCACTTTAATCCAACTGGAAGAGTACCCATTAATAAAAAGTTATGATACAATTCTCCATGTAATAAATTTAACAGAGTACGAAAGAAATATACAAATCATGGAAATCAATGTAAAAAGAATGCCTGAAGAAAATGAAAACATTTTGAGAAAAATGACAAAAATAAGAAAAGAGTTTGAAATCCTTTTACCTCATCCCATACAAAATAGAAATAAAAGAGGTTTAATAAATATCATAGGAACAGGAATGAAGCTTCTATTCGGTACTATGGATGAAAATGATCGCCAAGATATCGAAGAACATTTACAAATAATCGAAACAAATAACCATAACGAAATTACAAATCTAAATAATCAAATTATAATTAACGATAAATTTAATAAGCAAATTAAAATATTAACTGAAACTCTAAATAATGAAACCAACGACATAATCGAAAGAATCAACACATTTATAGGCACTTATGATTACGTAAAAGATATAGCCAAAATTCAGTACGAGATAAAATTAAGAGAAAACCTCGATTATCTACACGAGGACATAGAAAAAATCAAAGAAATAATTATGACATCAAGATTAGGAGTACTAAGCAGAGATATACTAACTGCAGAGGAAATAAATAAATACGGTATTAATCTAAACAACTTAGAAGAATTAAATCTCAGTTTAGCTCTGTATAAAAACAATATTCTATTTGTCATAAAAATACCAAAGTTCACAGATGAATTATACAAAAAAATATACGTTCAACCTGTCCCGAATAAAGATAATAAATTAGAATTAAAATTAAAAACAAACATTTATTTAACAAATGATCAAATTATTTATGAAAATACAAAATACATTAAAAATTTAAGCAAAATAAATGATGATTGTATCGAAAATATTCTTAAGAAATCAATGAATTGTAACTTAATAAGAAATATTAATGAGAAAGTTTTAGAAATAGGAAACAATAATCTTGTATTAATTAATCTAAAACAACAAGAATTAAATCAAAATTGTAATAATCAAAAAATTGTGTTAAAGGGTAATTATCTTATAAGATTTGAAAATTGTAAAGTAAACATAAATGATAAGATATACGAACGAAAATATTATAAACATGAACCATTAATTCCAAATACAATTGAAAATATTAACTATACCAAATCAAAAGATATAACTTTTGAAGAATTGCATTATCAAAATATACAAAACTTAAAAGAAATTGAAGAACTAAAATACAAGCACAAACATACAAATATAACATTGTACATGATAATTTCAATCATTATACTTACCATAATCCTTTTTATCTATTTGAAATGTAAAACTAAACATAGGAAGATAATTAACAATGTAAATCTTCCAACGGTTACTTTCCAACCATTAGAAGACTCTAAGGGGGGAGGTGTTATATCAGAGCCTACTTGTGCGCCCCCACATAATTCCATTAAAGAACTTGACTTCAATTTCAATGTAAACAATTCAATGTAAATAATTCAAAGATGATACAACGATCATAGAACGCATAATCAGCACTTTCTTGCCTTCAGCAACTGTACAAAAAGCACAATATAAGATCGTTGCATCATCCGCAGCCAAACAAAGGTTTGCTGCGTAAGCATATTAATAATATAAAAGAGATCTCCAGATCTCATTTCAGTTTAGTTTTTTGTCGTCTTCTACTTATAGCCGATGATTTCCCCCGACCCACGGTAAGGGATCAGAAGCTTTTAAATAAAGTGTCATAAGTAAAAATTGTCTTTTATTTGTTGATTGCCCTGTTCTCACGAACAGGAAGAAAGATTTTTTTTAATCTTAAAAGAAGACTCGATTAAAATTTGTATGTGAAAAAAAATCCTAGAATGGAAAAACTTCAGGAAGATCGCATATCATTACTCGAAAACCAAACTTTTGACCAAATAAACTATCACGAAAATATTTTCGTTTTTAATTTATTTTCTTTTACGTGACCTTTTTTTGGTCAAAATAATTTTGTTCTTAATTTTATTAATTTTCTTATAAATGATTTTCTTTGTAGTTTCCACAAAAAAAAAATAAACATCTCTCAGGCGGACATTCTCATTCACAACAATAAAATTATTTTGAAGGTATTCACTTGATAAATTCAATTGATAAATTCTATTAACCGTCATTCGGTTCATAGTTAAACTTCGCAATAAGGGTGAAAAATTGAACAAGCTTCTTTTCACGGTTTACTGGCAGGTGCTGTTGTTTCTGAAACAAAAAAAAAGTCAATTTCCCCCTGCATTTAAAGAAAATCACTTCCGCGAATTTGGCCGAAGTTTTAACGGTAAACAGATTTACATTATGTATGATGGATTGCGTGGCTTATTCTTAAGATTGATTAAAAACTCGAGTTTGATTTTGTCAACTGATTATTTCTAGTAAGTGATCACCATTCACGACGGGCGCATCGGTACACCGACCGCCGCGCCGCACAGTGGCCCGTTTATGCAAAAGTGCTTGCGAAATTCATATTTCGGGTGGGTTTATAATGCAAAACTTTTACATTTTCTGAATTAACAAATGTTTGGAGCTCTAGTAATCGCAAAAATTATTTGATTTGTATGAACGGTTTGTCTTGTAGAGCTAGTCAAAGTTGACAAATATTTAAGGTGAGAAAAAAACATTTTTTTTTTATTTTTTTTTTTAACTTTGTGTGTAAAAACTAAGAAAAGAGTAAAAGTTAAACTCTTTTTTGGTTTTTTACTTGAAATATGTGTTAATTACTATGATCAGAAATAAAAAAAAAATTATAAATTTTTTAACGTACTAAATTTAATGTTTTTTGAAACACCACTTTTTAGCCACTTTTTCAACTTTACATTGAGTAGAAAAAAAGTTTTTAAAAGTTGTCAAGCCAAACTGGACGGATAATGAATCCTTATATATCTCTTTATCTACAACTAAAAACTCAGCTGCATAAAGTTGCATAACACTGAGCTAGAGAGATTTGATTTGAAAAAGTCAATAATTTTTTCTGAGTTTTTTTTTTTCAAGTGCAAAAAAAAATCATGGAAATTATTATTTCTTTGTTTTGCAGGTATGAGTCTTGGTTTTAAATAAAATGGTTTTGTAATTTAGAAGGAAGACATATTTTATGCTTAGCTTTTTAAAACGGTTTTATAGCTTATTTCGTGTAACCCCTAAAAAAACTTTTAAGCATGAATGTTTTTGATTTCGGGTATGATTAATTATTGTCAGGTAGTTTGATGGATAAGGGTTCTTAACTGGATTAGAATATTTTTAGGTAAACAGATTACCTTATTGGGATGTCATAAAAAAGGATATTTTTAGTAAAGGTATTTAGTTTTAAGGTATAAAAAAATAAAACATTGGGATGGAGTTATTATTTAAAACTATAACGAGCGATCGAGCAGTTGTATAGGGAAAAATTATTTAAAATGGATATACCAAACAATATTTTGTTTGAACTTTTTTTAAAAGTTAATAGCACTGACGAGTTTATTTCTGCCGTAATAAGTAAACACCAACTAAGACGCTTTCATTGCGCTACTAAGAAAAAATGAGTCGCAGCCAATAGATCGAGAGTCAATTTTATAAACAAAAATGAACAATGGTTATCTTCATCTCTCCGTATCACCAGACAAACAGAAGTAATGAGTGATCTCCCAACTACATCAAGGTCATCAAGAGGAAGGCCAAGGAAGTCAGTCAATGAGTGCGCAAGATTCACAAAAAAAGCAAAAACTAATCAATGCAACAGAGGAGATAAGTACTGCAAATCTCTCTGATGCATTTGTAATAAGGTATAATAAAGACCATGAAAAGGCGAAGAGTGATGTGATCAAGGCAATTTCTACTGCAAGTCCACTTCGAGTCAAAAGAGTCAAGGAAAGCAGAAACAGACGCAAACATGTTCATGGCATCAGTTGTTCCACTCAGGCTCAATAGTGCAGATTGCGAACATTGGAGGAACCCTCGCCCATCATCAACTCATTTTTGCCGACCCATAATGTTCCAATATGCCAAAGAAACTATTGACCTCATAAATACAACAGTCAACGATATGAAAAGGCAAATAGCAGATATTCAACCAACAAAGTATAAAGTTAATGAAGATATAACTATATTGGTGAAACACGAGTTCTTTTTAACTATGATTGACGGAAAAGTTTTAAACGAATTAACGCGGTCATGTCCGATAAGTAAAAGAACCCAAAAAAACTTCAATAACCAGGATGAATTAAAAAACGACGAACATAATTAAAAATCAGGTTCATGGAATTTATTTTAAAACTTGCTTATACACTTCGACAAAGGGAGAGGAATTTGATGAATCTATTGGGATCAAGGAGGCAGAAATACGAAGAAAACGAGAGATTCAAAGACGTTTTCACGATGAGTTTGGACTTGCTGTGGATAAACCAAATCAAGGATTTGGAAATAGCAATGATGGAAATACTTCAAGGAGATTTTTTGAACAATCGGAGGCAACCGCTCGAATAACTGGGGTCAATGAAAAGGTTATAACTAGGATCAAAATAATACTTAATGTTTTGAATTGCAGGGAAGAAGTGAATACAGTTAAATTTGGAGAGTACACCAAAAAAACCGCAGAGTTATTGAAACAAAAGTACCCTGAAAAACTACTAACACCTACTCTTCATAAAATTTTGGTTGATAGTCAAAATATAATCAAATACCAATCTCTACCACTTGGAGAATTGTCAGAAGAAGCCCAAGAGTCCAAAAATAAAGACTACAAGAAATACAGATATCAAAATACGTTCAAAGTTTCAAGAATTCGGCAGAATGAAGACTTATTAAACATGCTAGCAATCTCATCCGATCCACTTATTTCTTCCTTAAGTCATGTAAGAACCCAAAAAGATCTGAAAGCCCATTACTCACCAGAAATGATAAGTTTGTTACGCATTTCCCCGGACTTAGATGATAGTTTTCAAGAAATTTAATGTTTGTATGGAAATTTTTGTTCCTTTTATTTTATTCTTCTACTTTTTGAATTGTAATCTATTAATAAAATATTTTTGAAAATACTTATAAGTACTCTTTTATAAAAAAAAAATAAAAAATAAAATAAAAAAATCATTTAATAAAAAAAAGATTTTTTTCACCACATTTTCATTCAATGTGGGTTGTTTTCTTTTTTCCCCACTGTTTTACTTAAATTACACTCAAATTACTTCATAAATTGACTTTCAACCTTTTTAAAATTAAATACCAGATATGTTAACCACCTTAACTAAAACTTCTTATTTCAGCAGCAGATTCTGAAACACCCTGTAAATATTTTTTCTTTAAATTCTCAAACTTTATAGCCTTGGAAATTTCCTTTAAGATAAAAAAAAATTGTGGTGATATTTTTATTCGTTTAAGAGATATGATTTTTGCAACCAAAAAAGTCAATTCGGGCCACTGTGCGCCGCCAATTGGGCCTGCTCCCCTACTAGTAAATAGGAAAACAAAGGTTCATTGCCCAGCATAATCACATTACATGAATTTTTTGTCGGGCAATGAAAAATCATCTCATTAATTTCTCGTAGAAAAATGTATGAAGCCATATACATGTACATATATTACTATGTTGAAAAATTCACCTTTGTTAATTGTTCATATAAGTTATATCTAAATTCAAAAGGTATCCCATTTCATTTTCCGTTGGAAAATTAAAGCAATTTAATTCTGAAAATAAAAAATTAAAATAAGAAAGCAAAATGCAAAATTAACAATTTTTTCGATTGCAATTCAATTTAAAAATTCAAAATAAAAATGTAAAATGAGTTCATTTGATTCTCCAACAGCTCCCACGTATGTATATTTCTGAACTGATCAAGTTTCTGAGTTCTTATAGACCGAGAGCCCACAGTAATTTTTGGGTGTAATTGATAACAAAAAATAATTAGCATAATTAGACAGGCCTTTTACAGTTATTTACAAATGTGAACGTCTTGCATACTCTAGTGGGCGCAATAGTGCATTATATTGCATCAAGTATGCAGTTCCTTCCAAAGTCTAAAAAATTGGGATACAAAATTTGCCATATCTTCAAAATGAAGAGCTAAGTGCCCTGATCGCAACTATCGAGGTCCAAGACGTTTTGAAGGTGGCCTTCTTAGCGCAAGAAGTAGCCTATTCTTATCGCGTCTAGCAGGCAGAAGGCTGTCTGTAAAACGTCTTGGACCTCGGTATTTTCAATCAGGGGGCTTAACTCTACATTTTGGCAAAGATGTTATCACAATTATTTGGACTTGGAAAGAACTGCATACTTGATGCACTCTTATGCACTATTGCTCCCAGAGTATGCAAGACTTTCACATTTGTAAATAACTATAAAAGGCCTATCTACGAGTAATTATGCCAATTATTTTTTGTTATCAATCACACCCAAAAATTGCTGTGGGCTCTTAGTCTATTAAGTTTAAAAATGTTTTTTTTTATTTTCCGGATAAATCCAAACAATTAAAGATTAAAATTTTTATAATTTTAAATTTCATTTTATAACGAGTGACTTTTTAAGAGCCAACGGAAATAAAAAAAATACATAAAATTCAGAAAAATGAATGAAATCTTTATTTGAATCGATAGTACGGTCGATATAATTTAATGTTTCAAGATTATTTCATGCAAATGTTGGCCGCGGCTGCGCCTCAAATGGTCCATCCGCTTAGTCCAATTTTGGCATACTCTTGCTAACATTTCGGCCGATATCTCACGAATAAATGCTTTAATGTTGGCTTTCAGTGCGTCAATCGAAGCGGACTTAGCCCCACAAAAAATAGTCTAGAGGCGTTAAATCGCACGATCTAGGCGGAAAATTGATCGGCCCCAAACTTGACATAAACTGTTCACCGAACTCGACTCTCAATTGGTCCATTGTTACGCGTGCTGTGTGGCATGTGGCACCGTCTTGTTGAAACCACATGCCATGCAAGTGAAGCTCTTCCATTTTTCACAAAAAAAAAGTTTGTTATCATCGCACGGTAGCTCTCAACATTCACAGTAACGTTGCGATTCGCATCATCATTGAAGAAATACGGCCCAATAATTCCGCCAGCCCATAATCCGCACCAAACAGTGACTTTTTCTGGATACAATGGTAATTCTGCTCTTCACTCCAAATACGGCAGTTTTGCTTGTTCACATATCCATTCAGCCAGAAATGAGCTTCGTCGCTGAACACAATTTTTCCATAAAAAAGTGGATCTCCGGCCAACTTTTCAAGAGTCCATTCACCAAAAATTCGGCGTTGTGGTAGGTCGTTCGGCTTCAATTCTTGCACCAGCTGTTTTTTGAAAGGCTTCACACCTAAATCCACGTAGTGGAGTAACAGAGGCTCAATTGATGTGAACGGCGCCGAATCGATAATTCACGGTCATCACTAACACTGGCCGATACAGCTGAGATATTTTCCTCAGTCCGAACTCTATGTAAGCGAAATTTAGTCACATTAGCCCGAATAGCCGCCTCAGTAGGTCGATTTAGCTGACCATAAAATGGAAGAAGCGCGCGATGAACTTTCTTAACAGAGCACGCATTTTGATAATAAATTCAATAATTTGCAAGCGTTGTTCGTTTGTTAGACGATTCACGGTTAAATTATAGACCAAACTGAAGATGTTTGACAGTGACACAAAACACGAAACGTGCGTGAGCTGTCAAAACCAGTGTTGCCAAAAAGAAATTAGCAAACAAATCACCCATTATAATCTCTTATGAATTCTAAATGAAATAAATATGTTCATTTGAAATTAATTGAAATTATAGCAATTAATTTAATATTGGCAGCATTCAATAGACATTTGTACTGTAAAAGCTTTCTCAGCTCATGGTCTTTCTTCTTTCTTGTATGTCGTAGATTAAGGACATTCAGGTTTGTTAAATAAAAAATCCTTAGCTTTAATAACGTTGGTATTTTTGTATATATTAAAATACGTTTAAAATTATAAAAAATACTTCAAATAGGTTCGAGTAGATACTCAAAATTTCAGTCTGGAACCAATGCAATGATTTGATGTGCAAGCACATCGAAAACGCAGTTAATCAACTGGAAGATCATATTAATTTGCTCGCGAAAATCAGAGACATTTTAAAACTAGGTTACTATTCTTCGAATAAGGATCTGTTCCGCAATCCAATTAGTTGGTCAAATAGTTGGAAACAACGCGTTCAACACTAACTTGTTTAATTTTATTTCGAAATCCTATGGAAAATATGAAAAAACGTGAGATTGCGAAGTACCATTAAAGGTAGTTGGTTTAGCTAGTCGAACTTCATGGATGATGTCATTATTTTTGAAAACAAGTAATTGTGCTGAAAATGTATTGCATTCAAGGTGTTTCATGTATGTACTTATATATTTATTCATCACAAAATCTAAATCAATTAATTAAAATAAAATAACTTACTCAATTTTTACTTAACATTTATTTAACCTTATCTTTACACTTTGTTCTTTGATTTAAAAATCGACTTTATTACATATTGAATTGCACAAATTTAGTGACTGCGATATTCATAATAAAACTTATACAATTAATATTTATACTCGTACTTTGCAGGTAGATACGTCCTAGTTGCCAAGTTAACTTTCCAAATTTTAGTCAGACTCAGTAATAATAGGAACACAAATTTTTCTCATAATTTGGAGTTGTTTCGATATTACTCTACTAAGGAAATTTGATATTAAACTTCATAAACATACTCGTAGAACTTGGCGTACCTTAATATCTCACTACTTTTCACAGCTGACACTTGGTTTTTGTACATACATTATGAGAACTTGGCTCTGTTTGCAACATTTATATTTTTCGTTATTTACCCCCTTTTGCAAAGGTTTTATTTTTTCATGTGAATGTTTCGAAAGACTTCATAAAAGCTAGTGGTGTGGAATTCTAAATACGAACGAAGACCGCATATCATGATAATTTTTAAATGAAGTTTTGTGTATAAAATATAGAAAAAACATGAACAAGGCAGGAGTCCCAGGGCTCTGCTAAATTCCATCATTACACAACAATCGGAAGTACTCCATATAATTGGCAAAAATTTCGCCCCCTGAATGGAAAATTCTAAATTCTCCTCGTTGGATGCACCACAGGACCTACTGTTGTGCGAAATTACAAGGGTCTACAATCTCGGCTCCATAATTTTGATGATCTGTCAGTGAGTGAGTCAGTGACTGTTCTAGATATTTTTTTTTTAACTTTTTTTGAAGTCCTTTATCTCAGGAATCGCTAAAGAGTTGAAAGTTGGTATAATGCTAGTTTTGAGATAATTATAATCTTAGATACTAAATCGATAGCAAAAATAGTTAATTATGTGTGTTACAATTTTAATTCGCGAACTTTACTTTTTGATTATTAAAAGTAAACCCAAGATCTTTTAAACAATCAGAACAAAAGAAGATGAAATTTATAAGATAGACCGTTAACCCTCGGTCCCGAAAGCACAAACGGTGTTTAGAAACGGGTCACGCGTTTCGCAATATCTGCAATGTTTGATCGCAAAAACCGAGAAGTATAAATACGAAAATGAATTATGGACAATGAAAACAATAAAATATTATACTTATCTTTGTTACCACCTGTTGCATTGGCAGCACCTTCTACTTAGCTTAAACTATTATAATTTATATACAACTAGTTAACCTATTCAAAATGTCAAATAAATAAAATATTATTATCATTCTCAAATAAATCTTGAACATGGTGGCAGCGGAAATTTAAATATCCTCAATAAGAAATTAAAATAAAAACGAAAACGAATATAAAATAATAAAATTATTACGATCAAAAATAAAAGCACGTGTCATCACGAAAGAAGACGATAAGAAACAGCAAGGCAATTCGAGACCAGGTTTGATGGCTAGTTCCAGTAGACAGATGACACTTAGCCCACCAGAAGAATTTTCATTTGTACCTTCGGACTGGGAGAGATGGATAAAGCGTTTTGAAAGGTACCGCATGGGAAATGGGTTACACGAGACAAATGATCAATCTCAGGTAAATATTCTAATATATTGCATGGGTGAAAAAGCCGAAGAGATTTTTGCTTCATTCATGCCATCTCCAATAACTTATGGAGATACAAAGAAAAAATTTGAGGAATATTTTATACCAAAAAGAAATGTGATATATGAACGTGCAAGATTTCTTAAAAGAAAACAAGGCGATGAGACAGCCGAAGAATTCATTACTGCACTGCATGCTCTCTCTAAACATTGTGAATGGGGACCATTGCATGAGGATATGCTTTTATTGACTCTTGTAGTAGGTATGAAAGATGAAGCCTTGAGTGATAGGTTACAATTAGATTCCAGTCTCACTCTGGAGAAGGCTGTCACATCATGTAGGCAGTTAGAAGAACTAAATCGGCAGAAAAAAGATCTTTTATCAACCTCGCCTGCAGCAGTCAATAGAGTTAGACGTTTTGAGAATAAATGCAAAATAAATAAAAATGATACAGTTCATGATAGAAACAAACAAAACAAAAATCAGAGCTGTATGCGATGTGGGTATGAGCGTCATGAATACGATAGGTGTCCAGCTAAAAATATTGTATGTAAAAGCCGCAAAAAAATAGGGCACTATGCAAAGCAGTGTCGATCAAGAAAAATAAATGAGGTACGAGAGGAGGATGAGAATGTAGCAGCCGATGATGAGGAGTATTTTGTAGGTGCTGTAACTAGGAGCTGGTCAGTTAATTTATGACTCAATGGAGATCGTATACAATTCAAGGTCGACACGGGTGCTGATGTAACGTTAGTACCATGGCATGCAGTTAAAAATATAAAGGGAATAAAAGTAGAAAAAACTGCAGCAAAATTATTTAGCGTAAACCAGGCGATTGATGTTATAGGGAAGTCGACTGTGAATTTACATTACGAAGAAAAAACTATTAAGGAAACAATATATATAACCGCGGATAAGATAACACCTTTGCTGGGATCATCTGGAATAGAAAAAATAGGTCTAGTAAAAAAACTATTTGGAGTAACAAAACGGAATTGGTTTGAGGAATTTAAGGATGTATTTGGAGGTTTGGGGAAATTTAAAGAGGAATATGAAATTGAACTTAAAGATAAGGTTACACCATTTGCTATTTCGACTCCTAGAGTTATGCCAATACACTTGAGACTAAAAGTTCAGGAAGAACTCAGAAAAATGGAAAAAGACGGAATAATCAAGTCAGTGGAAAAAGCTTCGGACTGGTGTGCACCTATGGTTGTTGTTCCTAAAAAGGAAGGGATAAGAATTTGCGTTGATTTAACGGAATTAAACAAATGTGTCAAAAGACAGGTGCATCCTATACATGGAATTGATTATTGGTTGTCACAGTTAGCTGGAGGCAAAGTTTTTACAAAACTCGATGCAAATAGCGGATTTTGGCAGGTGCCGTTATCGGAAAAATCTCAAGAATTGACGACGTTTATTACTCCATTCGGAACATTTAAGTTCTCAAGGTTACCTTTCGGAATTACTTCTGCTCCTGAGTATTTTCAGAAAAGAATGTCAAAGGTGTTGTTAGGCGTTAAAAATTGTATAGTCCATGTTGATGATATACTTATTTGGGCGGAAAATTTTCAAGAACTTGATGAGTTAGTAGAGGTGGTACTCAAAAAATTAAGAGAAGGAGGTGTTACACTTAGCAGACAAAAATCGGAGTTTGGTAAAACAAAAATACATTTTTTAGGGCATATTATTTCGGAAGGATCAATAAAAGTTGACGGGGCAAAAACAAAAGCTATTCAGGAAATGACAGCACCAACGAATGTAAAAGAAGTTCAAAGATTTCTTGGGATGGTTAACTTTATTGGAAAATACCAATTTCAAGCTTATTGTGTAAAAAAAATGCTTTCGTTTGGGAAGTGTCCAGGAGAAAGCTTTTAAAGAAATAAAAGAAAAATTGATTTCTCCTCCCTGTCTGAAAATATATGACCCTGGAAAACAGACAACTTTGTCTTGCGATGCTTCTTCACGAGGTTTAGGTGCTGTTCTTTTGCAAACGCATGGAAAAGATCAATTTCCTATTGCATATATATCAAGGACCTTAACTGGAGCAGAGAAAAATTATGCAAACATAGAAAGGGAAGCATTGGCGATTGCATGGGCATGCGAAAAGTTTAAAACTTATTTGATCGGCAGAATTTTTACTGTACAAACGGACCACAAGCCCCTTTTACAAATTCTTAAAACTAAAAACTTAGATGATCTCACTCCAAGATTGCAACGCATTCGTATGCGAATGATGAGATATGACTGTTCTATAATTTATATCCCCGGTAAAAATCTAGTTATACCTGATAGTCTTTCGAGAAAACCCATTGATGATATTTCGGGTTCAGAAGAATTGGAGGAGGAAATTGAAGCTTATATACATCAGATATCCTTACAGAATATTCATACCAATGACGAGAATATCATTCAAATTATTCAGTCACAAATATTGGATAAGGAATTCCAGGAAATAAAACAATACGTGAGAACTGAATGGCCAGCAAAGATTAAACTGGCTGCTGACATTCAAGACTATTATTCTGTTAGAAACGAACTCAGTGTAATCAATGATTTACTGTTAAGAAGTAACAGAATGGTTATACCAAAGAATTTAAGGCCTATAATGTTAAATAAATTACATGCTGGACATTTAGGCATAACAAAGACAAGAATTAGAGCTAAAAGAACCATGTGGTGGCCAGGAATTTCAAAAGACATTGAACATAAAGTGAAGAGTTGCCCAGCATGTGTCGAGAACTCAAGAAATAAACAAGAGCCTTTAGTCGCATCAAGCTTGCCGGATTACCCTTGGCAAAAAGTTGCCATGGATTTATTTAAGTTAGAAAATAAATGGTATATCGTTATCACTGATTGTTATTCCAGATATTTTGAAATTCAAGAATTGGTTCGAATGCGTATGAGTGATGTGATTAAAGTATGCAAAGCTACGTTTAGCCGATACGGGGTACCTCAAAGTATTTTTACTGATAGTGGGACACAATTTCAAAACCTCGACTCATCCCAGTTTCGACGTTTTGCGAAGGAATGGTCGTTCACTATTTTTTCGAGCAGTCCCCAATTTCATCAGGCAAATGGAGCCGCAGAAGCGGCTGTGAAGGTAACCAAAACTTTAATGAAGAAAAATCCAGGAAACGTCGATCTGGCGTTACTAGCATACCGAAATACACCACTTTCTAATGGACTTAGCCCAGCAGAATTGCTTTTTGGACGGAGACTTCGCGACAACCTTCCGGATGTAAATTTAACTGTCAAACCAGATTTTAGAAACTTGATTAAACAGGAAGAAATGTATAGAAATAAATATAAATCAAATTACGATAGACGACATAGAGCAAAAGAACTGGTGGAATTAAAGCCCGGAGAGTTTGTTTGGGTAACCGATCTCAGGAGACATGGGAAAATTATTAAAAAAGTACAACATAGGTCTTACTTAGTTGAAACTGATAAGCGAATTATCCGCAGAAATAGATTTCATTTGATTCAAGCTCCATATTTAAAATCTTTACAGATGAAAACTTCTGCTGAGGTATACCTGGGACCCGACGTCAATTTACCAACATCTACGTCGGAAGCAAAAGAGATATCTACGTGTCCTACAAAAACTGTGCAGATTCCTGCTCGCCGATGTTCCAGTGATGCTATAATAACCAGATCCGGGAAAAAAGTTTATGGCAATATTTAAAATGGAATCTCTTAACATTTCAATTGTTTTCTTTTGATCAACTTTTGTTTTCATGTTTAACTTGAATTGAATTCTAAAATTTATTTATCTTAAATTATAATTAATTAATGAAATATTAAACTTTAATTTTATATAAACTTTAATATCTAAAGGGAGATGTTGCATTGGCAGCACCTTCTACTTAGCTTAAACTATTATAATTTATATACAACTAGTTAACCTATTCAAAATGTCAAATAAATAAAATATTATTATCATTCTCAAATAAATCTTGAACACCACCAAATTCCTCTCTAGTATTCGAGCTAACTTCAACTTCTCTGCAGCAAAATTCGCCACCAAAGTTTTCCTGATTTTCTCCAACTAAAGAGTCCTCAATCTTTCCTTGATATTCGAAATAAAATTCCTTTTTTTGCTTTCAAAAAAAATTCTTACTAATATTTTTCGCACCTCTTGCTTGATTAAATCACAGTAAAGAAGTGTTGAAACCCATCAGTCTTCTCGTAATCGCACTTTACACCTAGCTTTATGCATAGTCATCATCATCGAATTCGCCGACCTCTGGTATGACTTTCCAGTGCAAGCCAATTCAATGGGTGCATTCAGCCACCTCATATCCCCATACAAGTTTTTAAATGAAATTTTCTGATAACTAAAAAGGAACTAAATTTTTTCCAACATAAAAACAGTATAGAAACCCTGGAAAACCTGTGCAAAGATAATTGCAATAATTTATGACCTACTACCTACGGCAATACCTAACGTAACAATAAAACAAAATTTTCCATTATTTTTGATTCAATATGTTTAAGAAACGTTCAGTGTCCAAATAAATCTAATACATAGGTATATAACTCTATAAGTGTTAAAGTTATTTGGCAATCGTGGTTTCTAGGCAATATGTCTTCAAGCTCAATAGCTAGCCTTCTAACAATAATAATAACACATTTTTTCCTCAATCGCTCTAAGAACTCTTAATTTGCTTGAGTTTTCTTCAGGACTCCAAACAAATTCAACTCAATATAAAGAATATCGAACAGTCTCTATTTAAAGGTTATTCGAACCTGAGGTGCACTATTTTACTCACAAAGTAAGGACAATGCCAGTTTTTCGCCACCTCATCACGGCATCCCGGGAATGCTATCTATCTCTACAGCTACCCATAAAAATATTCCCCATCCGACATACGTGCGCCCCAACATTATCCTGAAAACAGGATGAACAAATGACTTTTCTCCGTGTTATTGAAAGTATCGTTTTTAAGAGTATAGATATAGCAATGGTATCCATTCTTTTAAGCTTCCTCCAAGCATCATCAGCATCGTAGATATAGTAGTAGAGTTGTTGTCGGGAAAAGTCGTCGAGCTATTTGTCTTTTATTAGTCCTGCACTCCCTTGTTTTATTTCAACCAATAAGAGTGTTGTCGTAAAGGTAATAAAGTGATGATGACGATGCTTAAAGTTGATATCTCTGAATGTATAATAAATGGGTTCTGAGTTCCTACTCTTGTCCTTATATTGTCATAGACACCCTTACCCACAACTATCGCATCCTTATTGTTAATACCCATAGAGCGAACATTAAGAGTTATTAAAAGTTGCTTTTTTTGAAGAACAAAAGGCATGTCATATTTAGAGAATTTTCATCGGAGGCAGGTTTTCTAATAATTAATATCTATAAAGGGTGCTTTCGGCTTAAAAGCAGATGTGTTGTTGTACTCGTATGTTGTTGTTGTGAAAACAACTGTTCTTTTCTAGATATAGGGTAGAGTTTTGCTATGTTGGCACTGACACTAATGCTGATGTATTAAAAGACTTTTATATACTGTCAAAGGTTAGGATCTATTTTATGTGGAAGAGCTTAAGCATCGTAATATACATAACTCCAAATTTTAAAGTTGGACCTTGTATCATTTTGAGAAATTCTAGTTCGGGTTGTATTCCCGAACCCAGCCACGGGAGTAATGCATCTTGCGAGTAAGTTAAAAATCCTGCAAGATTGGGGCATATTCATAGTTCTTCGATAAGTTCTGATTTTGTCTTTGCTAAACTAAGCTCCAGTTTATGTTATTCATAGACAATTAAAACCCATTTTTAAACGATAACCTGGAGTCTATCAATAGACACGACAAAAGGTATATTTAAGCTGTTTTTAACTCTATAAAACGTCAAAAAGATACAGAAAAAAGATAAAGAAAACAAATTCCGAATTTTTCGGCACGAGTAATTTCATTCAAAGTATTTTGAATAAATAAATTAAAAAAATAGAAATGTCAATTGATTTTAATATTAACGAAGATTTTGATATTCTGCTGGATATTGATATGATGCCACCCAATAGAAAACGAAAGCGTTATCTGAGCCGCATCGATCCCTTTGAAATGACCGACAATGATTTTTATGAGAGGTATCGGTTCGATAAAGAAACAGCTAAATTTATCATTGATCTAGTAAATATTGAGGATCAACCATCAAATAGAGGCTTGCCAATATCTGGAAGCCTCCAAGTCTTAACAGCGCTGAGATTTTTTGCTCGAAACATTCATCAAAGTCACATAGGTAAAGTTTGCTACATAACTACCTTTATCACAATAAGTAAAAATATATAAAAATCTTGTTATATCCTTAACAGGTGACCTTCATGGCTTTTCTCAGAGCACAGTCAGCAGAATAATTGCTAAGATATAAAAAAAATTGGCTCTTCAGCTAAACAATTTTATCTCTTTTCCATCCACAAGCCGAGTATTGCAACAAATGAAATCAGATTTTTTTCAAATTGCTGGATTTCCCGGAGTAATTGGAGCCATTGATTGCACGCACGTCCGCATTAAGTGTCCCTCAAAAAATGTCGGAGATGTTATGGCTGGACACTTCCTAAATCGAAAAGGATATATTATTCTCTTAACGTACAGGTATGATTTCAAACATATGAATTGTAGTTATCTATTTAAATTAATAAAAATCAACATGTAAAATTACCGACATAGTTGCACGAAGTGGGGGTTCAAGGCATGATGTTCGCATTTGGAACAACAGCAGATTAAGAGAAACTCTGGAACGCTATAGAAATATTCACAATGGAGTATTACTGGGAGATGCGGGTTATCCATTGTCTAGTATTTTGTTGACTCCCGTAAGGAACCCACAAACTCGGCAAGAGGATAGAATGTTTAAACGGACAAATAAAATCTAAATTCCGGTCTATTTTCGAAAGACTGAGAGTTGACTTGTATACAGCTAAAAACGTTGTTGCTGCAGTTGCAGTTTTACACAACATAGCCAAAGAAAGGAATCTGTCATGTAATTCCTTCCATATATTATGTACATACATATCATAATTAATTTTATTAATATGTTAACTTCACAGTTTTTGATTTCAATAATGAAGTATTCAGCGAAAGTGAATTCTCGATTCAGATAGATCAACGAAACGAAAGGGGTCAAGAATCTTTCGACAAAATTTCATCAACCGCCATTTCAATTAAAAACATACATATATCAAAAGAAAGAGTATACCAATTACAAAGTCTCGTAATTTTTGCTTTAACTTTAATAATTGAAGAACACTTTTTTAATCATTTTTATTAAATTAACACTTTTTTTATTGAAAGACTAAAATAGTAATTAATATGAACTAAACTATAGTACCTATGTATATACATATATATATATGTATGTATATCATAAAACAAAACAACTCATGATAAATACCTAAGTAATAAATAAAATAAAATAAAATAAAAGGCCAAAAATATATAAAAACTCGGAACTCGATAAAGAAGAATTTTATTCTCGTAACAGTCCGGTTCTTTTGGCAAAACGTTGGCTTCGCGTACCTGCATCCTTACAAGTTCTTATTACTCTTCATTTTTCTGGAAGAAATGTTCACCAAGTAGATGTCGCTAGGTATATTATGTTAATTTTAAGCAATTCTGTATTCTTCCATTTTCAGTAGTTTTGCATGGAAATTACAGCCAACAGTCGGAAAAATAATCCAAAATATATCCAAAAAAATAGCTTTCTCATACCTCAATCAGTCAAAATTTTGTTCTAAAGTCGAAGAATCTAACGAAGCAAGGCAAACATTTTATAGAATTGTCAGGCCACCCACCCACGTACGTTTGAAGCGGCCGTCTAAAATTTTAGATTCACTAATCTTTGGCCATTGTAATCGAAAAGTTTCTTGTACTAACAGATCAGTTAGATCAGTATTTGGTACAACCACTTTCTAACCCGTCGGCGTTGCTTTAATAGCTTTTTGGAAACAGCTTTGGCTTGTTTTGCTGAAACTTTCATGCTTGTCAATCGCTGCCTTAGTTTGTTGTTGTACTCCATGCAACCACCTTCTTCCTGATCATTTTGGTATTGTTGTCTTGGTCCAACATAACTGCAATGTGTTCCTGGACCAACTACCTCAAAATTTCGTTTTCTTCCTGACTCCAATTCTGCTCGCTACCTCGCTTCACCACCATGGACAAAAGTTGGCTGTGAAATAAAATAACTCATTTCTCTTTTTTTTTTGTTGAATACCTTTTCTTCGTTCATTTTGTTAACAATCAACTTTTACCCAGATTTTTGTTTTAATTCTGTTAACTGTTTACTTCTGTTCCTTAGGGTAGGACTTAAGGGTTAAGCTAGTTGTAGAAAGTTGTCAAAATTTATATTATTTGATACAAAACTAATACCTTTATAATAGGAGGTGACTTTAATTTTGCGCCATTAGTTATTGGGGTATTAAAAGTGAATTGATTTGTATGATACATTTTTACTTAAAGCAATACTTAAAATCATAATAGATTTAACTTAAAAGGTGGATGTGAAAAGTTCATATTTAATGGCGGCCTGTTACTGGAACCTTCATAAAACCATACTTTACCAATTCTATGGCCGTTTACAATTGGTCCGATTAAAGCCAGATTTTTAGAAAATATCGCAAAGAATTGTAACTGTTTTAATAAATAAATAAATATATAGACATTACGATAGTTGGAAAAACGAATAAAAGTGGGTCTCGCAACTCTGTCTGTCTATTTAAGACAGCCCAAGCGGCTCGTCAGGTTTTCTTTAATCTTGGTAGATAGCATTTTAAAATGTTTCCCCTCACACGTTTATTTTTTTTTAAGATCAAAAGTACCGGAGTTTTTTTTTCGAAATTTTAGAAAATATTTTTTTTCTCAAAAACTGTTCTGAATTCCATTTTCAATGGTTGAAAAAAAAAAATCCGAAAAATGGTTTTTGAATTTCGCCAAAACTGTACAACAAATTTTGATAATTTTTCTCCTCTAAGGCTAAGATAGTATTGTATATATCCAAACTTCAAAAAAAAAATTGCTGGATTTAGAAAAAACTTAAAAAAAAAAAATTATTTCGAAAATCGTATTTTTCTCGAAAAACTTTGATAAAATTTCTTTCTTTATTTTATTTTTTATTTGTAAAGTAATACCAAGTTAAAGTTAGACTTCCAAAACTTTTTCTTAAAAATGTTTTAAAAATTTTGTATATTAAAGCTTATTTTTTTTAACCGCTACAACGATTATAATATACCAGATGACTTGTGAATTAAAAAAATTTAATTCATAAGATATTTTGTGATTTATGAATTAAAAAAAATTAATTCACAACCCCCAAAGTGACTTATGAATTAAAAAAAAATTAAATCCTAAGCTACTAAGTGACTTATGAATTTAAAAAAAATTTATTCACCACCTATCAAGTGACTTATGAATTAAAAAAAAATAAGTCATCAGGGAGTAAGTGACTTATGAATTTAAAAAAATTTTAATCATGAGCAACAAAGTGACTTATGAATTAAAAAAAAATTTAATTCACCACCTACTAAGTGACTTGTGAATTAAAAAAAATCAAGTCATCAGGGAGTAAGTGACTTATGAATTAAAAAAAATTTAATTCACAAGTCAGTTGGTGACTTGTGAATTAAAAAAAATTTAATTCATAAGTTAGTTGGTAGATTGGAAATTTTTAAGCTTGTTTTGACTACATAATTATTTAATTATTAACGAAAGCTTTCAAATCTAGTTTTTAAATCATAAGATTATCACGCTAGCTTATAAATTATCCATTTCATAATTTTTCTAATCAGCATTTATCCACTAACTTATGAATTAAAATTTTTTAATTCATAAGTCACTTACTTGCCCATGAATTATATTTTTTTAATTCATAAGTCACTTAGTAGGTTCTGAATTAATTTTTTTTAATTCATAAGTCACTAAGAAGCTTATGATTTAATTTTTTTTAATTCACCAACTGACTTGTGAATTAAATTTTTTTAATTCATAAGTCACTCACTAGCTTGTGAATTAAAGCCAAGCTTAAGCTAACAAGTGACTTAAGCTTTTGCAACCCTGTAATATACTAAAATTTGCATACAGCAGTTATGCTAAAATCTTACTTACGAGTATCTCGAAAGCGGTTCATACAATTTTAATTAAGAAAATTTATTTTGCTTTTACGGGCATGGACTACATTTTGGTCAAAAAAAAAAACTAGTAAAAAATGTTATTATTATCTGTCATAGAATGATGTTTATATTTTGATTTTCTCATTTATGGCTCTAACAATTTTGATCAAAATTTTTATACAGTACCTCCTTAGTATTTTGAATAAAACATTGAAAAAAAAATCTTTTTTTTTTTTTTTTTGAAAAATTAATGTCTTGAAAACGAGCTTACGATTAGTTCTTGAAATTATTTCCTTAAATGTATATTAAGGGTTCTCATGTAAGCGCGGAAAACCCGGATAAACCTCAGAAACGAGATAATTTCACCTCCGCAGAAACGAGCTGTCAAAATTTGGGAAAATTATAAATCGTTGCTTGAATATTCTTATTATTTAATACATAAAATTGAAGTTCCATTTTTTTTAGAAACATTTTAAGGAAATTTCTTACATAAAAAATGTATGTAATATAATAATATAACGATTTCTTAAAATTTGTTTGTATAAATTCAGACTTTTCTAGAAATCAGCCAGGAATTTTATGCATTTTAACATTTTCCTCTAATTGAATCCATGTTTAAATATTTATAAGCAATTTTTAAATTCCAAAGCACTGTTGAACTTTATTATTTAAGTAAAAGCAATTTTCCTTGTCTGTATTCCCAAAACTCATACATTTTCTTGCTTATAGAATGCCAAAAAGAACAATATGATTGTGATAGAGGAAATACTTCAGCTATCCCAAGTTTTTGAAGAAAACGTGTGTGAAAATTTTGTTCTTACCTCTGCGCTCGCACCATTTTTGATTTTTCATTTCAGAAAATAGTCTTCCAAAGCCAAAACAAAACATAAATCAAAACACCTTGTACTTACTCTTATAGTAATAAGCTGAAATAATTACTATTATATTTGTAGAAAATTAAACACATGTTTTTATTTGTCCTTTGATTTTGTTTATATTTTTATTTCTCATTTTTTTAAACTTAATTAAACAATGTATATCTATATAATAGTTAGAGTTTTATTAATATATTTCTTTTTTTTTTCAGTTTCACGATCAATACACAATGGAATTATGTATATGCTATATTTTAATGTATATAATGTATATATTTTTTATTTCATATTTTAATAATTTTTTTTTGCTTTTAAATAAATTATTATAAATAACAGGAAGAGATGCTTATTGGCTTGTTTTATATTTTGTGTTCTTTATTCACTTTTTGTGTTTTTTTTTTTTTTGATAAATAAAAATTTTAAATTATCTTTGTCTTATTTACTTAAATTTAAACATAAAAATATGTGTTTTGTTCATGTTGTTTATTTTTTTTAAATATTTCAAAAAGTTTTCATTTGGTGTTTTTGTTGTTGTTGTTTTAAGTTAATTTATATAAGCTTATTTTATACTAGAGATGATTTGATCTGTTCTATAAGATTGTTTATGTCAATTTTGTTTTTCAATTTGTTTAAATTTCTTAGTTTCAGTGTGTGGTGGTTATTTCGATTGTAATAGTATACATTTCAAAAGAAAGTCTTATTTATTTTAATGTATATGTTTTGTTTTTCAATAATACAATAAACTTGCGGAGAAAAAGACATAGACTTTAAATTTGTTTGAATAAAAAGTTGTAGAAATTCGTTAATACTTTTGATCTGTATCACTAGCGAGTATTCAAAAAACTTAACAAAAAAAATCTTTTCACTTATAATATAAAGTCTAGGTTATATCAATAAAATATAATCGATTCTAAAATACCTCTATTCACATTTACTTAAAAATGTCATTGCCAATTTCTAAATATAAAATGGTAAAGTATTTAAACTCTCGACCAATCAATTGGCATACAGTAAATTGGGATTCAGCGTGGATACACAATTTACGGACAGCAAATTTGATTAGGTTTAAGGCTTCATTTAACACTCCCATCGACTTGAGAAGTCTTAAAACCAAACCATTTAACAGAACACAGATCTCTTTACAACTTAAGGTATACGTACTCAAACGCAATTTGTTTCCTTTTTTGCAGAAGTTAAGTTAAGGTCACATATGGTTTGTCTCTGATGGTATAAAAAATAAAAAAAAACTCTGGGGAATCAAAATGATATCATAAAGTTAAATTGGTAAAGTTAAAAGGATGGGTCTTTAGAATTACTTACATGTGGGAATTGTTTTCGATTTTCCTTTTTTTTCCCATAAGACTTGTCTTTGCACTTTGACAAAGGTAAAATAAAAGATTTTTTTCCTATTTAATGGAAATTTTCTTTTAACATTAGGACTTCGAGTAAGATACAAAATGACGGGTGTCAGAGCTAAATGTGGCAATACTTAAGGAATGTAAAAAGAAAAACAATCTTATACGACGTTTATTTTCTGCAGGACAGCACCACATAGGAAGAGTTGGACATTTGGCAGATATTGTACTCGAATTCCATTGTTTACCTCAGAGTTTTTAAATTATACTAAAATAATAAAAAAAACTCATTTTCATTAAATTGAAAATTTTGTAATACTATATGTACTATATATCTATACGCACAATATAATTTTTCGTCTTATAAATATATAATATAAATGGAAAAAGAATACTAAAATAAAATAACAACTCTTTGAGCATTTTTCAGATCCGAAATAGGAAGGTTATCAGATTGAAATCTTTGATGGTTTTATCGCTTTTTCTATTAAAAGTGCTTAAAGGAAATATGTAGTTGGATTGCCCCTTTCAAACATATATTTGTCTAGCTGTGATCATCATTTTGTCTTTAAGCCTTACTCAAAAATATTCATATTCACACACATATACTAATCCTGATGACAAAGTTTCATAATATTGCTTTCAAAAAATGAAACTGTTTTTACTTATTTTGTGAAAATTATAACCGAAGACTCATATATTACATGTCGCACCTCCAGTAAAACAACAACGTAAGTACAAAAAATTGGTTTTCTGAGTTAAGTATGTCAAAAGCAGCAGAAATTATAGTTCTTTCCAATAAAACAAGCACCTACTTGATAAACACTAAATTAGCCACTAGGGGGCAGATGCGTCTTTAATTCGTTCTGTTTTAATGTACCGTCATTGGAAAAAAATGGAAAATCAATGACATATCAGTCAGATGTATTTTGAATCTCGTAGGTGAAATAAGTCAATCACAAACAAATGCTTAAGTTTAAATTGGCTTTTGTGTTTTTTAATAAAACGATTCAAACAATTTCAAATGCGTTTTTCTTTGAATCAACATTTTTGCACTTACGTCATTGTTTTACCGGAGGTGTGTCGCAAGCGACGACATTTTATTTTGACAATAGTCTACGAACGAATCCCATCAGAGTTTATCTTCGCGCCTAACTTCGGATGTCTTCTATCAATTAAGGGGTTCTATTTTTTTAGCCCCGTACTACTAAAATGTGGAATGTGGGCAAACCTTTCAAGATTTTTGAAAGTCCAGAACACATGTTTTGAATTTGTGTTTGTTTTCAAAAATATATATTGAATTTTTGGAATTCAAATTGAATGGTTGATATTTGTTTGAAACGTCTTCTTCAAGAATTTAAAAGCAAACGAAATAACAAACATATATTTACAAAGTTATAGAAAAAGGATAGCCTATATTTTTTTTTGTTAAAAAGTTTCTTTTTTAAGATTTTTAATAATGAATAAAAGAGGAAATTAAGGAAAGGCTTTTAATATTTTAAAATTTTAAATCAATTTGAAGTAATGATATTTTAAGTTTTTATCGTATTATATTATTAATTAATAATTTTTATAAGAAATATGTCTGAAAAAGAGTGTAAATACAACCGAACTATTGAATATTGACCTGAAGGCCACTTAAGGTCATACAATTTATATTGGTTATTTAATTTTAATAAATGTTCGATTGTGTGAATGTTATTTTAAAAGAGAAGGCTTTCTTAAAGGATTCCCATATTTTCAATTTGTACTCGTAAGTTAATATCTAATGATATTTATAGTTTCCCCCAATACTTGTATTTAAAATATGAAAAACGATGCTTATCTTTTTTAAAGCTTAATTGGTTTAATGTAGTCCTGAATATTCCTTAATGATTACATTTTTTTTCAAATCTTCAACCAAAAAACAATATTATATCTTACCAAAAAAAGCATCACAGTTATGTTGAGGAGATCTTAAGACCCTCATAAAATTATGCACAGACAAATAAAAGTTTAAGGTTTTTAAAATCTGAAATAATTTTGAAGTGATACCCACAACGCATTTTTTTGTTTTCTTATTTGCTGACCTTTTTCTCAAAAATAATATGTCCTTGAATGGGCTTAAGCCTTAATGGCAACGTTTCGGTTGCAAGTAACGTTCTTTTAAGTTCTAAGCAAATATATTATTTACTAATAATTTTAAATAAACCTGGAAAAGGGTGTAAATACATTTAAAACGTTGCAGCTTTGTTAAAAATTTAAATTGACCTAAAGCCCACTCAAGAACTTATAACAAAACACATTTTTGATGAGGAAAAATATCAAAAGAAATTCGATATATGTAAATATGCAAAATTAAAAAAAAAAAAAAGAGAAAAAAATATGATCGACTTGATGACATGAAATTGCTGTTTCCGTTTCCGTGCAATGCTGTATATGAATTGAAATCATTAAGTATTCGGCTAATAGTTCTTTCTGATTGCCATTAGAAATTGTGAAAAAGTCATAAGTACTAAGAAATAAATTCCTTATCTAATTTTTTTTTTATTTGGAGAAATGCAATATTATTTATTTGATTAAGTATCATTTAGCGAAATTGAAACAAAATAGGTTGTGCCCTTAACGAGATATTCGAGAATAACCCAAACTTAAGAAAATTTTCTCAAACAGATGTTGAAAATGCTTTTTGCATTGTGTACATTTTTTGGCAAAATCAAATGGTAGAAGAATTTGAAAAAGAAAAAAAAAAATGGTTGCATGGCAGTTGCCTTTCTAGATGAGGAATTTCATAAGAAAATGATCAGTAACGAGTTTCAAGCAAATGGGCCCGGCCCACCTGTTAGGCTCTAGCTTGATATACAGTGGACATGAATCCTCTACATTTTGGAGATTCTAAGTAACGTTACGAGCATTACCAAAATGAGTGAATATCTTTGCACTACAAATTTGTTTGGTGTTCTTGTGCCAAATGTTATCCTTTTTGAAGCAAAGGGTAGCCGGATATATTAAATCATAAAAAATTGGCAAGTCAGCCATGTGATATGAGGATAACAAGTGGTTAAATAACTACTAGAGAAGACTTTGGGACGGATAGACAAATGGTTACTTTTATTCTGAATTCAGTACCTAACCCTAACTTCTGTCTGATTTACCAAGTACAGAAACATTTGTTTTCAGTTGTAGATTTTCAAAATTCTGACAAACTTTAGCTTTTAAATAGTGAGAAAACAAGATTATGAATTCGGTTTCTTAGTTTTGTTGAATTTCTGATACGATACTAACTAACTTACTCGTTAATTTTAAATTAATTGTAGATTATTATTTGGTCATAAGATGGCTAAGGATCTTCTGAGATGCACTGATAAATTTGTTTGGAAGTGATTTTTCCATCACTTAGTGCAATTTTGAATTAATTATTATGTTATAAAGGAGCACCACTCTGTAAATTTGACAGAAAAAGCTGTTTTTATCATCTCATTAATCATACCCCTTGGAGGTTGAAGTATCTTCACTTTGAGTTTTGATATATTGCCATCAATTTTATCTGCGAAATCGGTACAAATCTGGCAGTGAAAAAGATACGAACAAATTCACTTTTTACAAATGTTTCTTCTTTAATCTTATGCATTTTTAATTCACCAGGTACCGTTAAACTATTCAGTTTTTGCTTTAAGTTATATATTATATTAATATAGTCAATGTTTAATTTTATGCTCATTGGGAATGGATCAGAATCCCTATTAAAATATATTTAAAAAAAATGTGGTTAACATTTCAGGCATATAACATGGAGCTCTTCTTTTTCTTTTGACGACATATAAAATAAATTTATGTTTAAATATGATATGTTCTTAAATGATGATTTGAATGTTCATTAAAATGTCTTTTCCTTTTTTTTTTTGTTTTTTTTTTTTTTAATTTGAAAAAAGAAAACAAGCTCACACTGAGTTTTTAAATAGAGGGATCAGGAGTGGAAGAATCACCAATCGAACATAAATAAAAACAGTGTTACCCCCTTACTACAAAAGAATTGTAACAAACGGACTTATGTTTTAACTGCCAGGCTTAAACGTCAATTAGCTCAACTACGAAAATGTAATTCATTTCTTAAACTCTTTTGATTCTGTTGCTTCAAAGAAGCCATATTTTTCACAAGGACATTTTTGAAAAGTGTGAAGATTAGATTTTTATATTTATTTTATTTCAAATTAATTACAATTTTAGTTTAACAATTTTAGTTTTTAATATATAAAATAAAAGAATACAAAATAAAATAATAGGCTATGCTGTTGTCTGCCTAAGTGTGACGATAAAAACATTTATTTCTTCTTTAATTTTGTTTTGCTTATAAAGGAAACAAGTTCCTAAGAATAAGGAATGCAATATTATTTATACTTGTTAGAAGTATCTTTTTGCAAAACATAACATCACACAAAATTTGTCGAGCCATAATTATATTATACAGAAATAACCCAATTGTATCACAAACATTTTGACCATATTTTCATTAGAAGAATCTTTCACAGAAAATCAAAAACACAGTCTTACTTATTACAATAACATCACTGGCACAAAGCAAATACAGTTCCTTGCATAAGTATAACCGCATCTGTAAAAATGCGTTTTGTATAAAATTAAAATGGGAATGACACTAATCAAGTAAATTGAGAAGAAAAAAAAGTTCCGTTATTTTCTCTTCTAGTGTTTAAAAATTAAAAACAGATTTTTATGTATTGCAAAAGTATAACCGCACAATGCAAACCTCTCTGAAGCTTCATTCAGTTATGTGCTTTGAAATGAAAAACAACAAGGCCGAGTCGTACACATTTAAGCGATACGGAAAAGGGCAAAATTCAAGCTTTTCGGTTAAGTGGCCTAAGCTTAAGGGCTATTGGTAGGAAAATTTCAAGATCCGATCGTGTCGTCCGAAATTTCTTACAAGATCCAGAATTTTATTGGACAAAAATAAAACCCGGGCGTCCGTAGAAGCTGACATGTCAAGATAAGAGGCGTTTAATCAATGCTGCATCCGATTCGGTGCATTCTTTGCCGGAAGTTCGTGACGAATTGGGGTAGGAGTTTCGGTTTCAACGGTTTTTCGTACCTTAAAAAGCAGTAAAGTGATTGTTCGGTGCAAAATGGTACCAGCTCCAAATCTGACAACAATTTACAAACAAAAAAAAGGTTAGAATTTGCCTGTCAAAACATGAACCGGAATTGAAAAACCATAAGTAACATTCCATTAATTTACACTTAACTCTTGTTGTTCTAAAATGGCATAATCTAATGAATGTTTTTCTTTTAGATTATTTTCAGTGACGAAAAAAAGTTTAATCTTGATGGGCCAGATGGTTTTAACGGATATTGGCACGATCTGAGAAAGGAAAAAAAAAATTTTCCTTCACCTCTACAAAGATAAACAGTTCAGCTTACACCCATGTGCTTCAGGATAATTTGGTACCCTACTTGAGACAATTTCGTCGAGTTCGGCATGTCTTTCAACAAGATAATGCCCCAATTCACGTTAGTCGTAAAAGTTTGGAGTGGTTCGAGTCCAATAACATAAATTTTATGGAGTGGCCGGCACGTTCTCCAGATTGTAACCCTATTTCAAATCTTTGGTGAATTTTGACAGGCAAAATTTATGCCCATAATAGGCAGTTATTCAGTGTTGCTGAGCTGCGAGAAGCAATTGTGGAAGAATATAACTTTATTGACGGATTCATATTAAAAAACCTTATCAACGGTATGCCAAAAAGAATTTTTAGCTTGGTTGAAAATAGGGGTAGCAAGATCCCTTACTAGGTTTTCCTAAAAAATGTACTTAAAATAAAAAAAAAATAAAAATGAAAATGCGGTTATACTTGCAATACATAAAAATCTTATTTTAGTTTTTAAACACCAGAAGAGAAAGTAACGGAACTTTTTTTCTTCTCAATTTACTTGATTAGTGATGCCATTCAATAAAAAAATACTAAGGTGTCGTTCCCATTTTAATTTTCTACAAAACGCATTTTTACAGTTGCGGTTATACTAATGCAAGGCACTGTATTTTGATAATATTCGAAGGAATAAATATATAGTACAGTCTTGGAAAGATGAACGACCCAAGTTCGAAAAAATGAACGAAATATTTTTACCATTACATTGTTCCAAAAGACGATCGGGTTGAAGTTTGGGTATTCAAAAAGATAAACGCTTTATTTTCGACTTATTTTTTCTCTTTTTTATGTTTTTAGTTCCTCGTATTATATTCATTTTTTTACATTAAAACAAATAAAATAAATTTGTATCTTCTTATATTCAAAATTTGTATTTATAATTTTGTTTATACATATGTATTGTATATACTCTTTTTCAGCCAAATTTGTATGCTCAAAAAAATTTTATATGTGTTCATCATTCTGAGATTTTACTGTAATTGTATGGTAGGGTTCGAGACTCAAATAAAGTGATTTGTACAAAAAATGAAGCCAAGTGGCTTACCCGTTTAGGCTAGTTCTTTTCAATAATAATATGATATACAAGGAAATTATAAATTTGTTGAATAATGATAAAATTTTGAAAAGGCGTCTTAGGAATTTAAAGAACCTACTTCTTATTAAGTTTCTATTATTAAAAAATAATTGAAATTATATGGAAATATAAAATAGCCATTTGAAAGGTTTTACGATCCTCTACGTTCCTTCTAAGCTAAGGACTTCAAGAAACGATTTCATCGTCCAACTTCGTTGGAATATAGGAATACTGTGTATATTCTTTTAAGCTGTGGATATATTTTCCTTAAAACAGTTTAAGAGAACATTCTAATGTTGTATAAAATTTTATGATGCCTGTTTTTGAATAAGAAATTATACCATTTTCGGTTATATGTTAGAAACTTAAGAATTAAAAAATTGATGAACATTTCATAGAAAGTATCTTGACAGGTGAAATATTTTGTTTATCGGTGGGTAGGTCTTGGTAAATAGGTTACCTGTTAGGTTCGGCTTATTTATATGCTTTCGAAAATATTTTGAATTCACAATAAATTTCTAAGTCTATCTTCTTTATCTTTCACAAGTTTATTGTATTTTTGTATACACGTTGAGTGTCATCGACACAAAAACATACCTACATATTTTATTTAAATATGGATATTTGGAACTCTACTATTTCATACGTACATGCTCTGACATTTAAGTTTATTATCTATTTTTTTTTTTTTTTATTTTCATTTACTTCTGCTATTAGGTTGATTAACATCATCGAGAATACTACCAGTTTTATTTTTTTAAATAATAGTTTGCAATTGCTCTTTGCTTACCGTTATAACACATAATTTGCGTTAGTTGAATGTGCAATAGGATTTTTCACTGGAAATAATCCCTCCGGATATTCACTTGACAGACAAAACTTTTCCCTAAAGATGTATTTTTTTAAAATCCACAATTTTTAATGGCACATTTAATGACAAATTAAAATATAATTTTTCTAATTCCTTTTCACTGTAAATATATTTTTATTTTATTTCAACTGAAGGTATTCCAGATGTTTATCTATTAGATATTATTATAGTATCTATTAATGTTTATTAACATCAAGTTTTTTAATCTGAAATGCGTTGTGCGCTGCCTTAACGAAAAAACAAAACACATCACTCACAAATCTTGGACTACTTTCATTATTTTGTGAAGACTCTCCATGGAGGTCAGGCTATAAAACTTTCTGTAAATGGAACATATCCTTTCTTAATCACGAACAAAAACAAATTCATTATAATGGTTCCATCGGTTTTCTTCAGCATCAACACCGGGCTTGGGTTCCGCAATAGATCCAGCTGTTCCGGAACCGCAGCTTCCAGCCAATCGAAAACCTTGCTCATGCAACATATCAAAGGCCTGTTCGATGAAGCAGTGCTTCAGGAAGAATCGTGATGTGTAGCGGTCTGGTCCACCGTGATCGGGATCTCGGGATTCATTCAAGGTATCGCCGAAAACATCACGGCATTGTGCTACTCTACCACAAACTAGGATACGGGACAGCTTACGGAATTTCACATCTGCCAGACCATCTTTGCCAAATTGGAAGCTTCCACGGTAGCCAATTGTTATGCTTCCACTTGGTTTTAAGTCCAATTCGGACTTCATGCACTCAAGAAGTCCACTCAACTTATAGTATTCAGCCTCTTTATGGAGGCGAATCTTTTCCCGAAATCCTTCTGGCAAATTAAGTTCCTTGTCCCGCAAATAGTCTAGAATATAGCGGAATAGGACTCCATCGCGGTCCAGAAATACTCGACCTTTGCTATCCTTGGTTAAACTGTCGGGATTACTAAACATCTCGCATAGTAGGGAAGATTTTTCATTTGTGAGCGTTGCAAGAGTTGAAGAGTAATGAACGCCGCCAACATTTAGCTCAATTATTTCGGAAGAACTCATTTCGCGGAATACAATTTAAGATTCCGTCGGATTTGGATTCAGTTTAAAGTTTTTTTTGCGCGATAAAAATGTATCTTTTTGCTTTTCGGTACAAATACACTAACAGATTATCACACTTTATAATGTATCTTGAAGCAACTCTTGTCGTGAACTGTCCACCCCGAACTGTTTTCTCGATTGCTATGAGGCTAGTTGGTATCTGGATTTTTGTCACTCCGAAAACACCAATGAATGTATCTGAATCTCGGAAATTGTACTTCTCCATGTAAGTAAACTTTTTTTTTAGGGAACTTTGTACGCATGTTCTGATAGGAAATTTAATTTCAAATTGAAATTTTGTTTATAGAGAGAAAAAGTGTACTTTTCGGCGTATCTACACTTCTTCCTCCTGCATTATACATCATCATCATCATCTTCATCATCATTCGTCTTGGATATCGGACAAAAAACTCTCGAATATGTGTATCTTTTGTAATTTGTATGTTGTTCTTCTGAGTCGTATGTCACTGTCAGTGGCAGTGATATTGCGATTACCGTGTAAGAGAAATGCCAGATTCTATATTTTTTCTTGTACTGCAATAAATTTTATTACGAAAAGTGATACTTGAGATTTAGTAATGACAATATTGTTTCATTTTGAATACATCTTATAATATCATTGAATTGTTATTTAATAAAAAAATATTTATAGAACAAATTATTATGAATACTCGTAGCGTTATTATCGGACCGTTTTAAAATTAAAATATTTAAATGTGTCCCATAAAAAAACGGTATCGGCACTGATTCAAAGCCCAATTTCACCAATCTAAAATAAACAGAAAAGTGAATCCACCCCAGTAAGGGGCTTAACAAATCACATGCACCGCTGCGTCGCACAAACTTGCTTGTTTTTATGGGCCATAATACCAATTTAGGCGATAATACCAATTTAAATAAAATTTAAATTATAAAACTTGGGATAGATCATTTCAATGTTATTGATAGATCTACAATTGTTTGTTTCAGCTTCATTAAAAAACGAGTTGATATCATACAACAAATTTGTTTTTTTTTTAATTTCCTGAAAAATTACTGAAATAATTTTAAATAAATTTATTATGTAGTGAAATTGCGTTTTTGATTTTTGGAAAAATATTATAATAGTCTTAGAGTTTTGACTTTTCTTTTGAGATAATGGTCTTTTTTTTTAATTTTGTACTAATTTATAATATAAAAGTCATTCCGGTACCACCCATACAAACATTATTAAAAAACTCATATAACTTGAACACGGCTTCAACGATTTTGATAAAAATAAATATGTGTAATCTTGTAAATTGTAAAATGTAAATTATTGTTCCAGTTTACAGACGGCATTATATTTTTTGAGTTGGCATTATTTTAATCTTTTCTTTACAAAGTTTGACTAATCAGATTGATGTATTTGAGCATTTTGCTCTTATTACAACCTTTTTTTATTTACATATGCATATCTTTATTGTTTTTTTAATTTCAACATTTTTATTTATAAAAATAAGTACCTGCGATCTAGTATTGCATTTTATTTTATTTTGTCTTCAACTCACAAATAACTGGCCCAATTTTGATCAAAATAAATTCAGAGAATCTATAAGAACTTGAGATAAAGTTATGTACACAAATTTTAAATAAAATATTTTACGGTTTAAAAAAAAAGTTTTATTGAAAGTTCAATGTGTGGTATGCAGAAAGCTTTATCTCAGTCTCAAATCTCACTTTTTTGAGCAATTGCTAGCTTTCGTATGTAGAATAATAAAACGAAAGCTAACAATTGCTCAGAAAAGTGAGCCAATATCTCGAAAACCGGATCATTAATTTTTCTTAAATTAAACAATTGCATTTTTGAAAGGGAATAATGCAAGTAAAACAAGTATACACAATGAATTTACATCTGAGAATACAATTTTGCATTTTTGATTGCATTTACCAAACAGAAAATTGTTGTACGAGTATCAGCTATACGATTCTTGACCCGACTTCCTGGGTTTTAAACATTCAAAAATTAATTCTTGTAGTAAAAACTCCTTTCAGGCTAACAGTGTTTCATCTTCATCGGCTCGACAACCGGGTTCCGGTCCTGGCCTCTTTCAACAAGTCTCTCCACCTATCCCGGTCTCTAGCCGACGCCATCCAGTTGCGCACCCCAAGGCTTCGAGCGTCCTGGTCTACGCCATCTCTCCAGCGCAAGCATGGTCTACCACGCTGTTGTCTACCATAGAATGTACCACAAAGAACTTTCCGAGCAGGTTCCTCTTCGCTCATGCGAGCTAGGTGGCCTGCCCACCGGAGTCTACCGAGCTTAATTTTTGTCATGATATCTGCTTCAAGGTAGATTGTGTACAGTTCATGATTGTACCGTCTCCGGAATCGTCCTTCCTCACATATGGGGCCAACTCGAACGCAGCTAAGAGGTCGGAGTGCCTTTTGCTAAGCACCCTAGT
The DNA here is from genome assembly GCA_963931855.1 of Philhelius festivus. Classification (NCBI taxonomy): domain Eukaryota; kingdom Metazoa; phylum Arthropoda; class Insecta; order Diptera; family Syrphidae; genus Philhelius; species Philhelius festivus. The sequence continues at coordinate 81,533,628 of OZ007555.1, forward strand.
CTCGGATCCATATGTGAGTACTGGCAGGACCATGGTCCTGTACAGCAGCAGTTTTGAAGTTATGGTGAGATTTCTAGATTTGAAGAGCTTTGACAGACTGTAGTAGGCTCTGTTGGATTTGAGAAGCCGCCCGCGTATTTCTTCTTCTATATTGTATTTAAAGGATGGCACCACTTCAAATTCGTGCTCCGCTACCTTGATTGTTTGTTTGTTTGACCAACTGTTCCTCTCGCATTCGACGCCACCATGTACTTTGTTTTACCTTCACTAATGTGCAGCCCCAGATTTTGTGCCGCCTGCTCGATCTGGATGAAGGAATCATGTACAGCTTGTTCGGTTCTTCCGATGATGTCGATGTCGTCTGCGTAAGCCAGTAACTGGCTGGACCTGTTGACGATGGTCCCTCTTGTTGCCGTGCCAGAGTCACGGATTGCTTTCTCCAACGCCAGGAGGCAGGCCAAACCGTCCCCTTGTCGGAGTCCATTAAAGATGTTGATTGGTCTGGATAGCAATCCGGATATTTTTACTTGGCTTGTTGCGTTGGTCATGGTCTGATGGTCAACCTACATAGTCGTGTCAATTTATTTGGGATGCCGAATTCTCTCATGGCTCTGTAAAGTTCTACCCTGGCTATGCTATCATAGACGGCCTTAAAGTCTATAAGCAGATGGTATGTTGGGATGTTAAATTCTAGACATTTTTCCATCGCCTGCCTAAGGCTAAAGATCTGATCAGTTGTTGATTTGCCTGGAATGAAACCACACTGATATTGTCCGATGACGGTTTTAGCGTATGGAGTGTCTTATAGGCGGTACTCAATGTGATACCTCTATAATTGCTGCACGTTGTGACATCTCCCTTCTTATATATGGGGCATATTAAACCTTTTCGCCAGTCTTCTGGCATTTCTTCCTGCTCCCATACCTGTACTATAATATCATGAATTGCTTGACGTAAGGCTGGCCCGCCGTGATGGAATAATTCGGCTGGTATGCCATAGGCTCCCGGGGCTTTGTTCTGTTTAAGCCGGCCTATAGCCTTCTCAACCTCTTCTATGCTTGGTGGCGGCAACATAGGGTATTCTTCTTGAATTAGTGGAGCCTCCACTTCTGCAGTGAGCTGACCATTTAGCAATTCATTAAAGTACACTTCCCATCGCTCCAGTATGCTTTCAGGATCGGTGATCAGATTTCCCTCTCCGTCCTTGTAGTATGTGCAGCGTGGTGTGTACTGCGTCATGTTTCCGACGGATTGGTAGAACTTTCGCGCCTGGTGCGGACCTCGCTCTCGGCTGTTTTCTATTTCACAGATTAGGTTCGTTCTTCTCCCAGGCTGATTTTTTTTTTGTCTGTGAAGCCGTTTTTCTGTTCTTCTGAGCTCTTTATATTCCTTTTCGCGTGCCCGCGTTTTATGAGATTGTTGCATTGCTCGGTACGCAACATTCTTACGTTCAGTCGCTAGCTTGCATTCATCATCAAACCAGTCGTTCCGATTTTTACGACTGCTGCCTAAGATGGAGTTGGCAGTACTAATGACAATATTTTTAAGACGTGTCCACTTCTCATTTACGCCCAGCATACTGGCTCCAGTACTTACTCTCCCTAAATCAGGTGTTTCTAGGGCGAGTCCTAACGCATTACCAAAGGTGTTACTGGTGTTTTCATTGCGCAGGGCAGCCGTGTTGATTCGAACCTGATCGGCGGATGCAATGCGTCTTCGCAAGGCAATCCGCCCTCGGAAAACCATACCAACAAGATAGTGATCCGAGTCGATATTGGCACCTCGGTACGTTCGTACCGTCATCAAGTTCGAGTAGTGGCGACGGTCTATCAACACGTGGTCTTTTTGGTTACGAGTGACTCCATCAGGTGATACCCAGGTGGCTTTGTAGATATCTTTACGCGGGAACCTGGTACTCGCAACAACCATGTTTTTCGATGCTGCCAATTCTAAGACTCGAAATCCAGCTGCTGCTGAGCAGCTCGAGCTCTACAGAGCGATCGTACGTTCCATAAGAAAATTCGTAAATCGTTTTTCCGTTTTCTTTGCGTGGGTTGTCGTCGTGTGATCAGTCCGTTTCCGAGGCTTGTTGTCGTTCTCGAAATTCTTTTAGTTTTACGGGACAGGGAATTAACCTGTCGCCAGGGAATTAACCTGAGGAACCAGCCTGATCCTATTAGCCAAACCTTTTTTAAAAGGCTTGTTTCTAGCGGCCGCCGCGGAGAGGCTATGATCACACTTCCACCAGTTCCGAATAGTTACGGCACGTGCATGTTTTCGTATGCTACATGTTGTTCCCCCTATTCGTCTGATGGCTGACCGCCCTAACAGTGTTTAAAAAACGCAAAATTCTAACTTTAACAACGTTTTTTTTTCGAGTGTACCTTATATTAAATATTACTTATAAAATCCATATACCGAACGTTTTTTAATAATAATAATTACACCCATTTTATAAGTACTATTTGTGTGAATGGTGAAAGGGTAGTACTTTAATCGTTGAAGAGAACCTGGTTGAATTTTAAAACTAAACTAATGCCAAGAAAACTCTAAAACTTAGTATAATTTGTTCAGTGTGAGATCATTCAAATTTCGTAGTAAAAGTCAATGTATCGTACCTAAATCGCTGTGTTAACTAATTTTTCAGAGTTTCTTAGTTACTGGCTTTAATACTTCGTTATATTTATAGTAATCGATGTAAGTTGGTTCGAAATTTACGAATTTTATTCGAAATCATCAAATTCTACTTTTGAATCAGATTAATTTAACCAAATTTGCATCAAGTGAAAACTTTGTGAAAACACCCATCTTAAAGGATTTTGTACAGAAATGTTAAAATTTGAATAATGAAAAACAGAAATTGAAAGAAGAAACACCATACCAAATGAAGAACGGTCAATTTAAAATCAAAATATGCGTATCTAACTCCCCAAATATGCTTTTTAGTCGATTAAGATCCCGAGTGGACTCAAAAAATTTGCTAAAATACTTATGGATTTAGCTGAAAAGAAAATTCTGATATAATAGTTATTGTTGAAGTAGTATTTTATCAAACATAATAATATATTTTATCGTTTTGTTAAAATTTAAAAAAAAAATTTAGAAAAATTAAATCACATTTTACATTTTCAAACTAAATTGCTTGTGAAAAAATATGATAAAAAATTATAATAATAAAAAAACAAAAAGATTTGCTTGGGTAGGTCGAATGGGTTGCACGTACTTGCTATCATGGTTAATCGTAAGCCTTTAATGAAGTAATAATATACATATAGTTAAAGAAAAATTGTACAAATTTCAAAAGTGTGTAAATCAAAATATTTTTAGAAAATTTAAATACGTATAATATTTTTTTTTCCTGAAATTCTAAAAGAATGCTGGCAACACTCCTGATAAAGAATCACGGAGTTACATATTTTATTTTATGAGTTTCAACGCAGACTCAAGTCTATATTGCCCGTGAACTTATTTCCGAATAAACAAGAACCAAAAGGGACTCATCTCAGGATAGAAACGAATAGCTTGGATATGTGTATCATCATTATGATAGTAGGAGAGCGAATACATGCAGGGAATCAGGGAATACCTACAGTTTAGGATTCATCCGACATTAGAGGTGAATGCGCAATAGTTATACAATTTCAACAATAATAAAGATTTTCTATTTTCTCCCGCCTATTCCCTATATCATTTGCCTTGTGCTTGATTACATTTTTCTGCACGCTTTAATAAAAATCGATAAACTTTGATAAGGCAAAAGGGTCATTGAGAAAGAGCGAGAGAAAGTTACATCTTTTATCCCAGAAACATTTTCCCTGAAATATTTACTCCGATTCTTGTTTAAACTCTCTATTTCGGAGTTTCCCTTACAAAAAAAAAGAAGAAAAAGAAAAATTCACTACTCATAATTAAATTCTGGAAAATCCAATACATGCTCGATTTTTATTTACACTTATTCGAACGTTTTATATTCCGTTGGAAAATCTATGCACGAAGTCCTGGCAAATACACGTACCACATAAGTGGATATTGAAAAGAATATATGGTAAGATACGGATGCCAATGCCAATGCCAACACGCTCTACGCCAGATAAAAATATTTGTAACTTGCTCTTGGAGTTTAAAATCGTATTCATGCATTTTGTTGGATCATGAAAGGATTAGCGATTAGACATTCCTGTGTTAGGACAAAGGGGAAGAGATTTCGTGATGTTCAACATGTGTGTGTTTCGAAGAAAGTTCTTTGAAGATAATGTATTATTATTAATTTGATTCTGTATAGCCCTAAGTTAGTGGGTTGATTATTTTCATTAGTAGATACTCGTATTGGTAATGATATAAATTAATTTCCATTATAAGAATGTGAAGTTCCTTGGATGAAAGTATATTAGAAATAGTATCCTTTATGATCAGAAGAAGTACTTCTAATAATTGTGTGGATACATATTTATTTGCCAACAGAGAGTGTTAAAGTGTTTTCATTTAGAAACTGTGGCTTTTGTCAATAGTCATATTCATCATTATGACTGACTACTCAATTCAGTTTGGCAAGGAATAAATATCATTACGAGTATTATCATATATATATATATAATATAAATATCATTTATATATAATATAAATATCATTTATATTATAAATTTTTTTTCAACTCTACTGCACTTAGGTGCCTATCATAATATGAGCAAATTTGTTTGGTTAGAAGCTGAGTTGCTTTAAAGGGAAACTCAGTTAAAGTAGAATTTCCGTAGGGACAACTGAACTCATTTGAACTTTAAGGAAGAATTTAAAAAAATACCGTGGATGTTATCGAATTCAACTTCACTTAAACTTCTTATATCAATTTTATTTCCTGAAGGTATAGTAGACCCTTTGAAAAATATAGTTTCAGAAATTTGATTAAAAGACAAAAATGTGGGCATTTTGCTTTTACTTTTAAATGTTGACGTTTTCGAAAAATATTAAAAACTCATTATTATTTTAATACATATCTTACAATAGTATAGTAATTGAAATATATTTATATTAATAGCCAAAAATTATTGTTTGAAATGAAGTTAAGTTCATTAAATGTAGATAAGTAATGCCGTGCCAAAAAAAAAAAATATTTAAGAAAGCAAATTGGAAATGATAAAATTTTTATAAAAATATTTAGCCCTTTAGAAACTTAGAGGAAAAGTTTGGAAGATTTAAAATCAGAAGGCAAAAGGTTTTTGAAACATTTGATATTTACTAATTAAGCAAGTCATGAACGTTGGATTAAGTAACTATTGGAATTAAATCTTTTACATCTGATTTTGATTTTGACAATAGCCAGATTCTGATGTTTTTTAAGAATTTGTCATATGCGCTAGAAGTTTGTTGTATAGATATGCGGCGTGAAATTATTTATAGTTAAATTGTTAAAACCACCTCGCTGGTTAAACAGTCTGAGTACTTTATGTACGTATAATTTAGTGGTAATAACTTAATAGGTTTAAACAATGGAAATGATGGCTCCCCTGTAGACTTGAAAACCATAATTCTGATTATGTTTTTTTGGGCTCTAATAACAGGTTTGAGATAACTAATGAATGTACCACCTCAGTAAGAGATACCATATTCCAAACGAGAATCGACCAATGCATAATACATTGATGTAATTAAGTTTAGTGGTGCTAGCCTACGTAAGTGAAATATTTTATTGAGTGCATAGCAAATACTTTGTTTCACAGTTTGTATATGTATTTCTATTTCAGTTTACTGCATATAGTAACTATAGCATCCTAAGAATCTTTGAGTCCTCAGAAAAGAGTGAATCATAAATTTAAAGCCAAATCATCAGAAAAGGCTATATTATGTAACCATTTTGATTAGCTTAAAAATGGAGTTTTAGTATATAAGGAAGAACAATTGGCCTATGACTCAGCCTTGAGAAACCCCCACATTTGAACAAAAGATCGAATCACTCATTAAAGTATAAGTAGGGTAAGCTGGGGTACATTTGACACTGGGGCACATTTGACTTTGCGTTTTTCGGTATGATCGTGCCCTTAAAAAAGAAAAGTTCGGATGAAGGAAGAAGCTTAGTTTGATTTAAAGAAACGTTACGAAATTTGGCAGTCTTTTTTTAACTCTTCGTGGAGTACCACGTGTTTTCGTGTTTTCTGTGTCTCTGATCTAATTTTTGACCACCGATAAGTAAGCGATTTGTGAACCTAATAAAATAAATTTTTTTATCGTGAATCATTATTATGATAGTACTATGTTTAAAGTTCAATAAATTGGAGCCAGTTTTGTGAAAATATAATATAAGTTATTAAAAAATAAAAAAAAACCTTCGGGACATCTTTGACTTTTGCAATTGGGGCAAATGGTTCGAAACTACAAAAGAAAGATATATATTAAACAAATTATTTAAAAATGTCGATATCGATAAATTTGAATTTAGATTTATATGAACTGATTTTTTATGTTTATAAATGAAATAATTTATGTTTTTTATTGTTGTTGTTTTTTTTAGAAAGTGAATTTATTGATTTATTTTTTTCGTTATATTGTTTAATTTAAGAACAAAAATTTACTTTGTTTTTATTCAAACAACAGACGTGCTGGATCCGTTGATACTTTTAGAAATATAATGCACACGATGTGGTTTAATGATGTGGGTTTAATCCACCATTGTCAAATGTACCCCTTTTAAAGTCAAAGGTGCCCCGCTCCCGGGGCACTTTTGACAAAATGACTTTTTTTAGAAAATATTTTTCTATAAAATGTGGAAATGTTTTAAAACAAAAAATTAAATGTTAACATAATTTTGAATAATCAATAAATCAAATACAAAACAAAACATTGGAATACATTAACAGTTTTCGGAAATACAGACTTTTAAAAACTAAGTGTCAAATGTACCCCTATCTCCCCTACGAACATTTCAGAATTCAGATTATGTATCGCATGAAATAATTCATCTTTAGTTACCTCGCCAAAGAAAAAACACGATAAATTTTCATTTTTAACGATTCTTGCTGAATTCTTATACAATTTATTCAGAGGAATTTGACCTTTTCGCTATATTCTTAAAAAAAACTCTCAAGTTATTTGCGATCTTAACATCATTTTCCAATGAAATACTTTCAGAGAATTTAGTAGTTTTTAAGCGTTTGTCTTAATTTCTTTTGCCCAAGAGGTTGCTTATAATATTCCATTGCTGCTAGCAGGGGCGGACGCAGAAAAAAATTTCGGAGGGGGTTTTAGAAAAAATATGAGATTTTTATAAATATATTATATTATTACTATATGGTAGGTACTTGTTAATTACATAATGTTTATTGTTATTAACATAAATATGTTATTACTAAACAATATTGGCTCTTAGGGTTTGCAAAAACAAAATGGATACGTATTTGGCAAATTTGAATAATGTTACCAAAAGTTGGAAAATATTCTATACGAGGCCGTGCTTGGTACTTCCCTTTTGTACATTTTTATTCCGGAATTAATTCTTAGACATAGACTTTTACTACGGGCCATATGATGGAGGCCATTATTTGGTTCATATAATATCATTAATGCAACAAGAAGAAAAACGAGTGTAAGTGATTCCATAAGTGTATACCTAGAAATAGAAAAAATTTTTGCACGCCAACTTGTAGAAATCATTATTGTACGAACAAAAAATAAATTTCCAAATAAAATATTAAGCCGTCTTTGAGATAACGAATGTTTTTTAAAATTTTTAGAAGCTTTTCCAAAAAATTCATTCAAATCCGTTCTGCCTATAATGAGAAATTCAAAATTCGAAAAAACGATTCATGGTATGTACAGTCAGTTATATCTTAATTTAAATATTGTTTTTATCAAATTATTATAGATCGTAAAAATTTATCAAAATTTTCGGAGCTGTTTTTGAAAAAAAAATACGATTTTCGAAAACAATTTTTTTTACATTAATTTGTATGATGGGTACCTTTATTTTTAGGTTAACAAATTTTGGAGTTTAAAAAAAATAACTACTTTTTTAACCATTGCCTGGATTAAACTCAATGAAATTTTATGAATTTCTTTTTAATTCTGTAGGACAGTTTTTTGGAGAAAAAATATTTATAAAATTTCGAAAAAACCGTATAGGTAGGTACCGTTAATATTGGTCTAAAAGAAAAAAGAAAAAACCTGTGGGGGAAAATTCAAAACGATTTCCTTACGACACGTGGGCTTAAAAACATTCACTATGGTTTTGTAATTAATTACTTATAGTTAATTATTGCATACTTTACTAGACCTTTAAGAAATTGTGGTATGAATGTAATATAAATAAAGTTGTTTACTTTTGTTCCTATTTTTAATTTATTTAATATAGTAAGTACAAGTATTGACCAAAACTTAAAATTTTTGCGAATTTCAAAGAAAATTGCTTCAATTTTTATTTCCATGAACTCCTATTCTTGGGCCGTACGTTAATATTTGAATTATGGAACCTTTCAATGAAAAGATACAGAAGAATTTATGGCACGAAAATAACACTTTGTTTTTTTTTCTGAATGAATCCTTATTTTTTTATTCCACGTGTTTCGGAGGGGGTTTGAACCCCCAAAACCCCCACTTGCGTTCGCCCCTGGCTGCTAGGGTTTAACCTATTTTCATGGAATTTTTGATTGAAGTATGTTTCTTTTCTTTTATTTATTATGAATATCTTTTTTTAAAAGCGTTTTTTATACATGCTATATGAAAGTTGTTTTTATTCCTAGAAGAGTAAATATTTTTTGAACTTATTTTATCACACATCACAACTTTGGTGATCCAAGGTTTAATCTGTCTACTTTTTTGTTTTACGAACTTCCTGATGGAAACAAATATGTATGCATATGTAGATAGAGTATATATAAATTTATAAAAAGCATTTGAAGGGTATTTACAACTATAAACATCATTCCGAATTTTAATAAATAATCTCTCATTGAGTACCGAGTAATCAATTTCTTGGAAAGTTTCTGTACTTAATTGCGAAAAACATACATATATCCAAAAGCGATAGATTACTAGGATAATGGTTGATTATTTCCCATTCCAGTACAATTGGACAGATACTGTCAAGGTTTTTAGCCCGAATAAAAATATGGTCAATACATGTTTTACTAACTGGAGTTATTCTCTGATTCTTTTTTTAGTTAATTGTTAAGGCGGTTGAATAATGCCACATCGCTTGGGAATATCGTAGTTTGCCATTGAAATTGTAGTTCTTTTTTCGGCAGAGTGTTCTTCTTCAGTATACTCATCGCATAATGGCTGAGTCATCATTCCAGTTTTGTTTATTTCTCTATCTTCTATATGGACAACTATCATCCCCCTCTTAATCTTAATTTTTTGTAATGGTTCTCCTCTTAATAAATATATCATCCAAATTTCTTCTAATTTTGACAACCTAACTGTAAATAATGCGATAGACATATTTTAAAGAAAAATATTTAATTTATGTTTCTCTTGATTTACCCTTTTGTCGACGTAAAACTTCATCTTGGTAAGTTCACAGTCTACGATCGTTGTGAAGTAAGAGGAAGAAGTCTTGAACAATTTTTCTTCGTTCTCGATCTCCAACTGCTTACTATTATTATCTTAGTATTTATCTTCACTTTACAACTCCCTTTATCAACGCTATTTAATTCAAACACAAAGCAATCTTATTAAAGACTTTATAACGAAAATTCGGTGGCTACCCTGCCTCTCTCCCTCTTTTCAAGAACGAAACTTTAAACGGACCACAAACCGTCGAAAACTTTTTCGTTAGTTTTTTTTTTCAACAAAAGACGACTCCTTTATACCTGATTGTTATTATTTCATTATTACCAGGTTGCTCCCTCGACCCATTTCTACCTTATTCCATTGACCCATTTCTTATAGAAAATGAGCTAAATGAATTCAGCGAACTATATATTTCCGGGGCACTGATTGTATCCCCTCCATGTTTCTTAAAAAACACACTCTTTCTTCTCCTCCCGAAAATCTTCGGTTAATCCCTACTTTTATAAGAAGAATTCCCTTAGTTATGGACCACCAATAGATTAAAAAGGCCCAAAGTTACAAACTATAGTACAATTGTTAAACTTTCACATAATTCAAAATTCTTTGAAAGGATTTTGTACAAAATTTTAAGTTTTTGTTGTTAGTCTCCATTTTCCCAGACAACACGAATTTATCAAAAGAAGGTGTACACCGACTAACCTCGTTGAATTCGAGTGTCCTTTAGACTTTCAGGCTAAGAGAACGGAAAGAGAGTCAACGTTATCTCAACCGATTTTAGTAAGGCCTTTGACAAAATCTCACATAAGTTTGTTCTATTCAAGCTGTTACTACAAAAAATACAAGGCAGCCACTTAGGACCTCTCCTATTCCTACTATCAACAATATTGAAATGGTCATTAAATATTCTTATATCTCACTCTACGCTGACGAAGATTTTGAAGACTATTTTTTTCGACACTTGATTCTAGTCTTATTCACGTTCATCTATATCGACAGTTTATCTGTCTAGTGCCTGAAAAATTGCTTAGAGCTATATTTCCAAATGTCTTTCAATTACTTTTTCACGAAAACACATTCAATCTCCAACCCGTCTCTAGCTTCTCCAACATCAATCCATATCCACCGCTGAGAAACTTTGCGACCTTGATGTTTTATGTGATAGGGGGCTCAAATTTATCAGACATATTGACGAGATTAATCTTAAAGTAAACTAGACTTTTTGAAACGATGGTCCAAAGAATTCTCTGACCCATACGTGACTGATGGTTTCGAGCTGTAGCTCACGGATTGCTTCGATGATATTGGCCTTAAGTGCTTGAATCGTTTCCGGATTGTTGGCATAACATCGGTCATTCACGGTTCTCCACAAAAAAAAAGTCCAAAATGGTCAAATCGCTGATAACACGATTTAGGAATTAAGTGCGCAAAAGATCGATTGTGGCATGGGCTGTGGGGCATGGGGCGTCATCCTGCATAAAGCACTGATCGTTCAAATCCATGTCTCCAATTTCAGTAAAAAAAAATCGGTTAACATTGCTCTGTAACGCCCACCGTTGACCGAAACGTTGTTCCCAGCCTCATTTTCGAAGAAAAATCCACAATCCGAACCAAACTGTCACTCTCTGTGGATGCATTGGCTTCTGGACCATAACGTGAAAGTTTCCAGAGCCCCAGATGTGGCAATTTTGTTTGTTAACGTAGCCGCCGAGATCAAAATGCACCTCGTCAGAAAAGATGATTTTTCGGCCAAAATCGTTGTCCAACTCAAGTTGCTCTTACGCCCGAACTGCGAAGCGATAACGAAGTGCGCCTTCAATTGCTGAGTCAAATGGACGAATAATCCGAGACCTTTGTGCAGAATTATTCTCCTCGGGCTAGTGCGTGAAATTTTGAACTGTTGATATCGACGGCGAGTTGACGTTCGTAAATTGAGTCTCACATTCACGGCTATAGCGGCCTTATTCTCGTTTGTATGCACCATAATGACGACGGGGACCATGAATGTTGTCCACTACCATACCACTCTCACGAACTTTTTGCACAAACTTGCGTACAACAGGCGCGGTGCGTGCTTCATTTCGGAAAAAACTTCTTTTCAAAAAACGCACTGTTTGGGCTACACAGCACTCACTTTGGAAAGTTTTTCAAGCGTTAAGCGACTCATTTCGTTCCGCATAGGCATGATACTTTTTTCAAGATTTCGAGCGGGAAGCAGCTGTCAGTGTCAAATTAACCTATAATTTCAAAAGAAACCACTAGATGGCTCACTGGCTGAACACAATAGAATGCTGCAACTGGAGCTGCAGCTGCAACTGGAAGAGCTGTCAAAAAGTGTCGTACGTACTTTTTTTTATGCGCCCACAATGAGGCTGTACAGCTTTCATGTTTTGTTGTCATTTGTTGGATCAGGTGTTGAATCTTTGGCAAATTGTAAATATTTTAAGTAATTGAAACTATAAAATGGACACTGAAATTGAAGATTTTCGTCCATTATTTTAATTAAAATTTAACCACGAAATCACAATACAACAAAACAACACTTAAAATCACAGACAGATATATAAAATTTGAAATGTCAAAAATGCTGCACGAAAAAGTTAAAAGTTCGCCAACTCTTGCAGCACCGACTGCAGCACCGACTGCAGTTGCGTTGTGTTGTGTTCGTAACATTGAATTTACGTGTATTGAATATTTTGACAGCTATTCCAGTTGCAGCTCCAGTTGCAGCTCCGTCTCCATTGTGTTCAGCCAGTCAAACTTTATAAGTTAGATTTAGAATTTGTTCGTATTAAGCCGAATAAATGGGGGTATTGTCCCCACCAAAATTAGAAATTAAAAAACTTTCAAACTTACATACATACTCGTATATCTCCATCCTTTTTGTTCTCTTATTCATGATCTAGATATTACTTTTTAACTTCCCATAGGGAGTTATTGTAATCGGTCCGATTTGTCAAATTGGAATTTTTGACATTTCTCGACGTTTCAAGGTCCCTAGAGGCTATATCAATCATTTTTAGAGAGATGTCTGTGTGTGTGTGTGTACGTACGTTCGTACGTTCGTACGTTCGTACGTTCGTACGTTCGTACGTTCGTACGTTCGTACGTCCGTACGTTCTTGTACCATTTTTCGTCGTCGATATCTCAAGAACGCGTAAAGATATCGACTTCAAATAAATTTTGTTTAATAGATAATAACTTCGAAAGAGGCTGAAAGGGCGTTTATTAAAATTCAAAGAGTAGTTTTTTCACTATAACGGTTTAAAAAAAAAGTAAAAATTTTGGTTAGTTTCAAATATCTCACGAAAAAATAATGCTATTGATAAAAAATAAAATTTAATGTACTCATTATAAAAGGTCATACAGATTTGATATGAATATGGAAAAAAATTAACTTACCGTTATTTTTTTAAATTAAAAAAACTGAAAAAAAAAATTTCATAACCCAGATATTTTAAGAACGGAAAACAATTTGAAACTCAAAATAATTTTATTTTACGAAAAATAATGTGTTTGACAACTGGTGAAAATTTCAAAAAAAACCAATTTACAGTTTTTTTACAAAAAATAAAAAACTATATAAAATTCTATTGAAAATTGGTAAAAATTGTTTTTCGACTCAAATTTCTCGAGAACTAGTAGTGATATTGACTTCTAATTTAGTTTATTTTATACATAGTATAATTTTGTACAATTGGTAAAATGTTGACAAATATTGAATTAATAGTTTTTTTTTTTAAATAAAAAAACTATTAAAAATTCTAATGAAAACTAGTTAAAATTGTATTTCAAGTCGAATTTCTTGGGAATGAACACCGATAGTGCCTTCTAAAGAAGGCATGTATACTAAGCGACATTTCTAAAATTGTTCAGGAAACGAAAAAAACGAAGAAAGTTCTAGGTGAATCATAGTGTGCCAAGAGACAATTTTGGTTAAACTAAGTGACATCTGACAAATTTTTTTTGCTCACGATCAACATCAACAATCTCAATTTCAAATCTCTTTAAATAATTAAAATGCTTTTCAATCTTAAAATAATGTTTGTTTGAATTTTACAGCTAAAGTTTGTTCCGCTGAAAATTTGGTTATTTGAAAAAAACTAAATATAAAGTTTTCAAGACCACAAATGGGAAGTTATCAGTGTGGGTCGCACCCAGCCTCTTTTTTGTATTATTTCTACCTCAATCAGTGACAAAATTACTGGCGTATGATCTGACGATAAATCAAAATTACCTTAGAAACTTATATGATTTCGTTTGATACCTTTAGCTATGAAAAAGTCATAAAGTCTGGTATTATGGCCAGTATGCATACAATTCGCAGTTGTATTTGAGGACTCCTTATGGAACAGTCGTTTTCTTTTTGTAGTTACTTGCATGTTTTCGTATAGTAAACTTTGGTTTTTCATAGTGTTTAAAGCACTTTCTTCTAAGTATTGCCCATCTTCCTCTCGATTTGGGAGCTGGATGCGGAGCGTGTTAATGTGCATAGTTTGGTAATTTATTATCAAGTCTTTGTTCTATTACAAAGTGCATTAAGGATGTTTAATTTGACACTTTGGGAATTCGATTTCTTTTCTTCATTTTTTAATTACACTAATTTCGACCGTCGCTTTTTTACTTTCAATTATTGCTTTTGTGCTCATTGTGTGATTGCAGAATGAAAACACTGATATTGAAAGCTAGCGGCCAATTTCAAAACTAAACCCCCAAATAGTTTAATAAATATTTTGGGGAAGTAATTAGTCAGGGGGATTTTGTTTCGGGAGAAGAAGTGGTATTTTTCCATTAGTATATTTGTACCAGTATATTAACTATAATTATCACACACACAATTTGCCGATGACCTCGTCATCATCTCTGATTCCCCAAGCGAGCTTCAAAATATGATAGACTGTTTATTCAGCTACTGCACGTTATGGGGTTTAAAAATAAATTTGACCAAGTCCAAAATCTTGGTGTTCAGAACGGGTACTAGAATTTCTTACTTACTTATCCGGCTCCCGATCCATGGAGGGTCTCTGCCTGAGATATTGCGGTCTTCCATCGGTTGCGATCCCTCGCGAGCTCCTTCCAGTCGTCGTCACCAAGCGCTCTCCTTGACTACCTCAAAATTACTGCTACCAATAGTGACGTTTTGTCCTAGGCGATGGACAGCTGAGGCTTTGTTTAGTCCTCATTCACGTTTCGCCTGTTCATCAATAGCTGTGAACGCTTCTAGCACAGCTCGCTTGGAGCGGCCGATGATGTCGATGTCATTCGCATAGCCAAGCAGTTGCGAAGACCTGTTGAAGATAGTGCCTTCCAGGTTAACACCACTCTTGCGCACTATCTGCTCCAGAACTAGGTTGAAGAAATCACATGATAGCGCATCTCTTTGTCTGAACCCTGTACATGTCTGGAATAGCTCGGAGGAGCTGCTACCCATTTGCACATTGCACCGCATATTTTGTAACGTCATGCGGCATAGCTGGATCAGTTTTTTCGGGATCCCGAGTTCTGACATCGCCAATAGAAGATCTTGGCGACTTATGCTATCATATGCGATTTTGAAGTCGATGAAAAGATGTTGGGTCTCGACTTGAAATTCGTTGGTCTTTTCCAGGATTTGCCTCAATGTGAAGATTTGGTCTATCGTTTATCTGCCTGGCCTGAAGCTACACTGGTACGTGCCGATTAGGCCATCCGAGCCTTCGGATTTGTTGTTTTTAAGCTTGCGGATTGCTTTTTTTACTTCTTCAGTACTGGATAGTGGGACTGGATCTTCATTGACTGGTCTTATGCTTCTTTGCTCCCCTGTGCTTTCCAAAACCACTAGAATTTCTAGCAATCTCAAATGGAATTATGGTTCTGACCGGATTGAAAACGTAAATGATTACAAGATTTTAGGGGTAACCCTCAATTATAACCTATCTTTCAATAAACACTTAGACTTAAAGCTCACAATGTCTAAAAGTTTCTCGAATAAGCTTAAAATTTTCGACGCCGCAGCCAGATCCATTATAAAATACGGTGCACAAGTTTGGGGATCAAAAAAATTTGATTAAGTAGAAAAACTGTTCAGATTCTTCATCAAACGTATGTTAAACCTACCCAGCAACACCTCCAACTACATGTTACACTTGGAAACTGGTTTAAAAACTCAGTTTCTCCGAACGCTTTCTATTGACTTCGACTACGAGTAAGATACTTGAATTGAATACCCCAGAAGTAAATAACCGCGAATACTAGCGCAAGAATCAATCGTCCATAAAACGTTTCGGGTCTTAGACTGGCTTAATTAAGGTCAAATGTTTAATATTAAAATTGACCACTCTAACACATCTTTTAGGAGTGTTCATAAAAGTATGTTGATAGCACTAGAAATTAAAGAATATGACTATCACATTGTATATGCTAAGGGCTCTCAGTTTCATGATGTTTATCCTCATTTGAACTATAATATAGCTTACTTTATTGATGAAAACTCTCCTCACCTGGTGAGCTTAATTTTTAAAGCTAGCAGGTGGTTTATTAAATATTAATGCTAGAGCATACAAAAAAGATACAGTTGGTATCTGTTCAATATGCAATCTGGATGAAGTGGAGAATAATTATCACCTAATTGGTAGATGCCCAATTTTTAATAAATCAATACTCGCTTGTTTTGGTAAAGAGTCACTGTGCATTGAGGAACTTTATAATGAATTAAATGGTAACAATTTCTCTAACAACTTTTTAACTAACTGTCTTAGGTATAGATCTTTTAGTCCAGGAAAAATAGCTTTTTGCAAGGAAAAGATTAGATCCTGGCTGAAAATTGGCACGATTATTGCTAATGGGGCTCTTAATAAAATGAGAGAGTTCCTCACCGATCCTATGACCGCTACGTAAGTTATTCAAGGTCAAAGGTCACGAAAATGGGTTTTTTTTAATTTACTCAACATTTGTTTGTTTTATAGAAAAAAATTGTTCAACAAACATTTTGCCGAGGTAATTTTCAACAAAAATGGTTGTAAAAGTTTTGTCCGTAGCATTTACCGTTAAAAAGTTATAGCACTTTAAAGAATCGTAAGTATCGCCATTTTTCGCATTTTCTCCAACATTACTGATAATTACTTAAAATCAGTTTGTTTTAGAGACAAATTTTGAAGTACAAACTTGTAGATGAGGAAATTTTCACAAAACCGGCTTTAGAATTTTGTTCGGAGCACGTACCGTCAAAAAGTTATAGCAATTTATAGAATCCTAAGTATCGCAAAAAGTAGCCCTATTTTGCACATTCTTCCACACCACCTCAGAGGTCAAGTGCCATACGCGTTTTTTTATGTGGTATCCCCCGTAGGCTTATTCCACTGTGTTTAGCAAACAAAATTTAGTTAAAATTATTAATTAACATCTGGCAAAGGCATGTTAAGTAATGATTCGTCGTTAGCGTCCTCAGCATATGGATCAATTTGAACTGAGTTTGTACATGACTTTCCAAGACATTGACCAGAAACTAAAGAACAACTTAATCCCGCTTTTCGACAACCACAATTAGAACCGCAAACTTTACTACAGTTACAAAATATTGTTGTAAAAGTTCATCCGATGCTGATTGAAGCAGAGTGGTTATAGGCTCCAAAATATTATTTCTTAATGCCCATCCCCAGCTTTCTGGATTAATATTATCTCTTCCCAACCAAGCTTGAACTTGATAGTACACTCTAAAAAGGTATTGTTGAGCTGCAGATGTTGGAGGAAGGGAAGATAATTGTACAGCCTTGTTGAGCCTAGTCAGTCGGACAAATGGGCAATATCTTAATGCATCGATATTATCTTCTGTCGAATGTGCTTTGTAAGATGCTAGGAGTAGACCAGGGACGAAGCGTCCATATATTGAGTGGAATGAGTGCTTCCGTTAAACCATTTGAAAAAATCGTACCTAGCAAGGAATTAAATTCAAAATTCCAAATTGTATTAATATTTTTATTATTTTATTTGTATCTATTAATGAATCTTCATTTACTCTGTAAATTACATTCCAACATCATTATGACAACATTATCATCTTTTACTAAAATTACTAAAGGAAATCAAGATCTCTCTGGTTATTACAACTTACACTGCAAACCAACTGAAAATGAAAATGCTCAACATCACTCCATTATTTATAATGCTCAATCTCATGAAAGTTCTTGCTAAAATGCTTAACAGCTAAGCATTCCTTATTATAGCCTCCATAACTCAATTTCAAAATACCCTTCCACTCCAAGTCAACTGAAAATATACCTACAACATCACTCACCAATATTCACAAAATGCTCAAACAAAAATGATTCTCAAACAATATAGAATGCACAACAGCTGGGCATTCCATTATTTCGCATACTTAACTTAGATCTCAACCCAAAGTCAAAATAATTTTGTCTCGTTTCTTGCCTTTTGCACAATGTGTGAAGAATGAGTTGAGTGAATGCATTACGAGAATTTCCTACAAGAGAGATAGAAAAACAAAAATGTATCTATTGAGTTGCTTACTGTCTCAAACTGATAATGAGTTTAATTTCGTGGACAAAAGGGGTAGAAGAGTTTTATTTTAACATAATGTGTGTGCAAATTTAGGTGCAATTCATTCATAACTATCAGAAAACAAACAAATATGAATTTAAAAGGTGGTAGTTTTTTAATTATTTTCGTGGCGATAAATACAATCCACCTGTTTTCTGTTTATTTTTTGCTATTATAAAAAAAGTGGTCAAAAATAGTATTTCTTATATTCATATCTGAGGTTTCTTGACATTCCAGCAGAAATAAAACTAAAGGTTATTTTCAATTATGAGAATTTTAAATCAAAAAAAACTTCAAGGAATCTTAAGATTTTTAATATCCCTTAATAATGGCATCTGTAGAGAGATCATATTCATGTTTTAAGATAATTAAACTTTTTTTTAGAAATAAATGTGGACAAGAATGGTTATCTACTCGTAGCTTAGTTCTTAAGTTCTTATCAAATCGTACTGAGATAATTTTGCCTTAAAAGAAAAAGGATAAATCTTTGCGCAAGGCATCAAGCTTTTTTTTTTTAATAAGACTTTACTGTAATATATTATTTATGTATATTATTTTATGTGTATTACCATAAAGTGGAATTTAAAAGGTTGGATCTCAAAGGTCTTTCATTTTTGGTTTTATGTTCAGTGCTTCCGTTATCGAAAAAATCACGCCTCGTGCCTGGAGTAGACGTATACCATACCTATTCAAAAATAATATTTGGAGGACTCGGCTCTGGCAAACACTTCGGCATATTTTATCAGATCGTCACTCTTTTCTAAAAGCTTAAACATTTTTAATTTGCCTTTGTTGTAGAGAGCAGAAGTTGAATCACAACCAGTAAATGCGTGCAAAAATAAGATGTGGGCTTGACATTTTGGGTAAGCGGCTAAACTGTGAGTACAGTAGAATTTATTTTCCATTTTAGCTCTACCTGGTTTCCGAAAATATATCTTTTTGTCTGGAGGAGCGCGTGCTATCAGTATTACTAGTAGGTCCACATCCCCTCCTACAACAATACTCGTGCGTTTCTCAGCATTCTCTATGGCTGTTTCGATTATCAAAACATCAGCATCATTTTTGGCTTGCCTCACTAGGATGTTTACAGCTGTAAAGCTTGGGAGTTAGGTTTGATATTCCCTTTGTATGCAGCATGTGGCACGCTTGTCGACGCACGGCTGATGCTCGTCGGATCGGGGAGGGATCTTGCTGCTCTACTCTACAAAGTAATAAATTTCGTGCCAAAAGAAACACATAAAATGAAGACAGATACAAAGAGTGAAAAATGTATTGAAAAACAACCACGCTGTCCATAGACGTTATACACGTTAGTATCAATCACAATAGGTGGAAATTGTGATAGCCATAAGGCTATGCGACTCCCTTATCCAATAGTAGCTTATACGGCTACCTCCATACTGTACACGCCAATGTTATTGTACAGCCCCTTAAAGATCACGGTTTACCTAAAAAAATTACCTTTACATCATCGTTTTATCTTCCACCTTCCCCTTTAAATAATTTTCTACTGTATTACCATTTCAAAAGAAAACGTAAATTTTAAACTTCAAAAATATAAATCATTTCTTTATTACAATTGTATCTCATAAATGGAAAAAAAAACATAACTATTACCTAACCTAATCAAAATTTACTTAAATGTTGTATATAAAAAAAAAAATGTTCAAATTAAAGTGCATTTTAAAGAGCATTAAGGGCCATTTGCTGATACGAAACTTAAATATTTATGTTCAACTTAAGCGCTTATGTTCTACTTTTTGCTCTACGTAAACTGTCACATAAGAGTTTATGTGGAACATAAGTACTTATGTTCCGTATCAGCAAACGGCCCTAAGTCTACAAAAAATGTATGTGGTCAATGAACTTTGTCATAATCAGAATGTGAACAGCTGATTTCTCTTATTACCGATCCTGAAGAATAATGAGAGTCAATACATTAAAGAGAAAGGAAGCTAACCAAACTCTCCATTAATTTGAAATTTCAAAGAGCATTTCCTATAATTTGAGAGTTGGTGCTTGTATGCGTCACTCTAACACTTATTGACTTTTGAATCTTACGCAATTAATTTTCATAGATATGACGTAATATTTAAGAGAGGAGATTATAAATTATTAAAGATTATAATGGCTTAAATTTTAACATAACAGATGTGATAAGAAAAAGCAATTTTTCTTGTATTGTTGCAGAATTTAGGTATAGTAAAACAAAACAAAAATGAAGAAAAATAAAATAGGAAATATTATATTATTTACTCACATTAAGTTGTTGAAGATCCATCCAACGATGTGCGCACAAAGCCGATGTAAATCTCGTTCATTATGATTATGTTGTGTATGTTATATGTATGTTGTTTTGTTTTATAAAAGTTTTAAATTAGCTTTAAATTTTATGTATGAAATATATAATATAGATTAAAAATTTTTGTTTGTATTTAAGTATAACTTTTAACTTTAGAATAAAAAAAAAATTAATTCACTTCAATCATCGCTATTTGAGTTGAAAAGAGGCAGGTTTGACAATTTTAGACTACTTAAACTACTACACATTGACGCTATTTTCACTTCTAATATTTCATATATGGACTAATTAGGGTTTTGTCCATTTTATGAACATTTTTCAAACGATACCGCGTTACTGCGAAGGTCGAACCTTGCTGCGTAAAATTTTCACCAGAACTGATTGCGTGGGCTTGAGACTGTCTGCTGAAGGCGTTTTGATTTTGATGATGATGAGTGCGTAGCGGATGACGAGCACTCTAAGCCTTGTAAATGTTGAAGTCGTTCTCTGAGCGGAACGAATTATGACCTCAAAGCTTTTTGTGTGGTCTATGCCAACGGTAGCTTGATGAAACTTGCTGACTATACTGATGCAACTTGATGTCCGTGAGTAGACCGGACTCTGACCACCACGCAAGAGAAGCGATCGTGCACGTTAGCCTAGAGAAATGGAACTGCTGTCCAAGATCACTGGATGGTTGTTTAGTTCTTTTTCGCACAAATAAAAAAAATATGAGCCACACTCGTGCACGTGGTAGTCGGAGATTGAGTATACTTCTCAATCTCTCTCCAATTTCTGCACGCTATATAAAAAGTAATTAATATTGATCTGAAAGTCAATAACGTGGATAGGGAACTTACGTGGGCTCTTTCTAAATTGACTGGATGATACCAGAAAAAAACTTGATGATTGATCTTCTTTTTTTTCCCGTTTTCTAGTCACTGCCTTATTGAGGAATAATTATATGATGTAGATACGTTTTATTATGAAAAAAAAACTACAATTTTACCATAGGAAATTTTAATAAGTATCCAAAAAAATTACTATCTATGGACGAGGCTCAGTATTTTTGACCGTCCCGGCAGAAGGTTGACTTAGAAAAGGCAAGTTTGATCGGCGGAAATGATCGCTTAAGCTAATTCTATTTGCCAAGTTCGAAAAGATATAAAAAGCGTTCATGGGTATTTCGAAAAAGTAAAATTACCTTTTAAGCTGTAACCACAAGGGTGTGGTGAATATAACATTATTCGGTAACTTTATATAAATTCATCACACAGCCTTAAACTTCTCAGAAATCATAGCAATGAATCGACTTTTGTTGTTTGCATTAGCAAGAAATTGTTGTTGCGAAGTTGAGACATTCACTGATACATCGAACAAAATGTCAGCTGATAACGGAGCTGAAGCACACCGACGACACTGCTCTGAAGCTTTTATATTGTTACCTTGATCTTTATAACCATCGAAAACAATGGTGACATCTTCGCCAAAATGCTTTTGTACATAGTTAATGTAGCTATCAAAAATTGCATGAAATGAGTTCTCTCGATTCCATAAAACACGATGCAGTAAAAATCCTCCATCGATGATGTATGTAATATTATTATTATCAATGTTATCTTCAGCTGGCTCTAACAATTCATAAAGGGAAGATTTTTTATTTTTTCGTATACCAAACCTCATCAAAAAGTGACAATGGATAAGGAGCCAACTCGTATGATAAAAATGTCTGCAGTTGGTCTTCAAATTGTTTAGTTATACTTATTCGTTGAAAAAGTAATAGAGGATCGAACTGTTGACAGTTAAAAGGGTAGCTTTAAACTTTATGATTACCAAAAAAAACCGGTTTTGGGTTAAATTTTCTCACCAAATTCTCTGATTGGTTACAAATATTTGGCCCCAAAAATTAGAATCAAATTAATTTTATGGTCCGTGTATGCAGTAAATTGCTTATAATAACTTTTTAACGGTACGTGCTCCGAACAAAATTCTAAAGCCGTTTTTGTGAAAATTTCCTCATCTACAAGTTTATACTACAAAATTTTTCTCAAAATTAAACTGGTTTTAAGTAATTATCAGTAATTTGGGAGAAAATGCGAAATATGGCGATACTTACGATTCTTTAAAGTGCTATAACTTTTTAACGGTAAATGCTACGGACAAAACTCTCACAACCATTTTTGTTGGAAATTGCCTTAGCAACATATTTGTGGAACAAATTTTTTTTCTAAAACAAACCGTTTTTGAGTAAATTTAAAAAAAACCATTTTCGTGACCTTTGACCTTGAATAACTTACGTAGCGGTCATAGGATCGGTGAGAAACTCTCTCATTTTATTAAGAGCCCAATTACCAATCGTGCCAATTTTCAGCCAGGATCTAATTTTTTCCTTTCTTTAGCATTTTTTTGTCTATTTTTCCTGGACTATTTACGAGTATTAATAAATGAATTTGCTTGAAACTATGAAAAATGATCATTGAAACCATATTTAAGAACTGATGTAAAATGTGTGATATAAAATTTAACTAAATTATTGAAACATCTTAAAGCAAAAATATTGCATTTTAAATATCATTTCAGATTTTTAAATAAATTGAAATAAAAAGTGAAAATATCTACATATATATGTATATTAGACTGGGCCAAAAAAATTGACTATTTTTTTTTTTGAAAGATATATCGAGAATATCATTCAGAATGACAAACAAAAATTTTCGTAAAAGTTTGAGCCCTTAATATCAATTTTAAGAGGGCTATCATCGCTAATGTAGTACCCCTTGGCATAATGGTTAGTGCGTTGGACTGTCATGCGGAAGGTCTCGAGTTCGATTCTCAGCCGCTGCAAGAAAGTTTTTTTCAGGGGTGTACTGCCTCTTGCGAGAAATTGACAAATTCTCCAAGAGTATCTCTTGTCATGGAAAGTGCTGCTCATTAGCCGTTCGGAATCGGCAGAAAATTGTAGGTCCCCTCCGTTCCTGGTAACACGCACACGGGAATGGTTGAGAGTAGTAAGTCACTAGGTCCTGGTTCACTCCGAGCTGTTGCACCACCAAATTTAAATTTAATCATCGCTAATTTTGATTTTTAGTCATAATTTCATGTTTTGCGTCAGAACTGACAAAACATTGAAGTAAAAAAAATTCATTTTGACTTACTTTTATATAAAATTAAATTCCCTACAAAAAAGGTTTAATTGAAAATTTTCGTCAGACAAGCCGTTTTTGAGTAATTAACCCATTAAAGGGAAATATTGAAATTGCAACAACTAAATACTGAAGCGCTCTTTAAAATTAAATCTCTGGAAGAAAGCAATGAACTTCTTATTAATAAAGTTGATGCTTTAGAGGTAAAGGTGAATTTGCTTGAACAAAAAGAGAAGCAATGTGGAGTTGATATCATTGGTGTTCCTGGTGTGTCTAATGTAAATGTGCATGAGAAAATAATAAAATTGTTTACTGACGGTGTCGGTGTTCCAATTCGTCCTGATGAGATTGAGTCTTGTTACATAAAGAAGAACGCTAATTCAAAAGAAAACGTCAAAAAGTCAACTCAAATTGTAGGCGTAAGATTCTCTTCTCTTTCATCGAAGATGAAAATTATGAATAAGCTGCGTGTGGAAAAAATCAAACTCTCTACGAGTATCTATGGTACGAACGGAGGAGTTGGTGTTGCAGACGGTGGCGGCGTTGGCGGTGAGGGCGGCAGTGCCAGAATTTACGTAAACGACACTCTCACTGGGTACACTAGATCTCTTCTCTTAAAGGCAAAGCAGTTGAAGCAAAACAAAAAGTGTCAGTTTGTCTGGATAAGAAATTCATCTGTTTTAATAAGAAAAAAAGAAGGGGATAATGTGATCAAAGTGGCTAGTTTTGAGGATTTCTTAAAACTTGATAATACTTCTATATAATTATGGTTAGTTTAAGTATAAATAATTTATCATTAAGTCCTCTTTCTAATTCTCTTGATAACAGTTTTTCCTCTTCTTCTTCTAACAATTTAAAATGTTTTTGCATTGATCATCAAAACAATGTTTCTTGTTCGGGTCTTTCTATTATTCATCAAAATATCCGCAGCATTAGAAAAAACTTGGATACTCTTTTAACTCATCTTGCGTCTTTAGATCATTTACCTGATCTTATTTTCCTTTCTGAAATTTGGATCTTTGATAATGAAGTTTCTAGATTCTCCATACCTAGTTATAAATTTGTTGCTTCTTGTAATAATTCTTATTCTGCTGGCGGGGTTGCTGTTTTTTATAGAAGTGATTTATCGTCTAATATAAACGTTGAATGTTTTAACTTAAACTGTGCTGATTTGTTAAGTTTAAAGTGCGAAATTTCTGGGATGCATTACTGTTTTGTCTGCCTTTATAGATTCAATTTTTGCTCAGTAAGTGCTTTTTTGGAAGAGTTTTCTGTCTTTCTTGATAACATTAAATGTAAAAATCTAATTTTGGTCGGTGATTTTAACATTGATCTTCTGTCTATCTCTTCCGAAGTTGATAATTTTATTTCGGTAATGTCTTCTTTTGGTTTGATAAGTTTGATAAATGTGCCTACTCGAATAGTTCAAGAATCAAGTTCATGCTTGGACCATATATTTATTAGACTACACAGAAATAACTCAACGAGTTATAAAACGTCTACCTTTGATCTTAATATAACTGATCATTTGTTAACGGCTATTCAGCTCGATCACAGTATATCCAGAGAGAAGCCTTTTGTTTTTCATGAGCAAATCAACATTGATTTCGTTGCCCTAAGATCTGCCCTTGTATTTGAGTTTTGGGATGAAGTATATCGAGCCCATGATCCCTCAACTGCTTTTCAGCTATTTCTTAAAAAACTTCATTATTATCTACTGGAATATAGTAAAAAAACTAGAAAAAAGAACAAAAACAAATTTCTTAAACAGTGGATGACTGCTGCGTTATTGAAAAAAATACGTAAGAAAAATTTTCTCTATAAGTGTTTTAAAAAACATCCCAACAAGTCTAGGTTGAGAAGGTCTTACGATAAGTTATCTGAAGAACTAAAAACTGAAATACCGATTCAGCGAGACACTTATTTTAGTAATAGGTTAGTTCAAAATATGGGCAATACAAAAAAAGAATGGGAAGTTGTCAACGATATTTTAAATAATAACAAGCCGATTGCGGATCTCGTAGTCAGCATAAATAATACTTCCGTATCCGGGCCTTTCGAAGTTGCCAATGCTTTTAATGACCATTTTGTAAGTATTACTAATACTATTCGGGATACTTCAATTAATAATGCCTCCTCTTGCCAATGTGATATTGTCAATATTTGTGATCAGTTTCAAAGACAGAGTTTTTTTTGTGAATTTTTCTCACCTTTGGAAATAATTAAAATTATACAGTCGCTTAAAAATTCTAATTCTAAATCATGTGACAATATTACAAGTAATATTTTGAAAAATATATCTTTTCTTGTTTCTGATGTACTATCTCATATTTTCAACTTAAGCTTACAAAAAGGTATATTTCCTGATTTACTCAAAGAAGCAGCTGTTATCCCTTTACATAAAAAAGGCGATATTTTAAATTTAAATAACTACCGACCCATTTCCCTTGTATCTGTTTTTGCTAAGGTTTTTGAAAAAGGGGTAAAATCTAGAATGTTGTCATTCCTTGATAAAACTAATTTTTTTAGTAACTCACAGTTTGGTTTTCGTAGCGGCAGATCCACCGAGGATGCATTGTTAAAACTATGCAGTGAAATTTATAACAGTCTAAATGAATCTGACATTCCAGCTGCTCTATTTATTGATATTACCAAAGCTTTCGATATGGTAGATCATAAAATTTTGCTAATAAAATTATTCAACACAGGTTTCAGAGGCTTCATCCATGATTGGTTTGCTTCCTATCTGAAAAATCGTTGTCAACGAGTGAAGGTTAATAATACATTTAGTACTAAAAAAATTATTAACCTAGGTGTTCCACAAGGATCTGTTTTAGGACCAATCTTGTTTTTAATCTTTGTTAATTCACTTTTTTTACAACCCCTTAAGGGCAAAATAACAGCTTTTGCAGATGACACAGCTTTGTGTTACAGTGGTAAAAATTATTTGAACCTATCTGTGGCCATGAACCATGACTTAGAATTGCTACGTAGTTGGTTCAAAAAACATAAATTGGTAATAAGTGATAAGACAAAATTCATGATTTTCAATATAAAAGGCAAAATATGTAATGATATGCCATTAATATATCATTCGCCCAATTGTGA
Organism: Philhelius festivus; assembly: GCA_963931855.1. Classification (NCBI taxonomy): domain Eukaryota; kingdom Metazoa; phylum Arthropoda; class Insecta; order Diptera; family Syrphidae; genus Philhelius; species Philhelius festivus. The sequence continues at coordinate 81,560,190 of OZ007555.1, forward strand.
AAGATTCCGTTTAAGAAATACTTGCTCTCACTGTAATTATGCATTCGGGTTTCTTCCTGATATTTGCTGTTCTGACAACTGTTTTCGAATTGACTGCGTTGACAGTTTTAAGTACTTGGGTGTTACGATAGACTATAAAATGAGCTGGACTAACCATACTTTGTACTTAAAGCAATTTTTAAATAATGTAGTAAGACAGATTTATCTCCTAAGCCAATACTGTGGTTTATCAGTTCTAAAGTTAGTTTATAACGGTCTTTTTAAATCCAAACTTCAATACGGTATAGTCTGCTGGGGCGGAACTAACCGTAATAAAGTTGAACCTTTACTTATAAAACAAAAGCATGCTATCCGTATTCTGTGCAAAGTAAACCGGCTAACTCCAAGCTTTTCGTTGTTTAAGAGTCTTGAACTTCTTCCATTAAGGTATTTGTATTTCTACAAAGTCTTAAAAGTATTTTTCGAAAATTCCGGGTATAACTCCTCTAGAGTTTACGAAAATATTAATTTGCGTGTTAACACCAGAAACCTCGCTTATGTACCTACCATCAAAAAAGCACTTTTTGTACACTTTTATACTGTAACTGCACCCCGTCTATTTAATAAGCTACCTGAAAATCTTAGATGTGAAAGAGTTAAATCAGTATTCCTTAAAAGTATTAAAAAATGGCTATTTTTATTGAATAATGATGATATTGAAAATTTACTAAATCCATTGGTTTGATCATTTTTGTATAATAAATAATTATTATTTTTACTTTCGTTTTTCCTACTTTTGTTTCACTTTATCTTACTTTTTTTTTTAATTTGAATTATTGTTTCTATGAATTCGTAATTTTATCGCTTCCCCATCGATAAATGCTTTAAATTATATAAATACCTTAGTATAGTACTTTCGACTCTTGTTTTCGAACATCAGAATGTACTTAACTGTTTCATTTTTCTTGTATTTTTAATTCATATTAATTGATTTATATTTTGTAATTTATATAGAATTAAGTACGTTGAAAATGAAATAAAGTCTTAAAAAAAAAAAAAAAAAAAAAGGCCAAGTACCTTAAAAATAGAGATAAATAAAAAATCTTTTAAATGCTGTTTATTGAGGTGTATATTTGAACAAAAATAAAATTTAAAAAAAAAAAATTTTCTAGTTTGGTAATTAGAGGGGTGTACTCAATTGAGTACACTGGCCAGATATGGGTACATTCTCCTAATAATTATGAAAAATTTTAAAGCATTATTTTTCGATGCAAAGAGTGGTTTGACACCGTTCACAAATCTATCGAACCCTGCTGTGACAAATGTGGCACCGTAGTTGATTTTTTATTTTTTAGAGGAAATGTTCTCCGTTGCTGAGAACAACACTTTCTAGTACATTTGGCTTATTTGGAGCTTTTTTTGACGACTCTGAGCGTAAATAAGTTCTTCCTATGGTCCTAACAAATGAAAGGAGATTCCGGTTTTCTTTGTTTTTTAGACAATGGAGTTCCCAAGCATTTACCACCATTTAGTTTACCATGTGTGTAAATAATGGCCACCACAATTTTTTACCCTTTATTTTTATGAGGTAGTTGTTCTCAAATTGGTCATTAAGGTCGACACAACCCATGCCTTTTTTTGTATGCAACTAGAGGCTTTGGCTGAGGAATGACAACTATTTCTTTTTTTGTTGATGAACATCTCTTGACTTTTCCTAGTGGTTTCAAGTTGTCGTAGTTTGTTGTAACGGTTACAACAGCATTATCTTTCCAACGAGCTAACAAGATATTATTATTTTTGCCAAATTTGTGATGAAAGTAACCAAAATTTGCTTTCATTACCGTTTTCATGGATTTTAGTGGACATTTTTTCGTTCTATTGTTCCGAATCGTACCTGTTGCACTAAATCCTTTTATGCGTAAAGTAGCCATAAGGTCATGGCTGGTCATTGGATATCAACAACTGGTAGAATAACCACTATATCTATTCATTTCCATCATCTAGAATATCTTCAAGAGCCATGTAGATGTTGGGAAAACGCTTGCCATAAAAGATACTTCAGTTTATAGTTGAAAAGGACATTTCTCTGCAAATCCAGTGAGAAAAAAATTTAACATGGTTTTGGCCAGTGTACTCAATTGAGTACACCACTTTTATTCACGACCTACCATGCAGAAGAAAAAAATGTTTGTTCGTAATTTATACGCAATGTTTTTCTAGATACAAAATCTAAAGAATAGAATCCATTATTCAAATGTTATTCAATTTTTTGAATTTTTACTAACATTTTACTCTCGCAAAGTCACCAAATGGCTTCAAACAAGAAATGCTCGACACAAAAGTTCATGAAAAACCTTGAAAATGCTTTTCAAGCTCGACAAATTCACTGCCAGTATCAAAGCACATGTCAATAATTGCTTTCCAATCGAAAGAAATGAAAATCAAAGCCCACTTTAAAAAAAAAAATCCAGTTGAAATTTAACAAAATACTGTACTCAATTGAGTACAGTGGCAGCTAATGGGTTAAGCTTAATAAATTGTTATTTTTCTTCGATTTTACTTTTTTAATTTGGAATTTTGTATCTAACGAAAAATAACAATTTATTAAGCTTAATTACTCAAAAACGGCTTGTCTGACGAAAATTTTCAATTAAACCTTTTTCGTAGGGAATTTAATTTTATATAAAAGTAAGTCAAAATGAATTTTTTTTACTTCAATGTTTTGTCAGTTCTGACGCAAAACATGAAATTATGACTAAAAATCAAAATTAGCGATGATAGCCCTCTTAAAATTGATATTAAGGGCTCAAACTTTTACGAAAATTTTTTTTTTGTCATTCTGAATGATATTCTCGATATATCTTTCAAAAAAAAAATAGTCAATTTTTTTGGCCCAGTCTAATGTATATATAGCTTAAAATAAGTAGTTGCTGATGCTAGTTTTAGTTTAATTAATGAAGAATTTAAAACGCCAATCTGACAGACAACAAAAATACGTTATGTCAAAATTTAAGATTTTTTATTATCCTTTATTATTAGGTACAATTGTTATATGGAATTTAAATAAATCTTTTCTAATCTAATCTAAATCTATTAACTATAATTTGGTCTGAGCATTTTGCATACAGAGGACTTTTCACCTAGGAATAGGAAGGATAGTGAAAGTGCGAGAAACTTAACCATTTGAAAATATAATTCGAAAAATCAACATCCATAGTTTCAATACGACCCATGTATATTTTAAAACTTTTGTTTGAATTTAATTGAATATAAATCCGTTAAACGGGACTTGCGAAATTGATTCATTTTCAGATTAAAATAAAGTTTGCTTTCCATCAAATGCACACAGTGTAAAGCTTCGCTAACTCTATTAAGTTTTTCCCTGGTTCGGTAGTCCTCATACCTAAAGTCAACAAAACATAATTAAGTGCAAGTTTGCACAACCTTGCAAAATTGTATCAACTGTCGCGTTCACTATCATACACTACATACTCTGACATTATAATTACAACCCTCGCCAACCGATTCCGCATACGTCAGTATGTATCACGATCCACGTCAGGAGTTCCAACTACATTTTTATATGTAGAGTACTTCTCATCGTCGTCGTCCCAAATGGATTCCTAAAAACTAGCAGCACACCATAGTTTTTCCCTTATGCGTCGCATCCATAGCTATGTTTATCGTGACGGATGCTCATATGTATAAACGGAACAAAATAATATTTTGTTCTGTTTTCAACCCCTAGTTTTGAATATGGCATTCGTAGTTAAAAGTTTTTTTTTTAATTCCCGGTTAGAATTAATTTATTATTTACTACATCAACATCAGACTGCTACTAAGTAATTGGAGGTCATAATATTCTACGCTCACGCGGCAGCTCTCTGGTGCGGTGTGGCGCTAAAAGTTAGGGAATTGAGTGTGCCTATTTTCAAGTTTTCCTGTTCAGTGGCCAGAAGTTTAGAAAATGTTTGCTGTAATTGAAAACTTTGTGTGCAACGCAGATCGATGCAGCTCAGTGGTTCATTTCGAAAACTATTTATCGTTAATCAAATGAATCATTGGATTTCCGAGAAATTTTGTCCTCAATCCTCAATACCCGAAGGAACCAGAAACCGATTGGGTACATGTATTTTCGCAGTTGTGAAATATTTATGGGTTTTATTGTTGATAAATTGGATGTCGGTAGCAATTACGGGAAAGCACCTTCAAACATTTAAAACTTAGTTAGAATTTTCACTAGAAAACATTTTTTTTACCTAAATAGCTAGGACCATGGATCCGTAATGAAATTGACTGAAGCAAAATTATAAACGATGCTATTTTAAGAAATACATACTCACTTACTTACCCGACACCCGATCCATGAAATTTCTTTAGTTGAGACACGGCAGCATTCCATTCCCCGTGATCCCGTCATGCTGCTTCCAGTCTGGCCTAAGCGCTCTGGCATCCGGAATAGCTTGGTTTTTAAACCGGAGATTCGGTTATCGTTTTCGTCTCGAACCTAGGGGCTGGGAGTCGAATACTCTCTTGGCTGGAGAATTGTTGTCCATTCGCTCTATTTTGCCGATCTAATAAAGTCGACGTGTTTTGGCTTTCTGGACTACTCTTGATACAGCTAAATAGTTCGGGAATATATCTTCTCCTCAATTCGACCTCCTCGCACAGAGGACCAAATATTCTTCAAATAATTGTTCTTTCGAAAGAGCCAAGTGTCACCACTCTCTCTTTCTGCTTATAAGTAGACCTCGGATTTTGCATATTTGCATATTTTTGAAGGATTAAGATAGGTGAATTCTGATGACACCATTGTTTTAGTCATTGAAAATACAGTTGAAAACGATATGCATATTTTAATTTTTTTTGCATATTTGCATGAATTGCATATGCATAATATATGCCAAATATATGCAAACTATGCAAAAAATATGCAAAACATGCAAAAGTTATGTACATAGTACACATATTTTACTAATTATTGTCAGATATCAAATAGAGTTTATATTAAAGTAGAGCAAGTACATAAGATGTTTTACAGTTTTAGAAATTATTCCAGATAATTGGTATTACAGTGTACAGCCATAATTTTCCCTAAATTATTAATTGAGGGGCTTTGACGTTTCTCTCCAAAAACTATTTTGTAAGCAGAAAAGCTTCTTTCAACGTCACAGGAAGTAACTGGAGCAAATTTATATTTGATGATATTTTCGTTAGTGACGGGGCAAAGTCCAGACAAATCTTCAGCATTTAGATTTAAAATATTATTTATTTTTGAAATAATATTAAAATCTGGATTTCTTTTCTAAATGGCTTCAAATTTCTCTTTTAGATTCATTCCAAATTCACCATTTATATTGTGAATAATGTTTTAAGCTTCCTTAAATAAATTCATTGATTTTGCTAATGGTAGACCCTTCGCTTCTAAGGAAGTTATTATTTCGGCAACTCTCTCGAAATTCGATTTTATATATATAAAATCGCGATATAGTTTTTTTTTATTAGTTCTTCTGACAGCCTTATAGATTCAGCATCTTCTGGATCTAGTGTTTCAAGAACCTAAAACGTAAATTAAGAATTTTATTTTACCAAACTAAAGTAAATGCATACCGTCGTTTTCAAACATAATGGGTTATCGGATGTTCCATTATTGTGAAAGTGACTCCTACACCTTATTATGTGACAGAAAAAACTTTTCCAAATGCGTGGTTTGGAAAATTATTAACAGCATTATTAAAATTGTAATCTTAAATTTTTAAATTTTTTTTTAAAAATCATATTGATTTTTCCAAAATAGCTTTTTTGGCATTTAGTCCACAAAAATTGTATTATAAAAACCTTCATATAGAATCAATGCCAGGCCACGGGCAAAATCTTCCAACGTTAATGATTACAATTTTAATCTTGGTTGGATATAGTTCACATTGGATTTTGGTCAAAAAATCGATGTAAGATGAACTGAATTTAACAAAAACTGCGTATTGACAAGGTCTTCACAGTCAACTGATAAGTCCATGTGAGATCGCCGGGACTAAACGCCAATTTTTGTGCACTAAAGGCCAAAAAGGCTATTTTGAATAAATAATTCAAAAGTCCATTAATAGTGCTAAGTTTTCTACTTGGCTGATTTATTTCAGTAGTATATAGAATTTGTATTATAAAAACCTTCATATTGATTTTTTTTTAATTTCAAACAATATTTTAACCGATAACCCATTCGTTCATTTTCCACCGCCTTAACCAGTAAAAAACCGAAAACCCGTTTTCAAAAGAATAGTTGTGGCCTAAAAGGGATTCTTAGCGTGGAATAAAACCCACTTTTTTGACCACTATGCTATATTTAAAATGTAGTTCGTTGATAAACATTATCTTAACTCTGTTATTCCCTCCATGTTATCTGCATAAAATGATGCCGCCTTCAACCATGGACAAGGGAAAGTGGTCAATGCTTCTATATTTTAACATTTAACGAGTGGAATTCAATTTTTTGATGAAATTCGTTTGCATATATTTAGCATATCTTGCATATTTTTTGCATACGTTGCATATATCTGGCATATTTTTAGCATATTTTTTAGCATATTTTTTGCATATATTTTGCATATTTTCGATATGCTTTACAATTTGTTATATTGGAACTATAAAACGCTTAAATACAAAATTTGGTATCAATCCGATGAAAAATATGGAAGTATGCAAAATCCGAGGTCTACTTATAAGTAGTCCACCACTCTACGCCTTAAAGCAGTACTGGTAGTATAAAGATTTTGTAGAGTGATTACTTCGTCTTAAAAGCGAAGAGTTTTGAGCCCATTTGCTTCACCAAACCAAAGTAGCAGCGATTTCCTAGGGAAGTTCTTGATGGGATCTCTAGTAAAGTGTCGTTCCTTGATCTTATATTAACTTCGAGGTAGATGAGCTCCTTAACAACTTATATGTTCTTGTTGTCAATAGTGACGAAACCCTTTGATGTACATGGTCTTGTCCTAATTTACATTCTTCAAGCCCAATAAGACTCGCCTGATATTTAATCACCTTGAAGGAGTGTATTTCAGTAAAAACAAAAAGTTGGCAACTGTCGAAATCGTTCGCTTACCCCATTAGTTGGACAGATTTGTGCATATTTTAAATTGTTAGCAGAGCTATTCCCTTGTTGCACATTGGACAGTATTTTTCCAATTTCAAGTGATACATTTCGATCAGTTTTCTCAGGATCCCGAGATTGGCAATCGCTTTCAGAGCGTTGAATAGATTTTGAGTCTCAACTTGAAATTCGTTGTTCTTTTCTAGGATTTGCGTCAATGTAAATATTTACTGTATGCTTGATCAGCAGAGCCCGAAATTACATTGGTACTTGCCGACTAAATTAATAAAAATAACGGTTATAGACGCTCACACAGCACTATGGATGGAATCTAATATGCGAGGTTTAGTAGAGATTTGCCTCTATAATCCTTTCAAAACTTAAGATTACTGTTTTTGTAGATAGGTCATCGGTAATACTTCCTTCCACCCTCTGTATTTGAAGAGCGTACCTTTCTATACTGGGTGGTGGAACTTATTCTTCATTGACTAGAAGAGGTTTGTCTTCGTGCCGGAAATGCTGGTTGAAGATATCTACTATTCTCTATGGTTCGGTGACAAGATTACCTTTGTTGTTTCAAAGAGGTTGTGTTTCGGTCTTAAACCTGCAGCTAGTTATTTTGCATTTTTCGTCTATTAATTTGAGACTCTTGGTTCTCCTAGAGCTGCGTAAGTTCTTTTCTTTCCACGCAAGATCTTTTTCTCATATCTACTCTTTGCTCGATAATCTTTTCTCTAATTTCGCGCTGCAGCATATTCGCGTGTGCATCTCCTGCCAATCGTTTCGATTGAACGCACGGTTATTTGTTATGTGTAGACTAGACAGTTACGGTTACACGTTTTGTGTAGCAATTTACCTCACGAGCGATTGCATTTAAGACCCTGTTTACATTGGAAATTTTGCGTACTTACTACATCGTGTTTACATTATAAATGGATTAAAGTTCGAATTTAGTACTTTCCATTTATAGTTGAATCTAAATATCACCATTCCCCTAATATTTCTTCACCTCTCGCCCAATATGTCAAAAAGAAGAAACAACTGAAAATAAAGAAGGTGTAATCAGACTCTTGAAGTCTTTTTTACTTGCAACTTATAGGTACTATAAGGCAAGTTATGCATTCGTAAAAAAAAATCGAACTCGAGATTTTGATCAAAGTTGACATTACGATGATAGCGAAGACCAAAAAAGTGGGTCTCGCAATTCTGTCTGTCTGTCTGTCTGTCTGTCTGTCTGTCGGTTCGACTACAGCCTAAACGGCTCGGCCGATTTTCTTCAAACTTGGTAGATATGGGTTTTAATTTTTTCCCCCCAGACGTTTTTTCTTTGTTTTTTTTTTAAGACCAAAAATAACGGTATACGAAAAATAACTGCCATACGATTTTTTTCGAAATTTTATAAATATTTTTTTTTCTCAAAAACTGGCCCACACAATTTTTTAAAAAAAATTTGAAAAATTTCATTTGGTTAAAACTAGCTAACGGTTGAAAAAAAATTGTTTTTTTTGGTAGCCCCCCTGGGTCCATTTTTTTTGTTTTTGATTTTCTCGAAAACGGTAAATCATTTTTTTTATTCCAAAGCTCCTCCAAAGTTTGAATATTATTACATATTCAAATTTTCAATTTTTTATTTTTTGGATTTAAAAAAAAAATCAAAATTTTTTTTTGGAAACTCAATATTTCGAAAACCCCATGCTCGATATTTTTCAAACTTGACAAATAAAAGTTTCTTAACATAATCTACAAGATTTGAGAAAAAAAATTTGTTTTATCTAAAACTAACGGTACCTTCCATACGAATTTTAAAAAATGGTTTTCGAAAATCGTATTTTGCTCGGAAACGGTTCCGAGAATTTCGCTAAATTTTTTTTCTTTTGATCAATCTTTACGATCTATAATTTAATAAAAAAAAAATGAAATCTAGATATTACTGACTGTACCTACCATAGAACGATTTTTTCGAATTTTGAATTTCTCATTATCGGCATAACGGATTTTAACGAAATTTTTTATAAAGAAGGTCCTAAAAAGTTTAAAAAACATTGCATTTGAAAACTTAAGAACAAATATTTTTTCAATTTTTAGAAAAAAAGTATTTTTTTTTTTTGAAAAATTCGATATCTCAAGAACGGCTTAGTATTTTTTTTTTGAAATTAGACTTTTATTCGTACAATAATAAAAACTTAAGGTTGGCGTACCACAATTTTTTCTTAAAAATGTTTTAAAAATTTTGTACATAAAAGCTTATTTTTTTAAGGAACCACTACAACAACTTATAATTTTTGTTTCTTACTTGATCTATATTTTTTAGCTCAATCCAAACTGGATGACTCCGTTAAAATGTTATTAATTTCTCATATCAATTCCATCCACAGATTCATACGAGTTATAGTATCAAAATGGCCCAATTCAGCGATAAATTGGCCCCCAGAGCTAGACTGCCAATGGTCGCCATTTCTACCTTCCTACCTCAAAGTTTTACCTTTTTGGGCCCAAGTCGTATTTTTTGCTAGAGTACTTATTTTTTTTTAAGTGTGTAGACGAATACACATTATACTCCAGAAAAGAACCCAAATTATTAAATAAAACATTTGCATTTTGGCTTTTCACACTGAATCAGGGTCCTCCATTAAGCGTAAAGTATTTTTAAATTTGAATAAAACAAACTGAGTGATATATCATGGACACTTTGTATTCATATCGAAGGCTCATGTATGCCATCATTTATGGAATATATCATCATCAAAGTTTTTGCCTGGGCTACACTGGGTGGCGCATAAATCACGATGAATTTGACCAATGGCATTGGCTATGTTGGCTTTCAGGGCAGTGGTGGTTTGTAGTTTATTGGCATAGACTTGTGACTTACAAAATCCCAATAAAGAGATGCCTAACGGTGTCAAATCGCATGGATCGTCTCCGGAAATCACACGTGCGAAATTTTAACCAACTTATTGTTAAGAACGTTTGGTTATTTACTAGCTCTTCGATAATATTAATTTTTTTTTTTTTTCTTTTTACTAACTAGTAAAATACTAATTCCCTTTTATTAGAAACGGTGCATCTCAATACGTCTAAACAATGACAGTTCATGAAAAAAGAAACAAAGCAAACAAACCTAAATCTGGCGAGCGGACCTAATAATTTGAAATCTCAGAAACTCATAAGTCAAAGTGACAACCTTCAATTTATTTTATGAATTTATTTTGCCTAGTTCCTGTTCGTTTTATAATATTATTTCAATTTCTTTTTTAAAAATAATAACCTCCTTTTCTCCAAATAGCGAAAAGATTGCTGTTTTAGAGGAATAAAAGAATGGAGCAGAAGAATAAGAGTACAATAATAAAGCGAGTAGATCGTTTGATTCGTGTTTCTTAAAATATTATTTTATTGCTATACATTTCATGTTTCAAAAGTCTCCCAGAAAATTATTATTTCACTTCAACATAATAGCCGACAATCTAAAGTACAATTACAATGTTATCTCATTTCGAAGCAAAAGACTTTGACCAATAATCATCTTCCGCAAACATTTTATATTATTTATTTACTTTGAAAATAATAATTAGCTCAAGAATGATTAAAAAAACACAATTTAACTCTTTCAAATAAAATTGCCAAGAATTTTTTTTTTTCGAGTAAGTTTTTTATACGTGTTCAGTTTCTAACTCTATGCTATTTTAACAAAATCTTCCCAAAATCTAATGGGAAACGTGCGTTTGTGTAAAATTATTCCTGAACTTAACACCATTTAAATCCTGCGTTGAACATAAACTTTCTAACAGCTAATCGCGAGTTCATAAAATATATCACAAGAAATGCAAATTACCCAAAAAAAAGGTTTCAAGATGTATGGGCTTCGTCGTTTTGCAGGAAAATAATTTAGACGGTGACTATTTTGCAATTGCCAGGATAATATTCGTCTACATACAGCTCAGTCGGCAGATTTTAGGTTTCATCTTTCATCCCATTCTCTATGATAGAAAAAGTTTCTCAAATGCGTCATTATTGCCAACTGTCCAAAAATTGCAGTTATTTGAGAAACTTAAGTAAAAACATATTGTTGAAGCACGTTTATTAAAATAGTCACAATATTTTAAAATTCCAAAAATAAACAACTATTGTTTACAAATATTCAACTTAAAAAGTCTTAAAACTATAAACTAACTTTTTAATACAAAATCTATTAGATCTTCGAATCTTTGGCCTCTTGCCTTTCTTTTGTGATTGGTTTTCTCTCATTATAAACTTAAATTTAGACAAAAAATCATGAAAGAATTTTGTTTTCGAAAACTTTTTCGAAGCTTATAGTTGATCATCTCAGGTAATTTCAAAACTACGATATAACTTTCAAGTGACAGTTTTTGGTTCAGAATTTGAACAAAAAAATGTTTCTCATACCTTTGGGGTATGAAGTCCTAATTGAAAAATTACCACACGAAAATTATTTACAAGACAAGAAAACAATTCTCTGGATTTCTTTCAAATATGCAATCTGACGCGGGGGCACTACGTATAAGAAGAATTTCGGATATTGATATAACGATGGAAACTATTAAAAATTATCCATCGATCGGCAAAAAATGCTTAGCTTTGAAATTCGTTATTTCCAGACATAAAATTCCTAAAGTACTACATTGTAAAAATCTTTATCCATACCACGATACACCTTGCAAAACCTGCTTCCAAACTACGACCTAGGCTAATTCTATGAACTATGATACGAGCCTATGCGGTCGTGAGGTTAAGAATGGGAAGATGAAGAGTTAGGCTAGGCGCGCACATTCAATTTTTAGTTTCGCAACTGTTTAGTTGCTAAAATGAAACATATGGGCTTATATGGGACACCGCGCACTTAGAGCAACTCGATTCTCGAAACTAAAAAGTTTGTGTTTTGACACAAACTAAACGATTGCCTCGCATCAGTTGAGCTGTTTTTTATAGGTGCAAGAGAGAAAAGAGTGCGAGCGTGAGTAAAGAGTTGCCAGTGTGCGGTTCTCTTTCAACTGGTGATTAAACTATTTGATTTCGATCACAGTTGCCAGTGCGCGACTAGCCTTAGGTGATCGTTTGATATTAAGAAATACACCAATTCATTGGTTTGCAAGATCTGCATTTTTTTGTATGGGGAAGAATTCACTTGTTAATTAGATTGGAATAGAAATTTTAAATGATTTGGAACACAGTATTCTCGAAGTATCATGAGGCAGCAGTTGTTTTCAACAAAAATTCGCATTGAAATAAAGTGTGGTTCAACGAAAACGCACGATGTTATTTGTAAGTAAAACAAAAAGTTTTCAGAGAATTATCTTAATATTTTTTATTATGATAGAAGAATCTATGACAATTATGTGTGAAACGAAATATTGGTCAAATGCTCGCCACGGCTTCGGTGGCATACCTCTATCGGATGAATCATATTTTCAATGACTCTGAGACATGATTGAGGTGTGGTTCAATGTTGTTAATGTGCCGAATTATCTCATCCTTTAGCTCTTGAAATGATCCCCAAAGAAAGTAGTCCTATGGTGTCAAATCACATGATCGTGGCGGCCAATTAACATCGCCACCACGTGAGGTAACACGGCCATTGAATTCCTCGCGCAAAAGAGCCATTATTTCATTGGCGGTGTGCCAAGTGGCACCATCCTGTTGGAACCATATCTTCAATTTCTGGCCACGAGAAGTCCGTTATCATCTAGCGATAGCGAACACCATTCACGGTAAATGCTTGGCCGACCTCATTTTCGAAGAAGTACAACCGATGACACATGACACCATAAACCGCACCAAACAACCACTCTTTGTTGATGCATCGGCTTTTCAAGAATCACCCGTGCATTCTCATTTGCCCAAATGCGGCAATTCTGCTTGTTAACGAATCCACTGAGGTGGAAGTGTTCCTCGTCGCTGAAGATGATTTTCTTTGTAAAGTCACCATTCACTTCTGTCTGTTCAACCAACCATTCGGCGTATTGACGACGATTGAAATGGTCAGTAGGCTTCAGCTCTTGAGTCAATTGAACCTTGTAAGCGTGTAAATTGGACCACCCTTTACAAAAACGGCCTCTAGCCTAGGTCCTCCCTAGGCCTTAAGCACCCGTGTTAACTGTTTTAGAACCCATTAATATTTTGTATCCATAGCCTTTGCAGCTTAATGCAAAAAACCCATTTTTCTATTTTATTATTATTTATTTATCAAGTATATAAGTATATCAATATATCTCTTATGAATTAGTAAACACCCTGTGCAAAAAAAAAAAAAATTTATTAAAAATGTTACTTCAAATTTGAATTATCTATTAATTTTCCAAAAATAAAACAAATAAAAACATACACAGAAGTGGTGCAAAAGTAATGTAATAATGTGACATAGTTTTTGCAAATGGCGCCAAATGTCATTTTGTTTGACATCTTTGTTGTAGACAAATATAGAATTAGTTGACAACAGTGAGGTGATAAAAAACTTAGGAACCAATAATTTTCCATACTGTGCTTATTTGACACATTTTTGATCTATGGATTTAACGCAGCATGAATTTTGTGGTGGCATTCCTCTTCGTGCAACGACATAGGTATCAGCGTTTAGCTGAGCACATTGTGTAAACTGGGTGCACTAAAGATATAACAAGTGTCTGCCTCGTATTGCTCGTTCGACCGAGAACAAAGCTGCTACGCCTGAGAACTTCAGTGAGAATCTACAAACACAGACGTTCGTTGCACCGAATTTTAGTGTAAGTCTGGAAGATATTCCCGTAAAAAAACGTGAAAGACGAGGTTAACTTGTTCCGATTCTCTGTTAAACTTGTTGCAAAATGAGGATGATTTCGTATCCAAAATCATATTGAGCTATAAAATTCATTTCTATATTGTATTGGTTTTTGGGCACAGAGAATCCATAAAGAATAAAGAAGAAGAGCCATTGCATCTCCCCGAACTGCTTGATGCAGCATTTGGAAAGAAAAACGAACTGGCCCTTTATGAGGACACCGATGGAACCACCATAACAGTACAGGCAGATGTCAAACGTGTTTTTTCCGCGAGCTACTGAATAGAGTTTTTAGCATTGTCGGTTCCAGCTAGAGGAAGCAACGGTTCACACAGCTCGGACATCGATGGAGATTACAAATACCATAATTTCCGGGTGCGGTCCCGTTTTGGTGATTTGAACTGGCTGTCCAGATTACCAGATGTAGCGGCGCCAGTTTTCTTTCTATTTTATTTTTGAAATTTTTTTTCTATTCTATTTTTGAAATCTCGTTTACCAGAACAAAACTTGTCCTTAAAGTTTAAATTAAAGAAGATATCACTAATTTGAAGCAATAATAGTGCTAAGTCTTCTACTTGGATTTTTTATTTCAGTAGTACATAGAATTTGTATTATAAAAACCTTCATGTTTTGCGGACATCAATTAAAAAATCTGTAAGACGGGCACAAATATGCATCAACTGGGAAGGTGGTAAAGTGACCGATATAATAATATTTTCAATTTATTGTCGTCAATTTTTATTTTCAAATAAATTTTTCGTGAAAACAGATCTCATTTTATTCATTTCTAACAAAATAGTCCAATTCACATTGTGACATTACTTTTGCGTCACCTGTATAATGTTGTCATAAGAGAAGGGTTTGTTTTTGTTTGTTTGCAAGTTTAAAATATGCCAGAATTTTTTCATAAGAAAATAAATTACAAGTGCTTCTGACGTTCATGTTGTAACTATACTGGTAACACCAAGTATAGATTGTGACGAAAAGATTTTGAAAATAATGGCAAAATACAAGAAAGAATTGACTAGCGTAATAATAGCTTGATTATAAGGCCTTCTAGTACAATACTAATTTAAAACTAAATTTTTTGGTCTAATCAAGATAAATTTTAAAAATATTGGTGTCTGTTTTATATTTTATTACGAGTAAAAACTTACAAAAGTATTTATGTACATACAATTAGACCATTTAAATAATTAAATTTACCTAAATATACTTCAAAACATGAAAAACCACAGCAAGCATTTTAGTACGACATCCTGATTGTTCCTGCTTAACATTAATATACCTTTATTAGTAGGAGTTAGCCATGATAATAAATTAGTTAACTCTCAATTATTTCGAAAATCATTCTTCAACCACCAGAACTGATTCTCCATTTTTATCCTATATTTTCGGTCCTGATCGAACGTTGTAGAATGTCTTGTCTGTAAAAGAAGTGCCTTATTGCAACAATATTACTCAACTTATCCCTAATTTAAATTTTTTAACTAGCCAATGACTTAATTAACAAAAGAAAAAAGATTTACTAAAGTATTAATAAATATTGACAAAATATGACTCTTAGTCCTACAAATGTTACTAAATCAAAAAATTTGTACGACGGACGTTATGGATTTAAAATAATTAAATTCACATATTAACCAGCAAATTATTTCTAAGGATTAAGATTAACCATTATTGATCGATCCAAAATCACTAAGATCGATCTCAGAGTTAACTAAAACTTTACTAATTCTCGAATATGGAGCACTCATAAAGTATTAAAGATTATTCTGAAATTCCACTTGAGTGGCAACATTGCCACTAATTGTAAACTTTTCAACAACAAGGAAAATCTTGAGTTTGAATAACTTTTTTGTTCCATCATCGCTTCCAAATTGAATTTGGTAAGCGTAAGGCGTGGCATCAGAGCGGCAGCTTCGCGTCCTCGTCGCCGTTAACTTTTGCAAACGAAACTTTTTTGTCAATTTAGTCAAGATCAAGATGTTGAAAAGACGAAACAGTATAATGTTATTATATTCATTAACAAAATATGGATGGCCCCCTCAAGTTACAAAAAAAAAAATATATAAAGCGAAGGGTGGCTTTGCTTGGAATCCTCAAATTGGGAAAACGTTTATTTGCATAGTTCACTGACTTTCTAATGGGCGTTATTTAAGAGGCTTTTCTGGCTAATTGAGTTATGCACGACAGTCAGTTCCTATTAAGGCGTAGGTACTCGACAAAAATGTCAGGAACAAAATGTCACTTGATGAATTATGACTATGAGATATGGTGGTTTGAAAACATAATTGATATGATAGTTACGTGTCTTTCTAAGGCATTGTTTTACTAATATACAGTTCTATATATATAAATACCACAAGGGAAAATCAGAGTCTGTCAAAGACTTGTTACATATTAATTAACAACGGACAATCACATGACTTTATTACACTTATTATCGTTATGGTGCTTTATAAAGGTGTGAATTGATGTGACAGCTTTTTTAGTCACGCAAACACTCCGGTCGCATAGTTTTGATATTAAACCTAGGGCATCTATGCACGAAATAAAAATAAGCTTACCATGGAATTAGTTGGACTACTTAAATAGAAATTTAGGTCACCAGAATGATATTGAGTTTGGAATATTTAAAAAATAAAAACTAAACTTGTTCTTTTTCAAATGAAGAACTATGAACGATTTGATTTCAGTCAAATATAACTTTGAAAGAAAAGTCCAAAAATTGATTTTTATCACGTCTACAATACAAAATTTGCGACATCTTTTTGGTTCTACACGACAGCTCCAGGGTCTAGTGAATAACAATTGTCAACCATTCCTATGTGTGTATTTTTAATCGGTAGGACTCAGTGGCGTAGATAGCTTTTCGCTATGGGGGGGGATAGATCTAGTTCGCTCATTTTTTTTAAAGTTTTAATAATTAAAAAAAAAACAAATAACAGGACTTCATTGAATTCAGTATGTATGCCATAAAAAATTATATTTTTTAAAGATAATATATTATACGCATTAATTTGAATATGAACTAGAATAAATATGGATATACAGTGCCTTGCATAAGTATAACCGCATCTGTTAAAATGGGAATGACACTTTACAATTTTTTTTATTGAATGACATCACTAATCAAGTAAATTGAGAAGAAAAAAGTTCCGTTATTTTCTCTTCTGGTGTTTAAAAATTAACAACTGATTTTTATATATTGCAAAAGTATAACAGCACAATGCAAACCTCTCTGAAGCTTCATTCAGTTATGTGATTCGAAATGACAAGCAACAATGCGTGGTAAGCATTTAAGCGATACGGAAAAAGTCAAAATTCAAGCTTTTCGGTTAACTGGCCTAAGCTTAAAGGCTATTGGTAGGGAAATTTAAAGATCCGCCTGCCTGGCGACTGAACATACCCTAAGCGGAGCAACGGAGTTGCGTGAGCGGGTGTGAGCCCCGAAAAGGGAGTTAAAATCCTGAAAACCCGCGAAGCGGGCCACACAAGGTACTGTTGCTCAAGACAAAACATTTTATGTTTGGCTTTAAGTCACAAACAAATTTGGCCTTTTGTCACTTGGCCTTATGTCACGGCATCACACACCAACACCACACACAATAACCACACCAACGTGAACGATGGCTCTGTAATCACAGGTACTTTGCTCTTAGTTTCCTGAGCAAAATGTATACCAACACAGAAAAATCTGCTTTTGATCTGACACAGTATATAGTATGCTCTTAATTTGAATGAGCATTCTGTAGTCTATTATAGAGCGTCGGAGCTCTGTACTGATATACAGTTTGGCAATACGCGACCCGGGCATCTGCAGAAGCTGACACGTCGAGATAAGGGGCGTTTAATAAATGCTGCATCCAATTCGGCGCATTCTTTGCCAGACGTTCGTGACGAATTGGACTTAAGAATTTCGGTTTCAACGGTTTTTCGTGCCTTAAAAAGCAGTAAAGTGATTGTTCGGTGCAAAATGATGCCAGCTCCAAATTTGACAACAGTCTACAAAAAAAAGTAAGAATTTGCTCAGCAAAACATGAAACGGAATTGGAAAACCATAAGTAACATTCCATTAATTTACACTTAACTCTTGTTATTTCAAATGGCATAACTCAATGAATGTTTTTTTTTTAGATTATTTTAGATTATTTTCAGTGGCGAAAGAAAGTTTAATCTTAAGGGGTTAGGTGGTTTTAACGGATATTGGCACGATCTGAGAAAGGAAGAAAGTTTGTTTTCAAGAGGAACTTTGGCGGTGGCAGTTGTAAGGTTTGGGGGGCCTTCTGCGACCGTGGTAAGGTTCCACTTGCCTTCACCTCTACAAAGATGAACAGTTCAGCTTGCACCCAGGTGCTGCAGGATAATTTGGTACCCTACTTAAGACGATTTCGTCGAGTTCGGCATATCTTCCAGCATGATAATGCCCCAATTCACGTTAGTCGTCAAAGTTTGGGATGGTACGAATCGAATAACATACATTTTATGATGTTCCCGGCACGTTCTCCAGATTGTAACCCTATTGAAAATCTTTGGGGAATTTTTACCCGCAAAATTTATGCCCATAATAGGCAATTATACAGTGTTGCTGAGCTGCGAGAGGCGACTGTGGAAGAATGGAACTGTATAGACGATTCCATATTAAATAACCTTGTCAACAGTAAGTATGTCAAAAACAATTTTTAGATTGGTTGGAAATATGGCCAGCAATGTCCTTTACTAATTTAGCCGAAAAAATTTACTTAAAATAAAAAAAAAAACAGATCAAAATAAAAAAGCGGTTATACTTTTGCAATACAAAAAAAATCTGTTTTAATTTTTAACCACCCGAAGAGAAACTAACGGAACTTTTTTTTCTTCTCAATTTACTTAATTAGTGATGCCATTCAATAAGAAATAGTAGGGTATCATTCCCATTTTAATTTTCTACAAAAAGCATTTTTACAGGTGCGGTTTTACATATGCAAGGCACTGTAGTAAGTAAAATAATATTAATTAAAAAAATAAATCACAAAATAAAATCCAGTTTTCTGTTCTTTTTAGATAAAACACTTATAATCTCGTCTGCTAGTATAGGTATTTCGCGATGAATAGCTAGAGCAGTTAACCATTCAAACGATCCTGAAAATAAGTAAACACCAAAAGCTTATCACACTGTTATTAAAATAGACATATTTTTAATAATCTCACTTCGTTGGTCATGCTTCTTTGTATTGTTTTTATTCTCTTTACTGACTGGAGAAAGTTATTTCGGGAGTTGACGTTGAAACCGGCAGTGTAGCTAATATCTTTAATGAAATATATATAGCTGGATGGAAGCGCGTTTTCCTGCACGTTTACCTATTATCAATTGGTGAGAGACGTAAAAAAAAATGTCAGAGTGCGTTTCTTTAACTTATTTGGTTTATGACTGGTTATGTTGAACAATTGTCGATCCCAATGGGGGGGGATATATCCCCCTGATCCCCCCCTATCTACGCCACTGGTAGGACTAGAGAGGACCTACAATCTTTTGTCGAATCCGAACGGTTAAAAAAAAAACACTTTTTCAGGACAAGATATAGTTTTAAAAAAAATTTGTCACCTCCATGCTTTACGTAATACTCCTGGAAACATTTTTTGCTAGGTTGTTTATGTGTAATTGTATTACTAGAAATTCTGCGTGACAGTCCATCGCTTCTAACCATTAAGCCAAGGGGCATTACGGCCTGCACCTTGACCTTCTTGCAAGCAAAACTTCGATCTTTGTAATTGTAGTTCAGTAAATGGAAATTTTATTATTATTATCTGGCTTAGAGTTCTATTGTGTTGCACCTAAGCACGACAGTTAGATGCTGTTGTAGCCTTCTAAGACACAATATATCGGTCGATGTTTACCGTCTCTAATAAAACATACAGCACATAACACTGAAAATTATAATATTCCAGGGGAATTTTGTTAATTTCTCGTACTTGGAATTCAGATTGTTGGAGCAATGAGATTAGATAATTTATGAAAAATACAGATAAGCTGATTAAAAGGACTGTTAACGCCACAGTTTGATCTAAGAATTCTGCAAACATAAATTTAATCCACAAAAAACTGATAGAGATGAAATACTCTCTGTTAATAGATAAAAATCGAAGATTTATCAACTGAAGTCTTTGCGTGTTTTATAGGTAATAGAACTCTATCCAGGTACAAAAAGGGAGAGAAAATCCTTAAAATCTTCTTTGAATAGGAACTTAGATTTATGTTTTTGTGATTTGAGTAGTATGGCACATCCGTATTCAAGAATTAGCCTAACAAAAGTAAAATCGAGAATCTTAATAGCATATGGGTCATGGAAATCATGGGAAATAATTTTGACAAAACCAAGTATTTTGTTGGCTTTTGTTATCAGTAAATGCTAACTTTAAAATAAGATGATTCCTATATCAGAAAACCAGATACTCTTCACAAATGTAACAAAGTAAACAGATAGTTAAAAGCAAATATAATAATAATGATATTTTTGGGTAAAACACATTGTCTTACACTCATCAATATTTAAAAGCAAACAGTTATAATTACACCAGTCCCAAAATCTACAAATATCTTCTTGCAGTTGTTCACAATCCGCAATGGACTTAATTAATTAATTAAAATATTGTATCGTTAGCATACATAAATACATTTGAATGTGTTGTAATATAGAAGAAAGGTCATTTATTAATAAAACAAGTAGCAAAGGACTAAGATGGCTCCCCTGAGGTACCTATACCAGAATTAACTTTTAATTGATATGAACTATTATCTTTGAAGATTATTTTATAATATCTACATATCTTAAAGATATGCAAATATCTAATAATAAAAATTATCGTTACGTCGATGTTTTTTTTAAATTTATATTTACTGAAGTTTTTAAATATACAATCTACTTGCGATTGATTTTCAAAGGCATTCAAACTAAGGTAAGCAGATTACCTGAAACATTTTCAGAGAAACTTAAATAAATATTTTTCGAATTTATTTATGTTCCAAATCATTAAAATTAAACCTGTTTATGTTTCAAATCATTTTCAAAATTGAATATTGGGAGGAACTCTTTTGTTGTTGTAGCTGGGTCGTATAGTTTGTATTAGTTCAGACTGACACTTATTAGCTTGAAGAATGTTTTCATGGCTTTAAGAAATAGATATTCATATTCAATGATATTGTAGGCGTTGCCACTGTTTGTTTATAGTTTATTTTATTAAGTAATTATTTTAAGAAAAGAGGAAAAGACTCTATTTTCTTGCGTTAACCTAAACATGTAGGCTCAAGCGTTTTGATACAAAACAATCTGTGAGTTAAAATTAAAGCTGGTTTGACTTTTTCGTCCTGGGGTTGTTCCGTACCAGTTGTCCATGTGGCGGTATATTGATTTAAGTCAAGTGTACAATTAGTGTTCAGCTACGATAGTAGGCTGACCCTGGGTCAGAGTAGAAGGGTACTGTTTTAGTTTTGATTATTAGAAATATATCCTCAGCTATCTAAAACTATCTGACAGCTATAAATAATTAAGGTAGTATATTTGAATGAGTCGTCAGTGAAGAGAAATTTAAGGTCAAGAACGGTTCAATACCGCTGTAGTGAAAATAATTTTGCTTTGAAATTAATATTTCGATAATTGTAGAATGAATAAAAATCAAATTTCTGTTTTCTAATTATCTTCGTAAGATATTAAAAAAAATAAGTTTTAAATTTCACTTCCTAGTTGAATATATCCTCGTCGTCGTCTGCAACGACAAATATTTTGTCAGCTCATTCGAGAAATCCTATTCGTTTGCAGCACTGCTTGCTGTTAGTCCGACCCGACACTGTGCCTAGTGTAATGACTTCTCCTATACTTGAGATCGCAAAGAATCTAATGGAACGAATCTACTATCGCATTACTGCAATAAAAAGTAAGAGGTCAGCGGCTCGTGGAGAACCTTAATGTAGTCACCTACAAATCTCAACCATTTATGTGTGAGAGGTAGGAGGAATGGTGGACTACAATTCTCTGCCGAGCCCGAACAACGATTTGTTTCTTAATCGCAAGATATGGTTGTTCATAACATTTTTCTTATGGTTGGGAATCGAATCCAGACATTCTGGCCAACGCACTAACCATTATACCAACTGCAATCGTAGAGTTATCCAGGTCAATAATTAGTACGTTCCAGGAGACCTTGACATATGTACACAAATCAACTAATCAATCCCGATAGATAGATATGCACTTGAAAAAATATATCTAATCCAAAAGTTTTTTTTTTCGAAAAAATTGTTTTTGGATTTTTAAAAAAATAATACAATTTATTTTTTGAAAATTTAATATCTTGAAAACGGATACGTGATTAAATTTTTAAATTACGTTTTAAAATGCATTTTATTGAATACTAACAATTTGCATATCAATTTTTTTTATACAAATTTTAAGGAAAATTTAGTACACAAAAAACATGTTTCAGTGTGTCTGTATGTCTGTACCTCTCCCTATAGCCTAAACCACTGGACCTATTTTCTTCAATCCCAGTAGTTAAGGGTCTTCGGTGATTCCCTAGAGGAGAAATTGAAAGTTTTTTTTTAGCTCCAAAATTAACAGTACCTACCCCCCATACACCCGTATTGCAAAATCTTATTTATCTCAAAAACGGCTCTAACGATTTTGATAACAAAAATTGAGCTAGATATCATGGATATGGACTACATTTTGGTAAAAAAAAATTGGGGCAAAAATTGGGACTTTCTCATTAACGGCTCTAACGATTTTAACGAAGAAATTTCCCCAGGAGCCCCCCTAAGTTTAAAATAATATTGTTTATAAAAATATTCGAAAAAATATTTTTTTTTTGCTTTATAAAAAAAAAATCCAATTTATTTTTTGAAAAATCAATATCTTAAAAACGTGTGAATGATTATTTTTTTGAAATTATTTCCTAAAATCTATATTACTAAGCACTTAAAATTGGCATCTTAAATTTTGTTCTAGAAAAAATTGAAAGAAATTTTTTATATAAAAAATTACTTTAATAAAACGATTTTTGAACTTTATTTGCGCAAATTCATACTTTTCCGAAAATCAGACCGCAGTCGTGCATTTTAACGATTTTGAACAAAATTCGTACACAGGAGCTACTTTGAATTTAAAATAATACTGAACATAAATAATCTAAAAAATATTTTTTAGGTTTTTAAAGAAAAAAAATAATATAATATAATAATAATAAGAAAAATCAATATCTTAAAAACGTATGAACGTAATGAACGAAGTTTTTGAAATTATTTCTAATCCTTTTCTTAATTTAACATTATATGGGTATTCATATTATAAATAAAATCTGCATTGTTAAATACTTAAAACTGACATCCCAAATATGTTTCTAGAAAAATTTTAAATAAATTTCTTATACTACTCGTATAATAGTAAAACGATTTTTTAAACTTTGCTTGCATAGATTCCTACTTTCCTAGAAGTAAGCCAACAATTTTATGCATTTGAAGATTTTTCTCTAATTTAATCCATGTTTTTATATTTATGAGCAACTTTTAAATTATAAATCACTTTTACATAAGAGCCAGTACGTGCGATCCTGGTGTGCATTTTATTTAAATTGATTTCATCAATAAATTCGTAAATAAACGTTTTTGCTCAAAGCTAGTTCATTCCTATTTTAAGTATATTAATACTTTCAACCCATTCATTACTTTTAATTTGTTTAAGATTATTTATATTGTAGGAATAATAAAAATTTGATCAATATGGGACACGAGTTGGTTCAAGAAGATAATTCTTTGCATTTAATTTCATAAACACTTGAATTGCACTATTCACCAAACCAAGCGAGAAAATGTTGTTGATACTTTCGACGCTATTTCTATTTTGAAATCCGAAGAAGTGCAAGAAAATAAAATAAATAAACACAAGAGCTTAGAATAACATAAATCAAATGAAAACGAAGAGCCCTAAATTCGGTATTTTCGGATTTTAGTTTTTCGCCGAATTGCAATACGGGCAGTGTTGTCGGAGTGCACTCGAACACTGTGCACTCCAATTAAATAAAAAAAAATAAAAAAAATCACATACCTAATCAAATTGATATAAATTTCTTTTTAATGGCGTGGAAAAGTGAATATCGTTTAATTATTTGGATTGCAATCATCGTTATAGGTCATCATAATGTTGATGGACAACAGAAAACAAACGTTGGTTTGTATATTTATTTTACATATAAATGTATCTACGCAATATTTTTATTGAAAACGAAGAATTCAATTTCTTTCTTTGTTCGATTCGGGTAGTGATAGGTGCAGTCTCTTTTGCGATCTGTGAGCCTCTGGGTTGTGGTTTTAGTATGATACGTAATTTGTGCTTTCTTTTAACGGCAGAGTATTAGTTTAGTGCACAAAAATGAATAAACCAATATCATGATGATAGGTATACTCCTGAGCTTTGATATCTGCGGTAATAAGGGAAACCCCAACTATGTCAAAGTAAATAACAAAAATCAACTACTTTGCTCAAGAGCAAGAATTCCGCCCAAAACAAATTATGACGAGAAGTGTTTTTCATCATATTACCCGTCCCTACGTCTGTATGTTCACTGTACATCGAGCTAGACCCTAAACATAGGACAATTTTCTTAAAAAAATGTAATTTCTATTTCATCTCATCTAGAACGTCGCCGTCGACAATTTTGTTTTTTTTTTTTTGTCAAAATTTCTCGAAAACGCCCCAAACAATTTTCGTAACTATTTGTACCTCAGATGTAATAATTAACTGCAATAAAAACTAAATTTTGGTTTTTGTGGAAAATGTATTCTGTTAATTTTTAAACATTTGACATTTTTCTTATTTTTGATATGTTCTTGTACATTTCATCATTTCATCAATAAGTTGTTTCTTTAAAATTTAGCAAGCGTGTTCCCATTCGCTTGGTGCATAATTGAATTTGATAAATGCAGAAAAAACATATACAAGGTGGGCCATCTAGTGATTTCTTTTTAAATCATGTGTCATTTTGAGACGGACAGCTGTTTCACGTTTGAAGTCAGTTCTAAACATCCTCGAAACGAAATGAGTGCCCTTACGCTTGAACAACGTTAACGTTGTGAAATATTGAAAATTTATTTCCAAAATGAGTGATGTGTAGCCCAAACAGTGCGTTTTTTAAATGAAGTCTTGGCCGAAATGAAGCACCCACCGCACCTGCTCTATGCAAGTTCTTGCAAAAAGTTCGTGAGACTGCTATGCTTGTGTACAACACTCATGGAGAATGTGTCTGCTGTAGCCGAGAGTGAGAGACCCAATTTACTAACATGAGGAGAATTCTGTACAAAGATCTCGGATTATTCGCTTATAAGGTCCAATTGACTCAGTAATTGAAGGTGCTCGGCCATCAGCTTGATCGACGTTGTTGCATAATGAATGGGAATGTTTGCTCTTACTAATAAAGCCATAATACATGGAAAAATTTAAATAAATAAATTCAATTTATTGCATTTATAAAAAGAAACTTGTATTTAGCCCACCTTTTAGAAAATAACAGAGTTTTAACAGAATTTTGAACATGTATGTGTAATCTTTTTGGTGTATAGTTGCTGCATTTTAACACTTTTTTGCTTAAGAATCATAGGTACTGTAAGGCAAGTTATGCATTCGTAAAAAAATCGAACTCGAGATTTTGATCAAAGTTGATAGCGAAGACGAAAAAAGTGGGTCTCGCAATTCTGTCTGTCTGTCTATCTGTCTGTTCGACTAATTTTTTTTTTAATTTAATAAAAAAAATTAAAATTAGGATACTACTGACTGTATACTTACCACAGAACCATTTTTTTAGAAATTTCAAATTTGTTATTATCGGCATTACAGATTTTAATGAATTTTTTATAGCGAAGCTTCTTAAAAGTTTGAAAAAAATTGCATTTCAAAACTTAAGAAAAAATATTTTTCAAATTTTTTGAAAAAAAAAAAATATATCTGGAAATCCTACTACATATCCTACTAATATTATAAATGTGAATGGATGTTTGTTACTCAATAACGCTTGAACAACTGAATGGATCTTGATAAAATTTAACGCACAAAAAAGTTATAGTCTGAATTATCGTATAGGCTCCTTTTTTTTATTATCAGGGGAGGGGCATTGGGTGGTCGAAACACCCCAAAATTATTTATCTCTACTTCTATCTTCATATTGCACTGAAATGTGGTACATATACATAAGTAGTTGCATTGAAATGCCATACTTTGGTGGTGCGGGCCCAGAGGAGGGGCATTGTTTGATTAATTTACCTAAGCAGTAACGATAAAAACACTCAAGAAAGTTTAAAAAAAAAAATAAAACAAAAATAAAATTCTCCGAATTAAAAACAAAAAATTTGACAAATATTTGTGTGTCTTTGAATTTAAACTATTTTAAGGTAAGTTAAACTTTATGTGCCTACAGGTTTAACTACATATATTGTTACTAGCTGACCCGGCCACGCATTGCTGTGGCTAAAGTTTTTGTTATATTACATTATAGTAAACAATCTAAGAGGAACAATAATAGAACATCAGTCACGGAGTCCACTATGCTTTTTCACACAGATGGTATTTGTAAAAAAATATGGTGATCTCCTTATTTGACTTTCTACTACTATAACCCTTTAGTACAATGAAATTATTTACGAACAAAGACGAAAATGTTGATGTTGGTATACAAATTCACTGGATTGAGATTTGAAGGGGAAGTACGTTGAACACAATTAATTAAAATGTTCTTACACTTGATATTAAGCATAAATCAGTAGGTAGGAAATAAAAATTTATTAGATTTATTATTTCCATTTAATTTTATAACAAATATAAGTATATTACAGTATAATACAGTAAATAACATGTGACGCTTAAACTCATGAATGACGTAGGCAAGGCAGACAGTCTTAAACTTTTAAACATTAATATCTATTTTTTTGAATTATAAATACTTTCAATTTCAATTTAATTTAACACCAATCGGTGCACAATGTTTTTGGTTAACCTGTCTTTAGCTAACACAAATAGATTCGACGGTTTCCCAACACGTGAACACGCAACATATAGTTGCCCATGAGAAAAACATGGATTTTCCAAATCTAAACCACAAATGGACATTGTTTGACCTTGAGATTTATTTATAGACATGGCGAAAGCTAAACGAATTGGAAACTGTAGCCTTTTGAAGGGTATGGTAGAATCTGATTGTATCATCGGAATACGTGGCAGCAGGACCACTTTTCCTTTAAACTTCCCAGCCAAAATGGTTGCTTCAAGAATGTTTCCGGTGATCTTTTTGATGACCAAACGCGTACCGTTACATAATTGAGGTGGATTCAAATTACGGAGGAGAATAATAGGGGAACCAATCTTTAATCGAAGATTATGTGGTGGCATTCCAGGGATATCTAATGAATTTAAAAATTCAATCGGAAAATTTACACTTTCATTTTCATCAACAACAGTATCGATTGATTTAAAAGACATCAGATCGCCTGGTAACAACTGTTGTACCTGGAAGTTAATTTCGTCAACATCAACGTTTTTGGCTGCCAAAATCGCCCGTTGACTAAGCCATTCATGATTCAAATAACTATTCTGTATATCCGGGAAAATACTCTTGTGCCATTTTTTCATTGATATATTAATTAACTTTTATAAAACTATGTGATATTACTTACATGTATAAATTGAAATTATTGTTCCTGTGCTCCTACTGTGGCTACGTCTCGTTCTCCTGCTGCTCTTGTTCTTATGATATTCTCTTGAAGACGTTCGTTTTTTATAATTATGTGATAATACTTACATACATATATTCAAATTAAATTATAAAGTTTTGATCAATGAAGCACAAATAAGTAAAAAACAGGTTTAATTTCACTGTATTTTCTTCATTATAATATGAATGCAATAAATTGCGACTATAATTTGAGATTTAAACTATCCTATCTCTCAAGTTGGATCGAACTGCACATGGTGTGCGAATTTTATTATAATCGGTTAAATGGTTTAGGAGTCCATTGAGGACAAACATCGTGACACGAGATTTATACAGGGTGATTGGCATAAGGTGTGACAAAAAGCTAGAGCGTGTAGGTTGGACTTAGACAAGAAAAAAATCGTATGGGAGGGGGTGGTCTATTTCCCCCCGTTTAGGCGGGAGGGGCAATTTAAGAAAAAAATCACTTAAAACAGAAAAAAAATTATTAAAAAATAACGGTGATACCTACAGAGTAATGCTATAGCATTTTGAAAAGCCAGAAATACTTTCTTTAATTTTGTTTTTAAATAAAGCTCTTCGAGTGAACAGTTTTAGAAAAATTAATTTTCAAAATCAAAATTTTGAAAAAAAAAATGAAAAAATTTTTTTTAAACAATTTATTTTCAAAATTTTACGTAATTAAGTATTATTTTTGTATTCAATATTCAATGCTCTTATTAATTTTTGATCAAACACAAAAAATCGGATGTCAAAATGTTTTGTAGTTTTTGAGAAAATCAAAAATAACAAAAACTACTTTTGTTCTAAGAATAGCCTTTTATTTTAGTTTTTATACGTTTTTGGATTCTTAGGTGAATTTACGATTGAAAGGATTAACTTTCTTTTTAATTTTTTTTAATTATCGTCTTATAAACATACAATAATGTGACAAAGTACTTAACCATATTTCACACATTTTTGCATTGAGAACACCTGCGTGAGAGCATTGGATTAATATTGACCTGCGAATGTTTTTTAAATAATGCAACGTTACACGTCCTAACTTCTTCTTCTTCTTCTTCTTCCTTTGTTTCGGCGCTGTTATGATCTCGATGTCGAGGGGATCATAACTCTCCCACGTATCTGCTTCACACTAGTGATCCGCCTGTGGGGTTCGCCGTCCTAACTAGTGACAGAAAAGTGCAATTGCGAAATAAGAACAAGAATGTTCCTGAATCTTGAAATCAATTAAAATAAGAAATACATGCATACATATTTAGATAAAATACATAATTACTGTTTATTTAAATTTTTAACTATTTTTTAACTAAAGCTTATTACAAAAAATTATTTAAAAAACATTCGCAGGTTAATATTAATCCATGCTCTCACGCAGGTGTTCTCAATGAAAAAATGTGTTAATTCAGTACTTAGTCACATTATTGTATGCTTATAAGACGATAATTAAAAAAATAGGAAAAAGAAAGTTAATCCTTTCAATCGTAAATTCACCTAAGAATCCAAAAACGTATAAAAACTAAAATAAAAGGCTTTTCTTAGAACAAAAGTAGTTTTTGTTATTTTTGATTTTCTCAAAAACTACAAAACATTTGGACATCCGGTTTTTTGTGTTTGATCAAAAATTAATAAGAGCATTGAATATTGAATACAAAAATAATACTTAATTACGTAAAATTTTGAAAAAAAATTGTTTAAAAAAAATTTTTTCATTTTTTTTTTCAAAATTTTGATTTTGAAAATTAATTTTTCTAAAACTGTTCACTCGAACAGCTTTATTTAAAAACAAAATTAAAGAAAGTATTTCTGGCTTTTCAAAATGCTATAGCATTACTCTGTAGGTATCACCGTTATTTTTTAATAATTTTTTTTCTGTTTTAAGTGATTTTTTTCTTAAATTGCCCCTCCCGCCTAAACGGGGGGAAATAGACCGCCCCCTCCCATACGATTTTTTTCTTGTCTAAGTCCAACCTACACGCTCTAGCTTTTTGTCACACCTTATGCCAATCACCCTGTATATATTAAGATAGGATAGTTACATACGTATGTGATTTGCTCATTGTTTGTTAGTTTTTTTCAAAATATCCTTCGCTTGGCTCCATTACCTTTAAGAAAAGGACTTGATTGGATTTATTGGTTTGCTGTTTTGTTTTAATTCAGGTATGTACATGTATACGTTAAATAAAAATAATTCGTACGCTTTCAACTTCTCATGTTGAACAGGAGATCAGTTGTGACAGTTCTTGGCTAAGCTAAACGTGTTCATTATTTTAGTGGTAAGTCGTCTTTTTCAAATAGAGCTGTTCAACGATGACACACAGAAGTAAAATAAACACCCAAAAACAACATTCCGTACTTCACACAAGATTTCCATTTACACAAGATTTCCAATGCAAGAAAAACTGAGCGAATCTACAGAAATTTTTAGACACATGATTTATTTTGAAAAACTTCAGTTGAAAAAAAATATTTGCTTGCGGGAGTTCCCGCACGGGTAGCTAGTAATGTATGTTTAGAAATTAAATTTTTACTCGTACAGTAATGAAAACTTTAAGTTTGTATACCAACATTTTTTCTCAAAAATGTTTTAAAAATATTGGCTCAAAATTTTAAACAGTCTAAAATTAAGGCATTAGTATGATACTCAGACAGGTTCGGAACACTTTTCTAAAAAAAACTCTTTTTCACAATTCGCATTGTGAAAAAACATTTTAGAACTCTAAATAGCTTACAAAAATATAGTTTCCGCTTTAATTTCGTTTAATATACATAGTTCCCAACACATTGAAAGAAAATCATGTAAATATACAAGTCGTCTTGTACATATTGGCACTGAAGCCACCGACTGAAACATATTTTTAACAGTCGTGATGAGATAACTAATTTTGATATTTATATAAACGAATTAACTTGATCCTTAGTTAATGCATTGAAACTGGAAAACAACAATCCACAATCTAAGAGCACCATTTTTGTTTGTGAATATTTTCATTCAGTTTATAATCAAAGTTTTATATTTTTTTTTTTGTTACGAAAGACTTCTTCTTCAGCTTTTGGCCTTGCCTGCTATATTGGTTGTGCTTATTCCATTGCCAAGACTCAATTTACATTGGATGTCTGGGTGCGTATTTTTTTAAGTGCTCATTTAATTGCTGAAAGGAGCAAAGAGAAGTTAGGAAGAAGAAAACTTTTTAATTCACAGAAGTCATCTGCTGCAAATGCATAAAAATAATCCAAATGAAAAAGTAGGCAGTTAGGTATATACATATATATGTATATGTATATATTCTTAACTTTATAGAATTGTTTTGGAAACTTATACGTATAACTTTAGGTACTATTTATATACTTACACAATTCAAACTTTCTATAAGAAAGAAGAAATTATTCCACACGACAAGATTATTCCCATTGAAAATGTAGTCTATTCTGCATAATTACATATAAGTCTCGACAAATTAAATCAGTCTAGAGATGCTTATAATTACAAACAAAATAACATAAACAAAATATAACTGCAAACAGAAAATATACGAATCAGTGATATTTTAATTGTTGCAATGTCCCAAGTACACCAGAAATTTCTGGGAATTTGTCAAGAACCTAAAATATTCAACTTTATCTTCGGTTCGGTTCCAACGCATGGTCTACAAAGACAACATGATAACTTGCTCTTGTACTCGCAGCTCATTTAGCAGCTATTCCGATATCGCTTGACAGCAACATTGATATACTTGAGCACCTAATCATTCAATGGTAGAATTTGAAGAACACTTCGAGGTCTTGATATAAATAAATCCGCTGGTCCTGATGGAATACTCCCCACTATTATGAAGAGACGGTCTTCATCGCTGGAAAAACCATTGCTTAAGCTTTTTCATTGCTCGTACTATTATGAAAGATGTAAAACAGCATTTATCTAGCCCGTTCCTAAACAAGGCGGTCCTTCCTCCTCCTCCTTCTACCGACTAATTGCACTTACACTACACCCTTCTTTCTAAGGTCATAAAATCGCAAATCAATTATCAGCTCAAAATCGAAAGCTTCTGAATGACCGTCAATATGGCTTTCGCAGGAATTGTTCCGCGGCTGATTTGATGGCATATACTTACGAAGAGTGGAACAGATTATTGCGCTTGATATTTCTAAGGCATTTGAAAGAGTTTTGCAACAGGCTCTCTTATCGAAAATGGGTGTGTTTGGTATCAACAAAACACATATTCTTTGGACTCTGGATCGTTCAATATTGGATGGTTTCAAGTCTGATCTTCAGAAAGTTAATTATGGTGTTCCCCAAGACTCCATGTTGTCTCCGACTGTCTTCGCAATTTTTATGAATAATTTCTTGTCTGAAACTTCTAATCCACTTCATTGTTTTCCCGACAACTCTAACCTCAGCTTCACATACTCGTTCTCAAATTCACGTCCATTTCTTTCGGAAGTGGAATTGCAACGTTATCGTGAAAGAAGCTGATTAAACTCCGATCTTTACTCAATGTTGTCTATTGTCGTTGAAATAAAATGTACCGCTTATGCAATTGACATTGAACAGCAATCGCATCGAAGAAACCAAAAAGCTCTCAGTACTCGCTATGATTGTCAACGACGATCTTAGTTACAATGACCATTTTCTCGAGACCACCAAAAAAGCTCATAAATGCTTAGGATATCTATATCTATATCAATGGAAGAAATTTGTCGCCCCTTCTGATCTGGCGACAATTTATGAGCCGTTTATACGTCCAAAACTCGAGTTTAACTCACATTTTTAGGCAGGTGCAGCCCACACTTCACTTCATTCATTAAATATAGAATCCAGGACAGAGCGTTAAAACTGATAGGAAACAGAGCTATCATGGAATCATTCCAATCTCTTGAATACCGTTGGAATGTTTCAGGGGTTTCCTTGCTTTACCTTCACAAGCAATGCTAACTTGAAGTGGCCGGTTTTCAATAAGGTTACCCGTAATATCCGTTTCAGTAGGAATGATCATCAGTTCACCCTCGAGCCAAATTTTTTGTCGTACCGGCAATTATTATTATTATTATTATTATTATTATTTTCAGTTTCTCGTTTTTACGGTTATATACATTATATTTTCAGGACCTAAGTCTAACAAAAATATAACGATTCTAATTTAAAAATTTGCGAACAATATGACATGTGTCTAGTATTATCGATTTTTGTACTTTTCCAATGAACTTTTCATTGATTTTAAGTTCTTGCAGATGTTTTTTGAGGTTCTTATCTACAACCCCTGTTGCACTGATTATGAGTGGTATAATCTTAACGCTTCGTAGGTTCCATTGGCTTTTTATATCCATCGCTAGATCTTCGTACCTCCTTCTTTTCTCATCATAGGTCTTCTTTATGTTGTAGTTATTAGGGACGGCAAAGTCGATGAGTACGGCTGTGTTGTGTTTCTTGTCTATTACCGTTATATCGGGTCGATTATGTTCAACGCGGTTGGTGGTGCGGAGCGTTCGATCATAGAGTATTTTGGTCGTATCGTTTTCTAGAACGGCTTCTGGTTCATAGCGGTAATAAGGCTGGGGTTCGTGTACGAACCCAAAGTTCTGACACAATCTTTGATGAAACAATTTAGCAACGTTGTTATGTCTTCTGAGATAGTCGGTTTGTACCATACTTGTACATCCAGAGATGATATGCTCAATTGTTTCATTAGGCTTGCCGCATCGACGACAGATATCCTCAACTGTATTGTCCCTCATTATATATCTCATATAATTTCGAGTAGCAATCACTCCATCCTGAATTGCAATTATAAAACCTTCGGTTTCGGAAAACAGCTCTCCTGCCTGGAGCCATAAGTTTGACGTTTCTGTGTCAACATTTTCGCTCCTTAGTGCATAATAGTGTTTTCCGTGTAAAGGCTTCGCAGCCCATGCAAGTCTTCGGTCATCTATATTGGGTGTTTGCATGTGAAGGTGGTTCTTTAGGTTCAGTGGTGTTAAGTTGTCATCGGCTTCAATAGTTGCTTTGACTAGGTTTGAGCTTAACCTTTTCTCGGTGAAGTATTGTCTGAGTGACATTATTTGTTTAGTATGCATGCTTTGGAGATCTATGACCCCTCTTCCTCCCTCTCTTCGCGGGATCGTCATCCTCTCTACGCATGATCTTGGGTGGTGGAGGTTGTATTGGGTCAGGATGGTACGGACTTTTCTTTGTAGGTCTGCG
This sequence comes from Philhelius festivus, assembly GCA_963931855.1. NCBI lineage: Eukaryota > Metazoa > Arthropoda > Insecta > Diptera > Syrphidae > Philhelius > Philhelius festivus. The sequence continues at coordinate 81,593,952 of OZ007555.1, forward strand.
AGATCTGTTGTGGACCATTTGATCACACCGAAGCTATAAGTCAGTACAGGTATGGCGTAGGTGTTGATTGCCTTGATGAGGTTTTTCCCGTTTAGTTGTGATTTTCCAATTTTATGTAAGCGTCCTTTAAACTCGCTAGTGAGATCTTTCTTTATTTTCGTTGAGTCCATTCTGTTGCTTTGAGCTGCTCCTAAATAGGTGTATATTTCATTTTCTTGCATCTCTCTTATTCCATAGATTTCATCTTGGGCTGACGGTGATATTTTTCCTCTTACAATACTCAGAGTTTTGCATTTACTCAATCCAAATTCCATTTTTATATCTCTGCTAAACATGCTTACTATTTCGAGGAGATAGTTTAAATGAGCCTTTGTTGATGCGTAGGTCTTAAGGTCGTCCATATACAGGAGGTGGTTTATTTTAAACTCGGAATTATTCGATTTGATTTTAAAGCCATATTTGCTCGAATTGAGCAAGTTGCTGAGCGGGTTAATGGCGATGCAAAACCATAGGGCACTAAAGCAGTCTCCCTGAAATATGCCCGATTTAATGGGGATTTCGTTAGTTTTTAGTGATGTGCCGTCCTTAAACATCTCTATACATGTTTTCCATTTGCTCATGCTATGTGCAAGGAACGAAATAACTCTTGGGTGGATGTGGTATATTTTAAGGACGTCGATAAGCCAGGTATGCGGTATACTATCAAAAGCCTTCTTGTAGTCAATATAGCTAACATACAAGTTTCTTTGGGTTTTTGTAGATTGCTCGATGATAACTTGGTCGACAGTAAGTTGTTCTTTGCATCCCCGAGCCCCTCTGATGCATCCTTTCTGTTCCTCGCATAACACTTTGTGCGTACTTAAGTGGTCGTAAACCATTCTATTCACACATGCTGTCATTATTTTGTATAGAGTTGAGAGACAGGTGATGGGCCTACCATTTGCAGGGTTTCGATTGAAGCCATTGCTTTTTGGAAGGAGGTATGTAGTTCCTTTTACCAAGAAGTCTGGGAAATCTGTAGGTGTTTTCAAGGCTTGGTTAAGGAGGTCCAGCAGTTTTGGATGTGTAGTTTCAAAACGTTTGTACCAAAAATTCTGTATTCTGTCAGTTCCTGGTGCTTTCCAGTTTTGGGCTTTTGCAAGAGTTTCTTTAAGGGTGTTCATTGAAATGGTGTTAGTTATCATCTCTGGCATTCCACGAAATCTTATTATTATTATTATTATTATTATTATTATTATTATTATTATTATTATTATTATCTTTATTTTTTCAACATATAAATTACAAACATTTAAATACAAAAAGATTTACAAGCATGGCTATAAAGCCGTCTGCCGGACTACCGGCAATTATAGAGATTCGTTTTTTGGTCGCACAACACGATAATGGAATAATTAACCCGGCACGGTTTTCACTTGCAATTTCCAGTTGCAAACATTCAAGACCAATGTTTTTCGACACCTCCTTTCTCTTCCATCAGAATTTCCCCCTCGCTCATGCTTTGTTTTACATCATAAGACTATCTCAATAAACCCCTGAGCGAGTGCGAATTATAAAAAAAAATCACTTTCGCTGCATTGACGATAACAGTTTCTGTAAGCAAACATTTTCCTCTCCTCAATTTCAATTTTGTTTTATTGAACATACTATTTACAATTTGGCTTACAACTAATAAGATACTACATATGCATGAAAATTTACATTTGTTGGCTCATAGGGGGGTGGGTCACTATATACACAGTGACTTAAGTTTAATTATTTTTATATAAAATTTACATGACAAAAAAAAAAATTAAATTTAAAATGTTGGTTGACTGTATTGTCCTCAGGGTGTTCATTCCTGGTTGTCAGTGGTGATTTGGTGATTTTTGTGGGTTGTGGGCAGGGATGGCGTTTTAGCCGCGGTGGTAGGCTGACCCAATGCCAGCGTAGAACGAGACTACTTCCTGGTTGTCCATGATTACGTTGTCATCCAGAGTTTCCATCACACTGAGGTACCTCGGCTCGGGATGTCGTTGTTCTGTGGTCATCCTTCTCATAAGCTGATTCGGGTGGTCGATGATGTTCCTCATTAATTTCTTCGTTGAATGAACTAGATGTTTGTCCAGTGGGATTAAATTCGCTTCTGTGTAGAGATGCTCGTTCCTGTCCAGTGCAGATCCTCAGTATCTTCCTTTCGAATAGTTGAAGTTCCTTCATAGCTGTCTTCGAGATGGAAAACCAGACTGGAAAGGAATAGCTAATTACTGGTCGCAGGAGCTGCTTGTAGATTAATATCTTTGTCGGTTGGCTAAGACCTGATCTTCTTTTTAGCAATGGGTGCAAACGGCTGAAGACCCAGCTGGCCTTTTTCAGAACATTTCTTGGGTGCAGGTTAAACCTTAGCAACTCGTTGAAGTGCACTCCCAGGTACTTGACATTTGGTTTTGCCACTATGGAGGATCCGTCAGGGAGTTTTAGGGCCAGATTTCTGCAAATTGTTGCGGTGCGAAGGCCTCTACCAGTTGAAGGTCTCCTGAAGCAGACAAGTTCCGATTTGGAAGTATTGATTCGGAGCCCCATTTCTGGTAGAATTGGAAGAGTCTGTTGATGTGGGTTTCTGCTTTTCGGACAGCGATTAGTGGTGACATTGATGTGGCATAGGTGAGCGAGTCATCAGCATACAGGAGGTTCTCGCATCCAATTGGTGAAGGTTGGTCGGAAGTCATCAAGTTGTAGAGGAAGGGGCCTAGTTTTGAGTCTTGGGCGACTCCAGCTCGGATGGTCTTCATGTTTGACTTGCAGTTATCTACTTGAACAAAAAAATTTTCTGCAAGATAGGAAAGAAAAGAGAATTTTTATTAATGGCGGATTTTCCTCTCCTATATGCACACCAATATTGTTATCCATCAAAAACAATACATTTTGTATATTTTAAAGAAAATAAGTGGTAATTTTATTTAATTTTGCTTTTATCCGAAAGGTCTGATTTATGAATCAACAAATCCCGATATGGAAAAAATATTCCAAAAGGCAATTGATGACGCCAATGAAGGCAACCAAGACATTAAACTATCCGCCGTCACCGCAGCCATAACTCCCGGAAACGCGTTTGAAACCTCAAAGAGACTTTGCAAAATGATCCGAGTATGTATTAAGTCAAAGTGCTTTTTCACTAAAAAGGGAGTTAAAATCCAATTTATCAAGCATTCCACAGTCAAGTGTAATCGCGGTTTTCGGTCCATCCACCACCGTGCCTGCCGCACATGCCATGAGCATTTGCGATGCCAAGGAAATGCCATTTATGGATACCCGCTGGGATTTTTCCACACAATTGCCTACCATCAATCTACACCCCCACCCAACCCAGTTAGCTGTCGTTCTACGAGATATAGTAACAACACTTGGGTGGCGAGGATTTACGATTCTCTATGAAACTGGTATAAACAAAAAAAACAAAAGACGTTTTGTGTTTCTAAAACAATCATACTCAAAGACGTTTTTTTTTCCACAAAGGTGAATATCTGTCAATTGTAAATGAATTACTTCAGCTCTACGGAACAGAGGGTCCAGTTGTTACATTGCGTCGTTACGAGCTTGACATCCAAGGAAACTACCGCAATGTCCTGCGGAGGATAAAAAAGTCCGATGATTTTTCCATAGTAATTGTTGGATCCATTGACACCCTACCGGAGCTTTTCAAGCAGGTGATTCTTATTCATCTGACAAACTGACTAAAAAACTAAAACCTTAACAATCTTTCCAATTAAAATGTTTTGTAGTTGCAGCAAGTGGGTCTCATGAATGATGCATATCGGTATGTAATTGGAAACCTTGACTTGCAAACTATCGACTTGGAACCGTTTCAGCATGGTGATGCGAATATAACGGGATTTCGATTAGTTTCGCCGGAAAATCCACGTGTAGTTGAAATTTTGAAGTCCTTTGATGAAAGTGTAGAGAACCCTTTTCAAAATGGTGAGTAAAATAAATTTAGGAAACATTTAAACATCAATAGGGATTTTCAATTGTTTACTTAGTGTCATGTCCCATGAGTGTGAATATGGCACTGGTATATGATGGTGTTCAACTATTGGCTGAAACTTTCAAGCATATCAACTTTAGGCCAGTTCAACTGAATTGCAATGACCACAGTAGCTGGGACAAGGGTTACACTTTAATTAACTACATGAAGTCGGTAATGTTTTTGTTTTTAACTTTAAAGTTTTGTTTTATTAAATTTAAGAGCAGAGTCCGAATACGTAATGTTTCAGTTCGATTTGACTCGATCGATCCAACGAGTTGGGATGTCAGAACTTAGAAGTTTGGGCGGGCGTGTGAAATAATTTTATAAGGTTAATGGTCAAAATTTCTTGGACTTTCTTGGATGCAGCAAAATACTGGCTTTCAGAAAGTGGCAAGACCAACTAAATATTCTATTATAATTTTTAAAAAAAGTACACTGAACCAAAAAGGTACATGATTCCAAGGAAAAACTGCATGTTTTAAAAGAAAAACTTCATTAAAAACGGGCCAAGAACCGAGTTCATTAAAAAAAACAAACCGTAAACATGCGTTTTATGAATTGTTCATATTTCAAATGTAAGCTTTTCTACTTGAAATTCGCAATAAAATAAAATGCACGACTAGGTCGCACGAACTTGCTCCTATGTAAAAGACTAAGAATTTCAAAAATGAATGTTATTAGAGAAACTGTTCATAAGCATAAAATTCATTTTTTAAATGACTAAAAAAACTTCTTTAGTAGTTAAAGGTAAGAATAGGATGCCATGTGATTCAAGCAAATATAGATTTATGCAAGAACAAAAATTATAAGTCTTTGTAATGGTTTCTTAAAAAATAAGGCTTTATATGAGAAAATTTTAAAACATTTTTAAGAAAAAATGTTGGTACGTCAATTTGAAGTTTTTATTAAAATTGATTTTTTTTTCAAAATTCAAAAAAATATTTTTCTTAAAGTTTTGAAATACAATGTTTTTTAAACTTTTTAGAAGCTTCCCTCTACGAAATTTCATTAAAATCCGTTGTGCTGATAATGAGAAATTCAAAATTTTAAAAAATCGTTCTATGGTAGGTACAGTAATGTTTTGTTTTCAAAATTTTTTTTATTAAATTACAGATATTCAAAAATAATAGAAAGAAAAAAAATTTAAGCAAAATTCTCGGAACCGAGAAAAATACGATTTTCGAAAACCATTTTTTAACATTTGTATGGAGGGTCAGTGGCGTAGCGTAGGGGGGGGGGTGGAGGGGGCAGCCCGCCCCGGGCGGCAGCCGGCCGCGGGCGGCAAAATGTCGGGTAGAGTAGAGATCATATGTTTCATAACAGAACGTTTGACAAGTCAATAAACAACAATGACGTAAATTTAAAATTTTCACCCTGCCTGTGATTCGTAGTTGATGCTCTCGGCTGATTTCCGTGAATTCGTAAACGGTGAGTAAGGCCGTAAGGGTGCATTCTGTTATTGTCGCGCGACTTGCGAAACTCAAACTAAAACGGAATGTTCCAAAACTATCGCGAAACTGAAAGGGAGCGTTCCGAAACATTTATGAGTGCGAGACCGCGCTGGGCTGGGGTACACACTGCTTCTGAATCAATGAATTCCTTGACGTTTTTTGGAACTCTGGAGAAGCTATTTGCCTTCTTTTATGCATCAACTGCTCGGTGGAACCCTTTGGTTACCGTCACAGTTCAAGCAGTGAAACGAGTCACTGAAATGCACTAGAGCGCTAGACATGAAGCTGTAAAGATTTTAGGAAGTTCTTGAGGTACTAGAAGAATTGATGGATTCATCTCAAACTTCCGAAACAAGATCGGGAGCCAGTCTTCTTCTGAAACCCATGCAGTCATTCAACTTCCTCACTTTTCTTGGATTTTGGGCTGCAGTGCTACCTGAAGTAAATGACGAACAGATTTACCTGCAGCAACGAGGACTGAGTGTGATAAGTGTTCTCAGAAACTCTGCGCTTTAAAAGCTCTCATAGTGAACAGCAGAGACCGTTTTGTCCAAGCCGCAATCGACTTTGCTAATACTCTCTGCGAACAATTCGGTATCGAACTCAAAACGAGAAGAATTCGCAAGAAAAAAACGCATGCATGGCCATGAATCCGCAGATGCAGCTTTTTCTCACAAGCAGGAACTCTAAGGTGACAAGCAGCGTTGCCACAAAGTGCCCGATCGGGCCATTTGGCCCCCTGTTTTACATTTTGACCCTTTGCCCGGTCCAATTAGAAATGGCCGCCAAATCTAAATTTTAGAAGATTTAACGTACGAGTATCACATCATATCGTTCTTAATAATAACTAAAAAGCTTTACAAAATTAAATATAAATCATCATATGACGCATCGCCACTACAACTGCATTTCATCAAACGAAAACAAAATGCACGACTGGATCGCATGAACTTGCTCTTATGTAAAAGTACTTCTGAATTAAAAATTCATTTTATTAATATAAATCATGGATTTAATGACATAAAAATGTTCAAATGCATGGAATTGTCGTCTGATTTACGGAAAAGTATGAATTTATGCAAACAAAGTTTAAAAACTGTTTTATTATTAAAGTAATATTTTATATAACAAATTTCTTTAAAATTTTTCTAGAAAAAAATTTGGGATGCCAATTTTAAGTATTCAGTAGTGTTTAAACTTAAGGGGGCTCCTGCTGAAAAGTTTTGGTTAATATCGTAAAAGCCGTTAATGAGAGTAGAAAATCAAAAAAGCGGTTCTATGACAGGTACCGTTAATAACATTTTGCCCCAAATTTTTTTTGACCAAAATATAGTCCATGTCCATAATATCACACCTTAATTTTTTTTACCAAAATTGTTAGAGCCGTTTTTGAGATTAATAAGATTATGCATTACGGGTGTATGGGGGGTACGGTTAGTCTTAGAGCTAAAAAAAAACTTTCGATTTCTCCTCTAGAGAATCACCCTTAACTACCGAGACTGAAGAAAATAGGTCCAGTGGTTTAGGCTGTAGGGAGAGGTACAGACATACGGACATACAGACAGACGGAATTGTCGGACCCACTTTATTCGTCTTCTCTATCATCATAATGTCAACTTTGATTAAAATCTCGAATTCGATTTTTTTTCCAAATGCAGAACTTGCCTTATAGTACTATGTATAAAAAACGTGGTCACGTGACCACGACAAGTGAAACCCTGTCGAAACGTCGGACAATATCAAATATAAGTTTGATTAAAACAATAAATAATCGCGGTAAGTCCGTAAACTATTCTTTCATTAAAAATTCTATAAGCAGTTCATAACTAAAAGGATGCATAATTAAAAAAAAAACACCAGGAAGGAAATCTCCACAATCGCAAACTACTAACACAGCCCTGTGGGAAGCTATACAGATATGTTGGAGGTCCATACATGTAGAAAGATGTGAAAATCCTATTGATTCGATGCAACATCATTGTGCTGCTGTTATTTCTAACAAGGGACATGCTACTTAATATTAATTTGAGTTCAAATATTCGACTATCACTTATGGTAGAAATTGTGGATTTTGAATGCGCTACTATTTTTCTATATGACTTGGATATATTTGAAACTACCAACTAATTTATTGAATTTGAAAAGGATTTCTGAAATTAAAAGCCTAAAAAACACTAATTTGAAAATCAGGTGACTATTTATTTCTTTAAAATTAGTAGATTAATTTATTTTAGTATTTGTTGTGTCAAAAGGTTCACTACTATTATTTTGACCGCAGCTATATGTCCTGATTCAAAAATTGCCCAAAATTTTAAATGTGGAAAAACAAAAGCAAGCGCTGTTTTGAAGGATGTTGTTGAACCTCTCTGCTGTGAGGAAATCGCGCAGAAGTTAAGACAAACAAAGTTTTCTTTTATAGAAGATAAATCTACAGATGTTTCTATAACAAAATGTGTTGCAATTGTGGTGAGATCTTATGAAAACTCGATTAAGAAAATTATGGGTAGGTTTTTGTGTATTTAAGAAATAAAAGATTCTTCCGCATAAAATAAAAAAAAGAATAAATACAAATATTAATAAATTGTAGTTTAATATTTTAAGAACGGATTTGTAAGTAAAATATTTGGCCCTTACTTTTGTCAAATGGCCCTCGAAAAATTTCGAAATGGCCCTCTCTGCTTTTTCCTTCGCGGCAACGCTGGTGACAAGATCATTCAAAAAATGACGACTCGATTCCAGAAAGTTCAAGAAATAGCGGAAATAGTTCGGATTTTTGACGCCAGCGAAACTTGAGGACAGCAAGTACGAGTGTGATCTTTTCCATGTATTAGAAGACATCGACAAGGACGAGTTTCAGATAGAGAGGAAGCTTCTGCAGCAGTTTGTCGCCAGTTCTGAATCAGAGGAAGATATAAGGGGCAAAGGACCACTGGCGCTCATCCAATTCATTCAAAAACTGAATCTGGGAATTCATCTTGATTCGTATATATTTGACTTTGTCAATTAGTGTCGCTAGTTGCGAGAGAAGTTTTTAGAAGTTGAAGTAATCAAAAATTATCTCAGATCCACTATGGGCTCCGCGAAATTAGGCCCCAGGAAATAAGGCCCCAAAAAAAAAATGAAATAAGGCCCCAAAAAAATGCATACAAAACAACAACAATGAAAATTCTTGAATTTTGGGGTGTTATTTCATTTTTTGGGGCCTTATTTCATTTTTTTTTTGGGGCCTTATTTCATTATGAAATAAGGCCCCAATGAAAAAAGACCCCAACATTAAATTTGGGGCTTAATTTCATTTTATTTTGAAAAACAATTTGGGGCCTTATTTCATTTTGCATAATTTACTTAAAATTGCCAAAACAACATTGTTTTCACAAAAAGTATTAAGAAAATCCGCTAATCGAGGACCCAGAGCTAGCAAAATACGGCTTAGTGTGGTCCCAGCAAAAAACTTATTAAAGAGAACGTTCCAACCAACAGAACCATCTTTATGGACGGAACATTTAAAATTGTCCCGCAAGGGTGTTTCAAACAACTGTTGGTTATTTATATAGAATATTTTGACGAGGTAAGATTAATCAATTATTTTTAATGCTTAAAATCGAGCATCGTGTTGAAAACCTTCAGCGAGTAACAGAATAGCTGACAAAATCGCGCGATTTTTTTCAGCTATTCTGTTACTCGCTGAAGGTTTTCAACACGATCCTTATATTGAAAAGCATCAGTAAGTAACAGAATAGCTGACAAAAATCGCGCGATTTTTTTCAGCTATTCTGTTACTTACTGATGAGTTGCGTCAGCGGGTGTGAGCCCCGCAAAGGGAGTTAAAATCCTGAACACCCGCGAAGCGGGCCATTCAACATACTGTTGCCCAAGAAAATCCAGAACGTCGGCGCACGATAAACAATTATGTATTATAGTTTTTTTTTGCAATTTTTTCAAATACTTACTTCTGCCCACTTGGCAAAAGTGACTTACGACCAACTCTTAAAATTTGGTCAATTGTCGGTTTTGTAAAGTGACATAAGGCCAATTTTTTTAATTTGGTCATATGTCACTTGGCCTTAAGTCACGGCACCGTCTTGTTCGTTCAGTTATCTTAACCAGATCATTTTTATGTTGCAATCTTCTTTTAAGAAGTATGTATACTGTTTAAGGTTTACAATTAGTCTTATTTTACTCTTAAAAAGCGAAATAAGGCCAACTCTAAGGCTACCTTATGATTTGGTGATTTTGTTTGTTAAATACATTCAGTAGCTCTTATTACGCTTTCAAAAAGTGAAATAAGATCAATTTGGTCTTATTTCTCAAAATCATTTGGCATTATTTCACTTTGTCAAAGTGAAATAAGATCAACTGCTGAAAATTGGCCTTATTTCACTTTATCAAAGTGCAATAAGGCCAATTTTTGAATGTTGGCCTTATTTCACGACACCTCCTTTTTAACCTTCAAGATACCTCATTGTCTGTGAAATTATGTCTCGAAATTTAATTTTAATTAAATATTGAATGGGGGCGGCAAACTGGGTCTCACGCCCCGGGCGCCGAGATTGCACGCTACGCCACTGTGGAGGGTACCGTTATTTTTAGGTAAAGTGAATTTATTTTGCTCATATACTGTAGATTATTTTTCCAAACTTTTATTTATCAAGTTTTGAAAAAATAGAGCATGGGGTTTTCGAAATATTGAGTTTTCAAAAAAAAAAATGTTGAAAGTTTTTTCAAAAATCCAAAAAAATTGTTTTGGAAAATTTGAATACACAGTAATATTCAAACTGCTGGGGGAAGCTTTAGCGTGAAAAAAATTAACAAAATCGGTGGTACCGTTTTTGAGAAAATCAAAAACAAAAGAAATGGTCCCAAAACTTCTCATTTTTTTGAAAATTTTTTTCGACCTTTACCTAGGTTTAACTAAATTAAATTTTTTAAATTTTTTTTTAAGAAAATCGTAGGGACAGTTTTTGAGAAAAAAAAATATTTATAAAATTTCGAAAAAAATCGTATGGCAGGTACCGTTATTTTTGGTCATAAAAAAGCAAATCAAAAAACATCCGGGGGTAAAAAATCAAAACCCATATCTACCAAGTTTGAAGAAAATCGGCCGAGCCGTTTAGCTGTAATCGAACAGACAGACAGACAGAATTGCCAGACCCACTTTTTTTGTCTTCGCTATCATCAATCTCAACTTTGATCAAAATCTCGAGTTCGATTTTTTTACGAATGCATAACTTGCCTTATATTACCTATAAGTCGCAAGTAAAAAATCTTTATGAATGTGGTTTCATGCATTTAATGATATTTTGCATGTAAAAAATGTATAGTTTCAAGAATTGAAAGTAATTTTTCATAAAATGTCATTTGCTCATGTTGATGAATGTGGTTTCATATAATTAGTCACTATGTTCCTACAATAAAAGAATAGTTTCAAGCATTTTAAGAAATTTTTCATAAAGCTTTACAATAAAATTTGTTCATATATTTCAAATGTAAAATATCATAATCGGATTTTCCAACAACAATTCTATTGCTTTGGATTTTATGAATGGTTTTTCATGAAAATCATGACTTGGTCATAAATAAAAATAATTAATTTTTATGATTCTTGCAATATTCATATGAATATTCTTTAAAAATTAATGATTTTGGCTGAATGATCGCCATTCATAAGAAGAATGTACAAAATATTTTTCAGTGTACGTTCCAGTTTCTAGTGTATCGTTTTTAGTCATAAAAGAACATATCGTCGGCTCAAAAAGAAAAACGACGCATCTCAACGAAATGACATTTGCAAAATAAAATTGAAATTTGTTATTTCTCTGAATTTATAAAAATATCTAAGCCCCTCCACACAGGAGCTCAATACGTTCCAAATAACTGAGTTAGAGTTTTGTGTTTTTTTCCTTTGAACCAAATTGTGTTGTTACCTTAAAAATTAAATTTGATAAGTTGTATCGTTTTTCTTCTGAGCAGATAATTTACATATCTGCCTATCTTTCCCACCGAAAGGCGCTTTGAGAGCTTTGAGCTCATTTGAAACCATTTTAAGTGAAGAATGATATTTCGTGTTTTTATTTTAATTATCAGCTTTCAATATCAGGAATAACTGGTGAAATCAAATTCGACAACCAAGGACTTCGAACGGATTTCCAGTTGGAAACAATTGAATTGAATCCTTCGGGTCTTTCAAACGTAGGTTCCTGGTCGGTAAGTGATGGATTTGTGATGAATCGCAAACCTCTTCCGAACACACTTGATGTGGATCAACGTTCGTTGGTCAACAGGAGCTTTGTTGTAATCACAGCTTTGGTAAAAAAAAAAACAGCAAATTGACATACATATTTTTATAATCTCATAAAATTAATATTTTATTACAGTCGGACCCATATGGCATGCTTAAGGAAACATCTGTTAAGCTCGAAGGAAATGACCAGTTCGAAGGATTTGGCATTGATCTCATTTCGGAATTAGGAAATAAACTTGGATTTAACTACACATTTAGGTTGCAAGAAGACAACAAGTATGGATCACTTGATCCCGTGACGGGAAAATGGAATGGAATGATTATGGAAATCATCGAAGGTGTAAGTTTTTAAAATTGTGTAATTTTTTCGATTTATTGTTTCAATTTGATCTTCAGTTTTGGAAAAGGCGTGTTATTCTTCAATTGTTTCTATGTATAATTGTCAATTTGAATTTAGAGACAACATTTTGTGTAACATGCAAACTGTCACATGGATGAGCTCTTTTAAATCACCAATTTGCCGTTATGTTTATGACATACCAATCACATGACAATAGTCTACAAACATAAATTAGATTTATTTCTTAAAACTTTTTGTCGTGATGTGCTTATATTCAATACATAGAATATATTTTTAGGGGCTTGACCGGGGCTTATGAGGAACATACGATGATTCTGTTCTCGGCTGTCTAGGATGAAAATTACAGAACCAATTCCTCGGTCAGTGAATACTTCGAATTGTATTTCAGTGGCAAATTTTTTGATTTAGTTCCGCGACAGAGTCCGTACCTAATAGAAGAAAACATAATGGCACATATTTATTTCCAGGAATGTTAAAATATAAACGATGAGTAAATACTTGTTCCGGAAACTGGTGAGAACTGCTCTCGAATAATTTATTAGGAATTTTAGATCTATTAATTTCAAGGGAATTTAATTAAAGTGTAAAATCTTATACATAAATATTTTATTAAGGAAATTTTGAAGTGTCAGAACCCACTGCCAGAGAAGCAAACTTTGAAATCAATCAAAGTTTAAAATGATCAGTTATAATTCTGTGAAAAAAAATTGGGTTAGCTAACCGCAATTGAACAGTTCTTAACAACTTTGCTTAATGGTGTATATAATAGAATTTAATAAAATCTTAAAAAAAAACTTTTAAAACACAGATAAATTATTAAGTTATATTTTATTAGTATTGAAATAAATTTTAAAAATCATAACATTGCTCAATTTTAGTACTGTTTAAAATTAATGGGGATATCTGATCATGCTGTTCAATTTTGATTGATTTATGGTAAATTCAATATTGCCATAAGCCAGATACTTCAGCCGTCCTAAGGTATGAGAGCTACGTCCTTAAACGGGGGTGTCCTAAGCCCGCGCTATTTTTTTATTTCCTATTTAATTTATTTTAAGATTTTATATTTTCTTTTGTAGAATGGTCACACAGATAAAATCAAATGCACGACTGGGTCGCACGAACTTGCTCCTATGTAAAAGACTAAGAATTTCAAAAATAAATGTTATTAGAGAAACTGTTCATAAGCATAAAATTCATTTTTTAAATGACTAAACAAAACCTTTTTTAGTAGTTAAAGGTAAGATTTATGCAAGAACAAAAATTATAAGTCTTTGTAGTGGTTTCTTAAAAAATAAGGTTTTATATAAGAAAATTTTAAAACATTTTTAAGAAAAAATATTGGTACGCTAATTTTAAGTTTTTATTATTGTATGAATAAAAATTAAATTTACAAAAAAAGTATTGAGCCGTTTTCGAGATATTGAATTTTCAAAAAACAAAAAATTGATTTTTTTTTTCAAGATTCAAAAAAATATTTTTCTTAAAGTTTTGAAATACAATGTTTTTTAAACTTTTTAGAAGCTTCCCTCTACGAAATTTCATTTAAATCCGTTGTGCTGATAATGAGAAATTCAAAATTTTAAAAAATCGTTCTATGGTAGGTACAGTCAGTAATATCTTGTTTTCAATTTTTTTTTTATTAAATTACAGATACTGAAAAATAATAAAAAGAAAAAAAAATTAAGCAAAATTCTCGGAACCGTTTTCGAAAAAAACACGATTTTCGAAAACCATTTTTTAACATTTGTATGGAGGGTACCGTTATTTTTAGGTAAAATGAATTTATTTTTCTCATTTATTGTAGATTATTTTTCCAAACTTTTATTTTTCAAGTTTTGAAAAAATCGAGCATGGGGTTTTCGAAATATTGAGTTTTCAAAAAAAAAAATTGAAAGTTTTTAAAAAATCCAAAAAAAAAATTTTGGAAAATTTTAATACACAATAATATTTAAACTGCTGGGAAGCTTTAGCATAACAAAAATGATCAAAATCGGTTGTACCGTTTTTGAGAAAATCAAAAACAAAAAAAAATGGTCCCAAGGGGGGTACCAAAACTACTCATTTTTTGAATTTTTTTTTTCAACCATTAGCTAGGTTTAACTAAATTAAATTTTTTGAATTTTTTTTTTTTAAATCGTAGGGACAGTTTTTGAGAAAAAAAAATATTTATAAATTTTCGAAAAAAAATCCTATGGTAGGTGCCGTTATTTTTGGTCTTAAAAAATCAAATCAAAAAACATCCGGGGGTAAAAAATTAAAACCCACGTGTTTAGATATAATCGAACAGACAGACAGACAGACAGACAGAATTGCCAGACCCACTTTTTTCGTCTTCGCTATCATCGTAATGTCAACTTTGATCAAAATCTCGAGTTCGATTTTTTTTTACGAATGCATAACTTGCCTTATAGTACCTATAAGTCGCAAGTAAAAAACAAAAATCAAATTATATAATTCGTGTTTTTCCTCTGAAAAAATTTACAAAAAAAAACATTCTTTTAATTGATAATTTTTTACTTCAAAACATTTTGGCATTTGCTCCTTGAACAATTTAATACATTTAATAAGCATCAATAAATGCTCAAACTTCTTCTTATCACTTTGGATTATAGAATTTCACGCAGAGGTCCTTCGATGGAACTTTTTGCCGCTATAATCAATCTCCATCAATCATGCGTGCTATTTATTTTTTTATAGCAGCCATTCCTTGAAATACTCAAGTTAAGACGAGAGTTTATTTATCTTGTGCTTGGTATTTTTTATTCTTTATTCTTTAGGTCTAATGAAATGCGTGAGATGACAAACAGTGATGTACAAATTTATGTTGTCATGTTTTATCATTTCCACTATTTAGAAAAATTTCAATTATTTTGAGAAGATAAATGCTATTTATTAATTTTATGAAGTTCGATTAAAAATCCATACATGTATTTAAAACCCCTCAAAAAGGAAGGGAGCTAAAGACTGACACCCAAAAATTCGCAGTTTCCGCTCAATTGTTGTTATTTTAAAGTCGTACCGCTTAAACATACTTTAAAAATTTAGAACTCGTTAGAATAATTACACGAAGCTATAGCATAAAAACCGAATTACCAAAAATTCGAAAAACATCGTTTGGCAAATAATTTGCCCAGCACTATGCCAAAATTAATGCTTTTCCATTATTTTTATATGGCGAGTGACACCCTAAGCCAATAATGGGAATAATTTTCTGCTCGAGTTCGACAAATCAATATTTTATTTTCAATACGCTGGTAGCGCAGATACTTTCCAATATTGCTTAACTACATTTAATTATGCCATTACAGCGGGCCGACTTGGGCATCACGGATTTAACAATGACATCAGATCGCGAGAGTGGTGTTGATTTTACCATTCCCTTTATGAATCTTGGTAGGAGGCGGGAGTGTTTTAATGTTTGCCAAGAATAATCATAAATTAATTTGTTCAATAGGCATTGCAATTTTATATAAAAAACCAGTGAAGGAGCCTCCAAAACTGTTCTCGTTCATGTCACCGTTTTCGGGGGAAGTTTGGCTTCTTCTGGGGATGGCATATTTTGGTGTTTCCATGAGCCTTTTTATCTTGGGACGAATATCTCCGACTGAATGGGATAATCCCTACCCTTGTATTGAAGAACCAACAGAATTGGAAACTCAATTTAGCTTTGCGAACTCATTATGGTTTACGATCGGAGCTTTATTACAACAGGGAACTGAGCTCGCTCCGAAGTAAAGTATCTTTTGATTATTGCCATTTAATGATGATGTTTTTTTATTAACACTATTTTTTTTTAGAGCACCATCAACAAGGGCTGTTGCATCATTTTGGTGGTTCTTCACATTGATTCTGGTCTCATCATATACTGCTAATTTGGCGGCTTTTCTGACAGTTGAGTCTCTGAGCACGCCAATTGAGAATGCAGAAGATCTTGCAGCAGGAAAAGGAAATGTCAAATATGGAGCTAAACGTGGTGGAAGTACCTTTACCTTCTTCCAAGTGAGTTATGTGTCGTATTAGTAGAGTCAATTTCGGAGCTCGATTTGAAGATTTGTACAGTCAATATATATGGAGATTTTCAACACACAATCATTTAGGGTTAGGTTTAGGGTTTAGTGCATTTAGCCCAAAAAAATATAAAAATTTACATTTTTCATTGACTAAATGGTTAGGAAAATGCATTTTATTCTTGAAAATATACGCAAAACAATCAACGAAAAAGATGTATCATATAAAACCTTTGTAACTTCTCCACATCTTCATATTCTTGGTGTACTCATACCTGGCATGTATGCACATAGCAGAATCGTCTTTTGGTTTAACATGAGCACCTGCCTATTATGACTCAATCCCACGGGAGGCCTACCTCCATTGGAGTCAGATTGGGTCCTGACCATTTACCCCGATGTACCAAGCTATCTCGGTCGCAAAGTTGTGATATGTTGCAGCATATGCACACCTTTTGCTTTGGAGGCGAGGTCTATCTAACACCTCTTGAATTCAAGAAAAGAATCTTGAAAACCATGTGTCTCCGCATTCGGAATAAACCAATTCACTAGGGGGCCTACCTCATAGATAGGGTTTGAGCAGAGGGTAAAACTCAACCCTCAAACTCAAATGGGCACTATCTCCCATGGTACCAGAAAATAGCTTCCGGTGGAGCTTTGCAACCTAGGTCACTTCCAGATGAGTTCCTGCAAGACTCTGTGCCTGTCAATCCTTAGGATACACACACCAAGAAGTCGGCCGGGGTAGTAACCAACAACTTAATGTGCTCCCTTTTGGTAATGGAATCAATTTGGGCTGATAACGTTTTTCCATGGGCAGCTTAAGTTTTCTTCGAAAATCAGTATTATGTGCTTTATTTTCTACGAGGCAGTACTTTCGCAAATCTGGCTTCCATGGGTCTTCGTTCTTATAATATGTATTTCTGCGAGCACGTACGAGTAGCTAATTTTTAATTTTTTTAACATCATGAGGATTTGCTGATAACATACATTTATAATACCAGATTGAATTAAGTACATCATACAATAATACAATAATTGTTTATTTGCTCATAAAGGAAAATATCAGTTTCGTGCCCAAAAAAATGTTTCGTGCTTGTGCCTTTTTAACTTTTTCTATAAATTTTCATAAGAATTATTGTAATATCTTTGAACTATAAGAGCAAGTTCATTCGGTCCGTGCGCGTCTTAAGTCCTTTGGTAGACAAGTTGGTAATCAGAAAGTTGAACACTATAAGGCTTTTTGACAAATCAAACTCAATTACGATTGTCTATCTATCTATCCTGCATGCTATATTTTTGTTCGCTTTATTTTCAGCCAGGTTGTACATTTCACTTTCACTCACACTTTGGTGCTCTACAATAAATTCACTTTCACCGATATCGATTTCATTTTTTTCGAAGAGAAATAGATGCGAATTTCGGTGTTCCAGATTTCGATTTTCTGGATTTTCAGGTGATATAAATTCGATCAGATGTAGTTGTGTGAATTTTTTGCTTTGATGCATTCTATGACTCTAAGAATATCAATTTTTTCCAAAAAAATAAGCTAGGCTTTTTATGCATCTTCATTGGTCATTTCAAGTTGAATTCAAGTTGGACAAATTTTAATACTTTAATGGCAGTCAAAAACTTCACTAGCCAAATAGTTTTGTATTTGTCAACTGAGAAGTGACAGATGACAGATGTTTTCAAATTTACTCAAAATTGATTTGAAATGATTTCGAACTTATGAAAGCGAAATCAAATTCAGTTGATTTGGAAATTCGTTTTCATTTCCTTCTCTCTCATTTTTAGGAATCAGGCTGTTTGAGTTGTTTCAATGAATTTCGGACAAAATGTTCAATAGCAAGAAATATTTCCTTTGAATTGATAAAACCTCTCTGATTACTCAAACAAACTTTTTAATACCGTTGCATGACATTTAGTAGAGTAGAGTGACTTTCCGCATTGTTTTATTGCTTAGGATGCGAAATATCCAACTTATCAGAAAATGTATGAATTTATGAAAGAAAACCCTCAATACATGACTTCCACCAACAACGAGGGAGTCGAACGAGTTGAAAATGAAAATTATGCTTTCTTAATGGAGTCAACCACAATCGAGTATATTATTGAACGAAAGTGTACACTTACACAAGTTGGAGCACTGCTCGACGAAAAAGGATATGGAATTGCCATGCGCAAAAGTATAGTTTTTTATTATTTTTTTTATTTTTTCAAACTATATCCTAAGATCTTTTTAGATAGTCCATATAGAGATATTTTGAGTCAAGCTGTCTTGGAATTGCAGGAACAGGGTGTCTTATCAAAGTTGAAGACAAAGTGGTGGAAAGAGAAACGTGGTGGTGGAGCGTGTTCGGTAAGATTTAGGATGTGTTCAGGGTTCTTAAAAAAACTTAACTCGATAATAAAAAAAAACTATAATAAATAATTCAAGGATACCCAAAGCGAAGGAGGCGCAACCTCTTTAGAAATTTCAAACTTAGGTGGCGTGTATCTTGTATTAATTGTTGGATCCCTTTTTGCTGTATTTGTGGCAATTCTAGAAATGATTCTTGGAATAAAGGAGCGATGCGACGAACATAAGGTATTCCTCGAATGGTATTCGCAGAGAATAAACAAACCATGCTCCCACATTATATGCACTCCATTCGGAATACAACAAGAAGTCCTTTCTTTATTTCGTGTGACGATATTTAAGTTTTCAAAGTGTTTTTGATGTTTAAGAAACTCCCCAGCTTGGGTACCTTATCCTTGTAAAAATTTAATCTTGCTTTTATACCATTTTGATTTTTCCTTTTCCCACAAAAAAAAAACACCTCACTCATTAGCAAACTGATGGTAGCGGTGAGGCCAAAGGGTTGGGATTGGCTAATTTAGGAGGTGTTTACTTCGTCCTGTTTGTTGGGTGTATCCTTGCTAGTGGCATTGGAATTTGCGAATGGCTTTTGAGTATATATTTCATAGCCCGAGAAAATAAGGTACCTAAAAGAAATCAAATACCTAAATCCATTTCATTGTATTCCCTTTCTTTCCTTTTGCAATTTTTTTGCAAAAAAAAAACAATAAATTGACCAAATCTAACATCTGTATTTTTTAACAGGTTCCATTTAAGGCTGAGTTTATGGATGAACTTCGTTTTGTCATGCAATGTTCGGGAAATACTAAGGCAGTAAAATATCCAAAAACATCGGCAAGTTCCAGCTCAAGTTCTAGCTCTGGCTCAAGATCAAAAAAATCAACAGTGACCATTGATTCGATCCCATCTGCAAATTTAGATGACAGTAAGATGCACAATAATATTAGTGATCAGGATCACCACAAAAGTCACAATCACAGTCAACATAACAAAGATCATAATCAGAAGTAATGTCATTTAACTCTTCAATCACGAGTTTTATATACATATTTTTTTTGAAATTGTTAAATCTTATACGTAGTAGCAATTAGTGTGCCATTAAATTGAAATCAATAGTTCAATAAATAAATAAAATAAAAGTTAAAATAATTGTTTGGTACGAAGTTCATTTCCGAGGCTTGCTAGGGTTGCGGAGTCAGTTGCAGTCTATAAGATTTCCATGCCTCCAGTAAGAAAGAGACATTTCCATTGAAAGTGATTATTGAAGCTATAAATATAAACATAGTTATGTATACCCCCAATTTAAAATGTTGAAGATGTTATATCATTATATCCAAATTTAGAAATATACCGATTTTATTTCGAATTACCTATATTCGGAGTTGAAGAAAAAACGTAAGGAACTTCGGCCCCACGACTGCACAGTTTTTTTTTAATCAAATTAATCTACATATATACTTACATTTAATTCGGTCGACTCAAATTTAAAACACTTGCCATAAAATTGCACTTTTGAATAAAAATAGATTGAAATATAGTTTTTGAAAATAAAAAGCGGATTTTCTTCAATTTTACATGTTAGAACCATGTGTAGAAAAAATTACACTTGTGGCGAAGACACTGTTAGATTAAACTCGGTTACCATTATATTTTGGCATTTAAAATATTACAAAATTCAACTTCTGGCTTAGAATTACCATCCATAAAAAAATTACATTTTTTTTCTCGGAAACAGTGTAGTTTTAGTAAAATCCGATCTTTCCTTTTTCAGATTTTTCTCGGAAATACTTATGATATAATGATGTATTCAGATATTATATACATTTACATGTTTACCAAGATTGTGCTCTTGCGATTTGGATGAAATTTGTTTGTTTAAATAATGTTTTACCTGACATGTTCATATATTTAGATGATATCCAGAGCCGTTACCAGGAGAAAGCAAGGGGAAACCAAATTAAAGAATTAAGAAATGGTCTAAGACAACGACCCGGTGTATGTTTTATAAATAATGCCAATAAATGAGCACAATATCAAGTTATAAATTCTCCAACGCACACCGATCGTTATATATTTGTAACCGCAGGGCTAATTCAAGCTTATATTCAAGCGAATATTTCCTAAATATTTACAGAATTCCTTCAATTCTATTGCACGCATTTCTGTAGTAAGGAGACCGAACTTCACACAAAACTAACAAAAAGTGTTTTAATTGTAAAAGGACACTTAATTTTTTTTTTTATTTAAATTTTTTTTTTAATTCTAAAACACGAATCCAAATCGGCTCTGGATACGATATAATCAACATGCTTTCTGTAATCTTGTCTGAAGTAAAATACAACTCCGAAATCCTTGTGATTAAAAACTCTTTGGAAGACGTTCTTGAAATAGTCAAATAAAATCTGTTGCATAAAAGCCAAAATTGTATTGATTGCTCTGTATATCTTAAAATTATCAGCAAATAAATGGCGTTGTGAGTATAAATCAAAACTATTTAAGTCATTAGCGAAAAGTATAAAAAACAAGACTAAATACAGATGACTACCCTGAGGAACTCCTGAGTAATTTGAGATTAGTTCCGATTTAGGTAATTCGACCAAGTTGAACTAATTGCGGTGAATATACTAGATAGCTTTTAATCCCGTTAAACAACTGGAGAGTGAATACCTAGAGATTTAAGATTTTAACAAAACAAATTCATTGCTTACTCTATCAAATGCTTTTGACAATTCAGTATACGATTATGTGCCGTCAATTTGGATTCTTTTTCTAATTATGTAAATAGAAAAGTTACTGAATAATATGAGGTAAGCTGTTGTGGATTACTCAGTAACAAAACTACATTGAAAGGAATAGATCTATGCTTTAACTGCATCAGGGTTGGGTACGAAATCACAAAATCCTGCATCACAAAATCCCGATTCACAACATCCCGAATCACTAAATCCCGCCGTTTCAATACTAAATTGACAGCACAGTATGGATTTTCATTTCCATAGTAATGGTGACTCGAATCAATGAGAAGCAACGAGAACGAAGTTTTCTACTATTGTACTGGAATATTCAATCCGAAAAAGACCGCTCTGATTTCGGAAACTTTTAACCAGCTCTGATTGGCTTAAAGCTGAAGGCAAGTCTAAAAAAGTATAAGTATGAATTCTTGAAAGTATCTTGAGTCAAAAAAAAATAAAAAACTACAAAAAATGTCCAAGCAAGTTTAAAAAAAAAAAAATCATGTGACATCACTCCCTACATTCACGAATATGTAATTTTTAACTCGCTAAGATGCCTAGTTTAGCCAGAAATCACGTTTGAAATTGTCAACTTTGGGGGGTCTACGAAGCTCCGTTTGGCCGCAAATCACGTTTAAAGATAAAAATTTGTTTTTCATACATTTTAATAGGCATGGTGATGTAGTAACAGTTTTCTTGGGCAACAGTACTTTGGGTGGCCCGCTACGCGAGTTTTCAGGATTTTAACTCCCTCTTCGGGGCTCACACCCGCTCACGCAACTTCGTTGCTCCGCTTAGGGTATGTAAAGTCGCCAGGCAGGCGCCTGCAGCAACAGTTTTCTTGGGCAACAGTACTTCGGGAATAAATCAAAATAAAATATTTTATTAATAGTACTAAAATAGTATTGAAAATGAAAATGCCGCCAAATATTTCCAAAAATATCTGTCGGCGGGATTTTTATTTTCATTTTCGGCGGGATTTCGTGATTCGAGATTTTGTGTTACTCTCCCCTGCATCATGCATTTTTATTTTAATCAAGTATTCGAAAACCTTCTGCAATGGGCCTATAGTTTTTAATTGATTGTTTTAAACTCGATTTATAAACTGGGGTTATGTATGAACTTTTCGAAGAATCTATAAAAACTCCATTTTCGAGATTGACACATTTAAAAAGTCTAGCAATCCGGGAGAGTAACGAAATGCCGCCGCACGAACTCCCGAATCACGAAATCCCGCCGAAAATGAAAATAAAAATCCCGCCGACAGATATTTTTGGAAATATTTGGCGGAATTTTCAATACTATTTTAATACTATTAATAAAAGATTTTATTTTGATTTATTTTCAAACAAATAGAAAGCATTTAAAGAACTGTTGGTTCGGGAAAAATTCTGTTCTTGTTAGAACTCCGAGGAGGTAAGACCTAAGGTAAAGAGATAAGATGATTTTCAAATTTCAATGGCTTGGCCAATTATTTTTGGACATTTGACCAACATATTTTTGGACTTTTGCCAAAAATATTTTTGGACATTTTGTCAAAAATATTTTTTTAACAAACTTTTTTTCAATAATTTTTTTTTTAAGATTTTTTTTTTTCAACAATTTTTTTTTAATAATTTTTTTTTGACGAAATTTTTTTATGGACATTTTTTTTTTCAAAATATTTTTTGACAAAAATTTGGCACCAATGTACTTTTAATCAAAAAAACTGTTTACATTGGCCTGCCAGGCGACTTAACATACCCTAAGCGGAGCGACGGAGTCGCGTCAGCTGGTGTGCCCCGAAAAAGGGAGTTAAAATCCTTAAGTCCCGCGGACTCTGCTGCACCATCATCGATTTCAATGGTAAAAAAGTGGTTTACTGAATTTCGTTGTGGCCGTACAAGCACTGAAGATGCCGAACGTCCTGGACGCCCAGTTGAGGTCTCTACACCCGAAACAATCGAAAAAAATTCACGATATGGTGTTGGCAGACCGAAGATTGAAAGTGCGAGAGATTGTGGAAGCCGTAGGGATCTCGCATGGCTCAGTGGTTTCAATTTTGAATGATCACTTGGGCATGAGAAAGCTTTCCGCAAGATGGGTGCCGCGTTTGCTCACAGTCGACCACAAACGCAATCGTGTAACAACTTCACAGGAAGGTTTGGCGTTGTTGGAGAAGTTTTTGCGCCGTTTTGTAACCGTGGACGAAACATGGATCCATCACAACACACCAGAGACCAAACAACAGTCAAAACAGTGGGTTTCTAAGGGTGAATCGGCGCCAAAGAAGGCCAAGGTGGGTTTGTCAGCCAATAAAGTTATGGCGACTGTTTTTTGGGATGCACGCGGGATAATCCACATTGACTACCTTCAAAAGTTAAGAACAATCAATGGGGAATATTATGCCAACTTATTGGACCGATTCAATGACGATTTGAAAAAAAAACCGACCTCATTTGGCCAAGAAAAAAGTTCTTTTCCACCAAGACAATGCAAGGGTGCACACATGTGCAGTTGCCATGGCAAAAATCCATGAATTGGGCTATGAATTGCTCCCTCATCCACCCTATTCTCCAGATTTGGCTCCGAGCGACTACTTCTTGTTCCCAAACCTGAAGAAATGGCTTGGTGGAAAAAGATTTGACTCCAATGATGAAGTCATCTCGCAAACAAAGGCCTATTTTGAGGACCTCGACACATCATTTTTTTTTTTGTAAGGGATAAAAAAACTACGTTGAAAAATAAAATTATTTTTTTATCAAAAAATCTGTGTTTTATTCCAAAAGTCAGGGACTTATTGACCCGCCCTCGTATATATCGAAAGTAGGAAGGAATTTCACTGCATAAACTTTAAGACACATTCATTCTGCGAATATCTAAACAGTTCGTTCATACGAGTAGTTTTAACATTAGCTTGATGCATTGAAGGAAGATCTAGCGACATTAAAACCATGGGCCAAAATTTTAAAAAATGCTCGTTTTAAGAAGAAAACCGGCTCTACTTAACACAGTCGTTTAGTTGGGAGACTTCGTCTAGCTTCTTCATAATTTTAAACACTTTAGACAAATTTTCTAACTAATGTGAGCTTTGCCACAGAACTTAAGCGAATTTACGTTGAACAATCCTAAATTTGACAGATAAAGTTCTCAAACACAACTACACAAAAAAAATTAAGAAGAACACAAACAACTTCAAACCGGGTTGGGTACGATATCCCGCTTTTTATAATCCTGGTTTTTTAAATCCCGTTTTTATAATACCGTTTTTTATAATCCTGTTTCTTATAATCCCGCTTTTTATAATCCCACTTTTTAAAATCCCGTCTCTTATAATCCCGTTTTTTATAATCCCGTTTCTTATTATTACGACGTATAAACAGTGAGGTTTCTACCCCGCCTCCTTGGGCACACTATAGGATTTGGGGTAGGTGCGAGGATTGGTGTATGCAAAGTTTCTTTAGCATTTAAAGAATCTGGAAAATAACCAACAAAATCAATAAGTTACGTATTCTAAAAAACGGGATAAGCGGTATTTTACGGGATTTGAAAAATCGGGATTATAATAGAACGGGATCTTAAAAAGCGGTATTTTAAAAAAACGTTATTATAGAGGACGGTATTTTAAAACTTTTTTTGCGGGATTTAAAAAAAAAACGGGATTATAAAAAGCGGGATTCCGTTACGCTCCCCTACAAACCAAATAATTTTTCGCCTAAAAAGTACATTTTATATAATACTTACATACACATTTTGATTGTTTATACATTTATTTAGATGGAAATGAAGGAGGTATATATCGCTCATTCACAAAATAAAAACTCATTACGTTATTGCAAGGCGCAAATTCATATGTATAAAGTATACTTTAAAAAGATAACGTAGCGAGTTGCTACTGTTAAAGTTAGACGTGCTCTTTAACGTTAAAGTATAGTTTATGTAGTTTATGTAGTTTAAAATTAAACATAATATCTAGAGTCGACTCCCATTTTAAAATTGATTTAGAGCAGTTTTTAAATATTTAAAATTTTGCACCATGAAGTTTAATAAAAATTGTTAGAGTTTTTTTGAGAAAATGCATCAGAAAAACAAAACATTTGTTTGTAGAATACCTGTTATATATTGACTAGGCTGAAAACACACCGGATAAAGCAAAACGTTTTTTATTCCATAGTCAAAAAAACATTTTTTATTTCAACACACACCAAGCGAAACAGAATAAAACAAAACGTTTTGTTTTTTTGTTTCGTTTGGCGTGCGTTGAAATGAAACAAAATGCGAACTATCGTAAAAGCTTAATTCCGACTGAAAGATTATAACTCTACGGAAAGTAAACACAAATAACAATTGTGTGTTTACAAAATAGACATTATGTTTTTATTTATAAGAAAAGAGAAAAGCTTTTAATCTTGCCCATCTTCAAAAATGTCATAGTAGGAAGTAGCAATCCACAGCTTATCAATAGTAAGTTTATGTTCCTTATTTTTATAACTATAGATAGGACTTCTTAACTCAATTAAAAAAAATCAATTTTTCTCCATCTACGTCCATATTTATTTAGAAATTTGGGCACAGAGTAAACGTAGAAGCAAATAAATCTGTAAAGTGCAACGAAAAAGAAAATAAAAAGAACGGAATCCAAATTTCGTTTTGCAAAAAACAATAGGTCAGTTATCGGCAACGAAACATGTTTTTCTGTTTTGCTTTTGTTTTTATGTTTTGTTTCATTTGGTGTGCGTTGCGCCATAAGAAAGTATGCAATTATCGTCAACGACCCTTGTTCGAAACAGTTTTGTTGCATTCGGTGTGTGTTGCTCGTATACAATAGCATGTATTTTCGACAACCACCATCGAAACACTTCAAACAAAAAACATGTGTTTTGTTTCGTTTTCTTTGGTGTGTTCAGTCTCATAAGAAACAATGTTCTTTTGTTTCCCGAAACAAAAAAACACGTTTTGCTTTATCCGGTGTGTTTTCAGCCTAAGATAGATAAGAAAAGATAGATTCACTTAAAAATGCTACGTACAGAATTGATTTAACTGCATAGGCACACAGAATAACAGACGCATGATCCGCAGACCGATAGACGATATGACGATTTACACAAATCAAAACTTGGTCTATACAGGAAACACAAATATGCCCAAAACCACTTTATACAGAGTTAATAATACAAAAGCTACATTCCAGTACGAGGTAGCTGGAAAAGTGTAATTTACTATTGAACTTTCACTTCGGGAACTGTAGCGCACAATTTTCTTTTTTTAAAAAAGGACACTAATGTTTTCAATTGGCAGTCCTGATTCATCACTTAATTTTGCCCGAAAAATTTTCTTTGAGTTTTTTTGATTGAAAATTTTTGTTTAAAACGGAAATAGATATTTTTTTTATAATTTGTTTATTATTTATAAACAAAAGCAGCAATTCATTCGACAAGTTTTTAATGAATTCATTTTTAATCGTAAAAAACTGTGTTTTGCATTTAAAGCTAAAAAAAGGAAATTTTTTCTACCGAAATAATTATAGTAATGGTGCTGATGGTGATATTTCATCAAAGTCTAAAGAAAATGCTTGCTTCGAAATAATGCATTTCATTCTGTGTGCAGGAAATAGCAATAGAAAATTGACGAGTAGGTGACTGTAATTTTCTCTCGCTGACTCCCCCAGGTCATTGCACTATTTTACTATATACGCATCGGACAAGTTCGAGCAAACAAACTCAAATAAACACAGAAACAGTGAATCTCTGTATCTTATTGATGAAGACCATCAAATTCGGTATTTTTGGATTTTAGTTTTTTTCGAACTACACAATGAGCGGTTGTGAAGTAATGCATTCTGAGTATTTTGCACATTAAAAGTGGAAGTCAAGTTAATTATACGATAGCGAATTCAAAAAACTAATGGCGTGGAGAAGAGAATGTCATTCAATTATTTTAGTACTTGCTATATCTATATTAATTCATAATATCGATGGACAAGGAACTAACGTTGGTTTGTATCTTTATGAAATGTTTAATTACCAATCAATTACGAAGTATTACTAACGAAAAATTCGCAATTAGTTTCATAATCGATACCGGCCGGACGGAATGAGTTAGAAAAAATCCATTGAGAAATTGCGTTGGTTTTTTTTTATGTTATCCTGTGTCATTTAAATTTACTTGATTAATATCATTAAATAATTTAAACAAAAATTTAAACGGACCAAAGAAATATATCAACATAAGTATTTCTTCAAAATCTTCTTCCGGTCTCAGAGAGAACGAGTTTTTTATTATTTTCATAAATACAACATTTTGTCAAATAACTTATTAAATTAATATTAATTACATCTACGGAAAATATACGGAAATAAAAATACCAATCCTCAAAAATGCTGCTTTGAAAAATGTAAGTCGTTTTAAATTTTTTTAGTAATATCTACTTTTACCTGCAATACAGATATAAATACATTAGATACATTTCCTTAAGAGTATGATAATTGGAGAATAAGTCGATCAATCGTTCAGCATCAGCGATCGGCACGACGATTCAATGGTATTCTCATTTTTTTTTGCACAAGCATTTGGCATTTATTTTACGCTCACAGTTCTTTGACTGAAATGTTGTATTATAAAGTTCGTTGTCTTTCTTTTGTGTAGCTATTCATATATATTTTGTGTTTACTATTGTTTGCTCAGTATATTTCTCCACATATTATTTAAATAAACCTGAAATGAACACGACAAAGCAAAACTAGATGTTTATCTAACTTCTACACTTTTCAAAGCGCAACAACTGAAATAAACATTTTTGAAAAAGAATGCATTTATTCAATTTAAAAATCGCAGCGGTTCCAAAAATGCAAAAGGTCGTATATTTTGTTTGGCGATAATTTGACCCAAAGTACACATAACAAGGTTGTATTTATTTTCCGACAGAACAATCCTTAAGATACTTTTCAACCAAACCTTTGCGTGGCACCGGTGCGCTGTTATTGGAAGCTGTTTGTTAACGTTAATGATACTAGACGTTGATTTTGGTTAGATTTCGTATGATAAAACTGCAATCACTGGGAGAATACCAGGGATTTCATATATGAACATATGAAATAGAACTACTTTGGACTTTTGTAAATTCTGTTAATGACTTCATATAATTTTTTGTAAATACCCTAATACCCGTACTTCTAGGAATGCTCATCAGTTTACCCTTCAGCCCGATATATGACGTACTGCCAAGTACAGAGATTTTTTTTTCAGTTGCACTACACCAATGCGGAGTCCTATACCCGGCACAATGTTTCCAACTCATTGCAGTGTGCAGACATTCAAAACCAATGTGCATCGGTATCTCCTTTCAAATCCAATCCTTTTTTCCTAATTGCTCGCACTGTGCTTAACATTATAAGGGTATTCATAATTCCTTGAGTGCGTGTATAATATAAAAAAAGTTTTTGACAAAAAACAAAAATGTATTGGATTATTTGAATTAAGAAATAATTTCTTGAATGCATTCCCCAAATAAAATAATAAATACATTTTCAACTCTTCAAGCGTTTTGTACAATTGTCCTTTTTCCAGTGGTTTAGCAGAATTATTGAGCTGTTTTTGGAAATAAATCTCTCATTTCATATTTCAGGATTAATGTATGAGTCCACAAACCCAAACATGGAAAAAATATTTCAAAAAGCAATAGATGATGCCAATGAAGGCAACGAAGTCATTCAACTCTCCTCCGTTAGCGCTGCTATTACTCCTGGAAATGCTTTTGAAACATCGAAGAAGCTTTGCAAAATGCTTCGAGTATGTATTTTAATATATGTTTGTAATGTGCCTTAACAAACATTGTACAGTCAAGTGTAATTGCGGTTTTCGGACCATCGACGACATTTCCCGCAGCACATGCCATGAGCATTTGTGATGCCAAGGAACTTCCATTTATGGATACCCGTTGTGATTTTTCCACGCAATTGCCCACCATCAATTTACACCCCCATCCTTCTCAGTTGGCTGTAATTCTAAGAGATCTAGTTACAATGCTCGGCTGGAGAGGGTTTACGATTCTCTATGAAACTGGTATGAAAAACAAAATATTTTGCGCATTTCAAAAACAATTAAACTCAAAGATAGTTTTTCCATTCAGGTGAATATTTGTCAATTGTAAATGAATTACTTCAGCTCTATGGAACCAGTGGTCCAGTTGTTACACTTCGTCGTTACGAGCTCGACATAAATGGTAACTACCGCAATGTCCTGCGAAGGGTGAAAAAGTCCGATGACTTTTCGATAGTGGTTGTAGGATCCATTGAAACCCTTCCGGAACTCTTCAGACAGGTGCTCCTCACGTCATAGATATACTCTTTCAACCACTACATATTTCCACCAATCGAAATTTTTCACAGTTGCAACAAGTTGGACTCATGAATGATGCATATCGCTATGTAATTGGAAACCTTGACTTGCAAACTATCGACCTGGAACCGTACCTGCATGGTGATGTGAATATAACTGGTCTCCGATTGGTTTCACCAGAAAATCAGCGTGTAATGGAAATTCTGAAATCATTTAATGAGAATGTAGAGGACTCTTTTCAAAATGGTGAGGTATGAGAAAAACTTATAGTAGTGTATTTTATAACATTTTAATTATTAACATAGTTTCCTGCCCGATGAGTGTGAATATGGCATTGGTTTATGATGGTGTGCAATTGTTGGCGGAAACAATCAAGTATGTCAATTTTCGACCTATTCAATTTGATAAATTACATGAAATCGGTAAGATTTTTAATGAATTCCTTGATTTAAGAATTAATACTGAAACCGGAAAGTAGATTAGATTTTTAAAATTTTAAAATTATTTTTTTTTTAAATTAAAATAATTTTGAATAGGTATTTATTTAATTAAATACAAATAATTTTAGTAGGCACTGGCTTTGCCGTCTGCCTGAAACCAACGCTACATAAATCCAAAATTTTCGTAATTTTCTCATAAACAAGAACAAATATAAAAATACATGTATAAATGAATAAGAGCTTATTATACTTATGTATATACAAAAGTACCCCTTGGTGGAGTATCACACCGGATGTCCTAAAAATAAAATCCAAAAACTTTTGTGTTCACGGGCACTACCTCTTGCGAGAAAGTGACAAATCTATTATCTTTAATATTCAGATTCGGCAGAGAACTGAAAATGTACCTCAAAAAATTAGTTTAAAGATTCAAAATCAAAAACCACCATTTTACTGTCCAAGCATTTTTTATTAAAAATACAAAAGTTCATTGCCTTACTCTAATGTAACAACGTCTTTAAAGGTTGCAGTCTAATACATTAAATAATTACTGGGCAATACTGATAGTATTTTAAGTTGTTGTTTATAGAATATCAAAAAACCTAGTTTACTTTTTTTGTACTTTCATATACATATGTATAAAAATTAATTTGATTTCAATAAATCTTTTCAAACTTAGAATATTATTTAATCATTTCTTTAAATCATAACATTGGCGACGAGGAAAAGAACGAACTCAACGGATATGGACGCTGCAACTCTTGAAATTATTCTTAAAAAGCTTCAGGACTCCAACCAGGAATTCCTCAAGAGCATGTTGGAGCAAAACCCCGTGAAACAGCAAACATTCATTTCTTCTTTCAAAGCTTTCGATAAATCTAAAGAAACTTGGGCCACATATTTTTTGCAATTGGAACAGCATTTCATTGCAAACAACGTAATTGAAGAAGACACAAAGCGAGCTTGTTTGCTTAGCTGGATTGGTGGTGACTCACTGGATTTACTCCAAAAAATCTATGGAGAAAAGGTTGCTCAAGTATCATTCGGTCAATTAATTGAAAAGCTCACTAACCATTTTGAAAAAAAGCCTCACATGCTTGCATCTAGATTCAAGTTCTATAGGACGTTCATGCAACCTAACCAAAAGTATTCTGATTGGGTAGCAGAGTTGCGAGGAACAGCCAAAGAATGCATGTTCGTCTGTGGAAAAGCTGGTTGTGGGGAGTCGTACGTAGACTCTAAAATTAGAGATATGATTATTCTATACACCCCACATGATAAGGTTCGGTCAACTGCTCTACAAAAAGAAAACCCAACACTGGAGGAGGTTATTCAGATTGCACAACTCTACGAAGAAACTACGAAAACGTGCAGTGAACTCAAGG
This sequence comes from Philhelius festivus, assembly GCA_963931855.1. Classification (NCBI taxonomy): domain Eukaryota; kingdom Metazoa; phylum Arthropoda; class Insecta; order Diptera; family Syrphidae; genus Philhelius; species Philhelius festivus. The sequence continues at coordinate 81,625,256 of OZ007555.1, forward strand.
GCGAGCAGAAAAGTGGAGCAGAGGTGAATGCAGTCCATCAATCAACACATCAACGACCAAGAGGTAAGCGGTTAAATATCAACTGTACTGGTAGTAAGAGTGCAACGAGACAAAGTAATAAGTCGTGCCCTGGATGCGACATCTCTCATCAGCGATCGGAGTGCTTCCACTATAAAAACAAATCAATCTGTAAGAAATGTAAAAGAGTCGGACACATTGCAGCCGTATGCATGTCATCAAAAATTCCAGAATCATCTCAGTATAATCGATCATCTCAGTCAAACAGTCAGAAACAAGACGTCCCAAAGTGGCAGAGCAAAAAGCATGAAACTATAAATCAGATCAAACCATTTGAAGCAGTAAGTACTGTTTATCTTTTTGATTCAATTGTGTCACATATCAATGTCAATCATAGCCATGTAACTTCAGAAAAGCTATTCGTAGATGTAAGCGTCAATGAGAAAATTCTTAAATTTCAAATAGATACAGGCGCGTCATGTTCACTTATTGGCCTTGAAGGATTTCAGCAACTGAACAATCCAATGTGTTTACCTACAACTAAAATCTTAAGAACATATGGCGGTAATATCTTACCATTGAAAGGCACAATAGCAGTTGACGTAGCCTTAGGGTCACATAAAGAAAGTTTGAGTTTGATAGTAGTTGACAGTCAGAGTGCATCCAACATCCTCGGCATGGATTGGTTTAAAAAATTGGAATTCGGCATACAGATGCCAAAAAACATCAACAAAGTCAACGAATGCAGTTCTTTAAACCCTCGATGTTTCAAAGTAGACCAAAAATCTCTTAAGGAAGATCTCGAAGCTCTAAAAATTGAATTTCAGTCCACATTTTCATCGGAACTTGGGCTCTGTTCCACGTATAAATCCAACATAGTATTAAAACCAAACGCTCATCCAAAGTTTTACAAGCCATATAATATACCCTTCGCACTTTATGACGACGTACGTACCGAAATTAACCGATTAGTATCTCAAAATATTCTCAAGCCAGTAAATTCAAGTGAGTGGGCTGCTCCAATTGTGGTAGTCAAAAAACCCAATGGAAAAATAAGAATTTGTGCTGACTTCAAAGTCACTGTAAATTCTCAAATTGAAATCGACCGATATCCAATTCCAAGAATCGAGGAGCTGTTCCATAAACTTAGCGGTGGACAGTTATTCACTAAAATTGATTTGAGTGACGCTTATCTTCAGATAGAACTTACAGAGCCTTCAAAAAAGCTAATGGTTATCAACACTCCTTTTGGTCTGTTTCAATATGAAAGGATGCCATTCGGGATCGCGAGCGCACCTGGCATCTTTCAGAGAACTATGGAAGGTGTAGTAGCTGGTATACCTGGTTGCGCAGTATACCTCGATGATATCATTGTCACTGGTAAAAATAATGAAGAACACCGAAATAATGTCAAAACACTTCTAGAAAGACTCTCCGCACATAACCTCAAATGTAGACAAGAAAAGTGTCACCTTGCGCAAGAAAATTTAGAGTATGTTGGACATGAAATTGATGCAAAAGGTATCAGACCATCTGAAAAAAGAATAGAGGCAATAAAGTTAATTCCAGAACCAAGAAACATAACGGAACTAGAGTCCTTTATCGGCAAAATAAATTATTACAACAAGTTCATCCAAAATTTCTCGTCAAAGGCCTCAGCGTTGAATCAATTAAGACGAAAAGACAAGAAATTCGTGTGGGGCAGAGAACAAAATACAGCTTTTAATTCATTGAAGGATGACATCATTAAAGCTGTTCAATTAGTTCACTTTGACGAAAATCTTCCTCTCGTTTTAGCAACCGACGCATCAAAAACGGGAATCGGTGCTGCTCTTTCACACCGCTATCCAGACGGCACAGAAAAGCCAATTTCATTTGCATCAAAGACATTGAACGAACATCAGGCAAAATATTCTCAAATTGAAAGAGAAGCTTTATCTATTATATTCGGGGTCACAAGATATCATCAATACCTCTACGGCAGACACTTCATTCTACTAACCGATCATCAGGCACTCGTCACTCTTTTCCATCCATCAAAAAAACTACCAGTTATGACTCTTCATCGGCTTCAACGTTGGGCTATTATTCTGCAGGCCTACACGTATTCGATTCACTACCGCAACACAAAATATCATGCTAATGCTGACGTGTTATCACGCCTGCCAATGGGAGATGACATTGAATTTGATAAGAAAGAGAAAGAGATGTTAACAATTGATCAGATTTATGAGTCAGTTATCGCCGATTTCCCGATCAGTGCAGATCTCATCGCAACACATACCAAGACAGACGAAATTCTTAGTCGCGTTATACATTACATTGAAAACGGGTGGCCACAGAAGCTACCTAAATCACAGATAAAGTTAATTCCGTACTTTAATCGGAAGCTTGCGCTTTCTCTTCAGAGTGGAGTTTTACTTCTGCAAACAGAGCATACTCGTGTTGTTATACCAAGATCGCTCGAAGAAAAGGTTCTCAAAATGCTTCACGAGGGTCATTGGGGCCAAACCCGCATGAAACAACTTGCGCGCAGATATGTATGGTTTCCGAACATTGACCAAGCGATAAAAAATTCTTCAGAATCTTGTTCAACCTGTGGCTTTCATTCAAGTCAACCGAAGCAACAATATTCATCATGGCCTGAAGCAGCTGGACCGTGGGAGAGAATCCACATCGATTTTGCAGGTCCGTTTTTCGCTCGAATGTGGCTAATTGTTGTAGATTCCTTTTCCAGTTTTCCATTTGTCTTTGAGCTGTCAACCACAACGTCAGAATCTACTATCTATGCACTCTAAAAAATTTTTGCAATCGAGGGACTGCCAAGTACAATTGTCAGCGACAATGGTCCACAGTTCTCATCAGCCAAATTCGAAATGTTCTGCAAACTTAATTCCATTGAACATGTTAGAACGGCACCTTTTCACCCAGCATCAAATGGGTTAGCTGAACGCGCAGTTCGGACCTTCAAAGAGTCTTTCAAAAAATAATGCAAGAGGAGAATGACCGAGAGAAGGCCTTATACAAATATTTGATAACATTTCGAGCGACACCAAGCCAATCATCAAAAAAGTCACCATCGGAACTTTTGCATGGCCGCCAACCTCGCACTATATTTTCGGCCATGTTTCCAGAAAATCACCTTAATCAGCATCTGTCTACCAAATTTGGAATCGGACAAAAAGTCTACGCAAGGTCCTATTCCAGAGGTAATCGTTGGATCGCTGGACTCATCACCAAGGTAGTCGGACGGATGACTTACATCGTTCAAACATCCAAAGGCGACATCAAACGTCACCAAAATCAACTTCGAACACGACAACATACAGAACCCGGAGACGAAGTTAATACTGACGATTTTGAAATCGATTTACAAACAGTTCCATTATCGTCACCTGACAGCCCTTCATCCTGCGACGACACTGCAATAAACCACCAAGTAAGAAATACTGGGTCTAGCCCCCTGGCATCTGGCAGTCAGATACCAGGACGTCAAACTGAAAATAAGAAAACAAATACGCAGAGAACTGAGTCGACAGCAACGCCTACACTCAGACGTACGGGAAGAATAAGAAAAAAGCCAGTCCTGTTCCAGGCGGGTATGTTTGACAAATAAGGTCTGAGGGAGTAATGTAACAACGTCTTTAAAGGTTGCAGTCTAATACATTAAATAATTACTGGGCAATACTGATAGTATTTTAAGTTGTTGTTTATAGAATATCAAAAAACCTAGTTTACTTTTTTTGTACTTTCATATATAAAAATTAATTTGATTTCAATAAATCTTTTCAAACTTAGAATATTATTTAATCATTTCTTTAAATCATAACATACTCCTCATTGAGCTTAGTTGTATAGTAACGTATCCATTCTCAATTTAATGTTCGTTTTATGACTGAATTAAAATTTTATGAAACATTTTTTCTGGACGGTTTTTTTTTTTTTTGAGACAAAATGATTAAGCTCGCTTACGCCATTTCTTTTTCTACACCAATATTTTATAGTATCTAAAAGCCACTTTACACGATAATAGAAGTCATATGACCTGTCATCACATTTTCTGTATGATTTATCAAATGACCTGTCATTTCGAGTCAAGTCATACCGTTTTGGTTTATCTATGCTTTACACGTCTATGACTTCCCCTTTGATTTTCAGAGTACCTAAATCCAAAATAAATATAAAATATAAACTGAAATAAATTTGTGTCGTTATTCCATGATCGGAGAACAAAAAGAAAGCAATGGCAGTGGTTTTATCAACAATGATAGCTGTATTAATTCAAAATTTTACAGTATATATGTTAATGAGATCTGAAATATTTAAAAAAAAACCGCCATATTTTGTTTTTTGTATTCAAATGTCAACACTCCATTCAATGTTTCCCACGAAAATAACAAATCTCGTATGACTTCTCAAAGCTACAGTCCTAATGTCAAAAAAGTCATATGCTTTTTCGTTTGAGAAGTGATATGCGTAATGGGTGCGTTCAAACGATTTGATTTGTTTTTTTTGACAGGTCATATGAGAAAGCATATGACTTATGACTTAAATGATCTTAAACATAAAATAATAAGGGCATTCATGAAACGAGATAATTTTCCGCTTTATAGAAAGATATACCTTTCCGAAACACCCCTTTTCATGAACACCCCCTAAAAAATACTTGCGTAAATGTGGGAAATATTTTGTGAAATATCAAATTCAAAGTCAGAATCCATATTTCTTAGTTTATCAGGTTTATTTCTTCACTTTCCGCATCAAATTCGTGAGATAATTTTATCAGATTTGCAGAAAGTTACGTTAAGACTCAGTAAGAGTTTACCTCAATGTTTGCCAACATTTTTCTTTAGAAAAATAACTTATTTTTCATTAATTCAGCGCTGGTAGAGTTATTGATATATCCATACATTAGTTTCTTAGGGCAACTTTGTACATTTTTCATTGCCTAATTCTGGGCAAATGAAATCTATTAAATGTTTTCTTCTCTAAGAGGTGCTAAGAGTAAGGAAATGGAAAATAATCATTTCGAAAATGTTTTCAAAATGACTAAAATTAGCAATAAAGTCAAAGATTACAAAATTTAAGACATGAGTAGATACTATAATTGAAGGGCTTATTTGAATAACATGATAAGCCACACTTTTTCAAAAACACTGTTTTTTAGCTAAATCTATTGTTAAATAGTATATCTCCATACACTTTTAATCTTATGGCTATTCCCCGAAAGAGGTCGTTGGTATTCACTAGAGAGACTTTTTCAATTAAGACTTTTCATTGAATTATTCAGTCATAACGTGATAAGCCACAAGTTAAAATTAATCAAATTTTAAGAGTGTTTTTATAAAAAAATGAGTTTTCCCGAAGAAACCATCGATAGTGACGGTTTTTCGGAAGATTGTGATGATAGTATTGTTGATACTGATTTTAGACCATCAGATGATAATAAATCATCAGAAATTGCTGAGGTATGTGCGATATTATTGTTTTTGTGGCTTATCATGTTGTTATAAAAAAATCAACCAAAATTTTGTTTTGTGGCTTATCATGTTTTTTTGTGGCTTATCATGTTATTAAAAAAGCGCAAAAATTCCTTTTCCTGTGTTTTCTGTTGCATATCATAGTGTATGAGAGTCATTTTTTCAGGAATCGACAGAAAGTGAACACGAACGTATAGTTCTTCCGCTCCACCGTCACAGAAACTAAAAAGAGATAATGAGGCTACACCAGAAAAAGCTTCAACATCTTGTTGGAGACAAAGATGTGATACAAATTACCAACGGTTTTCTGATGAAAATATTTTTTCTTACTAACGCTTACTTTTTAATAAAATCATTATAATACAATGAAACATTATAATACATTTTAATAAGAATATCTATAAAAAAAATTGCTTAAGGTACTAGTACGGTCTAGAATGCCAAAAAAACGCATGATTTTTGGAATTTTTTTTCTCGGAAACCTTATTAGGTAATAACATATTTTTTTTTAAATAATGAACACATGCGTCAAGAGTACAAAAAAAATGTTTTTTGTTTAATTTTCGAAATTTGGCCGAATTATAGAGGGCGCAAACGTCGACTCATCAAAAAATACATGGTCCCATGGCGGACAGTTAATCTCAGAATTGGCTGGACTGAAACAAAAAAATCAAAGTGGGTTATTTAAAGGAAGGTTCCTTACGACACAATTTACCACAATTTGCTTAAAAAGTCAAAACGAAAAAAAAATATCGAGCTTTAAAAAATGGAAATTTTTTTAGCCATTTTTGGGTCGCCGTTTTTTTTGTTCAAAATTTTTTGGTCAAATTGTGGTAAATTGTCTCGTAAGAAACCTTTATGTTATTACCTAATAAGGTTTCCGAGAAAAAAAATCCCAAAAATCGTGCGTTTTCTTGGCATTCTAGACCGTATCTACTAGTACCTTAAGGCTAGGCGCGCACATTCAATTTTTAGTTTCGCAACTGTTTAGTTGCTAAAATGAAACATATGGGCTTATATGGGACACCGCGCACTTAGAGAAACTCGATTCTCGAAACTAAAAAGTTTGTGTTTTGACACAAACTAAACGATTGCCTCGCAACAGTTGAGCTGTTTTTTATAAGTGCAAGAGAGAAAAGAGTGCGAGCGTGAGTAAAGAGTTGCCAGTGCGCGGTTCCCTTTCAACTAGTGATAAAACTATTTGATTTCGATCACAGTTGCCAGTACGCGACTAGCCTAATAAAGTAATTCTATTGAAAAAAACTTTTTATTTTTTTATTTTTTTTTTTTTGATTTTTGAAATTACTTGTTCTTTTTTTCTATGCAAAAACGTGATAAGCCACCAGTAATTTGTTTTATATATATATTATTTACATATTGTTTTTCACACACTATTAAGGCATAATATTATGAACACTATATATATTACTTAATCTTAAAAAAATAAATTGGAATACAAATCACCCTCATATTATTTGATTCTTTTTGTCTTAACTTAAAATGCTATTATCTTGATATTTTTAAAATGTGGCTTATCATGTTATGCAAATAAGCCCTTCAATTAAATAAAATGCACAACTGAATCGCAAGAACTAGCTCCTGTGTAAAAGATTAAAAATTGAAAAAAATTGAAGGTTACTAGTAAAAAATATTCATAACCATAAAATTAATTTTTAAATGACTAAAACAACTCCTTTAGTACTTCGGGCTAAAAACAGGATTCCATGATATTTCTCAAGCAAATATTAGTTTATGCAAGAACAAAAATTATAAATCGTAATAGCGGTTTAAAAAAATATGGGCTCATCAGTTAGATCCACTGTCGTACCTGGGCAAAACGCACCTTGGAGTTGAGGTCACTTGAGCTTTTAATTGAATATCGTTAAAATGTATCGAAAGAAAAAAAGAAAAATACGATTTTCGAAACCATTTTTTAACATTTGTATGAAGGGTACCGTTATATTTATGTAAAATAAATCCTTTTTTCTCACACCTTATAGACTATATTAAGAGACTTTTATTTATCAAGTTTAAAAAAAGCAAGGGATTGCCGTAATTAAGGTAGGTATGTTTGTGTTAGGTACCTTGCCAGGAGAAGAAAAAATAATTGAAGCGCAAATCAAAACAACCAATAACAAAAAGAAAATATACCAAAAGAAATAGGAAGCTTTAAACTAAGTTGATTTTAGTAAGTAGAGTACACCATTCTATCTTTAATTTAATACCGAATATTTAAAGTAGAATAAAATTGAAACAGCTACAATGTAATAGAGAAATTTTATTATTTAATGATTACTGACTAAAATTTGATGGGCTTACTTAGCAAGTTTTTTGTATTGCATAAACTCGACGTGGCAATGCTTTCTAGCAAAAAGAAATGTCAACTTAAAAACCAAATGGAAACTATTTCAGGCGGTTTGTAGAGCTATTCAAACCTACGGTGCTCAGATCTGGGGCTTTGGAATGTTCGAAGAAGTGGATAAACTTCAACGCTATTTTTTGAAACGAATTTTAAAATTGCCTACATTTACTCCAAACTACTCTTTGGCAATGGAAACTGGGGCGGAGGACGGACATTACTATACCCTTGATCTTCACCTCAGATATATATCGAAAACAATATTTGAATACAGTGCAACAAGACTACCGCATCAGCTAACAAAAATACTTTTGAGTGAAAAATTGTTCTGGGTAAAGGAATTGAACAATCTTGGATATTGTTTTGGACTGTGTTGGGATGAGAGATCTATTTCTCAAATTGATTGGATCCAAAAAGGCAATGATCTATTGCGGCTGTTGAAATCAGAGGGTCAACAAGTAAACCTACGAAGGGCATCTGAGAGCGGTACGCGCATCTACAAACATCTGGATCATTTAGGAGGACAGATTTACATTAACGATGGTTTCGAACTGAACAAGATCACCTGGATTTTTAGGGCAAGATGTGATTTAATCAAGCTTAATGGAAACGGATTTGGCGAGAACGAATCAACATTATGTACTGTGTGCTACTTAAGGGAGGAAGAAAACATCCAGCACTTCTTGGGCAGATGTCCGGGTTTAAAGGAATTTAGGGTGGCCTTCCTTGGGAAAGTTTGGTTAACAGAAGCCGAAATAATCCAGGTGCTCAATGGAGAAAACAGCACCAGTTTTGAAGGACTTGCGAATTTTATCACTGTAGCCTTACCATACCGAAATGAACTAGTGAGAGAATATAACCAGTAAAATTTTAATTTAATTTAATTTAATTTTAATTTTAATTTAATTTTCTTAAAATTATCAGCAAATTTTGATTTAAAACTAATAATTGTTATAATATTTATGTAAATTCAACTACCCGACAGACGACGTTGGTCAATGTCGTAAGTTTTGCATTTTTAACTTCAAAAGAAACTTAAAATCTTATTTGAAAATTTTAACTTCTAGATATTAAGTTGGAAATAAAAAACATTTTACTACTACTACTACTACTATTGCCCAATTCGAAAGGTTTTAAAAACTTGACAATGAACCCATCAAATTTTAGTCATTAATCATTAAATAATAAAATTTTTTATAACATTGTAGCTGTTTCAATATTATTCTACTTTAAATATTCGGTATTAAACTTTCATGAAGTAAGAACTTGGCGTACTTTTAGATCTCAGTACTTTTCACGGCTGACTTGTTACACAAAGGTTTTTGTATAGAAGAACTTGGCTCTTTTTTTTAACATTTATGTTTTTGGTCTGATAGTACTATCAAGAAGACGAAAGATTGTGGTGACATCTTAAGGCTAGGAACTGCAATTGCTAGATTTGTTTTTGCTAAATTTAATAATAAAATATTCTCTTTCTTACTACTTGTTTTGTATGTCATCCAACTCTCCACTGTAAAGCGTCCCACCGAAAATGAAACCACAGGGTTTCTTAAGTACTATTGAAGCAATAATCTTAAGTAGGTTGCTTTTGTTATGTTGCTGTTTTTAAATTTTACTTTAACTGTTCATAAAAGGTGGCGCAAAATTTTAGTTGAATTAGTAACATGTTAAAATGACGATCTTGTAAATTTTAATGAAATAAGCCATCATACTTTATCTACCCTTGAAGTTGGAATAACCGAATACCTATTTTATTTTTTTTTTAGTATCGTGCTATTTACAAACGCCACAAAAGGTCTGTTTAATTAGTTTTTTGCACGAACTGTCATTGTCATTTATTAAGAAAATTGCTTTAATGCGATACTACTTAGAAAATGGCTAAAATTAACAATGAGTTAGTAAACTACCTTAAAGTTAGCAAATTGTTAAGTATTATCATACAAATACCTTAATAATAGGCTCTTTAAAATTTTGCTCCAGTCTTTTTATTGAAACTTCTATTGTCGTATCTTTAGCGTCAACGTCACAATTTACTTACATGTTAGTAAAACTATGACTTCAATTGGGAATCAATGTATGTCAAAGAAAAATTAATTACTTATTTCAGCTTTCAATATCAGGAATAACTGGTGAATTGAAGTTCGATAATCAAGGCTTAAGGACGAATTTTCAGCTTGAAATCATCGAATTGACTTCTTCAGGACTTTCCAAAATTGGCACCTGGTCTACATCCCAAGGATTTGTAATTAATCGGAAGCCAATTCCTCATGCACTCGAAGTTGATCAACGTTCTTTGGTGAATAAAACTTTTGTTGTTATCACAGCATTGGTAAGAAAAAATAAGAACATTATATTATTATTCGAAAGAGTTAAGTATGTTTTTGTTTCTTCTTTCTGCAGACTGATCCATATGGCATGCTCAAAGAAACATCTGCCAAATTAGAAGGAAATGATCAATTTGAAGGATTTGGAATAGACGTTATTGCAGAACTCGGAAGTAAACTTGGTTTTAATTATAAATTTAGATTGCAAGAAGACAATAAATACGGCTCCCTTGATCCTGTAACAGGCAAATGGAATGGAATGATTTTAGAAATAATTGAAGGTGTAAGTTAGATTTAAAGTATATTAAATGAAAAGCCTAGGTATATCTAAAGTTTTGAAATAGAAAAGAATTGCGGAGATATTAGATAACTGTTCTACAAATTTAAAAACCCCGAATGATAAACAAAATGTTTCTATTAGATCGAGAGCCCACAGCAATTTTTAGGTGTGATTGATAACAAAAAATAATTAGCATAATTAGATAGGTCTTTAGTAGTTATTTACAAATGTGAACGTCTTGCATGCTCAAGTGGAAGCAATAGTGCATAATAGTGCATCATATATGCAGTTCTTTCCAAAGTTTAAAAAATTGTGAAAACAAATTTGCCATAACTTCAAAATGAAGAGCTAAGTGCCCTGATTGCGAATATCGAGGTCCGCGACGTTTTGAAGGCGACATTCTTCGTGCAAGAAGTAAAATTGGTTAATTAAAACCGAGTAGGTTGGTTAGTATTAACCAAGTAGGTTGACTAATTTCAACAGAGAAGGTTGGTTAATTAAAACCGAGTAGGTTGGTTAGTATTAACCAAGTAGGTTGACTAATTTCAACAGAAAAGGTTGGTTAATTAAAACCGAGTAGGTTAGTTAGTTTTAACCAAGTAGTTTGGTTAGTATTAACCAAGTAGGTTGGTTAGTATTAACCGCATATCTGATGTACTCTTATGCACTATTTCTCCCACTAGAGAATGCAAGACGCTCACATTTGTAAATAACTACTTTTTTGTTATCAATCACACCCAAAAATTGCTGTGGGCTCTTATATAATATAACTTCGAAAAGAGGAAATTTCTATGCGAACCTCACTTCTCATATTTTTATGTTATTCAATTCTTATCAAATTCATCAATTATTTAATTACTTTTAATTAATTCATTAATTTTGCGGATAGTTATTCACTATTAAAAATTGTATCTTTCCACTGGCTTATAAATTTCTAGATTTCTCAAATTTCGAGGCTTTAATGAGGTTTAATATAACGATCATGTGGAAGTCCAAAAAAGTATTATTTTTTTTGTCATACCGTCCGCCATCCTTGCGCATGTTCATACATCCACTGTATATCGAGCTAACTTTATCAATTTAAAATTTTCAGTTCAGAGAAGATAGGAAGTTTGCTTTTGAATAAATCGATCTTATCCTTTAGTTGGCATAAACCTTTCTCAATTTCTAATTCGTAGGTACAATTATCGATAAAAACCCTTTAAAAAAACTTTGATAAGACTTTGTAGAAAATTGCAACAAAAATTTTGATCTCATTGAGGTGATAATGTAGCCCTGTATAGAGAAAGCCTAGGCGCGTGCATCGATATTATTCAAAATTCATACTAGAATTGAATTCTAGATGCCTAGTACATCTAGAACTAAAAGCGGCCGTACTTTTGACTTTTTCACACTTTCTTATAAAACAATTCGATATTACATAAATAAAATGGAAAGAGTAATTTCAAGCAATAAAGTAAATTGTTAAGTAAAGTATGCAATTTTATAATGACCTTTTATTAACTCAAAAACACGGATACATGAAATTCTTGGTTTAGCGGCGATAAACTTGCTAACAAAGAGGAATCGCCACTGATACATGGGAGGAACTGATTGTAACTATGTTTGGTATAGTAAGCTTTCACCAAAAGTAAGAGTATTCAAACAAATACAAACATGCGAATATTGTTCAAACATTTAAAGATTAAATATGCAAACAACTATTTTTTAATAATATAATATAGTAGTATAGTAGTAATATATAGGCTCGTTTATAAGAATGGTGTAAGCAATTGAGGACCTTGCATCAAAAGGGATGCAAGTCCACAATTAACTTTTTGTGAGAAATCAAAAACAAACTCTGAAAAATACATTATTTAACGAATGTTAAAAAATGATATGGTGTTAAAAAATTTGCTTATTTTCACATTTTTTTTAATCAAGTTTTAGGTTAAATAAACAATACTAGTAATTACTGCGATTTTTTAAATTTTTGATCTGCCCCTCATTTGCACCAAAATGTGGACCTGCCCCCTTTTTGATGCAAGGTCCTCAATTAGAGTTTTTAGCGTTTATAGGAAATACTTGCTTGCTACATATTGTGTATTTCTCGAGAAAAAAAAAATTATTTTACAAAACTTCAACACAAGATCTGGGTACAACCTTACAAACAATAATGCTCTTGGTCATATTACACAAAGGTTTGAAAAAAGTGTTCAAGAAAAGGCAAACATAAAACAATAATAATATATAATTCAAGTAAAAACCTTTACTTAAATTTTTTTCATTCAGATTAAATTTATTAATTTATATTTCGCAGTTCTATGCAGGTATTTCGTGTATCTTTTTCATTCTTATTAGACAGGAGTCGTGGATAGTTTGTTCGACAATCAAGCCGAAGGATTTTCTTAGGCAAAGTGATAAGTTTCCCTAGAGTATTTCTCGCCCTGATAGGTCCTTTCTTATCTTAGCCTTTCGGACTCGGCATAAAGTAGTAGGTCTGCTCTATTCTTGTCAACTAATTTACTAGATTCAGATTCTGTACAAGCTGATGTGACTCTAATTTATTAATTTATACCTTAGAAACAAGCATTAAAAAATGTTAACATAAGTAACAACATTATACAGTATTGATTAATATTTACATGAAAATTGAAAATACTCATTACATTCTTTGCAGAGGGCTGACCTTGGCATTACTGATCTTACGATGACGTCGGATCGAGAGAGTGGTGTCGATTTTACCATTCCTTTCATGAATCTAGGTAATAACACAACAACTTGTGCAAAAACAGTCAGCGGAAACGATTTTATTTAATTTGCTTCACAGGTATTGCAATTTTATACAAAAAGCCTGTGACGGAGCCGCCAAAACTTTTCTCATTTATGTTACCGTTTTCGGGAGAGGTGTGGCTGTTGCTAGGATTGGCATATTTTGGGGTTTCAGTGAGTCTCTTTATTCTGGGACGATTGTCTGCGGCTGAATGGGATAATCCGTATCCTTGTATCGAAGAGCCAACAGAATTAAAAAATCAATTTAGCTTCGCCAATTCGTTATGGTTTACAGTGGGGGCTTTATTTCAACAGGGATCGGAAATCGCTCCAAAGTAATATTTTCTAAGTATGCCATACGAGCGCTATAAACTGATAAGTATTTTTTTAAAGAGGTTTATCGACTAGAGTGGTTGGATCAGTTTGGTGGTTCTTCACCATTATTCTTGTTTCATCCTATACAGCCAATTTGGCTGCTTTTTTAACAGTCGAATCTGTAAGCACCCCAATTGAAAATGTTGAGGATCTGGCAGCAGGAAAAGGAAATGTCAAATATGGCGCCAAGCTTGGTGGAAGTACTTTTACCTTTTTTCAAGTAAATTCAATCAGATAAGATAAACTAAATGATAATAAACTAAGATCGCTACTTGATACTAGAAAAGAAAGTAATTCATTTATTTCGTTTATAGGAAGCAAACTATCCTACTTACCAAAAAATCTATGAATTCATGAAAGAACACCCGGAATATATGACTACAACAAACAATGAAGGGGTCGAACGTGTGGAGAAAGAAAATTATGCTTTTTTCATGGAATCTACTACCATTGAGTACGTTGTTGAGCGAAAGTGTACACTAAGTCAAGTTGGATCCCTGCTGGATGAAAAAGGTTATGGAATTGCTATGCGCAAAAGTAAATTAATTTAATGCTTTCTATTTACATGCTTTTTAGTTGTGATCCTTTTGTTTTGTAGATAGCCCCTACAGAGATATCCTTAGCCAAGCTATCCTAGAACTACAAGAGCAGGGTGTTCTTGCAAAGATGAAAACAAAATGGTGGAAGGAAAAACGTGGAGGAGGAGCATGTTCGGTAAGATATGTCATTGTTTTCTGATTAACTGGGAATATTGTTTGAAAATATTGAAAATAAAAGCAAAAATGTCTCAAGGTTTTCCAGAGCATCTTGGGTACTCTTATTTTGAAAATGACTTAAGGTGACTTTATTGTTTGTTAATACCTTTATGGCTGTTCCATTATTGGTCGCTACAATCCCTGAACCAACTTGTACCTATATTTAATACATATCTTATACTCGTAAAATGCTTTAATATTTGATTTATTCTCCAGCTTGGATTGTTAATTTTTTAAGTCTTTGTAAAAGCAGATATTAGAGTTCTATTAATAATTCCGATTTATTCAATATAATACTCTATTAGCAAACAGATGGTAGCAGTCAGGCCAATGAATTAGGAATGCCAAACCTGGGAGGTGTTTTTTTCGTCCTGTTCATTGGATGTATCCTTGCAAGTATCATAGGAATCTGCGAATGGCTTTTAAGTATTTACTTCACAGCCCGAGACAATAAGGTATCTAATTATATAGGAAATTAACACAAATATCGATCTTTGAGATGATTTTCAGTGAATAATAAATGTCTGTGCATTGATACTGATAATTTCTTATTTTACCTTAGGTGACATTCAAAAGAGTATTTCTGGATGAATTTAAGTTTGTCATTCAATGTTCCGGAAATACTAAGACAGTTAAATATCCAAAAATATCAAGGAGTTCAAGTTCAAATGCATCCTCTGGAAGTTCTGGTTTTAAGTCCAAGAGATCATCCGAGAGCATTGATTCATTAAAAACGGAAAACTGGGACGATAGTCGAATCCATAATTATCACAGTGAAAATGAAAAAAGTCGCAATAAGTAAAAATCACAAAATACTTGACTATTGTGAAAATTTTAAAAATTTCATCGCTACTCACTATTTTATACAATTTAAAAAAAGTACTGTAATTATGTAATTTTTCTTATAAAAATAAAAACAAAATTTTACAAACACAAAGTTGATGACAGTTTTTACCGGAATTCTCTAAAATGTTTTATTTATGTGCTCCTTGAAAGTTTAAATATATATTGTACAATAAATTAAAAATGTATTTTTAAATCACTTCGCTAAGTAAAAAAAATGTGCCACTGATATCATAGTGCATAAGCATTGACGCCATGTAGAGTTTTGGTTTACATATTGGAATGAGATAATTAAGCAGAAAGTGTGGATGTGGAATAAGTTAATAACACTCAAAGCGTATTTTTGTTCTTAGGGAAAAATTCGATCATTAAATATTTCATCAATGATAATTTACTTTTAAAAATAGTTAATCTGCCGATTTTAATCGTTAATGATTTTCTGGAATTAAACTGAATCATAATTATTTTTATCATAAAAAAAATATTTATTCAAAGAACATATTATTTGATTCTACTGTAAGTAAGCTTGACCTCAAGTTTTTTTTTCAATCTAACTAGAGTTCTAACTCACCCTAATACCCTGTACCTGCTAAAGGTGGTTGATTTTACTATTACTTCTACTTCCATGACTAATTTACTTGCAGGGATTTTGAAGAACTTTTATTCCCTTTTAAAATCAGCAGCTGGTTTCTTGGATTGATCTCCTTCATCCACTTCAGTATAAACCAGATTTTTCGTACCTTCGCCTACCCCGTTGATGATGCCATATGGCCATGTATGTTGAAAGCACAGTGGAAGTCTCCTCATTTATATGCTCTCTGTAAACCCTTTTAATTCCAGGTTAGTTAGAACTTTGTCGGTTTGGTTTGCGGCTTTAGTTGCTGTAGCCTTGGAAACAATACTACGAATATACTAGAAACCTATGGACCCTTCTGTCTTAAGTATTAATGGGTCCGATTTCAACTCTGACATAGTACTCCCGTAAGGGTACATAGGCTTCGTCCAGTTGTTCATAAGACAGTCTTCAGTTTTATTGGTTTTGAAGGTATTTTTTGTATTGTTTGTATGAAAAGTTCTGTATTAAAATAAGATTTTTTTTCTGATAATTGAAAAATTGTTACCCATTTTTTCATGCACTGTCTTTTTGTTTTCCACCCATTAGTAGGTTTGGAGAGTAAATGACAAATTTTGTATAGAACGAGAGCCGCCTTTCTGTTAATTTTAAATTACACAAATTATACTTTAACGTTAAAGCCGCTCGTCCAATTTTAATAGTAGCAAACAGCTACTTCATCGTTTTACAGCCCTATTTATTAGAATTCGCTAATAGGTAAATAGTAATGCAATCCATAAGGACTTATTCGTCCACTAGACCTGCCGGTCTAATTTAATAACACTGAGCCTCCACTTGAAATAAATGATTGCAAGAAATGTGTCATGTAGCCAATATTTCTTGTGGAGCCCCCTTATGTCTCGATTTTAAGTATTTTTAGACATAATTTTTTCTATTTATTTCTTGTCTTCGTAGAAGAAATAAATGCAGATATAAATTTTGACGTTTTGTGACACCCCAACTTCACTAGACACAAATTTCTCACAAGACGTCGAGTCTTGACACCAATTCCAACATTTTCATGTAACATTCCTTCATTTAATTGACAAACTAATGTTATGTTTTCTCTTCGTATAGAAATTACGTCCTGTAAAGCCAAGATTAAATTTTTCTACCATTTACTGTATGTTGAAGTACATACATAATGTTGTTTGGTTGTTTGCAGGCCAAAATTAACATTAAAAGAATTAAACATTGAAGATTGTAAGTATTATTATTAATTAATTTTTTAATTAATTATTAATTAGGCCATCCAGAGACTATTCATGCTTGTGGGAATACTCAATTATGTATGTCTTGGAGCAAATGTTCTTCAAGGTCGTGCAAATCTATTTTACTCAAAAATGGATTGACCCTAAATCTGTGCTTCCTTTTGTATTCTTCCCGTTTTGCCTCTTCCAGTTTTTCCACTGCGGTTATCGCTAAAATCAAACGACGTGATTTACCTGCTGAGATTATGGCGAGAAATGAATAATCACGACATAATTTGCCCACGGTGTTAAAGAAATATAAACTTCAGATATAGTGTCTGACATAATGTCAGAAATAAATATTGCTAATGGAGGTGCGGCGTAAACAAAAATGGAATTACCAAATAATTTTTAACCAACAAACAATTGAGAGTCACTAATCTGGGTGTTCTTTCGATTTTATTCTCAAAATTCGAACATGAGCATGAAGATAGCTACACTATGAAGAATTGCTCACGACCCATCGTATACTATAAAATACTCAAACTTTCAAAACTCAAACAATTTTCAAATACATGAGATTGTAAAGAGTTGCAGTATGACCTTAATTATTTTTTTGACAGGTGTGTTCATAATTGTTTGTTTCTAAGCATCGATAAATGTAAGACCATAACTTTTACGAAAAAGCTTTCTGTTTCTTCTTTTAAATATTTTTTTAAGGGTTTCCTCTTGTTACGTATCATAAATGCCCTTGGTATAATATTTGATCGTAAGCTTAAATTCATACAACACATCAACGCCAAATCTGGTAAGCCAATTGAGTTAGAGGTTGGATTAAGAAGGACTCAAAACAGTTTTCCGATCCTTTCGTTATCGAACTGCTGTTTTTACCAATTCTAGAATATGCTTGACAGGTCTAGTCACCCTATTATAACAGTCATAACTCATAAAGCAAGATTATAACAAGTGCAAGAAAGATATTTGAGATTTGCGTTAGAGGTTTAGGTTGGGAAAATCTTTATGAACTGTCTCCTTACAACAGTAGACTTAAACTTATCGAGATGCCTAACCTTAAAAGCAGACAATCGTATTTATCCATTGTCTTCATAGTAATAACAATACAGACTCTTTGCAACCTCCTGTCTCATATTAGCTTTAACATTTTCTAAAGAATTTTGAGGAATTTGGCTGACTGTATACTTGAATATTTCAAACTATCGGACGGATTATGAACGATTTTCTCCTTTGAATAAAATGTTTAAACTATTTAATATTCTTAATATAAGATTTGATGCGAACACATACAATGTACAAACTTATAGTGTTTGAAGTGAAATTGAAATTAGATTTTTTGTTAGGAACAAGTTAACTACTTCTTATACAAACTTACTTACTTACTTACTTACTTTTTATACAAACAATATATGTACATACACTGCGGTTCATTTAAATAAAGACATACACAAAATTTCACTAAATAGTGGCCAGGGTTGATGTTATAATTATTGATAAGTAGCAAAGATTTAAAATCTCTTTATAGAAAAAATTGGAAAAGATTTTATTGATTCTTTTTTTTGGTAATTATTATAAATAGTAAATAAGAAAATTATTTAATAGTGAGTATGACCACCTTTTTTAAATTAATTAAAAAATCCGATATGGAACTTAACTTTTTATTGCTCTTACGCACGCGGAGCTTATGTTTCCTGTGATTATAGCCCAAAGCTTGTTGCATTGAACGCCCGCCATTCATTCTTTATTATCTTTATCATGATAGTCGATAGCTGACAATGTTATTGGGAAAGTGGTAACTTCTGGTATAGTGTTGCTTCTTAAAAAAAAACTCGAATGTATCCGCCACTTGTTAACTCTGCAATAAAGTATTAAATACATATACATCCCACCTTCGCGGTTACATTGAGAAGGTAGATAATGAATCAGTTGATGTTGATAACGCAAAAAAGAAACTGTTTCACTTACTCAACCTAAACAGCGAAAAATTTTCGAACGCAATTGCATCAAAGCATGGAACGTCATCTTCATATAATAATACCGATGTATCTATGAGTACGGATTAATATAGTGATTGAAATTGTAGGACAAAATTCCCAATCCGAGTGTCCCAATGTCCATTTTTCCCAAAATGTAATTTCCCAATTTTTGTCATTCCCAAGGCAATGGTTTCCTATCATTATTTGTTCCAATGCCAAGTTTTTGAAATAATAATGTTCCCAATGTTAATTTTTTACAAAATGAATAATTTAATTTATTACATATTAATATATTGAAAATTAAGAAGAAGATACGTAAAATTTAAAGTACGGCAAGAGTACGATAACTTAGTCGCCAAGAAATTATAACGGTTTTTTGTAGAACAGTTCAATACAAGCATTTTTTACTATGGGAGGGGGGTCTATCACCCCCGTTTGGGTGGGAGGGGCAATTTTATAAAAAAGGCACTAAAATGGGAACAAAAATATTAAAAAATGACGGTAATACTTACAATTAAGTATTATACCTTTTTTTAAAGCCAATACTCTGTTCTATTAGATAGTTCTTAAATCAAGTGAAATCTATGCACAGTTTTTGAAAAAAAACGAGTTTTAAACTCAAATTTTGGGAAAAACAAAACATAAAAAAAAAGTTTAAAGCTTAATTTTTCAAAATTGCAAAGTTATATATTATTATTTTTCCTAAAATTCGTTGCTCTAATTTATTTTTATTCAAAAACTGAAAACGAGATGATTTTATGTTGTCTAGTTTTTGAGAAAATTGAAAATAACTAAAACTACTTTTTTATGGGATATTTGCTTTTTACTTGCGATATAGGTACTATAGGGCAAGTTCTGCATTTGGAAAAAAAATCGAACTCGAGATTTTGATCAAAGTTGACATTACGATGATAGCGAAGACGAATAAAGTGGGTCCGGCAATTCCGTCTGTCTGTCTGTCTGTCTGTCTGTATGTCTGTACCTCGATCTAGAGCCTAAGCCACTCGACCTTTTTTCTTCAAACTCGGTAGTTATGGGTCTTCGGTGATTCCCTAGAGGGGAAATTGAAATTTTTTTTTTAGCTCTAAAACTAACGGTACCCCCCATACACCCGTAATGCAAAATCTTATTTATCTCGAAAACGGCTCTAACGATTTTGATAAAAAAAATTAGGTGTGATATTATGGACATGGACTACGTTTTGGTGAAAAAAAAAATTTGGGGCAAAATGTTATTAACGGTACCTGTCATAGAACCGTTTTTTTGATTTTCGACTTTCTCATTAACGGCTCTAACGATTTTAACCAAAAATCTTCAGCAGGAGTCCCCCTAAGTTTAAAATAATATTGTATATAAACATATTCGAAAAATTATTTGTTGGGTTTTTTTGAAAAAATTTTTTTTTTGAAAAATCAATATCTTCAAAACCTATGAACGATTATTTTTTGAAATTATTTCCTAAAATCAATATTATTAAATACTTAAAATTCGCATCCCACATTTTTTTCTTGAAAAATTTTAAAGAAATTTCTTATATAAAAAATTTATTTATTTAATAATAAAACGATTTTTTAAAGTTTGTTTGCATAAATTCATACTTTTCTAGAAATCAGACGGCAATTTCATTTCAATTCATGTTTTATATTTATAAAATGTATCTTAAATTCCAAAGTACTTTTACATAAGAGCAAGTTCGTGCGATCCAGTCGTGCATTTTATTTTGATTGCTTACGCATTACGGCGTATAAACAGTGAGATATGTATGTGGGGGCATGCTGCCCCCCTGCAACCCCCCTGCTTGGACACACTTTAGGATTTGGGGTAGGTGCGAGGTTGGGTGTATGCAAGGTTTCTTTTGCATTTACAGAATCTGGATTTAAAGAAACTTTGAATTTACCCTATGGCCTATATCCAATGTCTACTAAATATATGTACGTAGCCCAAAGTTGCACATTTAAAATGTTCAGACATGAAAATTTAATACATTATGAAAAATTCAATTGGAAAAATTGTATTGGGACACCAATTTTTTGGGGAAAAAAAATTGGGAAAAATATCCCATTTGGAGCCATGGATTTTGGGAAAAATGGATTGGGAAAAATGATTTTGGAAGCTTGACCCCCTACCAGTGATTGATATTGATATCCATGATATTGATTCCAAACCTCTGGTACGTGTTCTCTCTCTGGCCCAATATCATTCAATCGAAATCCCTTACATCTCTGACTCAGCAAACCGTGAAAGAATTTTTCGAGCTAACATTTCTTCTTAGGATGGTAGTAGTTCAACAAAATAATTGGCAAATTTATCGTAATGGACACAATAAACCATTTTCAACTGTAGAAATAAGTTAGTTTCATTAGCTGATGAAAGATCTTGTTCCACTATATACAGTGCCAAGTAGAGAGATCATAATATTGCGCGTGGATATTTTTTTTTTGTGGAAACATCGATGCGAATAATTGATGTTTTTTTTACGATGTTTGCACCGGTACTCAAGAACTTGTTCATTGAAACGAAGATCGTCGATGAGACACATATCGAGTACTGAGAACTTTTCTGTTTCTTTGATAAAAGTACCATTCATGTATTGAGTTTTCGAAGCATTAAATTCCACACGATGATTTATACCCCACTTAACAATGCTGTACAGATCGGAGTTTAATCTGCTGATCTTATGGTACTGCCCAGGCGCGGATACAAGGGGGGGGCAATGGGTGCAATTGCCCCCCCCTGGGCAATTCTTCGTTTCACAATTATTATAAAGTAAATTTTTTTCAATCCCAGCCTTAACCTATAACAACCAACACGCAAACGCTTACGCATCACTTTTCACTTTTCATGTTATTTATGTAGATACCTTTATTCACATTCTTGAAATTGCGTACAAAAAACCATAACACTTTTTTCTTTTTTTCCCAAAGGCAGAATAGAAGTTTGGAGTGCAGCCTGCAACTACGCATTTTAGATATACCTAAGTTCTCTGTATGAAAGTATGTATATGTATGTACTCGTATATGTATATATTTTACGATTCCATAAGTTATTTCCTTTATTTGCGTTCGGCGCCCGCCTGTCGCGTGCGTCGGTCGTTGAAATGCCTATCATGGTTTTATGTTTTTTTTTTCACTGACTGAAGAATGAACCCTTTTCTCTACCTGCAAGCATTGGGAATAGGAATAGGGATGATGTGTGATGTGTCAACAAAAACAAATTTGACTTTATGATCTAGGAATACTCGTTAATTGCAAAACAAAAGGAGCGCAATAAAACCATAATGTCTTCATTTTCACTGCCTATTATAAATTCCATATTATTTTTTTCAGGCAAAGACAATGGGTTTTTTTATTTTCTTTTGCAAGTCCCAACCACGACCGTTACAAGTAATGAAAATGTGTCTCAAGTTTTAGGTAGAAATAATAAAGAACTCTAAAATAGTTATATGCATCTAATTCAAATTGCAACCTTTCACTTCATATTCTGTTTGCTATTTCTTGTCGACAGTCGACGCGTGTTTGGCTTTTGTGTGTAGTTAATAACAGTGTTTTGTCGCGTGCCGAAAGTGTCAGTATATTCTATAAAATAATATTTGTGCGTAATCAACTGTAAACAAGTGTGCACCTGTACTCGACTTTGTTCTAACTGATTTGCGTGAAAGGTTTCAACCTGAAACATTAGATGTGTTTAAGCTCACGATTTTCATCCCAGAAAATATAATACTGATGAGTTTGATACCACCGTTAAGTCCCTATTGGATCGCTTTGGAAAACTCCTAAACTTAAATAAAGATGTTGCCCTTTTTTTGCTTAAAGATGAGCTGGTGATGTGGCGCGAAAAATGGGTAAGAGAAAATGAGCAGAAGAACAAGCTTCCCGACACTGCCCTGGATTTAATTGACAAATGCAATAAGGATGTGTTTTGTATTATACATAGTTTCCTTCTTATTCTTGCAACGCTTCCAGTTACAAATTCTTCGGCAGAAAGGTCTTTTTCTTCGTTGCGGCGCCTTAAAACATATTTAAGATCAACAATGGCTGAAAACCGCCTCCGCGGTCTGGCACTCATGCACATCCACAGGCAAATCCCGATCGATGTTGAGAATGTTATTACTAGGTTTTCAAAAACCGGCCACCCAAAAAGATTAGAATTAAGTATTTAAGAACTATGCATATCATGTATAATAATGTATAATGTAATAATGTACTATAATTCCTTTATTTAAATTAATTAATTTATTTATTTTTTTTAATACGTACGAGTTCCTATTTAATACTTTAAGACATGCATACGAGTTCCTATTTAATACTTTAAGACATGCATACGAGTTCCTATTTAATACTTTAAGACATGCATACAGAGCATTATTAAAAGATGCTAAAGTAATGTAAACGAAGATGTTTGATCTACTATTTAAGAGTTATTTACATACGAACTTTATTATGTACCTGCACATGCTTTCCTTCAATTAAATTAAATTAAATTAAATTAATTCAATTAAATAAATTGCTATTTTTATATTCGATTGTGTTTATACCTTTTAATATTTTAAGACAGAAATGCAGAGAATCATTAAAAAAGCGTAAGTATTCGATGGACCATTTTTTTTAAAGTTAAGCAAAATATTACGAAAATTGCCCCCCCCTGAACGAAATCCTGGATCCGCGCCTGGTACTGCCGCAATTCGAATTAATTGAATTTAAGAACAAGTATAAAAAGCTGAGTGTAGAGCTGTCGGCAAAACAATGAACTAGTTAGATAAGAAGTTTCATACAAGAGATCATTTTTAAAAAAGAGGCAGAGTCGGAGACAAAACGGATACCTGGAGAACACCAGCATTTATTTTGTGAGAATCAGACTTGAAAACGTCCATGTAACATGTGTTGAACGATCCAGGAGGTAATTTTGAATCCAAAAAACAATGGTTTTATTGATACCAAACTCACGCATTTTCGATAAGAGAGCTCGATAAGAGAGCCTGCTGCCAAGCTGCTCTATGAAATGCCTTAATAGAAATATCAAACTCAAAAATCTAACTTTCTCCAAATGTAAAGATCCATTCCAGTTTTTGGTGAAATATGCCATCAGATCAGGTCATTAAGAAATTTTCAGTTTTCGAGATACTTCTTGAGCTGAAGTTTGATCAGCGAATACTCGTACATGACCTTGGAAAGAAATAACGTAAGTGCAATTGGTTGAGGAGGTCATCTTTTTTAGAAACAAGCAGAACAAGTTCGGTTTTCATCTTCCTGAGAAGATGCCAGAAGGGTAGGAGCGATGAAAAAGCTTAAGCTAAATTTTTCCAGTTAGGAAGTACACATCTGCAAAAGAATAACTTTCTCGGATGTATTTAAATTTTTTACTATGCTCAGCCCATTTTGATAACAATTTGTCTATTTAACTATAATTTAACTAAACTATAATATTGCAATAGTTTCCTCAACAGATACGAGTATTTACAATTTCAACTTATTTCACAATTAAAGCACCAAGTACAACAACCAGATAACTTGCATTGGCTGCTTCAATTGCTTTTATGTCGTTGCTTACTTTCACGAATCCTTTTGGAAACGTTTAAAACTTGCGTATATTGGTACAGCAAAGTGTTTTTTTTTTTGGAGTGCATTCTCTCCAGAAATTCTGAAACCTTTCTTCCAAAGAGTTTTAATGATGCATGCATTAATGAAATTTCACACTCCGTTTGAAAAAAAAAAATGTTGCCTTTATTCAAGTGAACCGCATTATATGTATGCAGTTTTTTGTTTTTGTTTATAATTTGTGCGCACTCAAGGGGTTGTTAATACCCTTAAAATAATTATCACAGTACCTACATACATTGAATTTGCAGTTCTACGACCAAATGTTCTGCCTCATTTATTATTTGTTCAAGAGAATTACAAATATTTTTAAGTAAAACCCATTAGTAACTAACTTTTCTTTACATTTGAAAAAAATTCTTTTATATTCACAAATCAACATTCAATTAAATCAACTTCATAGACAACCTTCAGCCTTCAACTTGATACAATTTCGGATGTCATTTATAGTCCGGGAGCTGGCGACACAAAAAATTGTAAGATTTGCGTACTCATGATTTTATGTTTTTTGTGTAATTTAGGTGCCCGACAAACAGAAAACCGACTGCTGCAGGCTCACCCGTGGTGGGTTGATTTACTGTGAATTTTTGAAGTTGCAAAAAAAACCGAAAATTTGTCTAAAATGCGTACTCATGAAACCAGTGACATATGTTAGTTTAACATTTAAAACGATGAAAAAACTTGTGCTTACACCTGGGGGGTGGTGGAAAGTACCGCTGCCAGTTAAGGGAAGTTGGGCCCCCTCGTAGTGCACTGTAATCTAATTATTTTTTTCCTGGCCTTAAAATCTTGTAGAAAAAAATTTTTTGATTGAATTTCATAGATAATTAGACAAAGATTACGAGAAAAATAGCACGTGCTTTAAAAGGTCATCTTTTACCCTAAAAAAGGGGCAAAAGGGGGGAAAAACACTCTTTTGAAAGTTTTTTTTTTTAAATCTCAAAAACTACATGCATTTTTATGAATCTGATAAAGAAATCTTAGATTTCATGCAAAAATAGACCAAATGATAAAATTATAGAAAAAAAATGGGGGGTGCCGGGGTTAAATGTTCCCTTTTTACGCATCTCAAACACAAAATGTATTTTGAAGACTTTTTCTTCTGATGTTTTTTTATTCACAAATTCATACATATTTTATTATACATATATAAAATAAAGAAGGGGGCTTGGGGAGGGGAATACATTTTTCGAGTTTTTTGTCATATATCATAACGAAATTAATTTTTAGTAATCCGCTAATGAGGTTTATTCTGTACACATTCAAAATCAAACAAATTCAAAACAAATCGAAAACAGAATTAAAAGGATGGATAAGAATTTCACAAACCAATAACATTTTTTCCTAGTATACTTCCTATCCGTTTTAATCCTGTTTCTAATTAGGTACTAATTACCTACAATTTCCTCGTCGCGACTTGCAGGTCACCTTAATCCCTCAAAGAACAACATACCCTTTTTATTCAGAAGAAAAATAATACAAAACGCAATTTTTTATATGTTTTTCTTCTTTTTTAATTTCGTGTTCTTTAAAAATTATAACATTATACTCTCGTCTGAATATCCAAAAGTTTCTATTAAACAGGATAAATCTTCTTCATCAAAATCCTCACTTGTGCTGACTTGGGTGTTTCTTGATTCTTCTTCAGCATCAGTTTCCTCACTATCATTTTGGGTACTAGAGTCTATAAAATTGAGAAATAATTTCAAAAAAAGGATAAAATGAAGAAAGAGTCATTTTTGTAATTACCTGCATAACTGATTTTCGAAAGATCTTCGAATACAACTTCTCTGACTGAAGTTGGTAATTGATCACCTTCAAACCATCGAAAGTCCAGTTTGTTGTCGATTTCTTGCCATCCGCATTCCGAAGAAGACAGAAAGGTGTGGATTTGAACATATCGTCGTCGTTCTATGAAAACTCCCTAAGTCAATTTTTTGTGTTTTGAGATATTTGCATTTAGAGTTGGAAATTAATATTAAAAAATCCAAAAATTATAAGAATAGCGCGGTCTTAGGCTTCAACTGTAAAATGGGTTTGGCGTAGCCATTGTCCAATGAAATTTCTTGCAAATAGTTTATTCGGAATGAATTAAATAAGAATTAAATCACAATTTCTTTTTTTAATGAACTTAGGGAGTTTTCATAGAACGACGACGATATGCGTTGCACCATATCCTTGAGATGTAAGCACATCTCAAAATTTGCTGCCGAAGCTACGACTTGCTGGGTGGTAATATTGAGTCGTCGAAGTTCTCTGTTTTGATTTTAAATTGCTCCTCAATATCATTGCATTTGAAGGATATTGTAAAAATTGACATTCGGGCTTCATTCACGTCGCTAATCTGTTTGTAGCCGTACATACAGCAAACAAATTTCTCCAACGTTTGGAATACATCTGCTTCAACATCTGGATAATTTTGTAGTCTTGAGAAGGCTTCGATGAATTGAGGAGAGTTTTGCAAAATTGTGAATGCTCGGATAATTCAGTTACTTCAATGTTTTCACTTTAAAATATGGAAATTTGTACGTTAATAGAATTTTAGTATAAACACTTTTCATTTAGATTCGAAACTATTGTTTGTGAAAATAGATAAATTATAATTTAGAAATTAATTAGGTACACTTAATTTGTGATCACAGATGTTGAAAATCCCGATATAATTAGATTCACTTCACTTATCACATTGTTTATATTTTTTCATTACTGCATTAAACTTGCTCAAACACTTTGAATGGTAACCTTCACTGTTTCTTAAAATTTGTTGCAATCTAATGTCGCGCCCGGTCAAGTTATTTTCTTGACGAATTTTCAAACTAACAAGACATTTATCTAAACCTTTTGGAGTGAATAAAATAATTTTATCTTTTTTATTTCCACAAAAAACAAACTGGTCGAGAATTAGCCATCGCACAAACTGATTACTGTTTACTGCTGTCTTTATCTAAGAGAAAAAGAATTGTACTGAAGAGTTAAATATTTCGTGGTACTTCGTTAACTTCTTCTATGCATAATTAGAAACAGAATATGGCACAGGTAGGAACTTATAAGTACTTCAAAAAACGGTATGTTGTTCTTTGAGGGATTAAGGTGACCTGACGGGGAAATTTTAGGTAATTAGTACCTAATTAGAAACAGGATTAAAACGGATAGGAACTTATACTAGGAAAAAATGTTAGCTAGGTAGATATATTGGTTTGTGAATATTCTTATCCATCTTTTTAATTCTGTTTTCGATTTGTTTTGAATTTGTTTGATTTTGAATGTGTACAGAATAAACCTCATTAGCGGATTACTAAAAATGAATTTCGTTATGATATATGACAAAAAACTCGAAAAATGTATTCGCCTCCCCAAGCCCCCTCCCTTATTTTATATATGTATAATAAAATATGTATGAATTTGTGAATAAAAAAACCTCAGAAGAAAAAGTCTTCAAAATACATTTTGTTTTTGAGATGCGTAAAAAGGGAACATTTAACCCCGGCACCCCCCATTTTTTTCTATAATTTTATCATTTGGTCTATTTTTGTATGAAATCTAAAATTTCTTTATCAGATTCATCAAAATGCTTGTAGTTTTTGAGATTTAAGAAAAAAAAAACTTTTAAAAGAGTGTTTTTCCCCCCTTTTGCCCCTTTTTTAGGGTAAAAGATGACCTTTTAAAGCACGTGCTATTTTTCCCGTAATCTTTGTCTAATTATCTATGAAATTCAATCAAAAAATTTTTTTCTACAAGATTTTAAGGCCAGGAAAAAAATAATTAGGTTACAGTGCACTACGAGGGGGCCCAACTTCCCTTAACTGGCAGCGGTACTTTCCACCACCCCCCAGGTGTAAGCACAAGTTTTTTCATCGTTTTAAATGTTAAACTAACATATGTCACTGGTTTCATGAGTACGCATTTTAGACAAATTTTCGGTTTTTTTTGCAACTTCAAAAATTCACAGTAAATCAACCCACCACTACCCAGGTGGCAGCAGTCGATTTTCGTCGTCACCTACCTCAGAACTACAAGAAAAAAAATATTTCATGAGTACGCATCTTAGACATTGAAAAGTGTCGCCAGCTCCCGGACTATTATAGTTCATTGCAAATCTTATATGATAAAAAAAACAACATAATTCATAAACCACATAGTAAACAATTTAATGTTTTAACAATATTCTTGCCATTGAAAACGTAAAAAGTGCATCGTTGGATAAATTTACTAACTTGAAGTTCTTCTTTATTTAATGCAATTCTTGTTCCGCATTAAAAGAGCAATTGGAATTCATGGTTCATACAGTAACAAGACTGTTGAGTTTTGCATTTTTCAGATCATATATTAAGTGGTTGCAACCCGATAGCTTATCATTAGTTATTTAGAGTTTGTTGCGAGTGTTTTTAATTCGTTTATATTTATTTTATAAAAATAATGAGAGGTCACTTCGTTACAGCAATATTTTGCCTCCTTTTGGCTACAGTAGTTCTTGCAGATATTTTAGTTAACGTTAATGTTAATAAGCCCGTCCATGATGTCAGTGAACAATTTGTCAGTTTTTCCATCGCACCTGAGTTGCTATATGGAACTTTGGATGGACCAAATAAGTTCGACCAGTTAAATACTCATTCAGAGATCCAGAATCTAAAGAATTTTGTTTAACTTTTCTTTTAGAAAAACCCTAACCGAAATGGTTGCTCTACTAGGACCATCGTACATAAAGCTTTCTGGTGATTACTTCTTCCCAACTGACATTAAGAGCACTCTTAAAAACCCAACACAAACTATCTGGAGTGGATTTAATAGATGGACTCGGTGAGTATTGGCTCTTGAACACATTAATCAGTATAATAACTATGCTTATTCAAAGGGCTATGAACTGGACGATGGTAATTCCTGTTCAGTATACTCCTCAGTCCTGGGATCCAATAGATGCGTTGAGAGTTCTGAACATATCAAACATTATCGGAATCGATAACTGTGTATGGCAATTGGGTCTAGGTAAGTTGAAGAGTTTTCTTAGCTGTTTTAAGGCATTCCAATAGAATTATGTTTGTTCATAGATTTCGGTGCTTCGAGAGCCTCAGATTACGTTGCTGACCTTCATACTTTAGATACAATGGTCGACACATTCCGACCGTATGTTAAGGAATGGAAGGTGATTGGTGCTGATATTACAGCTGGAAGCAGTGCTGAGGAAACTAAACGTTATATCGATATGTCAAGCGATGTAAATTCAGCCTTTGGATGGAATCAGTTAGTTCTTGCTGAAAATTGATGTAAACCGATCTTTTATAACAACTTTCATATTTATAGACCAGCTGGATATCACGTTGAGGAAAACGTTAACGGTTATATCTATGACAAGGATGTGTCACTTAAGGCCATGATGGAGAAAAAAGTACCAGTTTGGTTAAGTTTACCTCCCAGAGGACCAATAAATCATCAAATCTCCAACGGATACACAAACGTTGAAGTCTCCGAGGCAATTCGTTGGGCTCAAACTTTAGGAGATGCAGCAAGTTCTGGATTTTCCGCAGTTTTCAAGCCCTTGACCGAAGAAGATGTTAAATCGCCAACTTATAGTTTCTTTGTAAGTGCTCTGTTCAAAAAGATTATGGGTAACCGAGTATTTGCTGCCAAGCCCGTGAAGAGATACACATACTCGTCAAAAGTCTACACTCATTGTGCTAATGGCATATCAGGGGGAATAGCTTTCATGGGTATTAACACTGAAGACTATGTTGTCAAGATCTCAGCAAAACCTTCTGCCAAATTTACTGGTTCTGAAGTATGGCAGTTCGTTTTAACTTCAAAGAAGGGAGTTATGTATTTGAACAACGATGTATTGACACTTAATTCTACTCTTGATCCTTTCGTTAAAATCAAGCATCCTAACAAGCCTATTGCCATGAGTATGCCACCTATGTCTGTCAGTTTTTGGGTACTTCCACTTGCCAACCATGAAGATTGCCAATTTACTGAGCTACTCACAAATCAAGACACACAATGGGAGAATCGTCATAGAAGACAAACTTCTTCAGACAGACTTTTAAAGAAACTGATCCTGGAGACTTCCCTTACTGATCAAATGAAGAATCGTCGTCGTCGGGACATTTCAAACACTCTTAACAAGGAATCGGCTTCAAATAATGGAAATTTAGTAACACGTCATAGGAGATTTATCTTACAAGACACTCCAGGAGCAAATCCTGAACCTCCAAAGGTTAGCCCACAAATCACAGCACAAGAGAAAAATCTTAAAAAGCGAGAAAATACGCACAATTGGCTTAAGACTCTTGTAATGAACCCGTTGCTGCCTAACCCATTGCTTCCTAAAGTAGATTGGGGTCTAAAACGTTCTCGACGAGCAACTGATTTCATAAGCACCATGTTCCCTAAAAGTACTGGAAGGACATCTATGCTACGCCAACCTATGGCTACAAAACAGCAACAACGGGATGAAGATAGTATTTTCAAAACCACAGTCGCACAAATGGCTATGCCCGTAGGTGATGTACATTTCGAGTATATCACTGACTCTAATGGCGAAGAATATAGAACAAAGGAAAGCCGGGAAGATGTCGTTGAAGAAAAACTTACCAATCTGTCCAATAAGGAACTACCATCTGAATTCTATGAAGCGATTGATCATGGAAAGTACCAACCTAAGCCTTACGAATACAAACCCATTAATAAGCCAGAAGTTTCTGATATATCAGATATAGAGGGTCAAACCAAATACTTTACTCGAAATCAGCTGGAAAGCCAATCTTTTGAG
Source organism: Philhelius festivus (assembly GCA_963931855.1). Classification (NCBI taxonomy): domain Eukaryota; kingdom Metazoa; phylum Arthropoda; class Insecta; order Diptera; family Syrphidae; genus Philhelius; species Philhelius festivus. Next base: position 81,656,592 of record OZ007555.1, read on the forward strand.
CAAATACACAAGGAGCATTCCTCACCGAACAATAAGGATTCTTTCGAAAAGATAACCAATTCGAATTTGCCTTTCAAGCCTGAATTCCCCATGACACCATATCCAATTCTGCGTAATGAAAAGGCGAGAAAGTTTTTCTATGAGCCAACTGAAGCTGACGACCTAGAAACATATTTGAGTACAACCAAAACTTCACCTGATTGGGAACCTGTACAAAGAACAAAAAGGTCAATTGGTAGTGGAAGGTATGTTTACAAGACATTGAAGGACAACTTAATCAATCAAGACGAACATATTGAACCTGTGACATACAACAATCAACATGTGAGTGAGACAATGCTTGAAGAGTCTGTTCTTGCATCCGACGGACGTGCAGCAGCTGAAAATGTCAAAAGCAAAGTGTCTAAAATTTTGGGTGTTGTAAAAAATCATTTGAGTGATTTCTTCAGTACGTTAATTAACTAAAGGATTTGTTATGCATTTAGGTTGACCTAAAAAAGAGAGAGGTGAAACAAATCGGTTTTACTTATTATTAATTTGTTGTTTTGATTGTAGGGCAGAATGCATGTAAATAAAAAAAAATGTAAAATAAATTTAAATATTGTCTAATTTTCAATATTCTTACGAGTACAATGTGCGAGGGATTAGCTTGCACTGAAGTGAACTTGGAAATTTCAGAAACATATACTAGTACAAAGAGTGTGTTCTGACTTCTTTTTCCGTCAGTTTCAGCACAATTATTGCTAAAGTTGGATGTAATTTCATACATATGTCTGATATTTTGTAATTCTTCAAAAGTTAAATTTTCCAAACACCTAGCTTGCATTAACGACGGACAATATTTGAAACTTGGAATTACGATTGATAGAATTCTTTCTTCAGGATTATTATGCTTTAAGAAACACTGTAAAATCCGTATTATATGATGTGAAGTATTAAACCCGTCAAGAGCTATAGACTTGAGAACGTTTATTGGGTGCCATCAAGGACGAGTATTATTCTTTTCTGGCCTGGTACACTTCTTTCTCAGATTTGAGTGGTGGTGGGAAGTTTTCCAATTTTTGTCATGGGTATAACCACTTATATTCACTTTATACTTTTCGATTTGGAAAGAAATAAAATTCGAAATTGTTGATCAACATCATGATGAAAAAAGCGGTAGGTACTCCCAATTTTATCCGTGTGGGATTCTTAAACGTTGGCAATTAATTGCAGCCATATTTTTAAGCAATAGCTGTCAAATTAGCTTTCGTTTATTAGGTGTGTCTTGCGTCCTGCTAATTTAACATGGAGGATTAAAGTTTTGAACAAGGTGTGAAATTTATTAAATAGATTTATGAATATGGGTATTCAGTAGAGAAGCCCATTTCATGATCAATGGGTTCATCAACAAGCAAAATTATCGAATTCGGGACGATCAATCCAAAATTTAATTTTTAATTGGGCTGGTGGCGTCATCTGCTCATAGTTCTTAAGAACTTCGTTGACCAGGTGAACACCGTCAGTCAACATCTTATCGGTCATGAATAACCACTATTATGGCCCGAATTTTAATTCCCGAACTTGGTTATGTAACGCAGAGGCGAGATGAAGTGGCCACCAATATCGTGCGATTTGCCCCCGTTATACATCTTTTTGAGGATTTTCTTAAGTCATTGATCTATCCCACTAAACCACAAACCACCACTGTCTTGAAAGTAAAAATAATCAATTCCATTTATCAAATTCATCCTAATTAATGCGACAGAGTTTTGGAAAATTGGACCATGCAGCGAATCCGCGGTGGACATTTGAATGATGTTATTCCATACATAATGAGCCTTCTAAGTTAATATACAAAAATCAATTATATCTCGATCACAGTTTGATTTATTGAAATTCAAAAATAAGACAAGCTTAATGGAAAACACTTTACATATGCAATATAAATTCTAAAGTACTTTTACATAAGTGTAAGTTCGTGCGATCGAGTTGTGCATTTATTTTAATCTGGGTTTCTAATATGTACAGTCAACCTACCTAGAAATAGTCTTTCTTTTCCATTTGATACCAAAGAATAGTCTAAACATTGATTTGTAATTTTCTAGTACTATGAGAGATGACATCTTACTGTTTAGTATACATATTATTAATGCTAAATATATGAATTGCAAATATGTTTGTATAATTAAATTCACGACAGGATCACACGCATTTGGTCTTATTTACTGCCATATTATTATTTGAATCAGACCAAAAGCAGTTAGCAATCAATGATGGAAGTTCATTAACATAAACTGAAAATAAATGAGGGCCAAGAATAGAACTCTTTGGCACACCATTCACATGCGACGCAAAATTCAACAGATTGTCTCCAATTTAAACTACTTGCCTTTTATTTGTCGAAGTAAGAAAAAATTCATTTGGTTGCTCTGGATGAAAAATTGAAGTTTTGCATAAGAAAAGGGTACGTTTTGCACGAATAAGGCCGCTGCAAAACGTCTTGGACCTCGATATGCAAATATCAGGGCGCTTAGCTTTACATTTTGAAGTTATGGCAATGTTGTTATCACAAATATTTAGACTTTGGAAAAAACTGCATATTTGATGCACTATTATGCATTATTGCTCCCACTAGAACATGTAAGACGTTCACATTTGTAAATAACTACTAAAGGCCTATCTATATGCTAATTATTTTTTGTTATCAATCACACCCAACAATTGCTGTGGGCTGTCGGTCTAATAAGTTTATTATATAAATTAACTTGATTGACCATTTCCCAAAACCTTCGAAAAGTTAAAAGGTATTATAGGGCAAGTTTTGTATTTAAAAAAAACATCAAAGACAACATGACGATGATAGAGAACACACAAAAGTGGGTCCTGCAATTCCGCATGTCCTTATGTCTGTACATCGAACCCCCAACCGCTGAAGCGATTTTCTTCAAACTTGGTATTTAAGATTCTTCAATGATTCCCTAGAGAAAAAATTGAAATTTTTTTTAGTTTCAACATTTACGGTACCTGCCATACAGCCTTTATGCAAAATCTTATTTTTCTCGGAAACTGGTCTTGCGATTTTGATAAAAAAAAATCAAGTTTTCTATTATAGGCATGAACCACATTTTGGCCATATAGCATCGTTTTTTTTTTATTTTCGACTTTCTAATTAAAGGTTCTTACGAATTTGAACAACATTTTTTTAAAGGAGCTCCATTGAATTTGAAATAATAGCTGTATTTTATTTTCCCCCAGATCTGATCCGGATTGGATTTTGTTTTCAAAATAAGATAAAAAACAACAAATACAAACAAAACTGGGCCTTGTGTTGTTTTTGTTATACATGTAACTTTGAATGAAGATCTAATCTGGATCAGATATGGGGGAAAATAAAACACAGCTAATATTGCCTACAATATTTTATTTTACGAAAACATATTTTTTGAATTTTTGAAAAAAATAATCGAAATTGTATCCTTAAAAGTATACAAATATAATTTTTTTTAGAAACATTTCAAAGAAATTTTTCGTATAAAATTTTTGCAGTTAGAATCAAAATATATTATTCTTCTTGTTTTTATATAAAAAGTTTGTACTGGCTCACTGTTTCTGCTCAGTTCAAACTAGAGCTGTGTAAATCGTTCATTTAAAATGATCGAATTGATTCGATCATTTCGATCAATCGATCATTCGATCATTTTCATTTCACTCAAATGACCTAATACTGTTCCGATTGGATTTTCATTTCGATTTCGATGAAATTCAATCTCCGAATTTTATTTTGGGAAGTACACAATTCGGAAATTTTGCTTGTTTACGTTCTCCCGTTCGCCAAAAAATGCTTAAGTTGCTTTTTCTCCCGTTCCCAAAAATTTTGTACACATGATAACTTAAATCTTTAATTAAATATAATTTATAACTTTTTAATTGAATGTTAAATAAAATAGCGGTCAATAAGAAAGTTTTGAAGTATTAAAACAATTGCTGTTTTCTTGACTTTTTTATAAAGGAAAAACCAAACCAAGTTTTAACCAATACCTAGAGAACGATTTGTCTGACAATTCACTATTTGTGTATTTGATATGTGCAGAACCGTATTTGGTTTGTATAAAATGATGTGCAGTGATATTTTGTGTGGAGATCCCTAATATATCATTTGGGTGACGTGAAATAATTTCAAATTGGCGTTAAAATCTTGAAATAACACTAAATTTTTACTTGCGACTCATAGGTACTATAAGGCAAGTTATGCATTCCTAAAAAAATCGAACTCGAGATTTTGATCAAAGTTGACATTACGATGATAGCGAAGACTAAAAAAGTGGGTCTCGCAATTCTGTCTGTCTGTCTGTCGGTTCGACTACAGCCTAAACGGCTCGGCCGATTTTCTTTAAACTTGGCAGATCTCATTTTTAATTCCCCCCCCCCCCCCACACGTTTTTTTCTTTTTTTTTTTAAGACCAAAAATAACGGTACCTGTCATACGAATTTTTTCGAAATTTTATAAATATTTTTTTTTATCAAAAACTGTTCGACAGATTTCAGAATTAAAAACACGAAAAAATTTCATTTAGTTAAAGCTAGGTAATGGTTGAAAAAAAAATTCCCCCATGTTTTTCAATTTTTTTTTCAAAACTCAATATTTCGAAAACCCCATGCTAGATTTTTTTTTAAACCTGATAAATAAGAGTTTCTCAATATAATCTACAAAATGTGAGAAAAAAAAATATTTTATCGTATTTCTCGAAAACGGCGCCTAGAATTTTGATAAAAATTTTTGTTTCCAATTAATTTGTATGATCTTTAATTTAATAAAAAAAAAAGTTTGAAATTAAGATATTACAGCTTGTACCTACCATAGAACCATTTTTTCGAATTCTTAATTTCTTATTATCCACATAACGGATCTTAATGAGATTTTTTATAGAGAAGGTTCTAAAAAGTCTAAAACACATTGCATTTCAAAACTTTAAAATGTTAATTTAATAAAAAGACAACCGACCTCTGTGGAGTACAAAACTAGAGTGAGTAGTTTATTTCATATTATGTATATAGTTCACTTAGATTTACATAACAATAACTGGCTTACAAAAGAGAGAATAAAATATATAACAAAGTGTAGGCTGTATGTATGTATGAATGCATGTTAAGTAAATATTGCTGAATATTATCAACACTCCCACTTTCATCAATATTTAAATAGAACTTTAACTTTCAAAATTATAAATTCTTTATAATGTATATTAAATTCTTTTAGTTAAATAAAAATAACAATCTATAATTGTGTAATTCCAATTTTGTTTCTTAGAAATTCAAATCGCATTCTTGCCAACGGTTTAGTAAACATATCGGCCAGCTGATCTTGAGTTGGTACATAGGTGAGCTCAAACATACCCTCAGCGAATTTTTCCCGGATGAAATGAAATTTCACATCAATGTGTTTGCTGCGTTTATGGTATTCTGAATTGCGCACTAATTTGATGGCACTTTGGTTATCCAAATATAGATTTGGTTTTGGACATCCTTCTATGAGTAGCTCGTTTATTAATCGCAACAACCATACGATTTCTTTCACTGCGTTTGCACCTGCCATATATTCCGCCTCCATGGTAGATAGGGCAACACATTTTTAGCGTTGTGAAGACCACGAAATCGGTGAATCACCCAGTAAAAACACAAAACCACTCGTAGACCGTCTTGTCTCAACATCTCCACCATAATCTGCGTCGCTGAAACAACTAACGATTAATTTACTATTTGATTTAAAATAAATACCAAGGAGTCTTGTTCCCTTCACGTATCGTATAATACGTTTAACAGCAGTGATGTCTTGTGTAGTAGGCTTTTCCAGATGCCGACTAACAATCCCAAGAGCAAAAGAAATGTCCGGTCTGCTGCCAATCGCCAAATACATTAGGCTGCCTACCGCCTCTCTGAAGGGAAAATTATGTACTTCCTCATTGGAATTTGTCGATTCCTTGTATGTGATACTATCAGCCGGTGTAGTGACAGGATTTGCTTCACTCATATTGAACTTCATCACGATTTTATCAACATAAGCAGATTGCTGCAGAAAGATCGAACCATCTGCCTGTTTACCAATCTCCAACCCCAAGAAATAGCGAGCTTCAAACACTTTCACCTCGAAAATTGTTTTCATTTGCTGAATGAGTTTATTAATTTCGTCATCATTGCCTGCGATTAGACCGTCGTCTATGTAGATAGCCATGATGATATGCTTTCCAACGAACACACATGGGTCAGCTTCAGTTGCTTTTAGTTGAAACGAACGTAGAAAATTTGAAAACTTTATGTTCCAACATCTTGAAGCTTGTTTGAGACCATAAAGGCTCTTCTTCAGCATACATACTCGGTCCGTTTTATCTTGAAAGCCAATAGGTTGTCGCATATAAACTTCATCTTGAAGGTCACCATTAAGAAAAGCTGTTTTTATGTCAAACTGCTTTAAGGACATATTTTTGTTAGCCGCAATATCGAGAATTGAACGTATGGAACCAAATTTAGCTACAGGGCTAAATGTTTCCTTATAATCAATCCCATGTTGCTGTGAAAATCCTCGTACAACTAACCGTGCTTTATACCTTTCTGGTTCATTACTGGTTTCATGTTTAATTTTAAACACCCAACGATTATCGATGACTTTCTTTCCCAATGGAAGTTTGACCAGTTCCCATGTGCTGTTTCTGTTGAGTGCCTCAACTTCTTCCTCCATTGCCGCTTGCCACTTTGACTTATCTTTTGATTCAAGAGCCTCTTCATAATTTCGTGGTTCAGAAGTTGTAGCCACAAAAGCCCCCGCTTCCAAAATACAAACTAAAGAATTTCCATCTTTTTTCTGACTACTTCTCAAACGACTACTTATGTATTCCATTGACTTAGGTTCTTCTTCATTCACCTTTTTAGCTTTATTTACCTTTTCGTGGGGTAACTCTTCAACGTCTTTATTTGTGGATAAATCCAAGGAAATGTCAGCTTCGCTATCTGTTGAAATTGGTGTTTCATTTTTAAACTCTTTCATCTTGTCAACTTCGTTTTTTTTTAGGATTTCATCATGCAGAATCACCGTGTTATCCACCAGATTTTTAAAAATAACATCACGATTCACCTCGATCTTATCACAAGTGGGAAAATATACACGGTAGCCTTTTGTGTTTTCTGGATATCCGACAAAAACCCCTCGCTTGGATTTTGGATCCCATTTTCGACGTTTTTGCGAAGGAATATGAGCATAGCATTCATCCCCAAACACCTTAAAGTTCTTAAAATCTGGTTGTTAATCAATTGACATCCACAAATCGATTGGATTTTTCAAATAAGAATCTGTAGGTCCCGTCCGGTTCAGTAAAAAACATGCAAAATTGACTGCTTCTGCCCATAATCTTAAGGATAAACCTCTTGCGTGAATCATAGTTCTGGCTGCCTCAACGATTGTTCTCAAATCCCTCTCAGCTCTGCCATTCTGCTGTGGAGAATAGGGTACTGATGTTTGATGCCGAACACATTTTTTTTCGAGAAACTCCTTGACACCTGAATTCACAAATTCTAAGCCATTGTCTGTCCGAATCGTCCTTAGAGTCATTCCAGTTTCTATTTTTAGTTTACTTACAAATGTTTTTAAACATTCTAGAACCTCACTTTTCTCTTTTAAGAAAAAAACAACTCTATATTTGGAGAAATCGTCCTTAAGTAAAAGAAAAAACTTAGAACCACCAACTGAAATATTCTGCATAGGGCCGCACAGATCTGCATGAACTAACTCCCCTACGGAGCTGGCTCTACTGCCACTTTTTTCGAAAGGAAATCGATGCATTTTTCCTATAGTACATGCGTCGCAAAAAAAGTTACCTGAGTCCCGAAAACCTATGCCACGCTCTTTCAAAAAACTGCGGACATAATTTAGATTCTGGTGTCCTAATCTTTCATGCCAAATTTGTATATCATCAATTTTATCGCTCACATTGGCTATTGCAGGTGCATTAATCTTGAACATCATCTTAAAAAGTGATGATTCCCGCACTCCCACTGCCACAATACGCTCACCCTGCAAAAGATGACATTTAAATTTATTTGATATTAATTTGAGGTTTTTGTCCATAGCTGCATTTGACGAGAATAAATTTATGTGAATAGCGGGAACATACAGAACATGCGTGAGGAATTTAGGTAACCAGATTTCACCGTTGTATGAAAGAATGTTAATTTTACCGCTACCAAGTGCATTAATTGTTTCTCCGTTACCCACGCGAACAAATTGGGGATTTGCAAATGGAACATAATCTACCAACCAATCTTGACGAAATGTCATATGGTCACTGGCCCCGGAGTCCAAAAACCAATCACTACACCTGCTTTCGGTTGAAGTGACCATCGTGTATGTACAAACAAAAGCATTGCTTTGAAACTCCTTCTGTGCAACATGCCCATGCCCATTTCCATGCCCCTGCCTTGATGGACAATCTTTTTTCCAATGGCCTGGTTTCTTGCAGAAAAAACATTTCCCTGGTTTGCCCTTTGATTTATGATAACCCTTTGAAAATGATGCTTCCTTTTTGGCAACCAATGCACTTGTTGCCGCAGTCACAGTTTCATCATGCACCTGTAAATTTAAGCGTGACTCTTCCATTATCAAACGAGCCGTTAAATTTTCTATAGTCTTTTCACTTTGTGCCGTTGACTCCCAAGCGGTAAAAAAATGGTTATAATCTTTTGGAAGAGTCATGATTATTTTTGTTATCAGCATGGTCTCTGAAATTGATTCACCGCAATCTTTTAATTGATGTGCAATCGACTCAAGCTTCGAAATGTGAGTAGCAACGTCATCAGATGCATTTTTCGAAAAACTATAAAATTTTTGTTGAAGTAGGTGCACATTAGTTGCGGCTTTTTGCTCATAAACTGATTCTAATTTCTTCCACATGGCATGCGATGTTGAGCAGTTCATAAGATGGATAAGTGCTTGAGAACCAACACCCATCACTATAACCTTTTGTGCTTTTCTATCAAGCTTTTCCCATTCCGCCAATTTTGCAGCCTCGTCTTCAGCGGGGCTCCTCATCACCCCAGTAACAATATCATACATATCACTGGCGCATAGCATGACTCTCATTTGAAATTTCCATGTACCCCACTGGTCTGCACTCAAAAGCTTGTCGATTTTTATTAAATCACTTTCCATTTTTTTATGTTTTATACTACAAAAAAAAATTAATTACTGCGTTTCTAAATAACATGCAATAAAACAAATTTCTAAAGTAAATTTTACGCTTTGGTATAACTGACTAAAAAAGAACCGTTTACACAGTAGACTTGGGTCTGGGCCCATAACCTGTTAATTTAATAAAAAGACAACCGACCTCTGTGGAGTACAAAACTAGAGTGAGTAGTTTATTTCATATTATGTATATAGTTCACTTAGATTTACATAACAATAACTGGCTTACAAAAGAGAGAATAAAATATATAACAAAGTGTAGGCTGTATGTATGTATGAATGCATGTTAAGTAAATATTGCTGAATATTATCAACATAAAATAAATATTTTTTGAATTTTTGAAAAAATAAATCTATTTTTTTCTTTTTTTGAAAATTCGATATCTCAGAAATGGCATAATATTTTGTTTGTAAATTTAATTTTTTATTCGAAAAATAATAAAAACTTTAAATTGGCGTACCAAAATTTTGTCTTAAAAATCTTTTAAAAATTTGCTATCTATATAAAAGCTTTTTTTTAAGAAACCACTAAAACTTATAATTTTTGTTCTTGCATAAATTCATATTTGCATAGCATTCTGTTTTTGTCTCTTACTACTAAAATTTTTTTTAAAATTCCTAGTCTATTACATAGGAGCAAGTTCGTGTGACCCAGTCGTGCATTTTATTTATTTGGCCTGCCTGAAGATTTAAGATACGCTTACGAGAGGGAAAATCCAATAGCGTTCTTAATCCATATCGTCTGACGAAAATCAAAATTCGGTTTTTACCTCTTAATTATTTTTGGCAGTATTTCGGATACCTCAAAGAAATAAAATCTATTCGGCATTATTTCGTTTTCAAAAACCAAATAAATAATATGGCTCAATGTTTTGCAGAAGTTTTCTTCTATATATTGGAAAGAGACCACAGAGAGAAAAGAGAAATAGCTTTGTGAAAGTAAGTAATGACACTATTCGAAACACCACTTTCGATTAGTGTATAGAGTAGACAACTCGACACAAAGTATTCCAACCCAACAGGCAAAATAATTGTGGCTCCTAATTAAATACCGTCGAAATGAACTTGAGAAACCTACCATACAATACAAAAAGAACGCATCACCCTATACAATAATTACCCATTCATTATATATTGTTTATAAATACTCGTATATTTTATATTTTAAAAGCAAACTGCGCGTCGCGATCTCTTAATACCTTCCAAAATATAAATAAAAAAAATTATGCAGAAATAGCAATAAAACATTCACTAAAATTAAGACCAACAAAAAATGTTTATTTACGAGTAAAGTGTTTAATTCATTAAAAACTCGTTGTAGAGGAATTTCGAAATCTTAAACGGTTCATTAAAATCAAGACTCAGTCTTCCCCCAAAATCAAAATCTTACTTACAATTTATGTAATTCACGCAAAACAGCTATAATTTAACTTCAATGCCAATGTCTTAGTTCATTCAAGAAACAAAATTATATAAATTCTAATTACTTTACTATTATTACGACAGTAGTTTTTGACCTGCTGTACACGCATGTGCTTGGAATGAAAACGCTGAGTAGGCAAAACAAAAGACTTAAGCAGCAAACTTGATTCTAAGTACGAGTATATTTGAAAACTTCGTAAATATTCACTTGACAGCATTATGATAACAGCAATTATTATTATGTATTGTAATAAAAAATTTTGGTTGAACTCAAAATCTTTTTTTTAATATTCCCACTGCCTGAGATAATCGGTTCCCTCCTTTTACATACACACAATTCATACTTCCAAGCAGGGTTGCCAAATTCCAAAAATATAAATTATATTGAGAAATTAAAATGTAAATAAATAAAATAAAAATAACGCATTACGGAAAAATAAATTCTACAACAATTAATCTTTACTAGAACTGTGTGCTCTTAAACTCAAACGACATGTTCTTATTCAACGATATTGTTTGTATTTGGAGAGACACTTAGGGCGGTATTCACCGAACGCTCATAAGTTAAGAGGCTCACAAATCTATTCACCAAGCAATAGTATTGAATATTTATGAGCGCTCGCAAAAGTTATGAGTGCTCCTGATCACTCATAAGTTACGAGAAGCTCTCTTCGAAAACTTGTTCGAAAACATTCGAAGCAAACTGACTTTTTTAAAATTGTCACTGTCGGAATTCGATTTGAGAATTTAATTTGTATTGAAAAAAAATTCAAACATAAATTTAAAAAAAAAAACATCAACAATTAAAAAAGTATGATTCCGACGAGGACGATAACATCGTATGTTTGATATTTTCCATATTTAAAAAAATTAATTTTTTTTCACAATATCACTTTTCAGTGACGATGACGAATAAAATTGAAAAAGAGAAAACAAAACGAGTCGAAATGGGACGATCCAGAAGCTTTGGAGGAGATTGAGGATACAAATGGTTGGTAGGGAAATTATTTCACTTAGAACTGTAACACTTTAGAGATATTTTTTTATTGCAGAAGAAGAACCAATTCCTGACGAAGAAAACCACATAGCCCGGAGAAGAACCAAGTAAAGAAACTGCAAAGTTCTTAAGTAAAGAAATGGTCAATGGGTATTTGTGTATGATACATAAAAACACATATTATGGTGCTTGACCCCTATAACATACATTTATGTCATTCGATTCGTGCCTGCAGTTCCTTAAATCAGCAGTAATACCCGGACAAGCTGATGAATTCAATCCACCATCGAGTCGAATTATGGTTGACTTACCTGTAAAGAGCGGTACTGTTTTTTTTTATTCGATCAATAAAAATAAAAATTAATAATAACATACGCACATAAATTTTGTTTTGTTTAAATGACTTATATTTCACATTTGACTTCTGCGCTGTCAATTTTGTTTGAATTCACAGTTTGAATATGCCTGGTTGAGAGAGAGTGATTCTCATTTTCGAACTTCGAAAAAAACTTATGAGGGGTTGGTGAATAGCACAAATAATTTCCAATTTATGAGCCTCTTAAACTTAAGAGCCGTTTATGAGCCTTCGGTGAATACCGCCCTTAAAACTGATGATTTTTCTAAATAAATATTAATAAGTCATAAAATAAAATAATCAGTAAGACAAAGACTTACAAAATCTTAAATGCATTTAAAAATAACTTTCAAATACAATCAGCCCTATCTACAATGAATCGCAAATAAAAAAATTTACAACCAAATGAACAACAAATGGCAACTTAAGCCCCTGGCAAGCCTGCTTCCAGGCAGCAGAGATTTCAACACCTTTTACCTGTTGACTCTTCAAGAAACTCTATAGCTCTGAACAAACGCAACTCAACACAAGATAGTTATAGATACTTTATTTAGTTCCGAGTAAGACTCTCACGACGAAGGTTATCCAAGAAAAAATTTTCACAAAAATTTCATCAAGAGTGTTAGTTAAATCGACAACAAACAGGTGAGTGGAACAAAAATGCTTTTCCCATCGAACAGTAACAATAGCTAAATGCTTACCTATGTACATATTTCTTCATATTGCAAGTATAACAATTTATTCAACTCATTTGCGCGTTTTCTTTAAAACTTAATGAAACTTCTAGGTATGAAACTGTTCATTGAGTTATAAATTATCATGTGCGGTTTATTGTGATATAAAAAAAAGTTCAGTGACGTGTAATTTCATCAAAAAATAAAACAGAATTTCGAATTTACGGCTAGTACCTGTTTTTTGAATAGTGAAAGTATACATCTTCTTACTCCAACTATTTAAATTTATATAAATGCTCTTCTCTAATACCTTGTCTTAAATTGGAGAATAAGATGAATGAGAACGATTGCTTATTAATTATTTACATAAACTTGTGGCTCAATGAAATATTTTTTTTAGATGATTTTGATGTTGAAATTTAGTATTTAATATTCATGGAGATTTTCACGTAATCAGATGGTTACACAAGAAATTAAAGATAACATCGTATACCTATACTGAATATTATGAAAATATGTATAAAAGAAATGTTAAATTTTAAGATTCACTTAATGTCAAACCGGTCTGTATTCGGCGTCTCTAAAACAATTGTCTAAAAAGAGATTCCTTAACAAAAGCTTTGTCTGTTTTTGAATTTGACGGAATAAAATCAAGACTTCCTCGATCTATTAAATTTGTATATGTATGTAATAAATTTATATTAGGTCTGCTGCAAAGTAGACAAACAAGTTATGATGAGAATTTTAATTCACCAACTTTTTGAGAAATATTAATGATAATATTTTCAAATTATTATACAGGGTGATTCGCATAAGCAGTGCCAAAAAGCGTTTAGGTTAGGTCCTTTCTTTGAAGCAGGAGGATTAAAAATAAAATGTTTTTCGCTATTTGGTTTTTTCAACATTATGTATGTACATATGCATGTACTATACTGTGGTTAAATAATCTTTTGTTATCAATCATGAATCACGAAGAAACAAATCCTTTGAGTTTTTTGACGTTTTCTCTTAAAATTGCTTTTGCCTGTCAATGTTTCGCCATAACTGAAGATAGTTTCCTTTCAAAGTCTCTTGAAAAAACCGTGTGGAACAGAATGTAAACAAAATTTGCTTCAATTGTTGACGCGGCCTATTCTTTCCTTAAAACTGAAGGTAGCTGGAATCAAAGTATCTACATGTGGAAGCGAAGTAAAAAAGTGGTTGGAAGGGTTTTTTTCTAATAGGGATAATGACTTAAAATTTTTGAGCACAGTGCGAGCGTTTAAGAAAGTTTGAGAGGATTTTAAAGTAAATGCCTATGCACATTGTTTTCGAGTGTCTGAATATAGTTATGGGAGGGAAATATTGAGCTAGGTAGAGCATTCCACATTGGTGTAGTGCAGCTAATGAAAGAATCTCTGAACATAACAATACGTCAAAAGTTGGGCTTGAAGGAATGCGCGAGTATTACGGTTGAACTGTTGAAGGTGAGAAATACAACTGGCTATTTGACTGCAACATTGTTTATAAAAATATGGTTAAAATAATGAAAGACAAGAAACATTGCGCCGGTGTTCGAGAGATGGAAATGTTTCAGTTATAATTCAATTACTTATTTGATTACCTTTTTTGAATTCTATCCAAGAGACTAAAGTGGCAGCACCTGCCCAAATATCGGAATTGTACTCAAGCTTTAGACAAATATAGGACTTATAGATTTTAGCCAGATCAAAAAAAAAGTTAATACATTCTTGCGATGTCGGCGTCGAAGAAAACCTAAACGCTTGGCTGCGCTATTGTTGACGTCGAATATGTGGTTATTCCACACAAGGTGGTCTGTGATGCACATACCGGGAACTGAGAGCTGTTCGATTTCCTCAATGCAAGTGTCGCTTATGGGTAGCAAATCGCTGACCAATTTCCAGAACTAGTTGACCTTGTTTGACTAATTTTTTGATCACAATTGAAGTTACGATGATAGCGAGGACCAAAAAAGTGGGTCTCGCAAATTCTGTCTGTCTGTCTTTTCAACTACAGCCTAAGCGGCTTGGCCGTTTTCTTTAAGCTTGGTAGATAGCATTTTTAATCGTCCTCCCCTTCTCCCTACCTTTGTTTCTTTTTTGTAACCAAAAATAACGGTATCTGCCATACGATTTTTTCGAAATTTTATAAATATTTTTTTCCAAAAAATAATTATTTTTGGTACCCCCCTTAGAACCATTTGTTTGGTTTTTGATTTTCTCAAAAACGGTACAACCGATTTTGATCATTTTTTATGCTAAAGCTGCCCTGCAGTTTGAATATTATTGTGTATTCAAATTTGAAATATTTTTTTTTTTTTTTTTTGATTTAAAAAATAAATCAAATTTTTTTCAAAACTCAATATTTCTAAGACCCCATTATTGATTTTTTTAAAACTTGATAGATAAAAGTTTCTTAATATAAGTTACACGATGTCAGAAAAAAAAATTATTTTACCTAAAAATAACGGTACCCTCCATATAAATGTTAAAAATGGTTTTCGAAAATAGTATTTTTCTCGAAAGCGGTTCCGAGGATTTCGCTAATTTTTTTTTTCTGTTGATTAATTTTTTTCGAAATGTTAAATGATATTCAAATTAATTTATTTAAATTAAATTTATTTAAATTGAATTGCGTTGCAAACACGTTACTAATCACATATTATACATATTTTACTCAACCTTACAAATTTCGTTTTTATTCTGATTGCCTTAAATGAGCTTTTCAAGGTGCCGCAAATATGTATGTTGCCTTAACTCTTAGCAAACCATTATAATCATCAATGAATTTTTTATTAATTAAATATCAATAATTTGACGAAAAATTTCATCTCAAAAAGTTGATTGCGAATTGCTTACTTCAAACAGGCCTGTCACCGACTAATGAATTAAGTTGATCAAAGATCGGTCAATATTACAGATATTGTTGTGGAAAACGATTAATTATATAATTAAATGTGATGATGAGTATCACTAAGGTTAAGTTGTCAGAAATAGGTCTAACGTCATAATAAATGTTAATTCTTCGCAATTGCACTCAAATCGGTAAGAAAGTAACTTTAAACGCCTGTTAATTTATATCTTAGCTCTTACGATGTTCTCATTTTCATTATTTTTATAAAAAAATCCCTTAGTTGCATAAATCTATAGAAAGTCCACCCGTTCGGAAAAAACTAGCTTCCCTAGCTTTGTAGAACTATGTCTGATTTGAAAGTTGTGACTTGGACGTTTTTAACTGGCAGTAGTATGTCAATCTATTTTCTTTGGAAACTAAATTACTTTCATTATATTCGTATGATTTGAGATTCTTCCATCCACTGAGCTTATCCGCAATTCAGAAAACTCGTGTCAAAAAAGTATAATTGGGAAGTTAAGACCAATAAAAGCAATCGTGATTTACGAAAAATGTTTAGTGGTTTTCAAAAGTTTTCCTGAAGTTGTAAATTTTATGAAAAAAGTTCTAATAGGGGAAAAATAACACTTCTCTAGTATTGATTCTAACTGTGGTTTCAAATACTCTACGATGTAGAGTACGAGTATTTCACGATACGCCCATTGCACTCTCCAGATTCTGTTTTGATTATCTCTCTATATTCAAATTCTTTGTAAAGTACATAGATCCCGAGGTTTTTAAATTCATTAACAATAACAATTGTGATTTTCGATATGTCATAAGCAGAAATAGGTTTTTCTAAAATTTTTAAGATACAAAAAAAATTAAAACGCAAAAATTTTTAAAACGAAAAGTTCATGAAGTTTTTTCATTTCCTGTTGGGAATATTTCGCTTAAGAATTTCATCCTATCACACTGTAATAAGTTTGCTTGTGCTCGACATGCATGTAAAAACCGAAAACCTTACATACAATATTATTTTCGCAAGTGTTCCCGATTTTAAAGAAAATCAATAAAAATTTTGAAAGAGCGAAATGACCGTGTTGAAGAATAAAGTGTTGAAGAAACTGTTAAGCAAAATAATTTATGTAATGAATGGGTTTTTAAAAATGCTTCAGCTCCTTCAAGGCACTTTTAAAATATAATCGTATGGCTGTTACGTGAGCACTTAAAAAAGCTTTTGGTAGTCCAATGCTACAATATGCTATAAATAAACATTAAAGTTCTTTTAACGGAAAATTTGAGGAAAGGTTTTTCGACTTGGAAAAGTTTTTGCATTTAAAAGATGCACTTCAGGTGAATAAAACTGATTTGCAAAGAGTATTCGATTTTCTGGTTCCATCTGATTGAGAAATCATTCAGAATTGCATTTCAATCATAAGACCCTTTTTCAAGCTAACGAAAGGAATTTTTGGCTAACAATTTTCAACCTTATCCGTTCGAATAAAACCCTCTCTACCCTCTTCACTTTTAACATCGTTTTAAGTATAGTGGTTGTAATTAAATACCAACTTTCGTTGCAGGCGTACCTGTCATAAAACGGTTTTTTCGATTTTTTAATTTCTCACCAACGGCTCTAACGATTTTAACCAAAAATTTTATGCAGGAGTTGCTTTGCATTTGAAAAAATAAAAACTAAAATTTTTTTAGGCAAAATAGGTTTTGGATTTTAAAAAAAATAATACAATTTTTTTTTGAAAATTCAATGTCTTGAAAACCGATACACGATTAAATTTTTAAATTACATTTTAAAATTTATTTTAATAAATACTAACAATTCGCATAATAAAATTTTTTATAAAAAATTTAAGGAAAATTTAGTACACAAAAAACATGTTTCAGTGTGTCTGTATGTCTGTACCTCTCACTAAAGCCTAAACCACTGGACCTATTTCTTTCAATCTCGGTAGTTAAGGGTCTTCGGTAATCCCCTAGAGGAGAAATTGAAATTTTTTTTTAGCTCTAAGACTAACGGTACCCCTCATACACCCGTAATGCAAAATCTTATTTATCTCGAAAACGGGTCTAACGATTTTGATAAAAAAAATTATGTGTGATATTATGGACATGGACTACATTTTTGTAAAAAAAATTTTTGGGGCAAAATGTTATTAATGGTACCTGTCATAGAACCGTTTTTTTTTGTATTTTCGACTTTCTCATTAACGGCTCTAACGGTTTTAACCAAAAATTTTCACCAGGAGCCCCCTTAAGTTTAAAATAATATGTATATAATGTGTATAATGTAATGTATATAAAAATATTTATTTTGTTTTTTGAAAAAATAAATTCCAATTAATTTTTTTGAAAATTTATTTATTATTATTTATATTATTATTATTATTTATTATTTATTTATTTCTACAGCGTTAACGGTTAAAAAAAACTAGGTCTTTGTAAAGATTAAGGATTTAACATTTTTATTTAAATACAACCTTTTTTATTGTATATAAGAAATGTCCATATGTATATTGTATATATGTTTTTTTTTTCAGAAAATGGAGATGCAAGGTAAAACCGTTCTAATCACTGGAGCCAACAGTGGCATTGGCAAAGAGACTGTAAGAGATTTGGCGAAAAAAGGAGCAAGAATTATAATGGCATGCAGAAATCAGGAAACTGCAAAAGCAGCTAAAGGTATTTATATTGAGGCCTTCTTCAAATTAAATTTTAAGCTATATTATTTTCTTTTTGTATTTAAAGAGGAAATTGAAAATGAAACAGGAAACAAAAACTTGATTCTTAAGAAACTAGATCTTGGATCACAAAAGTCTGTCCGGGAATTTGCAGCTGATATTTTGAAGACTGAGAAAAAAATCGATGTGTTGATTCATAATGCCGGTATGGCCTTATCGTTCAGGGGTGCAACTAGTGAAGATGGCATCGAACTGACAATGGCCACAAACCATTATGGTCCATTCCTTTTGACACATTTATTGATTGATCTTGTAAAGAGAAGTGCACCTAGTCGAATTGTAATTGTTGCATCTGAATTGTACAAACTAGCTTCGGTGAATTTGGACAAAATGAATCCAATTGGAACATTCCCAGCTGCTTATTTGTACTATGTTTCCAAATATGCTAATATATACTTTGCCAGAGAATTGGCCAAACGTCTGGAAGGAACCAAAGTTACTGTCAATTTCTTGCATCCTGGCATGATTGATTCAGGAATTTGGCGAAATATACCTTTCCCATTGAATTATCCAATGATGGGCATAACTAAATTGTTCTTTAAGACACCCGAACAGGGCGCTTTGACTACAATTTACCTTGCAACATCAGATGAAGTTGCTGATGTATCGGGAAAATACTTTATCGATTGTAAGGAATACGAATTAAATGCAGCTGCTATGGATATGGAAAAAGCAAGCAAAGTCTGGGAGGAATCAGCTAAAATTGTAAAACTAACAGCAAGCGATCCTAAGATCTAAGGAAATTGACTGATTCTTTTGTATTCCGTTAAGAATTATTAGCATTATATTTGTCTCGTCTCCTTTTGGTTATCCAATATTCATGTTGGAATTGATGTTAAATGCTTTAAGGTAAAATACAATTAAAGTGTGTTTTATATTGTTTTTTAAATAAAATCTATTAGTCCAACCATGGACGTCTTCTTGATAGTACTATAAGTTTTATATACAAAGCTATGGGGCAAGTTTTGCATTTGGAAGAAAAAATCGAACTCGAGATTTTGATTTGAGACCTACAGTCTAAGCCACTGGAGCTTTCTTCTTTTTTTTTTAACTCGGTACTTAAAACAAAATATGTAACTAAATTCAAAAAATCAAACTTGAAGTTTAAGAAATATAGTGAATTTTCAAAAAATACTATTTTATTATATTATTGCTTTCAAAAGCAAATACCTGCCTTAAATAATTCCTAAGACCCAAAATACTGCAAATTTGCACAAATGTATGTGATGATAAGTCCATACAATATTTTGTGTATTTACGTCCACTTTACCTTTATTTACTGATTTTCGTCAAATTTGGAATATTTATGAAAATATTCTTTGAAAAATGATTTGTAAAATTAACGTAAGGATGCTATTTATTTTATGGAGTTATCACGTTTGTACCAAACGCCACATGGAATAAACAAAGAATCATACTACATATGTGACTTCAATAAACAATGTAAAAAAAAAAACAAATTCGGACCAAAACCAAAATATGTAATCACACATTTTTTCTTTATTTTCTTTGTATTTATTCCTATAATGTACCTATAGTTGCTATAACGAAAAAAAAACTCTCTTAGTCATCTCCCTTCGATTCTTTTTTGATATAGAAATTAATATTTAAACATCTGGTTCATGTTTCTTCTTCCTAATTCTGTCATTCTCACTCCAATGTCAAATTACTTAAATTTATTCGCAACAATTTAAAAAATTTCATAATAATAAAATTAATTTTTTAAACGAATGAAACAGCTCCTTTAGTAGTTTGAGCTAGAAACAGGATGCCATGTGATTTCTTATTCAAATATTAGTTAATTCGTTTTTTTTTAGAAGAAATATACCTACAACCTTTTTTAAAACATTTTCAAGAAAAAAATTTTGAAGGCCAATTTTTTCGTTGTTTATTATTTGTGTCTTCATTTTATTCATATTCTATACAAAAAAGTATTCATTTTTGCTATATGTATTCCATTTTCTTTACCTTATTCTAACTCAACGATTTAAAGAAAAGACTAAACTATGCATTATCATTGTATATATATACAATGGCATTATTTCCTACTCAGAGCTTTCACATAAAGGCCCGTAGGTGACTCTCCAATCGTTTCCTTAAGAGAATATTATAAGGTTTATGTACATAATGCCACTATAAACTTGGTTCTATGTTTAAAAATAACCTGGTTCCGGTTTGGTTCCTAGCTATTAGTGATGCCAAATTTATGATAATTTCGGGTGTCAATACTGTTATACAGGTTTCTATAGTTGGTGTAAGTATTTGGAAGATGTAAACAGTTTTGGTTTGTTTGGTTTGTAAAAATGATAAACAACTTGTTACATCTTGTATAACACTTTGTGATTTATAATGCTGTTATATCTTAGATGGCCGGGGTTTATTCTTTATTAGCACAGTTTAAAAAGGTTGGACGATAACTGTGACCTTTGTAACGGGTGATTTTTTTGAGGTTAGGATTTTCATGCATTAGTATTTGACAGATCACGCGGGATTTCAGACATGGTGTCAAAGAGAAAGATGCTCAGTATGCTTTGACATTTCATCATGAATAGACTTACTAACGAGCAACGCTTGCAAATCATTGAATTTTATTACCAAAATCAGTGTTCGGTTCGAAATGTGTTTCGCGCTTTACGTCCGATTTATGGTCTACATAATCTTTGTATTGTTGCGAACAGAGCTTTATACTCCTACAGCGCCATCTGTTGGGAATTACATATCTGCTTTGTGAGGGAACAAAACAAAAAGCTCTTTTCCATCGCATCTAAATTTCTCCTTATTCCAAAGTACTAGAACATTCTATCCCCATAAGAATTTCCCCTTCTGGACAAGAACCTTCTAGAACAACTGGTTTGAGTATAAAAGGGAGTGTTCACGGTGAGCGGAACACAGTTTATTTTCGATTATGAAAGTGTGCAAAGCTGAACTATTGGATTGTGGAAAGTGTAATTAAAAAGTGGATTTAAGTTGGAATAAAAGTATTAGAGTTGATTATAAATTGAGATTTATTGTTTTGATTCGAAAAGTGTAAATAAAGAAGAAATTCCAAAAGGAGTAATAAGTTTTATTTAACGAACCTAGAAAAATATTACATTGGTGTCAGAAGTGGGATAAAACTTATTGTGCAGTGAAAAAATAAATAATAAAAAAAAAAAAAAAAAAAAAAAATGAGCAAGTTATTGAAAGAGCTCAACTGTAATGAGCTGAAAAGTGAATTAGGCAAGCGAGAGCTTTCTAGAGCAGGATCGAAAAATGAGCTTGTTCTGCGTTTGGCCGAATATTTGAAACAACAAAATGAAGACCCGGACATTTTCGTCTTTGAAGCTGACGCTGAGGAAGCAGACGTAAGTAAAAATGTAGATGTTTCAAATATGTTTAGTCTTCTGCTTGAGCGTCTCGAAGAGCAACGAAATGAACAAAAGAAAGAACAAGAAAATGTACAAAAGAATGTTCTCGAACGTCTCGAAGAGCAGCGAAATGAACAAAAGAAAGAACAGGAGAATGCACAAAAGAATGTTCTCGAATGCCTGGAGAAACAGCATAGCGAACAAAAAGACCTTCTCGAAGAACAGAGAAACATGCTAGAAGGCAAGCTTGTTAACATCGAAAAGAATGTATCTGCACTTGATGAACGTGTTTCATTGTTGGAGAATCAAGCCGAACGTGTTTCATTATTAGAGAATCAAGTCGACAACAAAATGGAGACGCTTTCAAAAGAGCTAGAACGCATTCGAAATATAAAGATTCGGGAAAGTTCTGGAGAAACCTTGAGGAAAAAGGAGATGCAACCTCCAACCTTTGATGGACAAACTTCTTGGTCTATATACAAGAAGCAATTCGAGGCAGCCTCCACAACAAATGGCTGGGATGAGGCTGAAAAGTATATAGCCTTAACTCTTGCTCTTAGAGGAGCAGCTGCTGAGTTGTTGCAAACCATACCAGCAGATAAGAGCGGCGACTTCAATTCCTTGGTTTTGGCTATAGACAAACGCTTTGGTAACAGCCACATGAAAGAAGTCTTCAAAGTGCAACTCAATTCCAGAGTTCAGAAGAGGGGCGAAACTCTACAACAACTGCAAGCGGACATTGAAAGGCTTGTTCATCTTGCATATCCAGATGTTGGAGAGGAAATCTGTAACCAGTTTTCAGTTGAGGCATTTGTTCGCGCCATTTCCGACATACATCTTCAAAGGGCCGTACGAACTGCTGGAAAACGTACTCTTTCGGAAACATTAGCGTTTGCCTTGACAATGGAAGCAGCCGAGCAAGCTTCTCACGGAGTACATCGACTTAGAGAAGCCATCGTCGAAGAATGCTCATGCCAAAGAACTGATGTCCAAAGGAACCAACGAAACGGACTTGCAAAGTGCTGGAATTGCAACAAGACCGGACATTTACAGCGTCAATGTCGATTACCACCAAGAAGAGCTTGTCAACATTGTGGACACGGAGTTTCAAGCCCAGAACAAGGTAACAATAACATCAGTGTTACTTCCCGAACAGTTTCCCAACAGGGAAACGAGTAAGAACCAACTTCGAGGGGCAGAAGCTGGTTTCTGGTATCGATGGCCCCAGAAACACCATCCAGGTCTCTCAAACTAAGCGAGGCAATAAAAGTCTGACTGTCGAGGCAACTTTAAATGGCAACAAACGTGTGGTCACCATCGACACCGGTGCCACAGCCTCCATTGTGCGTCAAGACCTAGTTCACCTGAATTGGCTACACAACACCAATAGTTACCGTCTAAGAACTGCCACAGGAGAAGCAGCTAGGGTTTATGGGGAAATCCGACTCAGAATTCGAATTGCAGATCTAGAATTCTCACACAAATTTTTGGTGGCAGATATATGTGACGAATGCATCATAGGCATGGACTTCATGAAAGAACATCGAGTAATTTTGGATATTGGCAACCAGGTACTCAAATACCAGAATACAGAGATTCCAATGATCTATGGGCACGAAGAAACAACAACTCTAAGGACTATCATCAAAGAAGACGTGATTATTCCTACTTCTTCTGAGGTATTCGTTTGGACAAAAGTAGAAGGTGAGTGTGGACGCCATCGATACCTAATGGTGGAACCAGGCCCAGATTGTTCTTCCCAAAACGTCATCATTGGGAAGACACTTGTGGCTCCGAAGAACAATATGGTCCCCGTACGGATACTCAACACCAAACCGTACGATGTGAAGTTAGTGAAAGGAGAAGTTATCGGTAAGTGCGAATCTGTCGCAGCCATAACACGAATTGACGCTGAAACACCGAGAAAGACATTAGACCCTGAGGAGCTCAATACCATCAAGGCAAAGATACGCAATTCATCTAACCTAGACCAACATCAGGTTAAAACGGCAGAAAGCCTTCTGAATGAGTATGCCGACATTTTCGCTTCACCAAACGGGAAATATGGAAGGACACAAATTGTGCAGCATCGAATAAATACAGGAGATGCAAGACCCATTCGTCAGCCCGCAAGACGTCTGCCACTGGCCAAACAAGATGAAGTTGACGAAATGATTACCACCATGAAGAAGGATGGTTTGATTGAGAACTCCAAGAGTCCTTGGGCGTCACCAGTGGTCCTAGTCAAAAAGAAGGACGGAAGTACACGGTTTTGTGTTGACTACCGAAGGTTGAATGACGTAACTAAGAAAGACAGCTACCCCCTGCCAAGAATTAGTGACACCTTAGATGCGATGGAAGGAGCACATTGGTTTTCAACGTTGGACTTGAAAAGTGGATATTGGCAAGTTGAAATTCACCCGGAAGATCGAGAAAAGACAGCGTTCTCCACAGGTAATGGGCTCTGGCAGTTCAAGGTAATGCCGTTTGGTCTTTGCAACGCTCCGGCAACATTTGAGCGTTTGATGGAGTGCGTCCTTCAAGGTCTGACTTGGAAAACTTGTCTTGTCTACTTGGATGATGTTATCGTTTATGGAAAGACATACGACCAACACTGTAAGAACCTGAAGGGTGTGTTCCAGAGACTTCGAGAGGCTAACCTTAAACTGAACCCAGAAAAATGTGCACTGTTCCAGACTGAAGTAAAGTATTTGGGACATATCATCTCGTCCCAAGGAGTCAAGACTGATCCTGAAAAAGTTGACACCGTCAAAAATTGGCCAACACCACAGGACAAACATCAACTACGAAGTTTTCTTGGTCTTGCTACTTATTACAGACGTTTTGTTAAGAACTTTGCCGGAATTGCGAAGAGTTTGCATCAGCTTACGGAAAAGAACAAGCAGTTTAAATGGTCAGGTGAGTGTGAAAAAGCCTTCCAAGAACTGAAATACCGTCTATGCAATGCTCCGGTGCTGATCTATCCGACTCCAGGAAAGCCTTTTATCATTGATGCTGATGCAAGCAACGTAGGAGTCGGCGCTGTTCTGTCACAAGTGCACAATGGCGAAGAAAAGGTTGTCGCCTATTTCAGCAAAGTACTGTCAAAGACCGAAAGAAACTACTGTGTGACCAGAAGAGAACTCTTGGCACTCATCTTGGCAACGAAACACTTCCATAAATACATCTATGGACAGAAGTTTCTTCTACGAACCGATCATGGTGCTCTTAACTGGTTGTTGAACTTCAAGAACCCAGAAGGACAAGTCGCAAGGTGGATAGAAAGACTGCAGACTTACGATTATGAAATCCAACACCGAAGGGGAAAGCTGCACTCAAATGCCGACGCGCTATCCCGAAGGCCTTGTAAAATAGACTGCAAGCATTGTAGGCGACAAGAAGAAAAGGAATCCATCAAGATTCTGCGAATAAGGGCTGACCCCATTTGTGGATGGAGCAATGAGGAAATAAGATCTGCTCAACAAGAAGACCCCGACATTGAACCTCTTCTCGCATGGAAAGAACATGAAGAAAAACCCGCATGCAATGACATTTCCGATAGGAGTCCAGTTTTAAAGGCCTATTGGGCACAATGGGACTCACTTCATGTGCGAGAAGGTGTTCTTCGGCGTAAATGGGAGTCCGCTGATGGTAAATCCTATGTGATGCAGCTTGTGTTACCTCAATCAAAAATTAAAGAGGTTCTTCGAGAAATGCATGATGGACCTTCAGGAGGCCATTTGGGAGTCAACAAGACGTTAGAAAAAGTGAGACAACGATTCTACTGGTTGCATGCAAGAGACGACGTTGAAAAGTGGTGCCGAAATTGTGACGCTTGTGCTGCAACCAAAGGCCCTGGTAGAAAACTGCAAGGAAAAATGATGCAATATAATGTTGGCTCACCGTTTGAAAGGATTGCTGTTGATGTAGCTGGCCCATTTCCGGAAACGAATGATGGAAACAAATACATTCTGGTGCTAATGGATTACTTCAGCAAATGGCCTGAGGCATACGCTATCCCGAACCAAGAAGCCAAGACCGTGGCCGACCAGATTGTGTCTAACTGGGTAAGCAGGTTCGGTGTGCCTATGGAGCTCCATTCTGACCAAGGAAGGAACTTTGAGTCGAACATATTCCAAGAGGTGTGCGCGTTCCTTGGCATTAAGAAAACGAGAACCACACCACTTCACCCGCAATCTGATGGAATGGTCGAGAGATTCAACAGGACGTTAAAAGAGCACCTCACTAAGGTCGTAGGCGACAACCAAAGAAACTGGGATAGGCACATACCACTATTTTTGATGGCCTATCGAAGTGCAGTACATAGCTCAACAGGACAAACACCATCTGAAATCCTGTTCGGAAAAAGCATACGCCTGCCTAGTGAGATAAGGTTTGGACACCCACCACAAGAGTCTCAGGAAACAGTGGATTACGTGAGTGACCTAAAAGAGAGGCTAATCGGCATCCACGAAAGGACCAGGACTAGAATGAGCACTTACAGCGATCGAATGAAGACAAGGTACGACACAAGAGCAAACACGACAGGATTCCAAGTAGGAGATCGTGTATGGCTGTATAATCCACATCGTCAAAAGGGATTGTCGCCGAAGCTTCAACAAAACTGGGAAGGTCCTTATACTGTCGTCACGAAAATCAATGATGTCGTTTACCGAATTCAAAGAGGGTTAAGAGGAAAGCTAAAAGTTGTGCATAGCGATCGACTGCACCGATACAGTGCCGAAGCTGGTGATAGAGTTGTTCGGGACGAACAATCTTAAGAAGGGGGCAATGTTGCGAACAGAGCTTTATACTCCTACAGCGCCATCTGTTGGGAATTACATATCTGCTTTGTGAGGGAACAAAACAAAAAGCTCTTTTCCATCGCATCTAAATTTCTCCTTATTCCAAAGTACTAGAACATTCTATCCCCATAAGAATTTCCCCTTCTGGACAAGAACCTTCTAGAACAACTGGTTTGAGTATAAAAGGGAGTGTTCACGGTGAGCGGAACACAGTTTATTTTCGATTATGAAAGTGTGCAAAGCTGAACTATTGGATTGTGGAAAGTGTAATTAAAAAGTGGATTTAAGTTGGAATAAAAGTATTAGAGTTGATTATAAATTGAGATTTATTGTTTTGATTCGAAAAGTGTAAATAAAGAAGAAATTCCAAAAGGAGTAATAAGTTTTATTTAACGAACCTAGAAAAATATTACAGTATATACACTCTATAGTATTCCTATGCAACACGATTTTGTAGTGTTACATGGAGATCCAGATGTCGCAAAATCGCTTATTTTATATTTGAACCTGACCAAAATAAACAAGGAAATTTTTTTGGGAAATTGTATTTTGTTTTTAATCCCTTGCAAACAGTCTGCCAATGGGTGGATGGCTGCGGCGTGCGCGACGTAAGGGGATGATCTTGGTGGTTGGTTTTCTTTGATTATTTCACAAATATTTTGTTTCGTTTTCTTTAGCTTATGGATGCAGGTGTAAGAATGAATGCGAGCCTAATATGTATAGTAGGTTTGTACGTATTTGATTATCTATAAGTGTGTATTGTGAGTTTTACGTATTTTGCCTTGCAATTTTGGGTAGAATGTTTTCTTTGGATTTTTGGGTTGAATTTACAAATCGCTAAATGTAGGACAAATGCAAGGATATGGAAAAGGTATCTTTTCGGATATTTTGTTCTTGCTTTTTTGGTGATCTTGACATGATTTTGATTGTCGCAGAGAATTTTATTATTTAGGTAGGTATATGCTAGTTTTTCACTGTTTTGGTGGATTAAAAACAAAGATAAATGTTTTTCTTAGCTTTCTTGGTGTCATGTCAAAAAAAGTAGACAAGTTTTAAGGACAAATCGAAGCATATTCAATTCTTTATAATCTTATAATTATGTAGGTATGTATGTTGTTAAGCAGGTATTTAAATTACCTTTTTAATAAGTAGATAGGTCCGTAGCAATGTTTAAAAGAAAGAATGGCGCAAAATTTTAAACAGCTTAGTAGGTATGTATTAAGGTATTAGTAGGTTATAATACTATTTAACAATTTGCTAACTTAAAAGTAGTTTCATTAATGGCAGTTCGTGAAAAAAAAAGTAATTAAACAAACCTTTTAACCACTAAATGTCAAAGGGCCTTACCAATAATCAAATTTAGAGACGACTTTAATATTTGAGTGAAATGAACCAATATGTAATGAGCTCTATAGGTATAGTTAGCCATACACGTTGTGAACTTAATATCATTGAATAAGTGACTTAAATTTCTTTCTAATGATGTAGGTATTTTTTGTATACCTACCTATTTCTTTGTTCGCAATACAAAATAGGTAGGTATGTATGTGTAGATTTCATTGAGCCTACGTAAAATTTCAAGTAATTTTTCCAGTTTTTTCAAAGTTTTAAGCCAGTAATAATAAATGTAAACTTATGTAAATGTGTGCATGTACTATATGCACAGATGCATATGTACTTATGTGTATGTATTTGTTGGTTTTAAATTGCTTTTAAAACTGGCCAAAAAAAGCCATTGTTTATATTGGAAAAAACGAAATCGAAATAACAAAAAGTTTTTTTTGAGGCGAATTAATTTCAATAAAGGATATGGTTTGTGGACTTAAAAAAAAAACTACAACAAAATTACTAAATCTGTATTTTTTTATCGGGTGAGTGGAATATGAGGTACCTATGTCTATTATATCTATATATGTACATATATTTTGAGGGCAAGAGTACGATAACTTAGGCGCCAAGAAATTATAACGGTTTTTTGTAGAATAGTTTAATACAAGCATTTTTTACTATGGTAGGGGGTGGTCTATCTCCCCCCGTTTGAGCGGGAGGGAAATTTTATAAGAAATGTACTAAAATGGAAACAAAAATATTAAAAAATAACGGTAATACTTACAATTAAGTATTATACCCTTTTTTAAAGCCAATACTCTGATCTATTAGAAAATTTTTAAATCAAGTAGAATCTATGCACAGTTTTTGAAAAAACGAGTTTTAAACTCAAATTTTGGTTAAAAAAAGCATAAAAAAAAGTTTAAAGTTTAATTTTTCAAAACTGCAAAGTTATATACTATTATTGTTCCTAAAATTTGTTGCTCTTATTTATTCTTATTCAAAAACTGAAAACTAGATGATTTTATGTCGTCTAGTTTTTGAGAAAATTAAAAATAACTAAAACTACTTTTTTATGGGATATTTGCTTTTTTTGCTTGCTTACGCATTACGGCGTATAAATAGTGAGATATGTATGGGGGGCCATGCTGCCCCCTGCAACCCCCCTGCCTGGGCACACTATAGGATTTGGGGTAGGTGCGAGGTTGGGTGTATGCAAGGTTTCTTTTGCATTTACAGAATCTGGATTTAAAGAAACTTTGAATTTACCCTATGGTCTTTAGAGCATAATAAACCATGTATGGGCTGTTAGCTTGCAATTGAAAATGGACTTGGTGCATTTTAACCCATTTATGACTATTTATATGTAAACCCAAATAAAGCTTGAAAAATGTTAATTTATTTTTCATTTTTATCTCTTTCATAATTCTTGCAGTACCTACTTTAGAAATTTTACTTTTTGTATTGTTGATAGTAATTATTTATGGCTTGAAAATTTCTAAACTCCGAAAATCGCCTTCAACCACAGTAAAAAAATGGAAACACAAAAATGGTCACAGACGATAGTGACCAAGAAACGAAGAATGGGCAAATCACCCTGTATATACAAAAAACACTGACCTGTCGAACTCATCTACTAGATTTGCAAGGAGCCACATGCTCCTACGGGCCTGGTGGTGGGATTATACCTCAGGTGGGGGTAAAGAAAAGGACCACGCCCTTAGAATCTCTCCTTAACCAGGTAATTATTAGGTGCCATGAAATAAAGTCCTATGTAATAAAGTCCAAAACAAAATTTTGAAGAGTGCAAAAACTCAATTTTTTTAAAGTTTTTACAAAAAAAAAAACAAAATCTATTATTTTGTAATAACAAATTGTTTCGAAAAAGAGTAACACTAAACTAACAATAAAAAATAAACAAGGAACAAAAACAAAAAAATAAAAAGGAATTTCAGTCAATTTTCTTAAATGGTAAATATACCATAATTATTATTAATCTTTTCCACTATCTGCTACAGGTTCGATAAATTCAGTTGGCTTCAATTTCTTAAAGAGAGTTGATTAATACATTGTTGCAAATTAATTTTGCCTTGCAGTTACTTTTCTAAGCAAACTTCACTAAATTTTCCTTTAAGCATCTAGACTGTTTTGGTACGTATACATCTGAATGGCGCTCTTGGAAGTGCAATAAAGTCCAAAATTAACATAAAGATACAACTAAAATCGAGTCAAAAATATGTATGTTAATAAATTATTTTTAATTCTTCAACCAAATGAAGTCAATTTAAATTTAGCATTCTTAATTTCAATTCACGGTTGAAAGTGCAAAACAAGGTATAACTTCCCTACCTTGTAAAAGTCATCAGAAAAAATAATCATTTAATATTTGGTTGGTATAAGAAAAAAACTTCTTCGGGACGTTTGAAAATAACCAAAACAAGTGATTATAAAAAGAGCAAACACAGAACAAATGGCAGTTCTAGACCAAAGTGATATATAGGTAGATAGGTACCTAACATATTTCGACATAACAACATTGAAATCATAATACATACACACATTATATAGACAATTTATTCACAACAAACAATATATCAAAGTACCTAATTCCAAATTTCTCAAATCGTTATTTAAAAATTACAAAAATTGACAATTTTAAAAATAGTAGGTAGGTATATAGGTATACCTACCTACGGCTACGATGCTTCAAGAAAATCGCCCGAGCCGCTTAGGCTGTAGTCGAACAGACACATAATTACAAGACCCACTTTTTTCGTCTTTCCTATCATCGTTAGATAGGTATATCAACTTTGACCAAAATCATAGTTCGATTTTTTACGAATGTGTCACTTACTTTATACAAAGTACCTACCCATAAGTTCCAAGTGAAAGTCGTAATGTTAAGACTGATTAAAATATCGACTTCGATTTTGTTTACAAATGCATAAAATGCCATATTGTACCTACCTACCTATGTCACACGTAAAAATGTACATTAGAGGCCAACAAGTCTACCATTTCATCACAAAAATTACAAAAATACCTAAACATATAGGTATTCTTCACCCTTAAATGAAAACAGAGAAATCCTTCAAACAAAACTCTTATTCTTATTTGAAACCTTGCTTGATATATTCTTCTGACCTACAAAAATTCTCAGATAACTAAAAAAAATCCTTGCCAATGATCGAGATGGCGATGAATAAAAAAAAAATAGATAACCCCATCCTCCAAGTAAATACCTACATATGCACGCGTACAAAGCAAAAAAAAATAAAAAAACAATAGTATACCTACCTAATAAAATACTGAAAGCTAAAATAATATTTTCTTCACAACTGAAAAAAATCATCAAACACCAGCTACCAGAACAAAACAACAAAAACATACACATAATAAAAGGTAGGTCAAGAACCTCAACAAAAAAATCTTCATAACCAAATTTACAAAAACAAAACTAAAGCAATCTCTCATCCCTCACGTCTCACTTCTTACCAGACACCACGTATTGAATATCTATATACAAAGGTATAGAAAGATAAACAAAAATCATCCACACAAGAAAAAGTCCTTTTTTGATCCCCTTTATTTTATAACCGCCATTTATTTAAAATTTTGAATAGTTTTGCACTCTGAAATATCCTAAAATAGTTGTCAGGCCGACGATAGATGTCCTCTTAAATTAAGGTTTCATGAGAATACTATAGAGTGTATATACAAAGACATAATCGACCAAGTGAGCAAACAATTAATGCGATTGTGACCAAGTTTCGCACTCAGTTTACTTTATTGGACATTAAACCAACCACACGAATGCGTACAGTGCGTACAGAAGAGAATATTGCGTCCGTTTCTGAGAGTGTTGCTGAAGACCGTGAAATGTCGATTCGTCGCCGTTCGCAGCAATTGGGTTTGTGTTATTCGACCACATGGAAGATTTTACGCAAAGATCTTGGTGTAAAACCGTATAAAATACAGCTCGTGCAAGAACTGAAGCCGAACGATCTGCCACAACGTCGAATTTTCAGTGAATGGGCCCTAGAAAAGTTGGCAGAAAATTGGAAGACAACATTTCCGAAGAAATTCGGGCTATTCCGGCCGAAATGCTCGAAAAAGTTACCCAAAATTGGACTTTCCGAATGGACCACCTAAGACGCAGCCGCGGTCAACATTTAAATGAAATTATCTTCAAAAAGTAAATGTCATGGACCAATCTAACGTTTCAAATAAAGAATCGATGAGATTTTGCAAATTTTATGCGTTTTTTTTTTTTTTAAAAGTTCTCAAGCTCTTAAAAAATCACCCGTTATAAGCATAACTGTCATTTCATAAATTCCACGATTAGGTAAACAATGTGATTGCAAAGTCCATTTGAATCAAACAAGAAGTGAGAGTATAATTCAACATCGGTGGAAACCTATGTAATATAAAGGGCTTTAATCAAAGGAGAAGGAGGAGTAAATTTAACAGGAAAGGCAATAGTGGCAATTCAATCAATATACGAGTAGATAAATACGAAAGCCTAGGTATAACAAATTGAATAAAATTTCGCTCAAATAAATACGACTCCAGGTTTTCGAGATGTTCTCGTTAGACCAACATTTCACTAAAGATTTTTGGGACAGTAAACTAGATATAAGAAAGATTTATACTGAATTTTAAAAAAACTTTAGTATGCAGGTTCTTTCAAGTGCCGATGCCAAATTTGTTCGTTATTATATAACCTCAATCCTCAAAAATAGTGTAAGCAAGAATATTTTCATAAATTGATCTGATGGCAAGAATCGTTTGGTGGATTTGAGTACAGCACCAAAAATTAGATTTTGAAAGAATTTTATATGTTCGTGTGTCAGAAACCCTGTAAAACTGTATTTTAGTAATATAATTGTCAGACTTATTTGTGTCGTGATTAGTATATTATAACGGGTGATTTTTTTGAGGTTAGGATTTTCATGCATTAGTATTTGACAGATCACGCGGGATTTCAGACATGGTGTCAAAGAGAAAGATGCTCAGTATGCTTTGACATTTCATCATGAATAGACTTACTAACGAGCAACGCTTGCAAATCATTGAATTTTATTACCAAAATCAGTGTTCGGTTCGAAATTTGTTTCGCGCTTTACGTCCTCACGTCCTTTACGGCTCATTTCTGGTTGAATGGCTACGTAAATAAGCAAAATTGCCGCATTTGGAGTGAAGAGCAACCAGAAGCCGTTCAAGAACTGCCCATGCATCCCGAAAAATGCACTGTTTGGTGTGGTTTGTACGCTGGTGGAATCATTGGACCGTATTTTTTCAAAGATGCTGTTGGACGCAACGTTACGGTGAATGGCGATCGCTATCGTTCAATGCTAACAAACTTTTTGTTGCCAAAAATGGAAGAACTGAACTTGGTTGACATGTGGTTTCAACAAGATGGCGCTACATGCCACACAGCTCGCGATTCTATGGCCATTTTGAGGGAAAACTTCGGAGAACAATTCATCTCAAGGAATGGACCGGTAAGTTGGCCACCAAGATCATGCGATTTGACGCCTTTAGACTATTTTTTGTGGGGCTACGTCAAGTCTAAAGTCTACACAAATAAGCCAGCAACTATTCCAGCTTTAGAAGACAACATTTCCGAAGAAATTCGGGCTATTCCGGCCGAAATGCTCGAAAAAGTTACCCAAAATTAGACTTTCCGAATGGACCACCTAAGACACAGCCGCGGTCAACATTTAAATGAAATTATCTTCAAAAAGTAAATGTCATGGACCAATCTAACGTTTCAAATAAAGAATCGATGAGATTTTGCAAATTTTATGCGTTTTTTTTTTAAAAAAAGTTCTCAAGCTCTTAAAAAATCACCCGTTATAAGGGCACGAGTACGATAACTTGGCCGCCAAGATTTGATGACGGATTTTTGTAGAGGGGTCAAAAATAAGCACTTTTTACTATGGGAGGGGGGGTCTATCTCCTCCCGTTTAGGAGGTAGGGGCACTTTTAGAAAAAATGGTTTAAATTGAAAAAAAAAATATTAAAAAACAACGGCAACACCTACAATAAAGTGCTATACTGCGTTTGAAAGCCAGAAGATTGTTCTATAATCCTGCATTTAAATTAAATTACTCATATCAATAGTTTTTGAGAAATTCGCATTTAAAGTCCAAATTTTGATAAAAAAAAAAAACGTGAAAAAAAAGTTTAGACCGGTTGTTTTCAAAATTGTGAAATGAAATTGTAAATTAACTTATATATGTTAATGTATCTATCAGTTTTTAATCGAACACAAAAAACCGCATGGTTCTATGTCTTCTGGTTTTTGAGAAAACCACCGTTTAGGAGATAGGGGCACTTTTAGAAAAAATGGTTTAAATTGAAAAAAAAAAATATTAAAAAACAACGGCAATACTTACAATAAAGTGCTATACTGCGTTTGAAAGCCAGAAGATTGTTCTATAATCCTGCATTTAAATTAAACTACTCATGTCAATGGTTTTTGAGAAATTCGCATTTAAAGTCCAAATTTTGATAAAATAACGTGAAAAAAAAAGTTTAGACCGATTGTTTTCAAAATTGTGAAATGAAATTGTAAATTAACTTACATGTGTTTCATGTATCTATCGAATAATCGAACACAAAAAACCGCATGGTTCTATGTCTTGTAGTTTTTGAGAAAATCGAAAATAACTAAAACTACTTTCCTACAAAATGTTTGATATTTTTTGCTTCCTTACATAAATAAATCAGTGCTAGCTTCCAACATTACAATATATAAACAGTAAAGTATGTATGGGGGGAGCATGCTGCCCCCCTGCAACCCCCCTGCTTGGGCACACTATAGGATTTGGGGTAGGTGCGAGGTTGGGTGCATGCAAAGTTTCTTTTGCATTCACAGAATCTGTATTTAAAAAAATTCAAATTTATTCTATTTATCCAATGTCCACTAAATACATATAAAATACAATAAACGATCTTGAAAACCAAAACAAACTTCCGACCATGTTCACCAATACATGGCACTATTTTTCTATCGAAAATAAGTACTGCCTAGAAAAGAAATATAAGGACGACATGGGGTTCGCAAATAATAGAGTTTTTATCAGATGTAAAAAAAGTTTACCCTTGTTATGCCGATGGTGATATATGTGAGGGTTTACAGTTAAAAGACATCGATCCTCCCACCCTTCAGAGCGAAAATTTAGAAAGTGTTTTACCACCAAAACATCCTCGGCTTCCCACCATAAAAGAGTAACTCAACGAACTCGACAGTTATAGTACGGACGATGGCTTTATTGACGAGACTTATACACCTTTTTAATACATTTTGACCTTTTTTAACTAACTATGACTGACTAACTGACAAAATAACTGACCCAGATGCAATTCTACCTCCTCATGGTGCATTCTGGGTAACGCTAAATGAATTGCGGTACTGAACTAACAAAGATTCATTATGTTTATTAACATTAATCCTTAAAATGGAATCACCGTCACCACCAAAAATCAAAAAAAGCAGTTTTGGTAATTTTCGATTTTCTCAAAAACTACAAGACATAGAACCATGCGGTTTTTTGTGTTCGATTAAAAACTGATAGATACATGGAACACATGTAAGCTAATTTACAATTTCATTTCACAATTTTGAAAACGATCGGTCTAAACTTTTTTTTTCACGTTATTTTATCAAAATTTGGACTTTAAATGCAAATTTCTCAAAAACCATTGACATGAGTAATTTAATTTAAATGCAGGATTATAGAACAATCTTCTGGCTTTTAAACGCAGTATAGCACTTTATTGTAAGTGTTGCCGTTGTTTTTTTATATTTTTTTTTTTTCAATTTAAACCATTTTTTCTAAAAGTGCCCCTACCTCCTAAACGGGGGGAGATAGACCCCCCCTCCCATAGTAAAAAGTGCTTGTTTTTGACCCCTCTAAAAAAATCCGTCATCAAATCTTGGCGGCCAAGTTATCGTACTCGTGCCACATAGCCCTACGAAGAAATCCAACAAGAAGAATTCTAGCGAGTTCAAATCAAATGACTTTTGTGGCCACGTCACCTCTCTGAGAGAGATAATCTTACCCTAATATCTTTCATGCAGAATGTCAATCGTCGCATCCGCTTTGTGGTTCCTACTGTTCAAATTGCGCGCGCCGGCTCAAAATTCACACGAAACAGTTACTTTTTGAGACTGAATGGCCACCTAGTGAACGTCTTGAAGGTTTTTGTCGTTCAACGTTCAACATGAACTTTTAGGTCCTGGGTAAGTTATACATATATCTTATACGGGTGTAGGCACAAGTCCCGACGGAAAATTCGTCTAGTTGAAGTCTTCGAAAGGCCGAGTACGAGATATGCTGTACACTTTCACGTACCGCGGCGTTGTTCTCGGCAGATCTTGCGTTCCTTTGGCGTAGGAATATTGGCAAATTGACGTTCCACGTGCTGTTCAATAGTGTAACTTGCCATATTCAGTTGGTATCAGTATCAGTAACTGAATAATAAACAACATACTTGACAGATGTCACCAAATCAACATTACCCAAGCAGGACAACAAAATATACCGTGCCATTTGAAAACCACTTGATACTCAACAGATTTATCTTACTATTGCGATTAGTATGGATGATGTTAACATGACTGTCTATTCCTAACGTTATGTAATACATAGAATATTTCACGGCGATTGGATGATTTGATTGATCTTGATCGATTGTTAGTCTGAAAGTAAAGTAGTTTTTAAAGAGCTGATACTGTGTTGTATGAAACTAAAATTCTTCGACTTATATTTGATCCTGTATTCGAGGACTGTACAAAAATGTTGATGTTATCCAGAAAGAGTCTTCGAATTCTTGGTCCCAGGTTTTAGGGGCAAGAATCTTACATTCGCTTAAAGGTTTTCACTTTCACATAGGTTGTATAAATACGAAGCCACCGCAAACGGGAGAGCACTCGGCCTATACGACTGAAAGCAGGGTCCGTATCAGGTAAGACTAAAGTGATCGCTCAGTAATTGATTGTCGTTTTGATAATCCCTCTCTCTATATTTCTTTATTGATACGATAAAGACAGCTATAGTCAAAACGACATCAATTATTTAGCGATCGCTTTAGTCTTATGCGATACGGCTCCAGCTTTCCAGAAATCGTAGACAGACACAAACCTTCATGGATCAGGAGCCGCATAAGTTAGTTATAATTTAATCTTAAACCTTCTGCCGTTTCTGGAGAAGCACTTTCAGTAGCCTACATGATTATATTCACGTATAGGTCCATTCCAATGTAGAATTGATTGTTCATCAATTAAATTGAGTCCAGGATGTGTTTCGCTATCAATCGGTAAAAAGCTATTTTGTGAATTAAAAGATCTCTATCAATGCCCCCAGTGACAGAGAAAAAGTCAATGTCCAGACATACCTGCTTGGACAATCTTACACTAAACAATTAGTCACATATAATTTATAGACGGTTATAATAAGATTTTACCTGGTTCCAAAGCTCAAATGTTTTCTATATGTACCTGCACATAATACATATATTACGCTCGAAATATTGATACACGTTGCCATATCGGGGGCGACTACACACGCCTTTAATTATATCATGTATATCTAATCAAAATAAACGCAGGTATTCATACCAAATCATAGGGTTTTTGATTTTTCCTTTATTGAAAAGAAAATAAACAGTTATGCATCGTGCAACATAGGTTACGACAAGCTTTAGACTACCAAAAACAAATACAGGTGTGTAAATACGGTTCATCTAGTCAAATGTATTTTCTCGCGATGTTTGAAGTTTAAAATTGAAAATCTTAAATATTCTGTCTTTTACACCCCTGATTTTATTATTTCTCTACATATCGTTAAAATAAAAGTAAGTATCTGAAATCATAGTGAATAATAACTTTTGCAAACATTGTGGGAATTATTGTTACAAATTAAATCAACCACCATGCATACTAAGCCCTTGCGGGTGGCTAGAGATCATCCCTGGATTTTGGTTGAAGATGTACCTACACGTATGGGTTCTATGATAATGTTATCAATTTTAAAGGCGAACGTCACAAATTAAACAAACATTTTTGTCCTCGTTATCATGTTAACATTATTAGGTAGGTCTTACAAAATTACAAGCTACAATACAATTGCGAATTGTATGAGTGTAGAACATCTTAATCCCATTTTCATCGAATCTACAAAACAGGTCTTTCATCTTTCTAGTTCCAGTAGCCTTTCGTTGGTTCGTTGTTACATCCATTTTTATTTTTCACCATCAAACACCCTCCCTTTTCAGTTTAGTTTTTTTAACATTTCTTTTTCAAAGACCCATGGACTCTATACTAGGAGGGTATATTTTAATTATAACGTTTTTCTTTATTCTTATAGCCATAAATACTACCAAGTACTTTTTTCTTTAACCATACTCGCTGTATAATATAGTTTTATGGGCGACTATGGGACGTTGTAAAGGCTTCCAAAATCAATAAGTTGAATTTGTATGGCTTCGGTTCTTACAAACTGACTGGAATTTATTCACAATATCATCGGCAATACAACATAGTATTCGACAACGAGAACATTTCGCATGTACATAATGTATATAATGTAGGTATATACATAAATGATAAATCTATATATGTATATATCTACACATATATAGAGAATTGGCAATTGGAACTGAAACAGGTAGGATGTGTTTAAAAGGACCTTTAAAATGCTTTCCTTTCGTACTTTAGTCCACGGTAGAACTTAATCCCGTGTCAATTAAACTTTGTGTCCATGAATCACATTTTAACATTTACCTACCCAATTGGTTACAATTACAAGTTAAAAGAGCTGAAAAACTTATTATGAGAATTTTTAGATAGCTCCTGGTTTCTCAAATATCTTCAATATTCACACTGAAGAAAATATGACTTAACAAATAACCAACAAAAATATAACAAAAAACATTTTACTTAACAAAAAACTCGGTTGATCTTAACTCACCGATCTTGCGGATTAACTACGGTTCAACATGGGTTGTTCCAGTAGTATCTTTGTATATATACAAAGGTAGTATGTCTTGGATATTATTAACTATTTGATGCGAAATTTGTTCCTTTTGTATATTATTGCTCATCAAAACCGAGTTTAAAAATGAGGTCCTTTTGAAATCTAGATTGGTAGAAAATAGCGGTAGATATAAATAACGCTTGGCTTTCACATATATGAAGTTTATGTAATGTGATATGACATATTTATTTTTTTGGCGGTCTTCGTGTTTTTTTGTCCTATTTAAAATTTTGTAACAGAAATAAAATTACAAATAGCCCATATGTGGTGCGCTGACAAATCTCGTATATGGGTCATTTTTTAAAAATTGACATTTTTTTCAGTTTTTCTTGGGTTTTAGTTTCTAAATCTATAGTAAACAAGTAGAAAAGGAATTCTCCGAGTTGCGCAAAAATAATTTCAAATATTTTTCATTTTACGTGTATTTTTCGATAAAAATTAAAATTGAAAATTTCGAATGTATTAAAAATGTTCTTTTCTGGCATAAAATAACAATAATCCACAAAATAAATAGTAACAATAAATAGTTGAAATTTTGTGGAAAGCAACTAAATTTAATAGGATAATTAATAAAAAAAAGTTGTTTGTTTACGAAATGATTTTGTTTAAAAGCATGAAAGAGTCAAAAAAATATTTTTAAATAACGGCACATAACTTTCTTGGAACTTTTACGGTGCCAATACTGTAAGGGATGATGAAATTCAGTATATTTATCTAGAATATAAAAAAATTAAAAATAATATGAGCCATTATAAACTAAAAGAACATTTATTAAAATACAAATACGAAAATGGCCACGGAGATTACAGGCCACGGAGATTACAGGCCACGGAGATTACAAAATCGACTATTTCTTTATTTTAATATAGTCAATGTAATTCAATGTCATCCAAATTATATTAGGTTCAAGTTTTATCAAATACCTTTCTTTTGGCAGTGGTTAGACTAAAAAATATTAACATGGTACAAAGATAACAAGGCCACGGAGATTACACTGAATTTTTACTCGGAGGAAAAAATTATTTTGTATGTAAATTTTAAAGGAATTAACTGCAATAATTAAATTATGATAAAACAATAAATTGAAGGTTTTTTGACATACTATAAGATGATGCATCGTAAAAAATTATTAAAAATTGTTTAGTTCTGTGAAAAAGCGAAAATGTTTAATTATGTTTTTTTTTTTCAAAATCTTGTCACACTCATTCAACTAAGTATTGGGACAACAAAAAAAATTTTTTTTTTTGCATATCATAAAATTTAAATTTAAGTTTAAGAGAAGGCCTTTCAAACGACAAGGCCCAAAATTTAAAAAAAAATTCATTTTCATAATTAAAAATATTAATAAAACTAGTAAATCATCAAAATCACATCCCAAAAAGGCCACGGAGATTACACATTATTAATTACCATGGCTATTCGTTACTAACGGGTGATTTTTTAAGAGCTTGAGAACTTTTTAAAAAAAAAAAAACGCATAAAATTTGCAAAATCTCATCAATTCTTTATTTGAAATTTGTTAGATTGGTCCATGACATTTACTTTTTGAAGATAATTTCATTTAAATGTTGACCGCGGCTGCGTCTTAGGTGGTCCATTCGGAAAGTCCAATTTTGGGTAACTTTTTCGAGCATTTCGGCCGGAATAGCCCGAATTTCTTCGGAAATGTTGTCTTCCAAAGCTGGAATAGTTGCTGGTTTATTTGTGTAGACTTTAGACTTGACGTAGCCCCACAAAAAATAGTCTAAAGGCGTCAAATCGCATGATCTTGGTGGCCAACTTACCGGTCCATTCCTTGAGATGAATTGTTCTCCGAAGTTTTCCCTCAAAATGGCCATAGAATCGCGAGCTGTGTGGCATGTAGCGCCATCTTGTTGAAACCACATGTCAACCAAGTTCAGTTCTTCCATTTTTAGCAACAAAAAGTTTGTTAGCATTGAACGATAGCGATCGCCATTCACCGTAACGTTGCGTCCAACAGCATCTTTGAAAAAATACGGTCCAATGATTCCACCAGCGTACAAACCACACCAAACAGTGCATTTTTCGGGATGCATGGGCAGTTCTTGAACGGCTTCTGGTTGCTCTTCACTCCAAATGCGGCAATTTTGCTTATTTACGTAGCCATTCAACCAGAAATGAGCCTCATCGCTGAACAAAATTTGTCGATAAAAAAGCGGATTTTCTGCCAACTTTTCTAGGGCCCATTCACTGAAAATTCGACGTTGTGGCAGATCGTTCGGCTTCAGTTCTTGCACGAGCTGTATTTTATACGGTTTTACACCAAGATCTTTGCGTAAAATCTTCCATGTGGTCGAATAACACAAACCCAATTGCTGCGAACGGCGACGAATCGACATTTCAGGGTCTTCAGCAACACTCTCAGAAACAGACGCAATATTCTCTTCTGTACGCACTGTACGCATTCGTGTGGTTGGTTTAATGTCCAATAAAGTAAACTGAGTGCGAAACTTGGTCACAATCGCATTAATTGTTTGCTCACTTGGTCGATTATGTAGACCATAAATCGGACGTAAAGCGCGAAACACATTTCG
Organism: Philhelius festivus; assembly: GCA_963931855.1. Taxonomy (NCBI): domain Eukaryota; kingdom Metazoa; phylum Arthropoda; class Insecta; order Diptera; family Syrphidae; genus Philhelius; species Philhelius festivus. The sequence goes on from OZ007555.1 coordinate 81,697,923, forward strand.
AACCGAACACTGATTTTGGTAATAAAATTCAATGATTTGCAAGCGTTGCTCGTTAGTAAGTCTATTCATGATGAAATGTCAAAGCATACTGAGCATCTTTCTCTTTGACACCATGTCTGAAATCCCGCGTGATCTGTCAAATACTAATGCATGAAAATCCTAACCTCAAAAAAATCACCCGTTATAAACACAGTTCCATGCCAAATTTCAAGTCTTTAAATTGAAATGCAAAAAAATAGAAGCTATAACGCTAAAAATGTAATTTTTTTAAAACGACCCATATAGAGCCTTGGTCACGTAGGGATCGGAGAATTTTTTTGACCAACGTTTAATAAATCTAAGCTTTGTTAATGATACTATCAACATGGGAGCGAAAGTTAATTTGGGAGTCGCATAGGTATTTAACCTACAGATCAAGTATTGAGGTGACAATAAGAATACCTATGTTAGTTTTTTACAATGCATGTAGTTTCTCTATAATAATGTCGGGCATTTTCGATAATAGGTTATGGCTTGATATTTTTCTAATATTGAGCTCAAGAAAGTTTTTTTCGCACCAAGTATAAAATTTGTCCAGATCAGTTTGAAGTGATTTGGCATCTTCGGAAATCGGAACATGAAATTTTGATATACAGTCAGTCACAAAAGTAAGTACACAGGGTCAATCATAAAAAAGATTACTAAAAAAACAGTTATATTTTTTCTCATATTTATAAAAATGTATACAAACTCTCTTGCAAAACATGTGTGTAATTATTTACCACAAAAAAAAACCCGTTAGGTAAGTTAAACCTCAAATTTTGCGGTAAAATTTGAGTGGGGCAAATATTTACATCACAAAAGTAAGTACACAGTCATCACATGCTAACTGAAATCCTTAAATAATAACTATTTATCGCCCAAAGTGCGTTTCTTTTTTGTTTAAATAGTTTTTTTTATTAAATTTGTGTAAATTTGTGTGTATTTTTCTATAATTTTTTCCTTTTAAATAGAATTTTTGCAATATGGCACCTCGGGGAAAACAACTTTCCGAAGATTTGAAAATTTTAATTATTAAATATTATAATGAACAAAAAAGTGTGAGAGAGATTGGCAAAATTATTGATAAGAGCCCCTTTACCATCCAAAAAATTATAACAAAATATAAAACAACAGGAAGTACAGAAAACAAGGCTCGTAGTGGACGTCCAAGAATTTTCACAACAAAAGATAGTCGGCAGATCATCCGAAAAATAAATAAAGATCCAAAACTAAGCGCACCTGCAATCCAGAAGCAGACGGCCCATGAAACTGGAAAAGAGTGTAACCCCCAAACTATTCGCCGTATCCTATACAGTGCTGGTTATCACGGTCGAGCTATTAGAAAAAAACCTTTTATAAACAAGACCAATCGGGTAAAACGAATTACGTTTGCCAAAGAGCATATAAAAAAAGATGCGTCTTTTTGGAATAACGTTATTTTTAGTGACGAGAGCAAATTTAACATCCATGGCTCTGATGGACGTGGCAAAGTATGGAGGAAAGCAAACATGGAGTTAGATCCGAAGAACATGGCTGGCACTGTTAAACATGGTGGAGGATCGGTAATGGTTTGGGGGTGTATGGCAGCTTCTGGAGTTGGGAACTTAGTTTTTATTGATGAGATTATGGATCAATACGTTTATTTAAATGTCCTTAAGGACAATTTGAATCAGAGTGCAGAAAAGTTGGGCTTAACTGGATCGTTTATCTTCCAGCAAGATAACGATCCCAAGCACACTTCACTCTTGGTCAGAGAGTGGTTACTGTATAATGTGCCAAAACAGCTTCGAACACCTCCTCAGTCTCCTGATTTGAATGCTATTGAGCATCTCTGGGAACATCTTGAGAGGCAAATTAGAAAAAGAGAAATAAAGTCAAGGGCTGACCTCAAATTAGTTTTGCAGGAGGAGTGGTCAAAAATCGGCCAAGATATAACATCAAATCTTGTTAAATCAATGCCTTCAAGAATGTCTGCCGTTGTTAATGCAAAGGGGTACGCTACGAAGTACTAATCCGAAAAAAAAAAATGAATTATTATATTTTTCTTTAAATTTACTTTTTTATTTTAATGTTGTGTACTTACTTTTGTGATATTGTTTTTGAACTTTTTTTAATTTTGTTTTGAAATTAAAGACAATTTTCAAAACTTTCAAAAAAAAACCTTGTGAATTATAAAATACTATTATAAAGAAATAAAATTCATTTAATTTTTGTAGCCAAAACATGATTTCGTAATTTTAAAGACGTTTTTGTTGCGAAAAACAGAATGTGTACTAAATTTTGTGACTGACTGTATATTCTCAAATCATCAGATTAGAAGATCGGAATCAAAAAAAAATATTCCAACGTCATTTGTGGTCAAAACAAAAATAAGCGGACCTAAATGGCTGTGTCAATCAGGAACGATTCGATTTTTTGATCCGATCATCGAAAAGTATTGATGGTACAATCACAAATTTCAATTCCAGTCATTTCGATGATTCTCGATTTTCTATTATCTATCTATTAAATATCTATAAGCAATTGTTAGGTTGAACTGGTGTTGTTTGGGGTTTCAGGATCAGGTATGTTTAAATTTTGATTTTTTTGGCAGTAGCGGTACTTTGCTCTTCCATTAGAAATTTGAACAATTTAGATATTCTGAAAATGACTGTTGTTCATACAATTGATTTTTTTATATTTCTTTGTCGTCGCTATTAAATTATTAGTCTTTAGTTTCTTATTCGTGTTTTTGGCAGTTAAATAATTTTTGTTTCATTTCGCTTTGATTTTACAACGAAACGAAACTAATTTTTTTTTAATTTTGGATCAAATTGTATTCCATCAAATTCGGTACATTTTTGAACTTTAAAGCCTAGTACTCACCTAGCGTGAAATGAAAAATAAATACGTTCCAAATTACACGCGGAGAATAAAAATGAAAATAGAATAAACTTTTCCACGTGAATTTTTGATACTCACCTGAAATACTGAATACTTTCATTAAGTAAACTCTCGAGAGCAGTATCAAAAAATTCGTTATCCATTCTTTATTTCTGTTTATAAATTTTCAATTTTTTATTTTGAAACAAAATATTTAAATTAACTGACAAATGTCACAGTTTTCCACGCTGCCTTAAACTTTTTCCTGATAGTTGTACATTGAGAAATGAAAATTTGGCGTGGAAAAAGTTGTGGAACATAATTGTTTTTCCAATCCACATTTTGGTACTCACCTCTCGTTAGGGATTTCATGCGAGTGAACCAGCCACCACATTTATATGAAATTTTCATTTTCACTTGAACTGAGTACTAGGCTGAATTGGTTAAAATTTAAAGATGAAAGATGAAAAAAGTGCTGAAAACAGCTTAATTCTCTTGATTTCTGATGACTGTCTGTTATGGCCTTCACTGGAGTGGTGTGGAGGTAGTCGGCAGCATCTTGAAATATACATATATAGAATTTACAACTTAGAGATGTCTTAATACTTGTATCTATTTTTTTGCATTATAGTATCTATCAAAAATATTTTTATAATTTCCTTGGGAAACTATTTTTTACTGTTTCTGTGGTAATTAGGCAAAACCCAATATGTTAAAAGCGAAATAAATTTTGTGGACATTATTTTTTTTAAATTAATATGTTTTTTTTTTTTAATTTGACTTAAAACTGACGTATTACCAGATTAAATCTTGTAGGCAATAGGGGTACAACGTTCTTCTTTTAACTTTATATAATGCTATTTGCTTACAATAGCCGTGTTTTTTTGGAAAAGTTATCCGTAGTACAGTAGGATCTTATATGAAAAACAAATACAACATCCGCAGTAGGATCACTGCCGATACTCGAACGAACGTCAAATCACTATCCGCAGCAGGATTTCACTTCCCTTTTTATCGGCAGTGATCCTACTGCGGATGTTGTTATTCATATAAAAATCCTACTGTACTATGGATAACTTTTCCAAAAAAACACGGCTATTATCATAATTAATGTTATCTTAATCTAATTTATGATTTTTTAGTATTAATTTTTGATGAAAGGGCTTTTTACCCCGTGTGGTGTTTATTATTGTTATTCTTCTCGTAGAAGGGTGCGTTGTCGTTATGGATCAATTCTGCAAATAGATCGTCAGTAAAAGCTCGGCTCTAATTGTAGCTGGAGGAGTTTCTGCACTTCTGAGTTGGGATGATCTTTCAGGTTCCTGATGATTCTTCCGGAGACCTGCAGCAAATACTGATGCAGTGAAATTAATGTTGCTTCTTAGTTGCCACATATTTTCTTCGTCAATGGGTTGTGATGTAGCCCAGTGCAAATGCCGAGCATCTTTCTTTTAAAATGCTTTTTCTTCTTAATTGCTATACGTGATATAGTAAACCAGATGAGATACGCATAGGTCAGGACGGGTCGCATAGGTTTTTTGTACAAACACAGCTTGGTCTTCTGACTTTTTCCATTTCGCCTTCTGAGTAGCGGATAGACCAAGTGCAGAGAAAAGTTAGCAAGTCTGCAAGCTTCTCGAATTTCATTTTGTTGGAAAAGTTGATTCCCAAGTACTTCGTTGATGATTTGACTGTTACTTAAGTGTTATTTTGAAATTTGAGTTTGATATGGCATAAAACGTGGTGCAAATGCTCGTCTCCAAATGACAATTTGGTCGTTTCACTGTTTATCTTCAGTCCTCATTTGAGATAATATTCCCATAGATTTTTAATGTATTCTTGCCCTCTCCTGGAAGCGATTTCTTACGAAAAAGCGGTAGCGTATGTGAAGGAGTCATCTGTATATTGTACCATATCAGCGGTCCAAGTTTGTATTTTTGAGGGATTCCAGCGTTGATTTCCTTAGTTGAATTTTTGATTATTTTTACCAAGTTCCAAAAGTTTGAATAATAGTCCTTTTATCCAAACGCTGTCGAAAGCTTTTTCTATGACCAGCAAGCACGCTATAGTCGTTTCCTTTTTGTTGAGCCCAAGTGCAATGTCACTTTGACGTCCCAGCAGTGGATGAAGGGCAGAGTGTTTATTTCGAAAGCCATACTGCTGATGACCAGTATGACAACTCTTTCTGTGCAGCGAAATTTGGCTCATATCCTTCGAAATTTGCGCTGTTTGTCCTCTTTGGGACGGGAAATAGCTGTTGTTAAAACTGTTGTTGAAGATTATTGTCTGCAGAAGAACAGCAAGATTAGAAATCTTATCGCTTTCCTGCCGATTTTTTTAAAGTTTCCGGTGATGATAATGTCAGTCGCTTCTTCAGGAGAAATGAAAAAAAGAAATGTCAGTAGCGGCTCCGATGAGGGGTTTTCTTCTTTAAATGAGGTCTGGTGTTGGTAGTAGCTATAATATCTCCTCAAAGCGAGATTTTACTTCTTCCGTAAAGTCAGGAAGGTGTACGGTAGGGCGGTCTTTGAAACTATCCATTAGAAAAATTCGAAATCCTATTGTCCATGAAGGATGGTGTCTGGAATTCAATCTGGAATCTGCCAACAATCAGATTGATTGTTTGAAAGGTGTCAGGATCAGGTTTGATATTTTCGATCCTCTTTCTGAAATTGAACATTGTTTTGGTACACTGAAGTTCTGGTTGCAGTCGCCGATATTCGTCAATTTCCTTGTTTAAAAGTCCTGTGGTAGAAGGCATAGATTTTCTAAGATTTTTGATTCTATATTTAGTTAAGGCTTTCATATATCAAAAACTGTTACTTTTTTGACTTTCTTGTTAGCAGCTTATCTTATTTTGATTCAAATGTCTACGAAGAACCCACTTTAAATAGGAAATTATGTTATATCAAGATTTTCCAAACCAAAACCCAATTTTTCCAAAACGTGTTGATAAATTTTGTATGTGTATCTTATCTCTTAAAATAAGCATTCTAAAAATATTACAGAAATTCTATGTATGGAAATTTATTTTTATAACAAGTTTTTTAAATTTTGCTCACACATAAATTTGTATTTGCGCAAAAAAATCATATGCAAAGTTTGATATTTATTTTAGTTCAAAACTATTAAAGCAGTTGTTTTAGCAATTAAAAGAAGAAGTGTCATTTTTTTCTTAGACTTTTTCTACTTCATTTTTTGTTTTAATTATAAAATAAAAAAAGAATTTAAATACAAATTATTATTTAAAGTTTCAAAATCGCACATACGCCCTAGAAACTAAAAAACTCAATGATATCTACGTAAATTAAAATTTAATATTATTATAACATAGTCAGTAACACATTTTTATCAAAGATCAATTTTTAGGGCTTGTTACACAGTGTAAGTTCTTTAAAGTTCTTATTTATTTATTTATTTATTTAATATGTTTATATATATTATTTTTATTAAAAATGGCGCAGGGTCATAAGTTCAAAGGACTGTATTTTTATCGGCCTGAATGGGTTTTTAAACAATTCCTCTTTTGACTTGTGGTCTTATCTCTGTCTATAAATATAAGAGTATGTGTCGTTTTACTCATCAGCACTTGTTATATTTAAATACTAGTAGATGAAGAAAAGAAAGAAATAATTTAAGTGATTTTGTTTTATGACCAAACATCGCTTCTAATTAAAATAGATTTCAGTCTTTCTTATTGAAAAATTATGAAAGAATACACTCTGCCCTTGCATTACATTTAGTCCTGCCCGCAGGACGTGAGAATTAAAAAAAATAAAAACGCCTGGGAAAGTTTCAGATTACATTTTCATTCATATACTCTATTCACAGTGTTGTATATCAACTTGTCACTCAAAGTGTCTCCTCCAAAATACATTATATGTATTTGACTTCAATGTGGTCACTCCATAAAGAATCTCCCTTTTTAATAAAAAAAAAATAATAAAAATAAAAAAAAAAACATTTTTTTCATTAAGAAATTGCTCATACCTAGTTATTAAAGAAAAAAGGGTTTTAAAGAATTCTTAGCCATCTGTTAAAATAAAGCGACACTTAATACTTAAGGACTGATGAATGAAGATACTAATAAGAGTAAGCTCATGAGAGTGACCTGTGAGGGATACTATTTGTGTTTTCTTAAGAAAATTTAATTTAAAACCTCCTACATATTTATTTGTGACTTGCGAGTGAAGATATTTTGAGAAACAAGCAGAACTGCCACGAGCTAAATTGAATGTGACAACAGTTGCAGTTGCCTGTTACAAATAAGCCAGGAATTGAAAAAGGTATGCTGTTTCTTTTGGGGGGTGTTAGGTTACAATATTTTACAAAGTAAGTAACAGATAGCAAGAGGTTCTTTTTTTTTCGATTCGGTATATAGGACTTAAGCATTTGAGGAACAATTGGTATGATTCAAAGCTAACCCAAAGTGGAAGTGAGTTCAGAAGGTGGTTTAATTTCCGGAGTTAATACCGAAGTATGTATTTAATTAGTATACGTAGCTATACTCGTAGCTATTCTTTTCTTGAAGTAAAAGAGACGGTATTATTTATCTAATATTGGTTTTGTTGAATTCAAAATTAACTATTATAAGAACAATGCTAGTTTTATGCCTATAGTTTGGCAATAATTGGTGGAATAGAGAGTCTCAATACGCGTAACTTGAAGGGAGTTTTCCTTTCGAAGTCATCTAGGACAATGCTGCAATTTATTATAAAAGAATACTATTATGGGAGAAATATATCATGAGACATTAAACATTCGAATCTGTTACACTAAAGAAGGCTTTATAAATTTGAAGTACAAAAGCTCGTTGAGAACCAGGGTCTATATACTCGATGATGGCCGAGCCAGTGCAGACGACGTGTTTTGATATACATATACCAAGTATTCCAAAATATCGATATGAATTAAAGATTTTGATATAACAGTGATCGAAAAGACGAAAAAAGGTAGGCTCAGATATACTAAATGAACGGATCGATTTTCATATTCTTAATAATAGCATGGACAATTTTTCCGTCTGCCTCAATTGATTTAAATTAAATTGACGTAAATTTACATTTGAAAATAGATTAAAAGACATGATGAATTAAAAAACAAATATTAATTAAAAGAAATATAACTTACATATTTAAAGATAAAAAAGGGATATTTCATTTATAAAATTACCTATTTTAATTAATCTACAAAACTCTACGATAACCTAATGCATGACTAATAAAGTAACAAAGACTTTTCCAACCTGAATTTCCATTTAAAATCTGCTTTCTATCTTCGAGTGTAAGAATGCTTTTTGAAAAATAAAACCTGCCGATTTCTTGTAGTATTGGACATAATAGCTATAAAGTGGTACAAATCTTCAATTTAATTCCGGTTGCACAAACTACATATCGGGCAAAGGTCAGCTCTATGGAGCCTACAATTTTAACTGAGCATCTCTGGCCTAGCTTTATAATATAAGGCTCATTTGGAATAAAGATAGTGTTTCGTTAAAATAGTTATTTGTTTATCTTTGCTATATGCATCTGTAGAATACGGCCTGCCATTCGGACAGGGCTGTATTGTTGAGCTCGAGATTTAAACAATGTTGATCATCAGAGAAGTGGACACGCCTTAAGAATATTGTCATTAGTACTGCCAACTCCATCTTAGGCAGCAGTCTCATAGAACGCGGGCACGCGAAGAGGAATGTAAAGAGCTCAGAAGAATAGAAAAACGGCTACACAGACAAAAAAAATCAGCCTGGGAGAAGAACCTAATCGGTGAAATAGAAAATAGCCGAGAGCGAGGTCCGCACCAGGCGCGGAAGTTCTACCAATCCGTCCGAAACATGACGCAGTACACACCACGCTGCACATACTGCAAGGACGGAGAGGGAAATCTGATCACCGATCCTGAAAGCATACTGGAGCGATGGGAAGTGTACTTTAATGAATTGCTAAATGGTCAGCTCACTGCAGAAGTGGAGGCTCCACTACTTCAAGAAGAATACCCTATGTTGCCGCCACCAAGCATAGAAGAGGTTGAGAAGGCTATAGGCCGGCTTAAACAGAACAAAGCCCCGGGAGCCGACGGCATACCAGCCGAATTATTCCATCACGGCGGGCCAGCCTTACGTCAAGCAATTCATGATATTATAGTACACGTATGGGAGCAGGAAGAAATGCCAGAAGACTGGCGAAAAGGTCTAATATGCCCCATACATAAGAAGGGAGATGTCACAACGTGCAGCAATTATAGAGGTATCACGTTGTTGAGTACCGCCTATAAGATACTCTCCTCTATCCTACAAGACCGGATAACCCCATACGCTAAAACCGTTATCGGACAATATCAGTGTGGTTTCATTCCAGGCAAATCAACAACTGATCAGATATTTACCCTTAGGCAGGCGATGGAAAAATGTCTAGAATTCAACATCCCAACATACCATCTGTTTATAGACTTTAAGGCCGCCTATGATAGCATAGCCAGGGTAGAACTTTACAAAGCCATGAGAGAATTCGGCATCCCAAATAAATTGACACGTCTATGTACACAGGTTGACCATGACCAACGTAACAAGCCAAGTAAAAATAGCCGGATTGCTATCCAGACCAATCAACATCTTTAATGGACTCCGACAAGGGGACGGTTTGGCCTGCCTCTTCTTCAACCTGGCGTTGGAGAAAGCAATTCGTGACTCTGGCACGGCAACAAGAGGGACCATCGTCAACAGGTCCAGCCAGTTACTGGCTTACGCAGACGACATCGACATCATCGGAAGAACCGAACAAGCTGTACACGATTCCTTCATCCAGATCGAGCAGGCGGCACAAAATCTGGGGCTGCACATTAGTGAAGGTAAAACAAAGTACATGGTGGCGTCGAATGCGAGAGGAACAGTTGGTCAAACAATCAAGGTTACGGAGCACGAATTTGAAGTGGTGCAATCCTTTAAATACCTTGGGTCAATAGTAGCAGCCGATAACAATATAGAAGAAGAAATACGCGGGTGGCTTCTCAAATCCAACAGAGCAAACTATAGTCTGTCAAATCTCTTCAAATCCAGAAATCTCACCATAACTTCAAAACTGCTGTTGTACAGGACCATGGTCCTGCCAGTACTCACATATGGATCCGAGACTTGGGTGCTTAGCAAAAGGCACTCCGACCTTTTAGCTGCGTTCGAGAGAAAAGTCTTAAGGAGAATTGTTGGCCCCGTATGTGAGGAAGGACGATTCCGGAGACGGTACAATCATGAACTGTACGCAATCTACCTAGAAGCAGATATCGTGACAAAAATTAAGCTCGGTAGACTCCGGTGGGCAGGGCACCTAGCTCGCATGAGCGAAGAGGAACCTGCTCGGAAAGTTCTTTGTGGTACATTCTATGGTAGACGACAGCGTGGTAGACCATGCTTGCGCTGGAGAGATGGCGTAGACCAGGACGCCCGAAGCCTTGGGGTGCGCAACTGGATGGCGTTGACATTTATGGACATTATATATACATATTATATACAATACATAAAATAAATAATTATACTTACAACTGCAGTAAATAAGATTTTTTAAATATATTTCAAATTTTTGTTTATATTTTTTTTGTATTCGTGTTTTTTAAAAAAGTTTTGAAAAAGACGTTTAAATATTATTTTGAAACTTTATTTTCTGCTTTTTTATTTATTTGAAATTTAATTATAAACCAAATTAAAATTGTTATGTTTTTAAAACCTCTTGTCATGAAAAGTGCTGCCCATTAGCCGTTCGGTGCTCTCCATTTCTGGTAGGTCGTACAGGCACACAGGAATGGTTGGGACTTCGAGCTATTGCACCACCAAATTTATTTATTAAATCAAAACTAGTATTTTCTATAAGAAAAAGTATTTATTATTTTCGGCTGAATTTTTCTATTAGAAGCTTAAAATGATAAGCAAACAAACTTTTTTCTATTTATTGCATGTTTTTCATATTAGAAAAAAACCAACTCAAATATTTTTTAGTTTGTAAATAAAACAAAACAAAACAAAAACATATTGGCATCCTTGAGTCTTATTTCAAAGCAATCGGTTCATTATTAACTCTAAAAAGCAACATTAACTAAAAAAAAGTTTACAAATAATATGATGAATGTCTTGAAGTATCAATTTAAACGGTTTGGAATTGCTGTTAAATAGCCTTGAGGCCTCTGACTTCGCCTTTTTTATGTAAGTCTGTTGAGACTTGAAACATCACAAAATCCAAAGCTCCTACTTTCCACTGTAAAATCTAGCGCTAATTTCAGCGCCACCACCAAGCTCTAGTTCGCAATACAAAATCACGATCCATGATAATACTATAGGTTATATATACAAAGATAATACTATAGGTTATATATACAAAGATAGTACTAAATAAATTAATAACATTCTTGATAAATTCTTGATGCAAAATCGACTTGAGTAAAATTTTATGTTTGAAACTCAATTTTTCAAAAAAATAAAATTAAGACAACTTGATTTCAAAATAAAATACCATGCATTCTTGACAAAAGTTTGATTTTGGAACTTATTTTAAAAATATCAACTTAGACAACTTGATTTAAAAATAAAACAAAAGAATGGATTTGTGGCTTTAAGAAAAGCTATACCATCATTTCTTAAGTGTTGCCGTGGTCCGATGGTTTATTTTATTTTTTATTATTAAAATTGTTTGATTCTTTGTCTGCTGACCCAACAACTGTATCCAATCTTTTTGCTGAGTTTTTAGGTACGACTTTTTCGTGTGACACTGACAATACTGAGGTAGATCCTGCTATTTCAATAACATGAATGGTTTTGCTCAGACCCCTTATACATCTATAATATTGACATTGATTCAGTGATCAATAAGATGAAACTCCTCAAAGACGATTTTTCCTAGGGTCCTGATGGTCTTCTTTCTATTGTGTTAAAAAAGTGCATTATACACTTAGCCCAGCCTCTCACTTCCCTCTCCCAACTGTCTGTTAGAATCGGAGTCTTGCCCAAGCTTTGGAAAGATTCTTTCATAATCATAATATATCACTAACTAATAACTATAAACCTATTGCATAACTGTTATGTATACAAATACTTTTTGAGGATATTATCTATGGTACCCTTTTATTTCTCTGTAAGCCAATTTTTGCACCTAAACAACACCCTTAAGGGCACCACTAGCATTACAAAATTTGTGTTACTTCAATGTGTGCTCTTCAAAAAGGTAAAGAAATCGATGTCAACGATATTAGCGAGGCGTATAACAGCTAAAAACTTACTATAAAATACTGAAAGTAATTTTATTAAAACTTTAGTTAATCCCAATTTCAGAGCCTTAACGCTTTAATATTCAGTCATAAAATACTATACCAAAAAAATACATATGTAACTGATGTTTTACCATTTTAATATATGCATATATATATATCCATTAGACTGGGCCAAAAAAATCGACTATTTTTTTTTTGAAAGATATATCGAGAATATCATTCAGAATGATAAAAAAAAATTTTCGTAAAAGTTTGAGCCCTTAATATGAATTTTAAGAGGGCTATCATCGCATTTTTAGTCATAATTTCATGTTTTGCGTCAGAACTGACAAAACATTGAAGTAAACAAAATTCATTTTGACTTACTTTTATATAAAATTAAATTCCCTACAAAAAAGGTCTAATAGAAAATTTTCGTCAGACAAGCCGTTTTTGAGTAATTAAGCTTAATAAATTGTTATTTTTCGTTACTTATAAAATTCCAAATTAAAAAAGTAAAATCGGAGAAAAATAACAATTTATTAAGCTTAATTACTCAAAAACGGCTTGTCTGACGAAAATTTTCAATTAGACCTTTTTTGTAGGGAATTTAATTTTATATAAAAGTAAGTCAAAATGAATTTTTTTTACTTCAATGTTTTGTCAGTTCTGACGCAAAACATGAAATTATGACTAAAAATCAAAATTAGCGATGATAGCCCTCTTAAAATTGATATTAAGGGCTCAAACTTTTACGAAATTTTTTTTTTATCATTCTGAATGATATTCTCGATATATCTTTCAAAAAAAAAATAGTCAATTTTTTTGGCCCAGTCTAATATCCATATAACTGTATCCGTATAAAACATGGACCAATTATAGAGCATTTTTAAACTCTTTTTAAATTCTTCGAATTGATAAAACAATTCCAAAAAAAATTAAACTAAAAAATGGTACTAATATCGAAACAATCCTGAAATTTTACGATTTTAACGCTTGCAAAAGTCTCGTCTTGTTTCATCTTCTAGCCTATGTGATACTCCACTCTGCGGTAATATTCAAGAAAATGACAATATCAAAGATTTGTTCATCCATGAAACTATCAAAAGTCAAATATTTACCATCAATTTTTATGTTTAGATCAAATTAGCTTCAAAATAGGGGTAAGGTTACATTAATTCGCACAAAGCTGCAAATTGGCATGAATGTTGGGAACGCTATTACAAACAATTTGTCAAAAGTCCCCATCGATCCGACGTGTGGAAAAAAATTTATTCAAGGTCAAATGTTGCAAAAACCGTTTTTTTGCATTTTTCAGCTAAACGGCAAGTTTTATCATAAGATAGGTGAGACAAAAATTATTCACCATGCAATTATCTATAGAAATTGTCTTAACACTTTTTCTCCTAAGAATCACCATTTTGGAGATGCAGCGATGCAAAAAGTTGAAAAAGTTGTGTTCTTCATAATATGTATGTCAATTACCGTTATATAAATTACAGAATGGTAATACAAGTAAAAATATTAGTTTTCGTGGCGTATACATACATATTATACAATTCTAAAGCCATATATCCACTGTTCAAATGCATAACAAGAACGCGCAAGTGTATTGGTGAAAAAATCACACGTATAAATTGGATGTAGGATTGCAGCAAAATGAAAATCTTTTGATTTTCTTTTAATCTAGCGTCCTGCATTGAAGTAGTGTATATGCAAGATTGATGATTGATCATGCATTTATTGGTTCATTTGCGTATAGTACGTTGAATAGGTGAGAACACAGTACAACATAAGCACTGATTTAAACATTAAAACAGTAAACAAAAATTGTATGATGAAATGGACAGACAAAATAAAACAAATTACCTATACTCGGATAAAATTGAAAAAATCTCAAGGAAATTCGTAAAATCACAATTTTGCCGAAAAAACTCACAAAGCGCAACGTTCTCTCACCACACCGTCCATGTAAAAATAAAAGATTGAAGGCTCATGCTTAATGTGTGTATATTCAACTTTAACCCGAATTTACGAATACACTTGCACGTGATTGCCATGTATTTGAACAATGTATATTTGGCTTAAGAATATAAACTCGAAAGAAAATGAGCGTGGCCTAAAGACGTTAATTGATGCAAGTGTTGAAAGAGGTGATGATTTTCCGGGTTACTTAAAAGACCAGACTTCTGTGACAATTCATGTGCAGTGTCGGAAAAAGTACACTCGAAGAGTACCATTACCGCAGTTAAAAGACGTCACGAACAAGAACAAGTTTTTTGTTAAGGTTACGTTAGGTTAAGGTGGCTGCTGACCGCAAAAGCCAACACACTTAGACCAATATTTGGTCCGTTGTAATACCACAGCATTTCAAAAAGCACTCTTACTCGTTAAACCATTTGAGACAGTGAATGTCGGAATTGTTTTTTGTTTAAAAAAGGAGTGCTGTTTATTCTGTGGCAATGAATTGAATGAAGCGTTTGAAATGAAAAAAGCACTGCAATATCGGCGTCAAATTTGTAATGTAATTACGTGCTTAGATAAGTTTCGGTACTTATCTTTTGTAAAAAATACTCATAATCGCTTTCGTCATTTCCAACAGTAGTATTTTTCAATTAGATACAAAATTTTCAACTCAACAGAACGCGCCAAGTGCACTACATCACGGGTAGCGCGGAACCGTGTGCATATTATGAAGAATACAACTTTTTCAACTTTTTGCATCGCTATATCTCCTAAATGGTGATTCTTAGGAGAAAAAGTGTTAAGACAATTTCTATAGATAATTGCATGATGAATAATTTTTGTCTCACCTATCTTATGATAAAACTTGCCGTTTAGCTGAAAAATGCAAAAAACCGGTTTTTGCAACGTTTGACCTTGAATAAATTTTTTTCCACATTTCGGATCGATGGGGACTTTTGACAAATTGTTTGTAATAGTGTTCCCAACATTCATGCCAATTTTCAGCTTTGTGCGAATTAATGTAACCTTGAATGTCTATTTTGACCGGACTATACATATTTGATTTGTATACATCTCGACCAATCGGGAGAGAATATTGTCACTGGATGTCGAATGTTGATGATGGAGGACATATCATTGAATCATTTTCGGTGGTGGTTGCGATAAATTTATCGATAAAGGTGATTTTAGGAAGCACGGTTCAAGCAATGTTTATCAATTATTGCACTTTTTCTTTTCTCTATTTGTTTATTCTCTTTTTCTCTAATGTTTTTAAAATATGTGCACTGCGCATAGATACCTATAAGTACGAGTATGTAGATACGCTAGTTAGACGTTAAATTGACAAACTATTATTTCGGATATGTACAATGTACATATATGTACATATCTTAGCACAAATTTTAAAATTATCGTTACTAAAATTAATCTTACACTTTAGGCTTAAAATATAAAATAAAATTATTAATATTAAAATGTTAAAACTTAATTCTCAAAAAAAATATATATACGAGTAGTTGCCACTGTAAGAGAGAATGCACGGATACGGATATTAGATCTATTTTTTACATGTAAATACATATACATAATATACTTTCATACCAATTAACCTACCATATATATATTGGACTTTAAATAAAAATAAACTTCTTATCTTATGTTCTTTTTATTAATGCTAAAAACAGCTTTTCCAATTTTTATTATACATACCTACTTATACTTTTTATTTTGTAATATTTTATAACTCGTGTGAAGCTGTTATAATTATTTTATACACACTGGCAAATCGTAAAAGTTATACCTTCATCTTTTTTCTTTTTTTGAATATTTCCCATAGCGGAATTTGATACTCAAACTAGTCGACAAATGCCTTTACACTCAAGTGAGCTTAATATGTGAGAACACCGGTGAGTGAACCAACCGCTGGATTTTTGTTGCGTTTGCATTTTGCTTTATTATTCTTTAAAGGTGAAGTAATCAATCGAAGGTATCGATTGACTTAGAGTATCGGGAGGATAATACGATTTTCCATTTGACTGAGATGAGGCTGCTTGCGATCATGCAAAGCACATGTATATTGTATAGTGATGTAGTTTGACAGCATACCAGCAGCGGATATTTTTTTTTGAATAATGTCTGTATATTATTTTGATAAAAGACAAATAATAAGTTTGAAATATCTTTTTCAAACCTATACAGCCTGAAGTTTTAAGCTAATTTACGAGTATTATTTCAAGACAACGTATTTTATAAAAATTTTCTTTAAAACCTTATTACGTTTGTATCAGGCAAAATTCATCAACAAATTATGAAAGCTAATGACATCTCAAAATCATTTTACTGCTCTCGAAACAAGTACAAAACTTAACATATTAAAAATAAATCAATTTAAAAATAAAACGGTGGGTTAATAATGCATCCTGTTTTCCTGTTCCTTAAGTGAGTTATGTTAAGTTTTTATTCGAATTCCTTGAGTAATAGTCGTATAAAATGATCACTGTGTAATATTGCTACCGAGTTTTTTTTAGCCCCTTGGCGATGACAAATTCAATTAACAAAGGACTGAGGGATTCGCTGAGCTTTAAAAAAAATATAATTCTTGAGCCATTAATGAAATACACGTGCATAATCCAAAAATACAACAATTTTCTTGAAAAGAAACTTAAAAACTATGGCTCAAGATTTTAAACAGCTTAGTATTAGTGTATTAGTATGATACTACTAGTATCTAGTAACTAGTACTGTACTAAAGAAATTTTCTTAATAAATTGCTTCTGAACACACCCAAAACAATGACAGTTCATGCAAACTACTAAGTACACAGACCTGTTCTGAGGTTTGTAAATGTCAAAGGGTCATATGAAGTAAGCACGATACTAAAAAAAATAAAATAGGTATTACATGGTATGATGCTATATCTATTCGATTAAAATTTGCAAAATCGTCGTTTTAATTTAGTTTCATACTAAAACAGCTTTAACATCATACTAATTCAACTAAAATTTTGCGCCTATATTTTTATAGTCTGCAGTTATTAGATTTTCTGCAGTTCTAAGTCTGGACAGTCAGCTTTAACTGCATATTCATCATACAACACAACACATATTTCCATTTCATTTAAATTTTATTAGAAAAACCTATAAAACTGTTTTCACTAAATATATTTAAAAGCTATATTTATAATGTCTTCTCCTTTGTATTTTTTGTACAGTTTCAAATATACAATCGAATACTGGCACATAAGATGGAAGTAGGAAAGCTATCAACTGATGAGTTAAAAACATACCTAATGACATCCTTGCCGAAAAACTTAAGGATCTTGCTACAAGGGGCGATCTAACGAGACTTTACAGCGAAATAAATTCTCAGAAAGCAGTAAACACGCAACTTAACCACAATTTTAATCTGATGTCAGAAAGATGTGATCTTTTGGAAAACCAGCTGGAAAACATTTCACGAAAGGCCAACGATTGCTCCATTGTAGTACACCTTCCTATAAACGCAGAAACCAATGGATGAGAAAATAATAAGCTTGATTAAAACCTCAACCCCATTTGCTCATAATACCAACACTCATTTCTTTACTCCACGGAACATATGGTTCGATAAATGAATGTAAGAGCCTCCGCAAACTATCTTTTGTGTATCTCAAACTACGAGTATTTCGATCTACAGATGCCTTATTTTTCAAAAATATCTATACCTACATGTGAACAAGGAATACAAAGTACTGTGTGCAGCAAAAAGAAAAGAGTACTTGAAAAATCTAGCAAAAAGACTAGCTGAATATAAGAATTCGAAGACATTTTGGAATAATGTTCGTGAGCTGGGTGGACGTAAACGAAATGTGGTGAATACTTTCGGAGCTGAGACACTAGCAGCACATTTTAAAACTCTTGTCGGCTGACGTTAATCACCATACTTTCTCTTACACTCTACCCAACGTTATTGTTGATGAACTGGATGGCCCAATATCTTTGTGTGAACTAGAAACAACTCTTCATAAGATGAAAAACAACAAATCACCTGGCATAGATGGAATTCCAGTACAATTCTACAAAAATAGTACCGATCAATTAAGGAATTATCTTCTGCTATACTTTAACAGATTATATATTGAATCATATGTGCCAAACAACCTCAATACCTATTCTAAACACTTTGAGGAAGATTCTTACTTCAATTCTCTACGAGAGGCTTGCCAAATGGATCGACGACAGAAACCTTCTAAGTATATTTCAAGCTGGTTTTCGCTCGTGTTTTTCAACGATGGACCATATCTTTGCATTGACAAGTATTGCTAGAAAGTCAATTGAGAAAAAGAAAAAATTATACGCTTGCTTCGTAGACTTTAAGGCAGCATTCGACAAGATAAATAGACAGGCTTTGATGTACAAACTCTCAACGCTAGGCATCTCCCGGAAATTCTTGAGAATGTACTTTAACTTTCTTGCTTCTTCTTGGTATGTAGTACTTGGGTGTTTTAATTACGCATAATCTCAATTTTTCGAAACACGCTAAGTAAAAAAGCAATGAAGCAAAACTGGCTATGAGCATAATGTGGCCTAAGTTCTTTGCAAACCAGGACATCGATCTCGCGTCAAAATACACTGTTTTCCAAGCAACAGTCAACACAAGTATGTGCTATGGCGCCCAGGTTTTTGGTTATATATTCTTCGAGGTGTTTGAAACACTGCAGAGATATTTCTTTGAACGCTTATTCAAACTGCCTAATTCAACTCCAAACTATGCCATCTATGTGGAATCTAGTATAATGTCTCTGTACATACAAAATCTGAAAGCTAGCTATGGTTATTTGATAAGGGTGATGAAAAGAAATGGAAGAAGTCTTCACAGGTCTATCATGGTAAGACTTCTGCAAACTAACGCCTATCCATTTAAGGAATGGAATGAAATGGCCCATTCCCATGAAGCTCATCTATCACTAACGGAGTCGAACATTGATGAATGGCAGGGTATGTTTGCAGATGGCATTGCAAATATAGATGAGAAGATTTACACCCAGCGTCTATCCAGAGCAACTTCTACATCGTGCAGGAAAACATACAGGAACCGCAATCACCAGTTGTCTTCAAAATCTAACTATTTCAGCAACGAATCATCTGTTGAAGTTATTAGCTACATTCTAAGAGCACGTATGCCTCATCGAGCTGACCTACCTTAATCTTTGCAACAGACGAGAAAATAAAGATATAAACCATTTTATTGCCATTTGTCCTATACTGCAGGAAATCCGCCGGTTATATTTTGATGAGAGTAACCTTTCTCCAAGTCGACTTTATTATATACTTAACGGAGCTCTAGGATGGTCTACTTTATATAAGTCCTGCAAACACGCCTTAACTTTTCGCAAAAGTTTCAAAGCTTAAAACCTTTACTACAACCAGTCACTTTAAAATTGAAAAATTGTAAAATTTTTGTTTCAAATCATTGCAAAATTGTAAAACTTTTTATGTTTAAATTCATTTCAAAATCTTTTTGTGTTTCAAATCATTTCAAAATTGATAACCTTTTGTGTTTCAAATCATATTAAAATTATGTTAAAGCTATCATATCATCATATCAGGCAGACGGCAGAAAAGCCATGTTCTTATTCTTAAGCCAAGAAATATTGCTTAAAATGTTTTTGTGTTATAAAGAATCTATATATCTACTACTGTATTTGTTTCATTTGAAACTCAAAAAAATGTCTTAAAATATTGTGGTACTTTTCTATATTATGTTCCAAAGCTGATATAGTGATTCCATAAACATAAACAATAAATTTTCACATATTATTTAGATTTCAATCTTCTTAGGTATTGTGAAGGGTAATTACGAGAGAGAAGCCGCACCACTTTAAATTCATGTTTGCAAGGAATGGCGCTAAGCTGTATGTATAGATTTTTGTTTACATAAATTCAAGCACAAAAGGGAGTTACTTTTGTAAATGATATTGAAACTTCTTTCGTTTTATTTGGATAAAAAAGTTGAGTATAATCTTAAAAGTAGAAAAGTATAATATAAAACTTATAATATTCCCATGAAGACGAACGATTAGGGCGACACTTTAAGCATAGCGATAGTACTTGTTAGATTTGTCTCTGCTTAGTTTAATAATAATATGTATATTCTCTTTTTTACTACTTGTTTTGTATCTTATCCTACTCCACACTATAAAATCGTGCGCGTAATTTCAACGCCACCACCAGGATAGCATTCGCAACATAAAATCACGCTCCATGATCAAAGGGCACGGTAGTGCCCAGCCAAGTTCTTGCACTTCACCCTTTTTAGAGGAACAAACTCATGCTATTTTTGACCCCTCCCTATCTTCAGTACCAATAAAGTCAGAAACTTAAAATTCCGAATATTTTCTAAGCTAGTCAGGCACAGGCGCAGGCGCCTCACCAAATTTCAATTTTCTAGCATAAGCGGTTCCTGAGATATAAGGCCTCAAAAATCACAAAAACCGTAACTGACTGACTCACTGACTGACCGATCATCAAAATTATGGAGCACTTTCCGACATCGTAGAATCTTGTAATTATGAAAAACGGTAGATCTTGTCATGCAAGCAGAGGAATAAATCGAAAATTTGAGGTTTTCCATTTAGGGGGTGTGGTATCCGCCCACTTTCTGAGAAAATGTTTAATTTATATAGAGCATCTCCGAATGCTGTAGAATGATGAAATTTGGTAGAGCGGTAGCTTAATGTAAATTCAAAGCGAAAAGTAGAAAATCTAAGGTTTTTCATTCGAAGTACATACTTTATATTCTGACATTTATGATGCATATTTCTTTCAAAACTAAAACGAACTTAGTTTATATTTCATTATTTTTTTATAAAGTACCTACACTGTCAATTTCGGTAATGTCAGATGAAAATTATTTTAGATTTTTGGGTTTGGTATTGTGGCTGCGCAACAAAATTATAGAGACAGCGATTGACTGCATGCAGCCCTAAAGTGAATCAGCCAACATTAGAACCTGTGAAATGGAAATTCGCTATATGCAAAAAAGCTGCACATCTCATTCTGTCATTAGGAAGTTAACTTACCAACATCAGCCGGATGGATATTTCTCCCAAAAAATGTTATTTAACTAACACTTCCAATTCTGGTGAAATCGGAAGGTTTTTAATTAGGTCTTAGATGTTTGGGTTTTCAACCAAGAACCAAACTGTTGTCTTGTCAAACCTATACCTGATGGAGTAAAATTCTCCATCATCTCTTCAAAAGGATACGCTCGAGACTTAAGACATTGCTCTTTTCTGCTCATAGCTGAGTCTTCAAACATATCGAAATCTTCGTCTTTCGAAAACACTTTATATTATTTTATTTACTTTAAAAAATAATTAGCTCACTAAAAGTTAAAGTAGCCATTTTGTGATTTTAACTTAAGTAAAATGTTAAGAGATAATAGTTATAACTTGGTAACTTACTAAAATGGCCTTTGCATTTTACTAAATTGCTTAAAATTTTGCGCACTACACTTTCAATTTATTAGGTTTTAACTCAACAACAAATAAGAGACCGAAAACAAGCCTCGACAAAAAGAAATTGTTAAATAGAAAATTGAGCTGGTTATTGAACTAATTCTGTTGCAAAATTCTAGGAATCTTACTTTTATAAAACAAAAAAAAAAGAATATTTGGTACAGTTCATTTAAAAATACAAAACGTGCTCAAAAGGGCTAAGTCTTATAATTCCTTATTTAAGCTTCATCTCCTTCAATGATAGCCATATTATTAAGGATTTGTATTTTTGTTTTTCACGACACTTAAAATTGAGTTTTGTAAAATCCCGGTAACTCTCACGTAGTTACCCTACCTGCTTGTAATATCTTTAACTACTCGTAAGAATTTCTTCCTTTGATTTGCAACGGCAACTTCAATCACACAAGCCTCTCCCTATTTTTACTGGCCACATATAAAACATAGAGAACAATTTGTATCGTTTATCTCTTGACAACCCTCAAAATCTGATAAGTATAACCGCAAATAAATGGCACACTGCCACCCGTCACCCCTACTATATGACCATCTTCACATCCTATCCAAACGTGTGTGCCGTCCATGTTACTACTATTTGATGATCAGTTTAAATATACCTTTCAAGAAATATTAAATTTCAATTACAGTTTACAAAAGTTATTAATCGCAATACGCAGACAATTATCTCGAAGATGACTATCATTTGGTACAAGCGAATCCTTCATCGGCGCGTGCCACCGCTAAGGACGAATCAGTAGATAAAATGATGCACACGAAGTAATTTCGTCCTTTCGTACAGACTATCTGGTAAGCTACTTATTAATTGAGTGCTAAGAGTGGGACGGATGATGGGAAAAGTATTTCACTTTTATTTTTCCCACAACAGGTGTGTTCTTTTTACGAAGGGAACAGGTCAGTAACGGGAATGACGCAGTATGAACGAAACGTAATACGGTCTTGTCGACGTCATGGGAATCTTGTCTTTTTGACGTTGTTACTTGCACAACGAATTCGGCAAAAATGTTCTAATTAAAAAAAATATATTCGTTTGCATGCTTCGTGTGAATTTGAAGCGATTCTCACAGGACGCTGTGATTTACTCTAAGCAAGGAGATCAAATTTCGCCAGAAATGAATCCGATCATCTTTTTTTTCTATAAGCAAGCCACTTAAATTACAAATCTTCTTGGGAGGTTTTAACCTGTTTATGTTACGGAATATTGTTACGCGTGTAATTAATTAAGTTAAGGAGATTGTTTTGATATGTTATACGAAGCTAGTTGACTTCATTAAGCTGTAGGTAATTCATACCTGGGAACATAAATATCATTGTATTAGATACCGTTATAGGTACATAAGTATAAGCATTTCAAATAAAAAGCATTACTGACTCGTATGCACTTGTACTTACTTACAATAAATTATATTTAGGTCTTTATAAAAAAAAAAAAAATAAATTTGGTGGTGCAACAGCTCGAAGTGAACCAGGACCTAGTGACTTACAACTCTCAACCATTCCTGTGTGCGTGTTACCAGGAATGGAGGGGACCTACAATTTTCTGCCGATTCCGAACGGCTAATGAGCAGCACTTTCCATGACAAGAGATACTCTTGGAGGATTTGTCAATTCCTCGCAAGAGGCAGTACACCCCTGAAAAAAACTTTCTTGCAGCGGCTGAGAATCGAACTCGAGACCTTCCGCATGACAGTCCAACGCACTAACCATTATGCCAAGGGGTACTAGGTCTTTAACCAAGGCCAAATGCAATAAAATGGTTAGGAAGGGGTGAGGTTTTAAAAACATTTAAGAACCCAATTTATAATACATATACCGTATTGAATTATATGCTAAAATAGTTGTAACTTTTATATTTTAATGATTAGCCTGAGCTTTTTTATATTGATTTGTAAGTGTTATGCTTAATAATATTTTGATACGGAACATACAAGTTAACGTAGCACCATCATATTCTCCAATCAACATCATAAAATCATTCCCACAGAAAATGATGGCACATATTGCCTTCCCATTTAATTGCACTAAGGACATCCAATAAATCTGACATTTTCTTTTTACCTTGCCCATTCACGATGCATTATTAATTTTAAATTCAGTTTTGGAAAACAAAATACAAAACCACCATTTAATATTGATTTTTTTTAAAGTTCTTTGTTTGTCAATTCCTTGCAAGAGGCAGTACACCCATGAAAAGCTTTTTTGCAGCGTCTGAGAATCAAACGCAAGACCTTCTGCATGACAGTCCAACGCACTAACCATTATGCCAAGGGTACTGCCTCCCATAGGTAGGTATGTATAGAAATACCGACCACTGGTATTCCTGTGACCCAATTAACAACACCATCTACACTGAGCCAAGCTAGGCAGAAAGTATGAATTTATGCAAACAAAGCTCAAAAATCGTTTTATTCTTAAAGTAATTTTTTTATATATGTAGGAAATATCTTTAAAATTTTTAAAGAACAAAATTCGGGATGCCAATTTTAAGTATTTATATATATAAATTTTAGGAAATAATTTCAAAAAATAATCGTTCACACTTTTTGGAAGTATCAAAGGGCACGGTAATGCCAAGTTCTGGCACAGAAACAAACTCAGGCGACTTTTGACCCCTCCCTATCTTCACTACCAATGAAGTCAGAAACTTAAAATTCCGAATATTTGCTAAACTAGTCAAGCACAGGCGCCACACCAAATTTCAATTTTCTAGCGTAAGCGGTTCCTGAGATATAAGGCCTCAAAAATCACAAAAACCGTAACTGTTTAGGGCTGAAAACACACCGGATCAAACAACCGGATTCGATAGTCAAAAAAACATTTTTTATTTGAACACACACCAAGCGAAACAGAATAAAACAAAACAAAACGTTTTGTGTTTTTGTTTCGTTTGGTGTACATTGAAATGAAACAAAATACGAACTATCGTAAAAGCTTAACTCCGGCTGAAAGATTATAACTCTACGGCAAGTAAATACAAATAACAATTTTGTGTTTACAAAACAGACATTATGGTGTTATTTACGAGTATAAGAAAAGAGAAAACCTTTTAATCTTGCCAATCTGAGATGTCATAGTCAGGAGAAACAATCCACAGCTTATCAATAGTAAGTTTATTGGCATGTTCCTTATATTTATAAATATAGATAGGGCTTCTTGCCTCAATTAAAAAAAATGAACTTTTCTCCATCTACGTTCATATTTATTTAAAATTTTCGCACAGAGTAAACGTAGAAGCAAATAATTCAAAGGGAATCAAAATTTCGTTTTGCAAAAAACAATAAATGAAACATGATTTCTGTTTTGCTTTTGTTTTTATGTTTTGTTTCATTGGTGTACGTTGCGCCACAAGAAAGTATGCAATTATCGTCAACGACCCTTGTTCGAAACAGTTTTGTTGCATTCGGCGTATGGCTCGTATACAATAGCATGTATTTTCGACAACCACCATCGAAACACTTCAAAACAAAAACGTGTCTTTTGTTTCGTTTTCCTTAATTGTTTAGTCTCATAAGAAACAATGTTCTCTTGTTTCACGAAACAAAAAACACGTTTTGCTTTATCCGGTGTGTTTTCAGCCTGACTGACTGACAGATAATCAAAATTATGGAGCACTTCCCGACATCGTAGAATCTTGTATTTTGCACAACGGTAGGTCTTGTCATGCAAGCAGAGTAAAAAATCGAAAATTTGAGGTTTTCCATTCAGGAGGCGTGGTATCCGCTCACTTTCTCCGAATTGGTGTTGTTTGAATGAAGCACTTCCGACTGCTCTATAAAACAATGAAATTTAGTAAAGTGGCAGGGTTTAAATTGCATACTAAAAAAAAAATATATAATTTGAGGTTTTCCATTCAGGGACGTGGTATCCGCCCACTTCCTCAGAACTGATGTAAATTATATGACACACTTCCGAAAATCTAAGATTTTTCATTCGAAGTGTCTTTTTAGTATCATTCTGACACTATACATGCATCTTAAAAATTCATGACTTTTCTTAAAAATAGAGTGCTCGATTTGGTACTCTATGTAATGTTAATGTTAACATAAATGAAAAAAGGAAACATTTGCATACCTACCTGAAAAGATTATGAGTTTACATAAAAAAAACTCTAAGCTGTGATGTGAACTATAATCAAACCACTAATTATGTTTTCTTGGCAAGTTTTTTTTTTATGTCCAATTCGGAAAGTTTTAAAAACTTGACCAGTGAACCCATCAAATTTTAGTCAGTAATCATTAAATAACAAAATGTTTCTAATACATTGTAGCTGTATCAATATTATTCTAGTTTAAATATTCGGTATCAAACCTTCATGAAGTAAGAACTTGCCATACTTTTAGATCTCAGTACTTTTCACGGCTGACTTGTTACACAAAGGTTTTTGTTTAGAAGAACTTTGCTCTGTTTTTTAACTTTTATTTTTTTGGTCTGATTGATTTTTCAATTTTTTTTTTCAAATAACCCAAAAAATAATTTTTTTATACACAATATTATTTTGAACATAATAAGGGGGCTCCTGTTAAAAAACTTTGGTTAAAATCGTTCGAGACGTTAATGAGATAGTCGGAAAACAAAAAGATCTTTCTACGGCAGGTACCGTTAATAACATTTTTTCTAAAATTTTGTTTTACCAAAATGTATTCCAAAATGTATTTTTTCTTATCAAAATCGTTAGAGCCGTTTTTGAGATAGATCAGATTTTGCATTACGGGTGTATGTGGGTGCCGTTAGTTTTGGACATACAGACAGACAGACGGAATCGCCGGGCCCACTTTATTCGTCTTTGCTACAATCGTAATGTCAACTTTGATCAAAATCTCGAGTTCGATTTTTTTTCCAAATGCAGAACTTGCCCTATTGTACCTACATAATATATCGCAAGTAAAAACAGCCTGGCCTACCAAAGGAAATTAAGATAAGAACTCGTAAAGGTCAATAACTCGAATATTCTTAGACAATAATGCACTAAAAAACACAATTAAAAACTAATTATAACCCTGAAAGTCCACCGTTGAGAAAGAAAATAAGTTTTAAACAAGGGTGGTTTGATTTTGATTGCTTTAGAACAAGTGATAAATCGTTCAAATTCTTGAGGCTTTTTCGGATATAGGTACATCTCTTACGAATTCAAGGCGTTGTATTCTCGGGGTAATTTTGGTCTAACGTCAAATTAGCGTCTTTGGTACCACAGTTACCTACCGTACAAACACTATAGATACATAATAGATATTAACGAAATACCTTCTAAGTTTTTTAAGTTATCTCTTAAACATTATTAATAAAGGTATGGGGACGTCAAAAATGAACAATCTTACTCCAAAAACTTCTGTTTTGGTCTTAATGTATTTTATTTATTTATTTTTACTTGCGATATAGGTATCTACTATATAGGGCAAGTTCTGCATTTGGAAAAAAAATCGATCTCGATTTTTGATCAAATTTGACCTTACGATGATAGCACCGTATTTTTGATTTTTGAATTTCTCATCAACGGCTCTAACGATTTTAACCAAATTTTTAAGCAGGAGCTTCCCAAAGTTTAAAATAATATCGTATATAAAAATATTCGAAAAAAAAATTATTTTTGGGTTTTTCTTCAAAACGTGTGAACGATTATACACGTTTGTATAAACGATTGTACATATATACATAAATACTTAAAATTGGCGAAAAATTTTAAAGAAATTTCTTATATAAAAATTTACTTTATTAATAAAACGATTTTTGAGCTTTATTTGCATAAATTCATACTTTTCTAGAAATCAGACATGAACATTTTCATCTCATTAAGTCCATGTTTTATATTTATAAAACGTATTTTAAATTTCAAAGTACTTACTTTTACATAAGAGCAGGTTCGTGCGATACATTTGTGCATTTTATTTTTTGTTCTTTTGAAAAGTGATATTATTTGATTTCTTTTATAGATATTTTTTTTTTAAATTGCACATTCAAAATATTTAAGTTTAGTATAGTATACTAATAAGTTAGTACTAAAGTGTTTCTATAGGCTTCGCTTAAAAAAATAGCAAAACTGATTGAATTCATATCATCAATAGAAGATATAGAAAATGAATAATACGTATCTTATGAAGAAATTTCAAGAATCACAATCATTCGTGTCTTAACTCCTTTCTTTTAATAGAACACATCGAACGTATATATGTAGTCACTTACCGCAAAACGCTGACGTCCTCGTATTGAATTACCGCATTGTCAGTATTGACAGAGGAACTTTTCGATATACGTTTCCGGGGGAAATTTGCCGTTGCTGTTAGCTGTCGCTTGTCAGATCGATTCCACGAAAATGCATTCTTATTACTCAGTAGCCCTTAAATAAGTAAAGTAGGTAGGCTTGTAATGTAGATATGACTTTGTTTTAAGTAGGTTTGACTCCGTAGTGCTCCAAACTGCTTACGATCAAGAATTATCCCTTCCAAGGCCCTTCTCAGACGTGTCGATGCACAATATCGAGAACACCACCATTCTTTAGTGTTCGTCACCATTTCGTACACCGGGTCTCATTATCGAATTGGTATTGGTTGAAACATGACTACTGGTTGCTTTCTACCCCCGAACCCGGTGTGTCCAATGAATGTGTCGTGTAGTATACAAAAAACCTGCTTTGACTTCAATATTCTTTAACTTGCAACAGAAGCAGCAAATAATAGAAAGAATACAAAAAAATGTTAAAGGGAGAGTAAAAAATACACAACAACAAAAGACACATAAATATCGGAAAACAAGGAGACAACCCAACCTACTGCTATAATTGCTATCACTTCATGTGTGAGTCGACCAATTCGGGCATGGGGGTAAGGGATGATTTTGGAACAAACGACAGACAGACTAACCACAAATAAGGGACAAACAACTTTTTGCAGTATATTCAGTTCACTGTTCGTATCGAATCCGACTACGGGCTACAACGACAAAGTCGACAAGGCATTCAGACTTTAGAAGCTTGCAATCGACACCATCAGCTAAGAGCCAAGACAGTTGACGTTTTGTTCTCCATGTTAAAGGTTCATATTCGTTAGGATGTCTATGTATCGGTTGTTATTATACCTCATCGGGATTCGGTTTAATTAATTAATTAAATAAAAATTGGACCGACTTTAACGATTTAAATAAAAACTGGTCCTTCGATCGTGAGTGAAATTTCAAACTAGTGAATATTTCTTAAAATTGGTCCTTAAAGGATAAAGGTACCCATCCAAATAAGAGAGTTATACAGAATTAAAAAAAGAGGTTCTTGTAAACCCGAGTGAAATAAAAAAAAATAAAAATATAATATATATTACACAACAACAATTTACTTAACAGTATTGTGAGTGAAAAGGATTAATTAATAAAATGTCAAATTTAGCTCTAAAATGGTGAGTTGGATATACTCTTATAGGTTAGATTGCGTATGCATGTCCGCAATTTTTAATAATTTAAAGATCTTGTTTTTTTTTTAAATGTCTGCTTTTTAAACTTCATTGATTGAATACAAAATAAACCAAGAAAATCGACAGTAGGTATGAGAACTAAGCGCTAAGCTCCTGAACGGTGTGAAATATTTCAATATTTCTTTATTTAGATACCTAGAACTTTTGTAAACCCAAACGTTATTAATGCCTTGCTGAACCAAGCATGCTCTGAGTTGTTTTTGAAACACACCTGAATCCTGAACACTTAGCTGTCAACTTTCTTTTTTTTAAATTCATCTGTCAAATGCTTGTGTTAAGCATTTAACTCTGTCTGCTCAGTTATCTTATTCTGGGCTCTTAGGAACACGCTCAGCAAGAAAAAAAAAACACGTATTCGAAGATCTGAACACTGAACTAAAAAAGAAACACAATTTATTTTTTGACAACTCAGGCTCTGCCTTGGACTAAAAAAGAAAAACATACCCTTTAACTATCCAGAAGTCTCAGAGTAAAAACAAAACCGAAAAGATGATAATTCCGGAAACCATAGACCCGAACGATCTACTCATATAATTATATAAAATTATGGATAATAATAGCAAATAATAAATAGACATGGACTAAGAATGGAGCCTTGGGCTACACCAGCATTTATTTATTTGTGACTTTAAACTATTAATAAAAAACCCTGTATTGAATAATAAGAAAGGTAATTAACTACTCATTCATCAAGTGATACACCGGTACGAAAAGTACAAAATTTCGATAAAAGAACTTTTATAATAACAACTCTATCAAATGCTTTAGAAATACATAATGTATCTACAAATAAGTATATTAGCAATAATCTTAATTTACCGATGTATAGATTGATACCACTTTTCGGTGAAATATGCCATCAAATCCTATCGAAGTGGTCATTTTGGTACGAAAGTTATAATCCAAATTATTTCGTTCGTCAAAGTATTACTCTTACCTTTACGGTTAAAGTAACTAGTTGGGTCCGTTTTAGGTACTATTATTGATATTTGGGTTCAGTCTACACATCCAAGAACATTGGGAAAAGGATTATTTCTTAAGCTGGCGAAACTAAACTTTATATATTCGCAATAAACTTTGGAAAATTTTGTGTTATTATTTGGAAATAACGGTTATGCATTAAGAGGCTTTCTTGAAATGTAGACCGTATCATCCGAAAATGGCCTTGGAAAACGTCGTCTGGATTTTCCTTGTTCATTTTAAGGAAATTCGTATTTTTCGGAATATGCCAAAACATCATTCTGCAGGTTCTCATATTCAAAAATATTTTCCTTCGTCTTCGGTTTTTTAATTTTTTTATTTTTTACCAATTTTTGTCCCATGTTTTCAAAATCAGTTTCTTCCGAAAGACTAAGGACAAGAGCTAATTTTGTTTTTACCAGCCATTTTTACTTGCGATATACGATAGGTACTACGACCCAAACGCAAAATAGTTGGCCTACTCATCAATTAACAAATTAACATTTTTTATGTGCCTATATTTTCTGGTCCCCAAGCAGTTGTTTTTTAATTTTTTTTTTGTCGATGTAATAAATTACATTTAATAGGTAAATTAGACCAAACAGAACTAAATTCGAGAAAGCACATATGGCTCCAGTTTGCATTCCCTCAAACAAAGATAGAGCATAATAGTTGGACTACTCTCTCTGGGATGCAAAATAGTTGGCCTATGAAGATTTAAATAGATTTTAAGTTAACCGTTATTAAAAAAATGACATGCACTTGTTTTGTTGTTTATTGATCTCTTGTTTTTTATGCAAGCCAGCAACAATTTAATGTCAACCATGGTGCGTGGCGTTGCATTATCAAGAGGCCTTATAGTACGGGAGGTAGCGCTGCAATTTTTTTAGGAATTTTATGCCGAATGAATTTTACTTTAAACAGTTGTTTAATGTTCGAAATTCAGTAAAGTGAGCGTCAGTTGTCGCACTTGTGGTGGAGCTAAAGGAGACAGCATGCAAAAGTCATTGGAAAAAAATTTGCTCCGATGAATTTTATACCAAGCGAAACTGTATTAAATTATTGTTTTAATCATATTTCTTCAAAAAATTATCGTCAGCTGTATTGCCGAGGGGGGGTTCAATGTCAGTCACGGGCATAAACCTCATTTAAAATTTGAAAAATAAATTTATTTTATACCTTATGAAATTTATATATCTCAATTTTTATACTTTTAAAATAATAAAGAAAATAGTCAGCTGCACTTTTGACGGGGGTAACACCGTCAGTCAGCGCGATAAACATGTCGCGCACTCAACGCATTCGAGCGTCGCATAGTATCTTTGGAACATAAACTGACGATCTTTACACCCACAAACAATCAGCTGACGACGATTTTTTGTTTCTTTAACATTTAAATTATGTTATACTTAAAATTCAATAAGTATAACATCAATTTCATATAAATAACATCACAGTTTATTTATTTATTCCGTGTAGGTTTCAAATTACATATACAGGGTGATTTGCATAAGGTGTGACAAAAAGCTAGGGCATGTAGGTTGGACTTAGACAAGAAAAAAATCGTATGGGAGGGGGGGAGTCTATTTCCCCCCGTTTAGGCGGGAGGGGCAATTTAAGAAAAAAATCACTTAAAACAGAAAAAAAATTATTAAAAAATAACGGTGATACCTACAGAAAAATGCTATAGCATTTTGAAAAGCCAGAAATACATTCTTTAATTCTGTTTTTAAATAAAGTTGTTCGAGTGAAAAGTTTTTGAAAAATTAATTTTCAAAATCGAAATTTTGAAAAAAAAATGAAAAATTTTTTTTAAACAATTTTTTTTCAAAATTTTACGTAATTAAGTATTATTTTTTTATTCAATATTCAATGCTCTTATTAGTTTTTGATCAAACACAAAAAACCGGATGTCAAAATGTTTTGCAGTTTTTGAGAAAATCAAAAATAACAAAAACTACTTTTGTTCTAAGAAAAGCCTTTTATTTTAGTTTTTTCGTTTTTGGATTCTTAGGTGAATTTACGATTGACAGGATTAACTTTCTTTTTACTATTTTTTTTTATTATCGTCTTATAAGCATACAATAATGTGACAAAGAACTGGATTAACCATATTTCACACATTTTTTAATTGAGAACACCTGCGTGAGAGCATTGGTTTAAAATTGACCAGTGCTCCAGTACTCCGTATTCTCGAAGACGTTGATGGATTCTTGAAAATATCGTATGACTGGGACACCTCTTATTGGGATACATTTCAACGTAGAGTCTTTGCGCTTCACGACTTCGACCATGAGCCATACCGTAGCAGTAATGCATATCCGTTAATCCGGTACAAGAGTAATTTGACATCGTGATATGTTGACGACTTGACATTCAAATTAGAAATAATTTGTACAACTCCGTTAGATTTTTATGCTTGGGGATTCATGAAGAACTATTTGTACGAAGTGGAAATAGAATCTTTGGAACAACTGAAACAACGGATTGAAGTGGCTGGGGTCAAATTACAGGAAAATTTATCAAGTATAAATTTATGTGCAGCAATAAGAAGGCACTATTATCTTTGCCATCTACAAAATGGGGATCATATGGAAAATTTTTTGTAATAAGCTTTAGTTAAAAAATAGTTAAAAATTATAATAAACAGTATTTATGTATTTTATCTAAAAATGCATGTATTTCTTATTTTAATTGATTTCAAGATTCAGGAACATTTTTGTTCTTATTTCGCAATTGCATTTTTCTGTCACTAGTTAGGGCGTGTAACGTTGCATTATTTAAAAAAAAAAAAAAAAACAAAGAGAAAATGTGTTAATCCAGCACTTTGTTACTTTATTGTATGCTTAAAAGACTGATAATAAAAAAAATTTACAAAAAAGTTAATCCTTTCTTTCGTAAATGCACCTAAGCCAAGCCGACCCCACCATAATAAAAAAGTGGCAGGTCAATTTTAAACCAATGCTCTCACGCAGGTGTTCTCAATGAAAAAATGTGAGAAATATTGTTAATCCAGTACTTTGTCACATTATTGTATGCTTCTAAGACGATAATTAAAAAAATAGTAAAAAGAAAGTTAATCCTTTCAATCGTAAATTCACCTAAGAATCCAAAAACGAAAAAACTAAAATAAAAGGCTTTTCTTAGAACAAAAGTAGTTTTTGTTATTTTTGATTTTCTCAATAATTGCAAAACATTTTGACATCCGGTTTTTTGTGTTTGATCAAAAACTAATAAGAGCATTGAATATTGAATAAAAAAATAATACTTAATTACGTAAAATTTTGAAAAAAAATTGTTTAAAAAAAAATTTTCATTTTTTTTTTTCAAAATTTCGATTTTGAAAATTAATTTTTCAAAAACTATTCACTCGAACAACTTTATTTAAAAACAGAATTAAAGAATGTATTTCTGGCTTTTCAAAATGCTATAGCATTTTTCTGTAGGTATCACCGTTATTTTTTAATAATTTTTTTTCTGTTTTAAGTGATTTTTTTCTTAAATTGCCCCTCCCGCCTAAACGGGGGAAATAGACTCCCCCCCTCCCATACGATTTTTTTCTTGTCTAAGTCCAACCTACATGCCCTAGCTTTTTGTCACACCTTATGCAAATCACCCTGTATATGTAATTTGAAACCTACACGGAATAAATAAATAAACTGTGATGTTATTTATATGAAATTGATGTTATACTTATTGAATTTTAAGTATAACATAATTTAAATGTTAAAGAAACAAAAAATCGTCGTCAGCTGATTGTTTGTGGGTGTAAAGATCGTCAGTTTATGTTCCAAAGATACTATGCGACGCTCGAATGCGTTGAGTGCGCGACATGTTTATCGCGCTGACTGACGGTGTTACCCCCGTCAAAAGTGCAGCTGACTATTTTCTTTATTATTTTAAAAGTATAAAAATTGAGATATATAAATTTCATAAGGTATAAAATAAATTTATTTTTCAAATTTTAAATGAGGTTTATGCCCGTGACTGACATTGAACCCCCCCTCGGCAATACAGCTGACGATAATTTTTTGAAGAAATATGATTAAAACAATAATTTAATACAGTTTCGCTTGGTATAAAATTCATCGGAGCAAATTTTTTTCCAATGACTTTTGCATGCTGTCTCCTTTAGCTCCACCGCTTTCGGAGCAGCTGACGTTCAGATCTGTTATGTGTTAGGGGAAAACTATTATTGTTATGATTTTCAGCCGGGATGAAATGACTTCGTCAACTATAGCGCTACCTCCCGTACTATTAGGGAATCCATAAATAAAGCCTTCGAAACGGGATTATAGAGCTATAAAATCGCAAAACAATTCAATTTACCGCGCTCATCAATTCGAAACATTATCTCAAAGTTCAAAAATAGTGGAAATGTGGAGATCGGTAAAAAAACGGGACGCCCACTAATTGCAAAACTTCGAGATTGCCGAGTTTAAACAAAAATAATAAAAGAAAATCGACGTCAAACGGCCGCTGCAATAACTGTTCAATGGAGGGAAAGAATAAAAAAAAGTGTTTTGGTCGACACTCGCAAACGGACTATGAAAAAAATTGGATACAAATTTTAAAAGGTTTGCTTTAGATTTATTTAAATTAGAGCAATTTCAATTCGTTAAAAACATAGGCCAAAGAAAAACCACTTTTAACACCTAAACAAAAGAAAAAGCGGCTAGAGTGGGCCAAACAACGTAAAACCTGGACTTTAAGTCAATGGCGGTCCGTTATTTGGAGTGATGAGTCCAGGTTTGAAGTTTGCGTGGGCGACGAACGAAAACGAGTCATTAGAAATTCAAAAGAGGTTTTTCACAAAGATTGCCTTAAAAAAACGGTCAAGTTTCCAGCATCTCTAATGATATGAGGATACGTGTCGGGGCGGGGTTGGGCAATTTGCATTTTGTAAATGGAAGTGTCAATGCTGCCAGGTACAGGGATATTCTGGAAAATGAGCTTCTCCCATCAATACCACGACTTCAAGCTAGTGATCGAGACTATATTTTCCAACAGGATGGAGCTTCTTACCATACAGCAAGGTCTAAAATGGCGTGGCTATCTGATGAAGCTATTCCTTTACTGGAATGGCCTTCCAGCAGCCCTGACCTTTCACCAATTGAAACTGTCTGGCATAAAATGAAACAAAAACCGCGAAAAGAACCATGCCGGACCTCTTCAAGACCTTAAAGCTAAAATCATAAATATTTGGCAATCTTTTGGCACCGAAGAATGTCAAAAATTAGTTGACACAATGCCACGACGCATAGAAGCAGTTATCAAGGCCAAAGGCGACGTAACACCATGGTAAAATAAAAATTAAGACCCATAGGCCAACTATTTTGCGCTTAAAAAAAAGTATCAATCGTTATTTTATTTTGTATTATTGCTCTATATCGTTATTTAATTGAAGTCATTTTGTTTTTGTTACTTATTCCTATTCAAAATAAATATATCTTAAGAAAAATATCAAAATATTGATTTTATTTCCGATGGAATTTAAGAATCAGAAGATTTTTGTTTTTTATCATAGGTAGTCCAACTATTTTGCGTTTGGGCTCGTATAGGGCAAGTTCTGCATTTGGAAAAAAAATCGAACTCGAGATTTTGATCAAAGTTGACATTACGATGATAGCGAAGACGAAAAAAGTGGGTCCGACAATTCCGTCTGTCTGTCTGTCTGTCTGTATGTCTGTACTTCGATCTAGAGCCTAAGCCACTGGACCTATTTTCTTCAAACTCGGTAGTTATGGGTCTTCGGTGATTCCCTAGAGGGGAAATTTTTTTTTAGCTCTAAACCTAACGGTACCCCCATACACCCGTAATGCAAAATGTTATTTATCTCGAAAACGGCTCTAACGATTTTGATAAAAAAAAATTAGGTGTGATATTATGGACATGGGCTACGTTTTGGTAAAAAAAAAATTTGAGGCAAAATGTTATTAACGGTACCTGTCATTTTTTGATTTTCGACTTTCTCATTAACGGCTCTAACGATTTTAACCAAAAATTTTCAGCAGGAGTCCCCCTAAGTTTAAAATAATATTGTATATTAAAATATTCGAAAAATTATTTGTTGGGTTTTTTTGAAAAAAATTTTTTTTTTGAAAAATCAATATTTTCAAAACCTATGAACGATTATTTTTTGAAATTATTTCCTAAAATCAATATTATTAAATACTTAAAATTCGCATCCCACATTTTTTTCTTGAAAAATTTTAAAGAAATTTCTTATATAAAAAATTTATTTATTTAATAATAAAACGATTTTTTAAAGTTTGTTTGCATAAATTCATACTTTTCCAGAAATCAGACGGCAATTTCATTTTAAATTCATGTTTTATATTTTTAAAATGTATCTTAAATTCCAAAGTACTTTTACATAAGAGCAAGTTCGTGCGATCCAGTCGTGCATTTTATTAAAATAACATAAAAAACCAAATAAAAGTTCCTGACAAATAATAATTAATATTTATTGTTTGTATCTGACTTTTTCTATGCTAGCTATTTTGGCAATTATGAACTCATTTTGAACAAAGTATGATGACTGCACACATGCTGTTGCAATTGTTTTCATAAATGCATTTGAAGCATGTTTTACGCAGGGTTGGGGCAACAAACATTGCAATTACGAACTCAGCCTCTATTTAAAGAAGTTAGTTGCTCTCGATAACACAAAAAACATATCGATCAAAGCAGACAAAATAATCTACCTTTTCCAAAAGTTTTATGCGTCATAAATTCAATAAATTGTTAGTTTAAAAAAAAATAAAAGAGCTCGTGTTCCCCTCCGTAGTCCGTGCCGAAACCTGGAGTTTTTGCCGTCCTTGGCGAATTGTATAATTGTGAATAAATGGAAAACCGTACCAATTAACATTTATGGTTTTATTTAATACCTATTTAACATACTAGTTTACACAATTTGCAAATTAAAATTCGGCTCTGAATGATGTCTTTCTCATTACTTTTTCGTGTGATATGTCATATAGGCAGATTGCGGAAAAAAAAACAAATAAATAGAAATGGAGATCGACACGCCTTTGACAGTTCAGGGCTCCAGTGTGTTTCATAAATAAATCAAACTCTACTCAGAGCGTATTTGACATGCTTAAGCTCTGCTCAAAGTTAAAAAACGGTTTTTTTTTGTAAACTTAAGTATCGAGAGGCCGTTGTTAAATTTGCTTACGGTTCAAGTAAGAGTTGTAGCTTAACACTTAATGATCAACAAGGAGTTGAAATCAATACCCGTCGGTAAACATCGATCAACATTTGGGTCTTAAAGAGGTACGACAGCATCTAACTGATGAGCCCACTATCGTGATTGAGCGATACACATTACAGGGTCACAAACTATCAATTTCTAATTTTCTTCATTTTCCTTATATATAATGTGCATACAATGGATATTGCGCTATAATATCCTTTTGAACTTCCTTGTCAATTGTAGTCGTTAATTTTACTTCAAGTTGCGGGCAATCATTAAACATCACATTCTTTTGTATCACAAATAAATCCAAAATTTTGGAGGTTAAATAATATAAATAAAAAATACTTTGCAAGATGCTCATAGAGAAAAGATCGTAAAAAAGAAAATCAAATCTTAATTTTCATTTTGGATCGATTATTTATAAAGATTTTTTAGATTGCTCACGGCGCGGAGCGCGGCGGCTGCGGGCGTGGCGGTAACTTCGGCTCATTGAAATGGATTAAATGAAATCTACTTGAATATTCATTTTTGTGCCAATATATATAGAGTTCTTGTATACCTAATGCTTCAAATAATGGTTCCTTAAAACGGTTTATCTGGAAATACTGTCACAATTTATTTAAATATACCAAACAGATTGAAAAGTCCATTGATTTTAAATAGATAAAGTTTTTCGGAACTTACGCGGTAAGCTTTTTGAAAAAATAAGACTATCACCGACCCAAAATCAGTCCGTAAAATGTTTCTTAAGCTAAGTGTACACGATTGGTAGATCTTACAATATTGTCAGTGAAAAACATAAATACTGAAATACTGATAGAGTTGTTACTCATGTTCTTGACAATATATAAACATATAAATTCCATTTCAAATAAAGCTAATTCAATTCTTGGTTGGATAAAAAGAGAGTCGAAACAATTATCCGACCCTTTCGTGACAAAGCAGCTTTTTATATCTTTTGTTCGACCCATTCTAGAATACGCTTGTCAGGTTTGGTCACCTCATTACGAATGTCATAAAAATAGACTAGAACAGGTGCAAAAAAGATTCATTACGTTTGGCCTCAGGGGACTTGGCTGGGATAATCCTTATGATCTTCCACCTTATAATAACAGACTTAGACTTATTGATTTACCTAGTCTCGAGAACAGACATTCTTATTTATGTTTCGTTTTCATTGTAAAATTAATTAACGGTAACATAGACTGTTTGCACCTTCTGTCTCGTATTAATTTTAATATTCCTCAAAGAACTTTGAGGAACATACCGGAGAGTATAATTATTTCAAACTATCGTACCAATTATGAAAAATTTTCTCCATTAAATAAAATGTCTAAACTATTTAATATTTACAATCTTAAATATAACAATTTGTTTGATAAAACAATAATTAATTTATGTCAAATAAAACAACATTTTTCCATGAAATTGTTTAAGAATCTTAATGAACACCTTTGTAAGAAATTTTTGTAAAACTAGCAATTTAGTTATGTATGTAAATAAATACATATTGTCAGTTCTGTCAATGTTTGACAATGAGTATCATAATACCAAATTGTCAGTTCACACGGTTGGCAGATTTTGTGTTTTATTCCCAAAGTCTGACAATTTTAGCTGTACATTTTTCGTAACTCTTTGTACATGCAGGATCAGAAGTGGAAAAAAATTGTTGCATTTTTTAAGAAGATCTTAGAATTTCGCTGCGTTATGGCTACGTCGAATATATAATCCACCAAAAATTATCGTTATCAGATAAATACCGACTATGGAAATATTTTTAGTTTGTTTGAAGCAAGTGCCACTGATGAATAATGGCATGAGTGGAATATTTAGCTTGGCCAACAAAAGATTATAAATCACCCATGGTTGGTTTTTATATCTTAGACACTTACTTTAAAACGTGCCAACGCTAGGTCTTGTTCGTATGTGTACCTGAATTACTATGTTTAAGCTTAAATACCTTGCTAATTGATGATATCTGCGAATCCGACATCGTATATATCAGTTTTGAGTTAAAATCATTTAAGACTTTTGATTTATATTTTTGTTCAGTCAAATATGAGTTGCCAGGGCTACCTTTAGAAAGATGCACTAAAAAGAGGATTTACACGAACTTGCTCTTATGTAATAGACTGAGAATTTTAAAAATGAATTTTATTAGAGAAAACTGTTCATAAGCATAAAATTCATTTTTTAAACTATTTTAATAGTAAAAGACAAATACCGAATGTGATGTGATTTCTGGAGCAAATATGTATAAATGTATAAAATTATAAGATTTTTAAAAAGAAAAATACGACTTTTGAAAACCATTTCTTACCATATTTTGGCATATTGGTCAGTACAGATATTCAGCAGTGTTGCCGCAAGTCGAAAAAAGAGTCGCTAGATCGACCTTAATAATCCGCAAGATATGCTA
The DNA here is from genome assembly GCA_963931855.1 of Philhelius festivus. Taxonomy (NCBI): domain Eukaryota; kingdom Metazoa; phylum Arthropoda; class Insecta; order Diptera; family Syrphidae; genus Philhelius; species Philhelius festivus. The sequence goes on from OZ007555.1 coordinate 81,737,546, forward strand.
AAATTTTGAAAAAAAGTCACTAGAAAAAATTTTCAGTACACATATCAAAAAAACATATTCAGTTATAACAAAAAATTTATTTTGTATAGTAAAGAAAAACTTATAAACATTAAGTTAATGTAAAAAATCTTAAAAAAAAAATAATTCAGTCTAGAAAAAATAACTGCTTTTCATTATTTAAATTAAAAGTAAGGAAATTTTAATAATAACTTCAAATACCTATTATAAAAATAATCAATCACAAATAACTATAGCCACTATGGCATCTTCATCAATTTCATTGACTTCAATATCTAAAGCATTATTGAAATTATTTTTTGAAAACAAGTACATATTACTAACAAATAACAACAAATAGTTAAGTTTACTCCCGAAATCTCCACTTCGGCCGACTCGACAAAGCCAAACAAAAACAATTACAGTTAAAATTGTACACAAAATAAATCATAGAAACGAAATGACTAGTTTGTAAAACATATACCTGCTCACTTGGAATCACACTCGTTTCGGTCTTCTTTTGTATGGTGTAGTTTCAAATTCAGTTCAGTGGTCGTGGTAAAAAAAGAGTCGATCGAATATCATTTCATAAGTGCCAAACTCGATTGCCAGGGATGTAACTTCACCAGGGGCGTAATATTTAAAAAAAATATGTTCTTGCAAAAAGTCACTAGAAAACTAACTAGAATTATCTAGTGACAAAAAATAATTTTTTGTCTCTAAATTTTTGAAAATTCCGCTAAATATAGTGACAAAGTCACTAAAACGGCAGCACTGATATTCAGGGGTGTACTGCCTCTTGCGAAAAATTGACAAATCCCATAAGAGTATCTCTAGTCATGAGAAGTGCTACTCATTAGCCGTTTGGAATTGGCAGATAATTGTAACGTTAACAATCAAACAGAGGCTAAAAAAAATGAACATGAAACCGAGCAAAAGGGCGGAAAACTATAATTCCTAAAATATTTAAGATAATTTAATGCTGTAAATTTTGTAAGATTTGTAGAAGTCTTTTTTATTAGATTGACCAATAAAAATACTAAAGGGACCTTTTATTTTCGTCCTTTAGTGAAATGTTTTTTTTTTAGGCAGTTTTGTTTGTTAACAACATATTTAGCGCGTTTTGAAAATAAGTTTCTTAAATTTTGATTCTCAAATGCCTGTAAAATTAAAAAAGAAGAGAACATTTAAGTAAGGAAAAGTTCTTTTTATTGGAATTCATTAAAACTTATTTAACAATGATAACAAAGAATACGATAGGTAAACTAAAGATCCTTTTATAAGTGTCAACAATTTTAGCGCCCAAAATTATTTAGCTCCTTTTGAAAAACAATCCTATCTATTTGATTTCATTTAGAGAAAAATAGAGCTGTTTTGAAAATTACAAGCATTGTATGAAAAATAGTACCCATTTTATTGTTAAAAACATTAAAATAGTAATAACTTCTAAACCAGCCCGTTTTGAAATACAATTTTTCCACCATTCTATAGCTCTCTTTGGTATACCACACTCCATATTTTGAAAAAAGTGCCTTTAGCACCGTTTTGATTGTTAACGTCACAATTGTAGGTTCCCTACATTCCTGGTAAAACACTCACAGGAATGGTTGCGAATTGTAAGTCAGTAGGTTTAGGCTCTCTACGAGCCGTTTTGAAATCCTATTTATTTTTGTATGGTACGTACCGTTATTCTTAGATAAAATAATTTTTTTTCTCAAATCTTGTAGATTATATTAAAGAACTTTTAATTTAAAAATGCTATCTACCAAGTTTAAAAAAAAAACTGACGAGCCGTTTAGGCTGTAGCAACAGAAAGGCAGACAGGTATAATTACGAGACCACCTTTTTTCGTCTTCTCCATTATCGTTATATTAAATCTGATCAAACTCTCGAGTTTGATTTTTTTTACGTATACATAACTTGCAATATATTGCATAAATGTATATGTCGCGAGTAAAAAGAGCCACAATTGAAATTATTCTCAAAATGAAAAAAGCCAAAACATTTTTCATAAGCTGATTGAACTTTTCGATAATTTAAGAAAAGTGGAGCCAAAACGGCAGAGCTAAAAATATAACTAAAATCCCTCACAAAGGTAGCCCTGGGTTGCGATGAATAATTTCCATTCCACAATCTACATCCAAAGAGTATACTTCATAGTGAAATATTTTCAACAAAATAATGCGGAACTATGTGGATGTAAATATTATCGTTCCAAATTATTCCCAGGTAATTGCCGCAAATTGTAATTGAGTGGTAAAAATTTAGTTTGATTCTAAAAATTATTATTAGATTTTAACTGACTCGTTTGTGAAATTTCACGACTGGTATCGCAATGATGTAATGAGATAGAATTCGATTTTAGGGCCTTCAAGAAAATATAATCAGATTTATATAAGGAAAAAAGCTAATTTTTGTAAGATATTGTCAACTTGTATTTGTAAAAAAAAAAAAACTAAATTATAAAACTTTGCCGGCCTTAAACACTTTTGGCACTTAAAACTTAAGAGAGTTTAACCCCAGTTTAAATATGTTAAATATGTAGCAAAGTGTAAATGCCGTCTGCCAGATAATTTTGTGTAAAAATAATACCTAAGTATAGTGGGTTTTCCTGATTTTGTTAATTAATGAATAAAATATTTGGCAATTTTGGCTATTCAATATCCATTTTTAAAATATATGAATGGTCCGAAGATGCTTATATTATACATATTTTACCTTTGTATATGAAACTTATAGTATTTACCATCAAGTATAAACACATTACTTTCTAGATTTGTCTCTGCTAAATTTAATAATAAAATATTCTCTTTTTTACTACTTGTTTTATATCTTATTCTACTCTCCACTGTAAAATCTATGTAGCGCTTATTTCAGCGCCGCCACGCCACCAGGATAGAGTTCGCAATACAAAATCACGCTCCATGATAATACTATCAGACCAAAAACATAAATGTTAACCCTTAGCTGCCACACTTCTGTAGAATAACATAGCTGCCACACTGGGGTACGAAATGCCCCAACAACAAAATATCGTATTGTGAGCCAGCTATTGAATTTTTTTGCTTGAAAAAATTCTGTGTTGATCATTAATATGTATTTTATAAGATGAAGTAGGTTTAAAGAAAAATATTCATATTTATTATTAATAAAAAAATTGTTAATTGGAAAAAAGTGGTGAAAATAATCATTTTCACCAAAAAAATTCTATTTTTTCCATTTTTTAATATTTTGAGCTAAAAATTTAATGAGATACTCTCAAGATGTATACCTTCAAGAAAAAAAATACTTCATATTTGTCTTAGAAAAAAAGTATATTTATTTTGTACTATGAAGAGCTTCGACGTAGGTCGACCGGGTGCTCGAGACTGTAAAAGACGTGGATCGAAAGTTGCGTTTTCCATCTCCACATCTAACTCCGATGAAGATGAACTATCAGATACGTTGAATTCAGACTTAGAACCATCATCAACTTCAGCATCTGAAATATTCTCAGCAACGCCATTGTTACAATCATCCTCGATCATTTCTTGTCGCAATGTCCTACTGCGCAAATTGTATGCCATCTAATGGTATAACGAATAAATATACTAATATAAATATTATAAATATTATAAACGTTGTAAAAAATTTTGAGCAGTCAAAATATTATACTTACGATTATCTTAGAAAAATAGAGCCAAAACAGAGTAAAAAAAAAAATTACTTAAATAATCATAACTGCCACACTGGGGTCTTAAACGGCACCACACCACTTCCAACGACTGCCAGAACGATACTAGCACGCATATCATCGTACTATGGGTTTCAGGGGAAAGAGGTATGCTTCAACTAATAACAGATGGAGCCACAATTCCAATTTTTTGAAAATTTTATGTTTTATTGTAATTTAAATAGCGCTGGGGTCACCTGGACCCCACAAGTGCAGCTAAGGGTTAAAAAAAGAGCTAAGTTCTTCTATACAAAAACATTTGTGTAACAAGTCAGAAGTGAAAAGTACTGAGATCTAAAAGTGGGCCAAGTTCTTACTTCATGAAGGTTTAATACCGAATATTTAAAGTAGAATAATATTGAAACAGCTAAAATCTATTAGAGAAATTTTATTACGTATTTAATGATTACTGACTAAAATTTGATGGGTTCACTGGTCAAGTTTTTAAAACCTTTCGAATTGGGCATAAAAAAAAATTTGCCAAATAACCCCATCAAATGTTGGTCAGTAATCATTAAATAATAAAATTTCTCTATTACATTGTAGCTGTTTCAATATTATTCTACATTAAATATTCGGTATTAAACCTTCATGAAGTAAGAACTTGGCGTACTTTTAGATCTCAGTACTTTTCACGGCTGACTTATTACACAAAGGTTTTTGTATAAAAGAACTTGTCTCTTTTTTTAACATTTATGTTTTTGGTCTGATCTCACTCCTTTTTGCAAAGATTTTAATGTTTTGCCGTGTAAAAATCTCAAAAGATACGAAAAATAGAAGGTGTCTGAATTTGTTCAAATTCCCCTAGACAAATAAAATTCACACTGTGTTACTACTGTGAAATTTATAAGAGTTGGTTAACATCTACCAATAAATAATAATTGCGTCTTAGAAGGGTACGATAGCATCTAACTGATGAGCCCACTGTCGTACCTGGGCGAAACGCACTTTGGAGTTGAGGTCGCTAAAACTTTCAATTCAATTGAAAAATAGAAGGGTGGACTCTACCTTATAAAATCAACTTGTTTATAGCTTCCTATTTTTTTTTTTTTGGTATATTTTCTTTTTGTTATTGGTTGTTTTGATTTGCGCTTCAATTGTTTCTTCTTGTCCTGGCAAGATACCTAACACTAACATACCTACTTTAATGTTAAATACTAGTACCTACATCCGCTCAAAGCCATAAAAAAGCAATAATTTTTGAGGATGCGATGATGTTTTTGTTGCAATTTTAACTACTTTTTTTAAATGAAGATAGACCACCAATTAACAGCCTAATTAGTGGTTTTATTATAGTTAAGAGTTTATTTTAATGTAAACTCATAATTTTTTCAGGTATGCAAATGTTTTCTTTTTTCATTCATGTTAAAATAACATAGAGTACCAAATCCAGCACTCTAGTTCTAAGAAAAGTCATGAATTTTCAAAATGCATGTATAGTTTCAAAATGACAATAAAAAGACACTTCGAATGAAAAATCTTAGATCTTCTATTTTTCGCTTTGAATGTACATTAAGCTTTACCACTCTACCAAATTTCATCATTCTGCGGCAATCGGAAGTGCTTTATATAAATGAAATATTTTCTCAGAAAGTGGGTGGATATCACGCCCCCTAAATGGAAAACATCAATTTTTATTTTTGATCCTTTATATGCAATTTGAGCCCTACCGTTCTACCAAATTTAATTTTTCTACTGCAATCGGAGACGTGCCATATAATTTACATCAGTTCTAAGGAAGTGGGCGGATACCACGCCCCTGAATGAAAAACCTCAAATTTTATATTTTTTCTTTATATGCAATTTAAGCCCTGCCACTTTACCAAATTTCATCGTTTTACAGCAGTCGGAAGTGCTCCACTCAACCAACACCAATTCGGAGAAAGTGGGCGGATACCACGCCCCCTGAATGGAAAACCTCAATTTTTATTTTTGATTCTTTATATGCAGTTTGAGCCCTACCGTTCTACCAAGTTTCATTGTTCTACTGCAATCGGAAGTGTGCCATATATAATTTACATCAGTTCTGAAGAAGTGGGCGAATACCACGCCCCTGAATGAAAAACCTCAAATTTTATATCTTTTTCTTTATATGCAATTTAATTCCTGCCACTTTACTAAATATCATCGTTTTACAGCAGTCGGAAGTGCTCCATTCAACCAACACCAATTCGGAGAAAGTGGGTGGATACCACGCCCCCTGAATGGAAATCCTCAGTGTTTATTGTTGGTCCCTTATATGCAATTTAAGCCCTACCGGTTCACCAAATTTCATCGTTTTACAGCAGTCGGAAGTGCTCCATTCAACCAACACCAATTCGGAGAAAGTGGGTAGATACCACGCCCCCTGAATGAAAAACTTCAAATTTTCGATTTTTTCTTCTGCTTGTATGGCAAGACCTACCGTTGTGCAAAATTACAAAATTTTACGGTGTCGAGTGTCAGTGAGTCAGTCATTTACGGTTTTTGTGATTTTTAAGGCCTTATATCTCAGGAAATTTGGTAAGACGACTGTGCCTGACTAGCTTAGCAAATATTCGGAATTTTAAGTTTCTGACTTCATTGGTACTGAAGATAGAGAGGGGTCAAAAATCGCCTGAGTTTGTTCCTGTAAAAAGGGTGTAGTGCCAGAACTTGGCTGGGCACTACCGTGCCCTTTGATAGGTTATATATACAAAGATTATACAAATATAACATATTAACTGAATTTATTTTGGCATATAAACTGACATTCTAAAACTAAAGGTCCTCGTAGATACCTACTTTATTAATATATTTGTATTTGACTTTTTATATCTACAGGTGTCTAAGATGTTCCACAAAATGAAGCGGAAAAAAAATACAAGAACAAAAATTAAATTTTGTTTGTTAAGACTGGAAGTCATGTCATGGGATTTTTACATAAACGTTCCAAACTCTTGAAAATAATTCTGGGTAAGTTTGAAACTTAATATCCTAAAGAGCAGGGTAAAACTATCTGACATTTATTTTAACTAATAAACGCGAAACTTTTCATACGGAACTGATGTCACTCGAAACTTTTAGTTATGATCGATTATTGTTATTTTTGTGAATTCAGTTTCTTAGGTTATATTAAGTTAATAACGTTATTAAATTAAATTAAATTTGGTGGTGCAACAGCTCGAAGTGAACCAGGACCTATTGACTTACAACTCTCAACCATTCCTACTATTATGCCAACGGATACTACCACAGAACTATAGTATAACTATAGCAACTTTTCAAAAAACTGTGACTCGGTAAACGCAACTTTCCATCCATGCTCTTGTTTCATTTATTTTTTTTTTTTTGTGATTGGTTTTACTGTATTGATGTATTTCTTACCAGTGTTCAGCTGAATTTCTCGCGGTCGGTAATTGCTTTCTTTCGTGTAATAAAGAAATCATGGCTATCGTAAAAAAAAGTTCCCAAACTGTCTATAAAGCTGAAGGCTGAGATTTTAACCAAATTGAAAAACAGTGCATCAGTAAAATCGCTTTATGAAACATATACAAGTGCAACAAGTCAAGCATTCGCAGAATAAAAAAGAAAATAAATTTGCTTAACACATTCGTATCTAATTCTGAATCCGGACCGGGAAAGCGCGTAACTTTAAGAACCTGCGAGTATTCAAGGATGGAAAAAGCCTTGTACAATTGGTTCCAGAGGCAACGCAAGCAAAACGTACCCATTTCCACAGAATTCCTTAAGTCAAATAAAATTAAAGATCTCGAATTGTTACCAGATCAAATTTACAATGCGGACGAGTCTGGCCTATTTTTTAAGCTTATGCCAAACAGAACATTTGAAGGTTCTAAACAAGCAGGTGCCTGTTTGCAATAATCTAGAAGCCGAAAAAACCGAGAGTCAAGAAGAAAGCACTGCAGGTGCAAGTGTAAGTCCTCCACGGGCAAAAATCAAAACAGAACATGCTATCCAAGCATTTAGCAGTTGTCTTCAATGGGCTGAAGAAAACTCGGTGCCAGTAGAAGATACATTGACTCTTCAGAAACTGAGAGAGCTGGCCGTTGACATTAATATATGTACATATCTATCATCTAAGAAAAAGCAAACGAACATTTCCCAATACTTTAAAGCAATTTAACCAAAAAGTGTATTAAGCGTACTACATAATGTATAAATATTTTTTTTAAATGAATTAAATTATATTACTTTTCTTTTCTTTTACGACGAACAATATTCTTTTATTGTTCATACTATGGTTTTCACTTTAAATTCTAATTCAAGGCCACAACCTCAATTAACGCAACTGCTCGAATTTTCATCGGTTGCTTTTACCGAGGGCGTATTGTATTATGTATTATGGCTTTTAGTAAGTGCAACCAAACCATCGTTCAAGTGGCTGCCTCAGCTGCTTCAATTGCTAAGTATATTGCACCTTACTTACTTACTTACTTACTTAAGGTGGCGCTACAGTCGGGGTGGACCAGGGCCCTAGCTAGTGCTGTCTCCAGTTTCGCACGCCAAGTTGGTTGAGGTCCTCCCCCACTTGTGTGCGCCACCTGAGTCGCGGTCTTCCTCTACTTCGCCGTTCCTCGGGGTTTGATTCGAAGACTTTCCGGGCCGGAGCATTCGGGTCCATTCGCTCTACATGACCAAGCCATCTTAGTCGCTGGACTTTTATACGTTTGACTATGTCAGTTTCACTGTACAGCCCGTACAGTTCGTGGTTAAATCTTCTCCTCACTCCCCATCTATGCAGACGGGACCAAAGATCACACGAAGAATTTTCCTCTCGAAACAGCCTAAAGCGCTCTCATCCACCTTCGACAAAGTCCATGTCTCTGCACCATAGACAAGGACCGAGATGATAAGGGTCTTATAGAGGGACACTTTAGTTGCTCGAGAGAGGACTTTGCTACTCAATTGCCTTCTTAGTCCAAAGAAACAGCGATTGGCAAGAGTTATTCTCCGTTTGATTTCAGCACTGGTGTTGTTTTCAGAGTTTATAGCGGTGTTGTGTGTCCTTTCTTGTCCTTGACAGCATATACTTGCTCTTGCCCTCATTTACCGCTAAACCCATCTTCTTCGCTTCCGTCTCAATGTTCACAAAAGCGCCACGGACATCACGCTTTGTTCTTCCAATAATGTCAATGTCGTCGGCGTATCCGAGTTAATGGACGGACTTTTGAAAGATCGTGCCTCTTGTGTTGACGCGTGAGTTTTGCACTATTCTTTCAAGAACTATGTTGAAGAAGTCGCACGATAGAGCATCGCCTTGCCTAAAACCTTTTTTGACATCAAATGCATCGGTGAGATCTTTTCCGACCTTGATGAAGCAGCGTGCATTCTCCATCGTCATCCTGCACAAGCGGACAAGTTTGTCAGGGATGCCAAAACTAGACATTGCTCTATATAGTTCGTTCCTATAGATGCTATCGTACGCGGCCTTGAAATCGAAGGTGGTATGTGTCGATTTGTAGCTCCTGGGTTTTTTCCAAGATCTGCCGTAATGTGAATATTTGATCGATGGTGGACTTTCCTGGTCTAAAGCCGCACTGATATGGACCTATCAGGTTGTTGACGAAAGGCTTCAGACTTTCACATAATACGGCAGAAAGAATCTTGTACGCAATGTTCAGGAGACTTATGCCTCTGTAGTTGGCGCAGTTCAGAGAGTCTCCTTTCTTGAGGATCGGACAGTCAATACTGAGGTTCCATTCATCGGGCATGCTTTCTTCAGACCATATTTTGCAGATGAGCTGGTGCATACTCCCAACCAAGTCATCGCCTGCCGCTTTGAACAGTTCGGCAACGAGGCCGTCAGCTCCAGCGGCTTTGTTGGACTTGAGATTCGATATAGCTATCTTCACTTCGTCCAGGTCGGGTGGGCGGTATTGTTGGTCTGCGTCGCCTAGGTTGAATGGTGCTATCTCTATAGCAGCGGCATTTTCTTCTTCATCGCCGTTATAAAGATTGGAGAAATGTTCTTTCCATATTCTCAGCATGGACTGCGGTTCGGGGATTGTATCCTTGTGATGTTTTTTTTTACCTTTTGGTAAAACTTCCGAACCTCATTCCTGCCATGGCATCCTTCTATTTCCTCGATCAAGCGCTTCTCATGCTCCTTCTTTTTCTTTCTTAGAAGCCGGTGTTCTTCTCTCCTCTTCTGCTCGTAGAGCTCGCGAGCAGCTCTAGTCCTTCTTTGCAGCGCCGCTTTATATGCGTTTTGTTTTGCTGCATGTGCTTGCCGGCACTCATCGTCAAACCAGGGGTTTCGTTGTGGTGGTCGTGTAAAACCCAGCACATCAGAGGCGGCATCTCTGATGGCTGCTTTGCAATGTTGCTTGGCATTAAAATCTGCAAGGACAATTTTAATGTCATAACTAGGGCACTGCTCGTATGTTTTGTCCAGGAGCTCGTAGAATATGTCTTTGGGGTCTTCATCTTTCTCCTCTGTTGGGGCATGCGCGCAAATCAGGCTAATGTTGGCGAATTTGGCCTTGATGCGGATTGTCGTGAGGCGCTCGTTCACACAGTTGAAACTTGAGACTTTTTGCCTGAGCCTAGTTCCAACAAAAAATCCGCATCCAAATAAACGCTGCTTTTTTTCTCTGTGGCAGTCGCCGTAGTAAATACCGCAGTCTTTTAATTTTCGTCTCCCCGGTCCGTCCCATCGCATCTCTTGGATGGCGGTAATATCTGCTTTGTAGCAGTTTAGGGCTTCCGCTAATTGTTCGGCTGCACGTGGTCTATTAAGGGACCTAACATTCCACGTACAGATCCGAAGTTCGTTATCCTTATTTCGTTTGCATGGTTCGTCAACAGTGAATTCGTCCGTATCCGAGGCTTGTTTTTGCTTCGCAACTACGTCATATTTTATGTGGCCGGGAAGTCACCCCGACGGCAGAACCCCCAACCTGGAGGGCCAGGTCCTTAGTATGACTCCAAGAACGGGGAGCCGGATAAACCGCTCCTTACAGGCCTGAGCTCCGAATACGTCGGAGTAGCCCTGTAAGGTGTTCACTAAGTTGTTCAGCCTCACTGGAACTGTAGACGCCACCGTTGATTCCATCTGGGGAATTCCTCCGCTGTCGCCTGGATGAAAGGAGAGATGCCTTAGTGGAAACACCTCTCCCTCCCTCTCTTGTTTGCTACCCCCAACAACCTTCCACTGGGGTTGTGACCCAATCTCCAGTTGAGGTACTAGGCACCCGATGTTCACCGCGAGGAGGTGAGAGTAGGAGTCGATAGACAGAGGTGGGTTTTAAGAAAAACCTGTGGACGCTTGTGTCCTCTTGGGTGCACGTGTCTACCATTCGAACATATATTGCACCTTGTAAGCGAATAATCCGAGATCTTTGTACAGAATTCTTCTCAGGCTGGTGCGTATAATGTTGAGCTGTTGAGATCGATGGCGAGTTGATGTTTGTGAATTGAGTGTCACACTCACGGCAAAGGCAGCCATAGGTATTCTCGTCTGTGCGCACTGTACGACGACGACGGACCCCATGGGTGTTGTCCACTAGCATACAATCTCACGAACTTTGTGCACAAACTTGCGTACAGAAGGCGTGTTTGATGCTTCATTTCGCGGCCAAAACTTCTTTTCAAAAAAACACTGTTTGGGCTACACAGCACTCACTTTGGTAATAAGTTTTCAATATTTCCCAACGTTGTTCAAGCCTAATGCGACTCAGTTTTTTCCGGGACCCACTATTTTCGTGTTCTCAGGTAGTTTTATTAACTACAATGTCCAGTTCGATTTTGTTCACCAATCTTAAACTTGCCTTATGAGTGCTTCCCTACTTACATATATGCATAAAAATCATATTTTACAATTACCTATACATAAGTATGTAGGTATACTTGTAGATACCTACCTTTACACCCAGGGGCGTATTTACCCTAGGGCTAAAAGGGCTACAGCCCGGGGCGGCAAGGCTGCTAAGGGCGGCTTGCGCTTGGCCAATTTATAATATTTTTTTTAAAACGATTGAACTTTCAAAACATACAAGCAAAAAGGCGCAAGCCGCCCCTAGCAATTGGCCAATTTATAATATTTTTGGAAGCGATTGAACTTTCAACACATTCAAGCAGAAGGGCGCATGCCGCCCATAACAATTGTCTACATTACATTACATATTCCACTACTCCGTAGATAAATCTACGAAGTAGAGACACTGCAAGCACTGGTAACTCAGGTATTTGAATGGTCCCCCATCCAAGTACTAACCGCGAGCAACGATGCTTGATTTCGCTGATCAAAAAAAATTGTCTAATTTACAATATTTTTGAAGGATAAACAAAAAATACAAAGATATCAGAAAATGCGATTTTTTTAGTTTTTCAAGCATGACAATTTTTTCAGTGCCGTGAGTGTCCGGCTGTGAGAGAGTTCACTGTAACATGTCACTCACTTTTTTCACCATTTACTATTCTTATTTTTTAGAAACGATTTTTATATTGAAAATTCATAATAAAAATATTTACAGAAATGTACCTATTCTTTGGAACAAATTCCAATGAAACGAAAACATTATCTAAATAAAAAAAAAAACACTTTTTGCTATGTAGGTCTACAAAAATGTGCTAGAACGGATCTTAATTTTTTGTTTCTAAGCCATCTACAAAAAGTCCATTTTTATTAAAAAAAAATTATAAAAATCCATCAAGCCGGATTCTAGATACATATAAGGTCAGACACAAATTTTTAATCTATATATACCTAGGAAATCATGCCTCAATTTTTTTTAGTTTTGGCTGACTCGTGTCCCTATATACAAATAACCTTCCCGTCGTCAATACTTTTGAACTCTTAAGTCGTATAATATAAAGATAAATAAAAGGATAGGTATTTTTTAAAAACTATTGGCGCAAAATTTTAATCAAATTTAGCATAATGCTATCTCTAACATTTTACTAAAGTTAAAATCGTCGAATACCTATTTTATCATTTTAGTATCGTGCTCACTTGTCCCAATTGAAGTCCCTGGAGACAGAAATATTTTCTTAATTTTGGGGTTGTATACTCAAGCAATTCAATGCTGTATCAAAAAAAAATTCAAGGTGTTGATACAGACGTTGAAACTGGCTCTACGAGGCACTCATATCGTTTGTGAGAGAAAAACGAGAATGCTTTTATATTTTTGAAGAGATGGGAAAAAGCAAAACCTCTGAAAAATTACAAAATGGACCAAAAAAGAATCGTCAAGAGGAAAAAACGAGATGATGAGTGTCGCGAAGGGAGGTTCTTTTTTGTGGTCGTGAAAATTTCAAAATAAATACCTACTTTCATTCCTATTTGCGACCAATTATTGAGTGCGCTGAAGAGAAGAAATTCATCCTATGAAGCAGAAACAAATGGTTTTATTTTTTTATCTAAGCTTGATCACATGAGTGAAGAAGCAATTCGAAAAAATGCAAACACTCTTCAGAAATTATACCCGGTTGATCTTGGGGAAGATTTCAAGGAGAGTGGGTCTTACTTAAACATTTTCTGGAGCAAAACAACTCTGAAAATATGAGTTTAAGGCAGCTTAACCTTCATATAAGAGAAAAAGAATTGAAGGAAGCATTTTTATATGCTGAGGTTGCTTTAAGAATATACTTGTGCACTGCAGTGTGGAGCTCTGTAAATCGTTCATTTCAAATGATCGAATCGTTCAACAATCGATAACGAAAATGATTCGATCATTTGAATCGATCGATCATTTTTATTTCACTCAAAAGGTTCAATTCTGTTCCGATTCGATTTTATTTCGATTTCGATGATAAGATAGAGTTGAGGCTTTCACAAAATACTCTATATTGTAAGCCATAAATTGCCAAATGACATCGAATGATGGCTACTATGTGCATTGATTAAAAAGCGTCAATTTTAGGACTAATAGTTACTGAATGACTTGGTACTATCGAATAAATTAAATTTTAGATACTATCGCATATGTTAGTCGAAAGTTTTTATTCGATAAGTCTCATTACTAGTTCAAGGGAAGAGTACGAAATGTCGACAAAAAAAATGTCGACTGAACAACTATAAATTTCATCGACTGTTAAAATGTCGACTGAAGTTTGATCGACAAAAAAAAAATCAACATTTTAAAATCTCGACTATTAAAATGTCGACTGAAAAGGAAAACTTGCCGGTGAAAATGTCGACTTTTATCCAAGAATGCTCTCTTTTAATATGTTAACTAAATTTTATTATTAATTCAATTTTATAAATTAAAAAATGGGGAGCGTATCGATTCTTTAAATGCTAAAGAAACTTTGCATACACCCAACCTCACACCTACCCCAAATCCTATAGTGTGCCCAAGCAGGGGGGTTGCAGGGGGGCAGCATGCCACCCCTTATTTAGCTCACTGCTTATGCGTCGTAATGAGAAAGGGGATTATAAAAAAACGGGATTATAAGAGACGGGATTTTAAAAAGCGGGATATCGTACCCAACCCAAAAAAATGTTTCTTTCATAAGTTGTTATTTAAACAAAAAATGAACACAACTATGATCGACAGTGGCGTCGCCAAATGCATGTGAACATCATTCACTTTGCCACTGTCGACATTTTTCGAGTCGACATTTTTAAAATCGAATTTTTGATAGTCGACATTTTGATCAGTCGACATTTTTATCAATCGACTTTTTGAAAATCGACATTTTGACGATCGATTTTTTTAAATAGACATTTTAAAAATCGGTTATTCGTACCCAACCCCTTGTTCAATTCCCAAAGTATCTAAACATATAAGATCCTAGGCCCGTATCGCGTAAGAGTAAAGTGATCACTAAATTAATTGATTGTCGTTTTGAAAATCGCTCTCTCTATATTTTTTTATTGATATGATAGAGACAGCTGTATTCAAAATGACAATAAAAAATTTGACAATCAACTATCACCTTACGCGATTCCACCCCTGATACCTCAAATAACACCAAATTGAATCGTGTAAATCATTGTAAATCGAGTTAACTGATATGAAAGATCGAGACTCATTGAAATGATTGAGATTGAAAAAAAAAATCGAGAAACGAGAATCATCTAAATGATTGAGATTGGGATCGATTAAAATGAAAATTTGTGATTTCGATCATCAATACTTTTCGATGATCGGATCGAAAAAATCGAATCGGTCCTGATTGGCACAGCTCTACTGCAGTGACGAATTGTAGTGCTGAAAGATCGTTTTCCGTATTGAAACGAATAAAAACGTATTTAAGGTCTCGCATTAGCGCCTTAATAGTTTAGCTTTATTAAATATAAAAGCTGAACTGACAAAAGATTTAAATAACGAATCTATTGTTAATGAATTTTTAATGAATATACACACAAAAAAAATTGAAAACATCAATTTGTGTTTTTTATTATTATTTTTTATTACTTTATTTTCATTGTTCTAAAGGGCGACAAAATTTATCAGCCCGGGGCGCCAAATCCTTAAATACGCCTCTGTTTACACCGGTAAATCGCTCGGCACCATGTGACTCATTTTTGTACCTTTAAATTTCGAGCCATTAAAGTTTAAAGAACTTTAAACTCTGAGAAGCAATGATTTTTTTTGAACTCATTCGGAATAACAATAATCAACTAACTATAGCTATTACACGCACATGATTCACCTTATAACTGTACGCATACCAGTGAAGTAAAGTATAAAACACAACCAACCACAAATCAATTTCATAACAGAAATTTATTCGGATAAGGTGTGGCTTTGGCTACGGGCGGAGTTTATTCATCTGCAATGGCGGCAACATAGCTGCATAGTTTTGAATGTTTTTATCGTACAGTGGAACAGACCAATAATGGTATAAGAAAAATATCGATTTATTTAGATATCTAAAATTCTTTTAATAGTTAGAATTTGAGAATAACGTTAATAAATTCATACTCTTCACAGTGGCTTATATAGAATACTAACGGATTGAATTACAGAATTTGTTTCTTGTTTTCATAAAATGTCGAAGATAAAAATCATAAGCACATTAAATAAACAAGCATAGTGTGTTTAAGTTGTGCTCAGAAGATCATTTTAAATGCGTGTACGAGTAAAGATTCATCTTCAAATTATTTTGACCGATTAGGTGGGTATACCTATATGTAATCATGGATGCTGGTTTTGGACTAAAGCAAACACAAAATTGCGTGAGTTTATATAAGGTGCTAAGACGTATTAATAAGTATTTTCGAAGTATGAAATGGATTTCATTTTTTAGAAAATAAAATACAAATATTTTTGTCTTCCTAGAACTACATACCTATACATATTTTCCAAAAGATATTAAGATGGCAGAAATATCCTGTAAGAAAAATATAAAAAATATTCGTTTTAGTAGGCGTGTCCCAAATTGGTCTCAGAAGCGAATGAACGAATGAATTAGAGATTTCAAGTTCGTTGATTTGATAAAAATGTTTGGGGTATTTTAGCCCACTGTGAAACGTGTTAAATATTATGATAAACTGACAAAATTTATAAATCTTTTTTAAATTTTTTTTTTTAATTTCGTCTACTGAAAATCAAATGTTCGAGTTGCTAGTAGGTATATAATTTTGATTCAAGGTTTTGAAATCCAGTAAACTATGAAAGATGTCTGCAAAATATAAAAAAGAGACTGTTTGAAGTTTATAAAGATTATATTACTATGAGGATTCTAACTTTTTTGTGATTTTCACAATTCTGTAATAACCCTTTCCCTTATAACGTGCTACAACTTACATTTGCCTTATTAGTCGGAGAGTAGTAGCCAAGTATTCTCTTAAAAGGATTATTAAATTCTCGAAATTAGAAAGGGTTTTGAAGCCGAACTCAAAATTTTAATCAAACTTGACATTAAGATAAGAGCACACCGACAAACTTTACCTTGTGATTCCGTTCATCTGTCTGTACGGATATTACCTACCTCCACCTATATATTAAACCGCTGTAGTGATTTTCTTAAAACTTGGTAGGTACTTAAGGTTCTTGCATGTTAAAAAACAGACATATCAACTCGGAGCTAAAAGGAGTACACATCAAAATATCTACTTCCATAGGGACTTCACAAGGTAGAGTCCTTCCTCCGCTTCGCTGGACACAGTTCTAATAAGACTTAAGTACAGTGGATTCCAAATAATTGCATATGCAGATGACCTAGCATTAGTAGCAACAGGTAAATTTATCTCCACAATCAGCGAACAAATATAGAATGCCATATCAATAGCGAATGCATGCCCTAAGAACTGCGCTTTAGCGGATAACCCGCAAAAATCGAAAGGAAATTACCGACTTTTAGTATTCCCATAATTGAAGGAACCCAACTCAAAATCTCCGATCACACGAAATATCTTGACGTGATCTTGCAGCAGAAAATTTCGTAAAATCTGTTGGCCAAGGTCAAGAATTATCAAATGGATGTACACGGCCACAGTTACACCTTTACTGACATACGCAAACATAGTATGGTGGAATACATTGGACCCACTTTTACCAACCTTAAAATCATGACGAAGGTACAAAAATTGGTATGCATTGGAATCATTGGGGCAATGAGGTCCACACCCACAACGGGCTTGGAAACTGTACTCATTTTAGAACCCCTCGATCTATTTATACAGGAATCGGCAGCCAAAAGCGTACTACAGCCAAACTGGTAGCTGGATACACATTCCATAGGTACACAGTAAAAAGGGTATGCACTGACTACATAAAACCCCCTTTAGACTTTTACAAGAGGTTCACGACCGCCTTTCTTAGCAGAGGGGACTGACAAATCAAGGAGCCATCAACCTGCGAATCGATAATAGATATACCGACTTCAAGATGGATATTGGTGTAGGTGCAGCTTTCTTTTTCAGAAACCTTTGTACTAGCCAGCTCATTCAGACTTCCTGATAGACAAACCTCAATGAGGGCAATACTACAAGCTCTTATCACTTATTCTTAAATATGTAGGTAATCGAGAGCGAAGTTCTAGCTACAACATACAAGAGATGTAGGTCGCTCGATACCTGTGTTATAACTAGAAAATTATGGCCAACTTTCAAGAAACAAAAGAACGACATTATCATCCAACTTAGTAAAAAGTCCCTATATCTTCTCGTGAGTATCACCACCGGACACAACCAACTGGGTTACCACAAGAAAAAGACGGAACTACGAGTAATTATGATCGACTTACGTAGAGGATGCGGTGACGAAAAGATACATGAGTATACTCTTCACTACCTGTATCACTGCCCTGCGCTATATGTATTATATTTAAATAGACATTTCTTCAATGAATTTTATGTACTCTTCGACATTTCAGGCTATAGCTTGCTGAAACTCATCGACTACATATAGGATTTATCATAGATTTGAATACATGGGAGTCACAATCCCCATCGTATCACAACGGATCTACATTGATGTAAGTGTGACCAGTGGCGTAGATAGGGGGGGGATCAGGGGGGTATATCCCCCCCCCATTGGGACCGACAATTGTTCAACATAACCAGTCATAAACCAAATAAGTTAAAGAAACGCACTCTGACATTTTTTTTACGTCTCTCACCAATTGATAATAATAGGTAAGCGTGCAAGAAAACGCGCTCCCATCCAGCTATATATATTTCATTAAAGATATTAGCTACACTGCCGGTTTCAACGTCAACTCCCGAAAGAACTTTCTCCAGTCAGTAAAGAGAATAAAAACAATACAAAGAAGCATGACCAACGAAGTGAGATTATTAAAAATATGTCTATTTTAATAACAGTGTGATAAGCTTTGGATGTTTACTTATTTGCAGGATCGTTTGAATGGTTAACTGCTCTAGCTATTCATCGCGAAATACCTATACTAGCAGACGAGATTATAAGTGTTTTATCTAAAAAGAACAGAAAACTGGAATTTATTTTGTGATTTATTTTTTAAATTAATATTATTTTACTTACTACAGTGCCTTGCATAAGTAAAACCGCACCTGTAAAAATGCGTTTTGTAGAAAATTAAAATGGGAATGACACCCTACTATTTTTTATTGAATGGCATCACTAATTAAGTAAATTGAGAAGAAAAAAAAGTTCCGTTAGTTTCTCTTCTGGTGGTTAAAAATTAAAACCGATTTTTTTTTGTATTGCAAAAGTATAACCGCTTTTTTATTTTGATCTGTTTTTTTTTATTTTAAGTAAATTTTTTCGGCTAAATTAGTAAAGGACATTGCTGCCCCTATTTTCGACCAATCTAAAAATTGTTTTTGACATACTGTTGACAAGGTTATTTAATATGGAATCGTCTATACAGTTCCATTCTTCCACAGTCGCCTCTCGCAGCTCAGCAACACTGTATAATTGCCTATTATGAGCATAAATTTTGCGGGTCAAAATTCCCCAAAGATTTTCAATAGGGTTACAATCTGGAGAACGTGCCGGGAACACCATAAAATGTATGTTATTCGATTCGTACCATCCCAAACTTTGACGACTAACGAGAATTGGGGCATTATCATGCTGGAAGACATGCCAAACTCGACGAAATCGTCTTAAGTAGGGTACCAAATTATCCTGAAGCACCTGGGTGCAAGCTGAACTGTTCATCTTTGCAGAGGTGAAGGCAAGTGCAACCTTACCACGGTTCATGTTTTCTTGGCTAATTCTTACTTTTTTTTGTAGACTGTTGTCAAATTTGGATCTGGCATTATTTTGCACAGAACAATCACTTTACTGCTTTTTAAGGCACGAAACACCGTTGAAACCAAAATTCCTAAGACCAATTCGTCACGAACGTCCGGCAAAGAATGCGCCGAATGGGATGCAGCATTTATTAAACGCCTCTTATCTCGACGTGTCAGCTTCTGCAGATGCCCGGGTCTTATTTTCGTCTCATAAGATTCTGGATCTTGTAAGAAATTTCGGACGACACGATCGGATCTTTAAATTTTCCTACCAATAGCCCTTAAGCTTACGCCAGTTAACCGAAAAGTTTGAATTTTGACTTTTTCCGTATCGCTTAAATGTTTACCACGCGGCATTGTTTCTTGTCATTTCGAAGCACATAACTGAATGAATCTTCAGAGAAGTTTGCATTGTGCGGTTATACTTTTGCAATTATAAAAATTTGTTTTTAATTTTTAAACACAGGTGCGGTTATACTTATGCAAGGCACTGTATATCAATATTTATTCTAGTTCATATTCAAATTAATGCGTATAATATATTATCTTTAAAAAATATAATTTTTTTATGGCATACATACTGAATTCAATGAAGTCCTGTTATTTGTTTTTTTTTTTAATTATTAAAACTTTAAAAAAAATGAGCGAACTAGATCTATCCCCCCCCCCCCCCCCCCCCCCCATAGCGACAAGCTATCTACGCCACTGAGTGTGACGGTAACAAGATCAACTGTGAGCCCATTAACCAAATCTACCTAAGGTTCTTTTTTCATTACCTTCAAAAATAACGGAAATTGGCATACAACCGTTATGAAAAAGATTTTTTATCTCAAATACGACTGTAACGATTTAAAATAAAATGTATATACTATTGTAGGTTTGATTGAAAATTTATAAGAAAAAATTATACTGACGGTACCCGCCAAAATATTTAACGGTATGTTTTTGAATTTCATTTCGACCGATTTCAAACAAAATTTTTAATCAGGAGTGTAGTTGAATTTTAATTAATAAGGTATTAGACTAAGAGCCCACAGCAATTTTTGGGTGTGATTGATAACAAAAAATAATTAGCATATACTCGTAATTAGATAGGCCTTTTATAGTTATTTATGAATGTGAAAGTCTTGCATCTACTCTAGTGGGAGCAATAGTGCATCAAGTATGCAGTTTATGCTAATTATTTTTTGTTATCAATCACACCCAAAAATTGCTGTGGGCTCTCGGTCTATATAAAAAAAATCCAACAAATATTTTTCTATTGAAAATTCAATATGACGAAAACGGGGGGACTTTTATTTTTAATTATGCTCTTAAATATATATTAATAAATACTTAAAATTGCCATTACTCTAAACAATTTTTGTGTAAAAAATTGTCACTAATGAAACTGCTCTTTTTTGTTTATAAATTCAAATTTGTGCCAGAGCTTAGCTTTAACTTTCTAAGGGTTGTTTTAGTAATTTAAAGAATGAATTTCATGTACTTCAAAAATTTTCTTTGATTAGCTCCGATTATTTTTACTACCGATGGAGATGTTGCTATTCATATTTGGATGGGTATTGGAAGTTTTCTCAATGTAAGGCTAGTCGCGCACTGGCAACTGTGATCGAAATCAAATAGTTTTAATCACCAGTTGAAAGAGAACCGCGCACTGGCAACTCTTTACTCACGCTTACACTCTTTTCTCTCTTGCTCTTATAGAAAACAGCGAAACTGTTGCGAAGGCAATCGTTTAGTTTGTGTCAAAACACAAACTTTTTAGTTGCTCGAATCGAGTTGCTCTAAGTGCGCGGTGTCCCATATAAGCCTTTATGTTTCATTTTAGCAACTAAACAGTTGCGAAACTAAAAATTTAATGTGCGCGCCTGGTTTTGAGGTCATCGGACGCTCGCCTTTCTTCTTAGTTCTGCATGAAATGAATATTTTTGTAGAATATACGAGTACATAATTTGTAGAGTGTGTTTTATGTTCCAGTCCGATTTTATTTGATTGGCATTTTTGTGGGAATGACATTTGTCAGTTGGCATTTGACAATCTTAAAGAGTGGTCAATAAAAATTTATTATGGAACATCTTTTGCAACAACAACTTGTTGAAGTTATTAAAAAACAATATTTTAATAATTGTTCAATAACAAATACGCGAAGAAAAAAATATGAATTTTTTTCGTGTTAATCATGTGCTGAGCAAGTCAACCATTCAGCGTATAATTTTTATTTTTTTTAAATTTGCATACACTAGGGGAAAAATTAAGACTAGGCGACATTTTCCGCTTACGTCTTATCGACGCCATGCACAAAAATTGGGAATGTCTCCCGTCATGTTAGCTAAGATTTCTAAAAAAGGATTTACATTTATACGAGTATAAAATTCAATTGGCACAACAGCTGCAGAGAAGTGACAATCAACGACGATATTGGAGTACTCGAGCTTATTTAGCTTATTTCGACTTGGTTAGCTTTGTTAATAAACAGAATAGCCGCTATTGGGTCACTGTAAAATCTGGATTGATACACCAAATACTACTACACCCTCGTTGAGTAATCGAAAGCTGCGCCATTTGGGTCAGCGTCGTTATTGCTTCATATTTATTTGAGGATGCCATAGGAAATGCTGTAACAGATACTGATGACCACTTTCGGAATGTGTTGGAAAACGTTCTTGTGCTCGAATCGGATCAATTAAACCTACAGAATATGTGGCTCCAATAAGACGGTGTCACATCAGACCCAGGTCATGCTACATGCGAATTTTATGAGAAATTTTTCCGTCCGAATATTGACAAAAAGTGTTGATATCCACTCCCGATTTCTCCTTATGCGGGTACCTACAGGAAAAGGTCTACATCAACAAACCAACCACTACCTCGATGTTTAAGGAAAACATTAGAAACGAAATCGCTGAAATTACAAAACTTAAATTAAATCTTAAATTAAATCGAACTCGAGATTTTTATTATAGCAATCTTTCTGTCGATTTTCTTTAAACTTGGTAACTGAAGAGTTTTTGATTATGAATTTTTTATTTTAATTTTTTATTTCAAAACAAATGTCGAAACAGATTGTTATCAAATAATTTATTATAAATAATTTTGGTAATTTTTATATACTTAAATTCCTTATGTATTTCATTTATGTATGTTATTAAAACGCAAGTATTTGTTGTATAGATACTGATGATGAGGCAAAAAGGTCCTCGAAATATATACACACGAGTATATAGAAAAAATAAAAGAAATGCGTTTTATTGAATTCAAATGAAGAAAAACAAAAAGGTAAAATATAATTATATGTAATATAAGCAAATGAAACAAATTATTTTTACTCTGAAAGTTAAGTATATAATCTACAACTTAGGAAAAAAAAACAAACATTGCTTAAAAAATAACAGTTATCAAAATGTTTATTAATGGAAACCCCCATATACTCAAATTAGCTCGTTTCGCCGTTATCTCTTATTTAGTTAAATTACTTTGTTTATTTTGCGTTTAATTAAAAATAATGTATTGTGGCAGGGAAATGTATTGTTTTCAAAGTTCTACGCCTTTTAATTAGTGCTTAAAAAATAAATATTCACTGTTTTACAGAAAAGATAAATAAAAATGAAAAAAAAATTGACTTGAAGCGGAAAAAGGCATAGTTTCTCAACTTGAAGTAAGACTATCTTCAAGAAAAAGTGCTGAGAGAATGAAAATCTGCCAACGCAGTGTCCTTTTGATAAAAAAAAGTTGAATGTGCTTTGCACCAGCAATCGCCCAGGCATACAGAAAATGCTTACTGGTGGTGACTCATGATTAATGGAGCGATCAATGCATATAAGAGACTGCAAGATGCCGAAATCAGCGGCGAAATTAATTAATAAGAACGTGATCGAATGGACAGCTTAGAGAACCCTACAAAATATTGGTTAAGGAGCAGTTATTAAAAAGAAAAAAACAGAACTGCCTACCAAAAATGTTAAAGCACGTCTTAAATTCAGCAAAAAATATAAAAACTGGAGTGCTGAAGATCAGAAACGGATGGTTTGGTCGGACTATACTAAAATATATCGATTTCCATTAGACGGTAAAGAGTATTTTTGGCATCGGCAGAATGGAACTCTTTAAAAGGACCAGGTGAAAGAAACCATGAAGCATGAAGGTGGCAACATGATGGTGTGGAGATGCTTTACGTCGTGGAATGTCGGTCCGCTGATTAAAATCGAAGGAACAATGAAGAAGGAACAATATTTGTCTATTCTGCATAATAACTTTCCAGAATTTGGAGACGAATGCGCTTATTCCACTGAGGAGATCATTTTCTAACGAGACTGTGATCCCAAGCACACTGCACGAATTGTCCAGAGCTGGCTTGGAATGGAGTTACAGTACAAACTCGATTTACGCAACTAATAGAAATTGGGGCAGTTGCAATAACCGAGGTTGTTGCACTTACTGGGTTGTATTTTTTCGATACAAATTATAGTTGAAATAGCTTGTTTTCTTATAGATAACGACAAGTTATGAAAAACTTCAGTGAAACCAAAACAAACAATTATTTTTGAAAATATTTTTATTAAATACGAAAATTTACACAAAAATTAATAAGTGATGAATGAATACAGAATATATATTAATTTGTTTTAAAGAAGTTAGATATTTTAGATTGAGTTTTTTGCAAATTTATGTTTTTTAAAACTGCCCTCTCTTTTATTTTTGTGTAGCAATAAAATCTCTTCTATTGGAACCCTTTTCTATTTCTGATAAAATATCACTTCTTTTTTTAATAGACAATTTTGTAATTTTACTTGTTATACCCACCCTGTACAAATTTTCCGTAGACACTAATTAAATTGCAACCCATTCAAATAAACACAGATGCATTTTATGTGTTTGTGTATTATTTTTACATGAAATTTCGTTCAGACAAACTATCTGTAAATTAACGGCAGTAATACAGAATCAAAAGGAGAGCATGCAAATAAAAAACAGTTGAATACACATAAGAAGTTGCACAAATCGAGGTAGCATTTTTGAAAAGTTGCACTTATAGAGTCAAGACGTGCTACAAATTTAGAGTTGCGAAAATCGAGGAGTTGCACGAATCGAGGGTTGCGTAAATCGAGTGCGTACTGTATTTCCAACCATTAAGTGGCCAGCACCTAGTCCAGACTTAAACCAGATCGAGACTTGTGGGCAATTCTCAAAAGACGCTTGGCATCTTACGATAATCTTTCAAGAAACTTGAATGACTTATGGGAGCAAGTTAAGGAGCAGTGGCAACATATTTCACATACTCATATCGGAAATTTAGTCGAGGGTATGCGCAGGAGAGTTAGAAGTGTCATACAAAATAAAGAGCTGTGGACTAAATACTAAAAAAAGCGATTCAAACAAAAAATTCTGAAACGTGCAAATTTGAGTACATGGGGGTTTCCATTAATAAACATTTTATTAACTGGTATTTTTTAAGCAATGTTTGTTTTTTTTTCCTAAGTTGTAGATTATATACTTAACTTTCAGAGTAAAAATAATTTGTTTCATTTGTTTATAAAAAACCATAAAATTCTATCGTTTTGTATCATTCTCTTAAAACATGTACTCATTTTTGCTCCCCACTGTATATGATTTTTACTTGCGACTTATAGGTACTATAAGGCAAGTTATGCATTCGGAAAAAAAATCGAACTCGAGATTTTGATCAAAGTTAACATTACGATAATAGCGAAGACCAAAAAAGTGGGTCTCGCAATTCTGTCTGTCTGTTCGACTACAGACAAACGGCTCGGCCGATTTTCTTTGAACTTGGTAGATATGGGTTTTATTTTTTTTATATTATTTATTTTTGATTTTTTAAGGCCAAAAATAACGGTACCTGCCATACGATTTTTTTTTTGAAATTTTATAAATATTTTTTTTTCTCAAAAACTGTCGCACAGATTTTTAAAAAAAAATCATAAAATTTCATTTAGTTAAACCTAGGTAATGAATGAAAAACAATTTCAAAAAAATTATTATTTTTGGTACCCCCCTTGGAATCATTTTTTTTTGTTTTTGATTTTCTCAAAAATGGTTCAACCGATTTTGATCTTTTTTTTTATGTTAAGGCTCCCCAGCAGTGTCAATATTATTGTGTATTCAAATTCTCAAAAAAAAATGTTTGGATTTTTAAAAAAATTTTCAATTTTTTTTTTTTTAAACTTAATATTTCGAAAACCCCATGCTCGATTTTTTTTTAAACTTAGTAAATAAAAGTTTCTTAAAATAATCTACAAATATGAGAAAAAAAATATTTTACCCAAAAATAACGGTACCTACCCTCCATACAAATGTTAAAAAATGGTTTTCGAAAATCGTATTTTTCTCGAAAACGGTTCCGAGAATTTTGCTTTAATTTTTAGTCTTTCGATTAATTTTTAAGATCTTTAATTTAATACAAAAAATTTTGAAAACATGACATTACTGTCTGTACGTACCATAGAACGATTTTTTAAAATTTTGAATTTCTCATTATCGACATAACGGATTTTAATGAAATTTTTTATAGAGATGCTTCTAAAAAATGTTTGTCTCTTACTACTAAAGAATTTAAAAAATGATAATAATTTTATCCTTATAAACAGTTTTTTCTAATAATATTCGTTTTTAAAATTCCTATTCTAGTACATAGGAGCAAGTTCGTGCGACCCAGTCGTGCATTTTATTTTTTATAATCGGCGCACACTCAAGGGGTTTTTTGTATAACCTTAATATGTCAGAGACACAGTGTGAGCATTAATGAATCACAACATCATATTTTTCAGTCCTTCTTGAATTTCCCTTTGATGAAAAATTTAACTTTAACATATTTTTCAAAATAAATGCGAGAATAAACTGTAATACAACATGCACTTAAATTAAATTAATACAAAAAACTACAAGAACATTACATGGAACGTCGTTAAGGGACATATAATTACCGCACAATATTATAGATCATACATAATTTAAAAGTAAATATGAATCAATTTTAAGATACTCGTACATACATGTTGCGTTCAAAATAATAGAAGTATAAATAAAATCATTGCTTCACAGCCAAGACAATAAAACATGGAGGATCCAGCATAATGGTTTGGGCATATTTTTCCTTCTATGGTGTTGGTCCCATATACCAGATTGAAGGCATTATGGATCAGCATCTTTATGTGAAGATCATGGAGAAAGTTATGTTCCAATACGCTGAAGATGAAATTCTACTGAAATAGCTCTTTCAACAAGACAACGACCCAAAGCATACAAGTAAACTTGCGAAGCAGTGGTTCCAAGAAAAGAAGGTTAATGTCATGGAGTGGCCTATGCGCAGTCCCCAGACCTCAACCCTATAGAAAATCTTTGGTGCGATGTCAAGAAGTATGTTGCTAGTTGTAAGCCAACTATAAAACAGCCCTTTCGGAACGTATACATCAGTCTTGGAGATCCATACTTGTAGAAAGATGGCAAAATCTTATTAATTCGATGCAACGTCCCGTGCGTCGTTGTGCTGCTGTTAATTCTAACAAGGGTCATGCAACTAAATATAAATTTAAAGTTCAAATACTCGACTATCACTTATGGTAGAAATTGTCTATTAACTTTCCCTTTTTTAATATTTAAAGGTGTTTTTTGAATGCGCTACTATTTTTTGATCGCTGTTTTTCTATATGACTTGGAGAGATTTGAAATCACCAACTAATTTATTGAATTTGAAAATGATTTTTTTCTGAAATTAAAAGCCTAAACAACATTAATTTGAAAATCGGATGACTATTTATTTCTTTAAAACTGGTAGATTAATTTATTTTAGTTTTTGTTGTGGTAAAAGGTACACTACTATTATTTTGACCGCAGCTGTATATGTACCTATATTATTATTAAGGTATAAGTATGATACTACTTAACAATCTGCTAACTTTAAAGTAGCTTGCTAATTCATTCTTAATTTTAATTAATTTTAATTTTCTTAATAAAATGCTTTTGAACACATTAATACAATGACAGTTCGTGCAAAAAACTAAGCAAATAGACATTTTTTGACGTTTGTAAATGTCAAAGAGTTATATGAAGTTAGCACGACACGATCTCTACACAGAAGCGAATTTAATCCCACTGGACAAATATCTAGTTCATTCAACGAAGAAATTAATGAGGAACATCATCGACCACCCGAATCAGCTTATGAGAAGGATGACCACAGAACAACGACATCCCGAGCCAAGGTCCCTCAGTGTGATGGAAACTCTGGATGACAACGTAATCATGGACAACGAGGATGTAGTCTCGTTCTACGCTGACATTGGGTCAGCCTACCACCGCGGCTAAAACGCCATCCCTGCCCACAACCCACAAAAATCACCACTGACAACCAGGAATGAACACCCTGAGGACAATACAGTCAACCAACATTTTAAATTTAATTTTTTTTTGTCATGTAAATTTTATATAAAAATAATTAAACTTAAGTCAATGTATATAGTTAGGCCCCCTATGAGCCAACAAATGTAAATTTTCATGCATATGTAGTATCTTATTAGTTGTCAGCCAAATTGTAAATAGTAGATATGTTCAATAAAACAAAATTGAATTGAATTGAGTTAGCACGATACTAAAAAGTAAAATAGGTATTCCATGATTTAAGCTTTAATAAAAAGGTAGAGAATTCATGATGCTATATTTAATTAAAATTTGCAAAATCCTCGTTTTAATTTAGTTTCAAACTAAAACAGCTTTAGAATCGTACTAATTGAACTAAAATTTTGGGAAAATAAAATTAATTGAAAGTCGTCTGATGAAAAATTAGTAATTTAAAAATAAAATTTTACTATTTTGTTGAGTTAGCCATTTCTCACTTGAAACGTTTAGGAGGACGATTAAAAAGATTTGAATGAAACGTATATAGTTATCGTTTGGGAAAAGTTGCATTGTTTCATATGACACCACGATCTAGATAAATCTATAGACGGCTGGCTTACAGCGATCAGCAATTGAATAAATTTTTAGTGCGTCAACTTATTATTCTAGACAATTTATTCTACATAAGCGCTCTGTACATTTATAATAAAAGATTTTAATTGAATTACATATAATTGGATTCTTCTCACTGACTCACAGCTTGATAAAATGTTGAAATATTTCAAAACTAAAAATCAATAAAACTGAATGTTTTGTAAAACGTATAAAATAACTCTTTATGGTTTTGTTTTTAAAACAAACAAAATGTATGCGTTCTTAAGGGAAGCCATCTCACTCATCAAAAGTATCAAAAATGCGTTCCGTTGAAGCATTTATTGGAAGCCATAATGAAATCATGCCTTCACTACTTGTACCTTCCTATAGGTAAAAGCGAAGGATGAAAAATATTTAGGAAGTTAATTTTTTTTGTATGAAAAATTGCGCATGACAAATAAATGTGCACAGTATATCTCCTTTTAACTTCAGCCTTTTTTATGTTTTCTATTACAGATTCACTGGAAGATCAAGAGGGTGGAGCTATGTACATATCGTGCGATGTCTCAAATGGAGGTCCTGTGGAGGCTGAAACGGGATACGTGCCCAACAATTCATTGTTCGGGTTGGCATTGGATAGTCCACAGGTAATGTCGGTTTAGTAAAAGTTTAGTTAAGTGAATTATAAATATTACATATAACTTAGGCAATAAGTAATATAACTATACATTTATTAAAATTAATAATTCATATCTACTTAATAAAAAAAAGTTAGTGAAAGTGATTGAATGTTCTTACGTTAGCAAAAAGAAAAGTTGAAATTAATAATAATATAAGTGAAAGTGGCATACCTAACCATTACTTTGTTGAAAAACTTGCTGGAATACTTGTTTCATTAAATGTTATAGGTAAATCTTTTACAGTTTGTGCTTTTTTTTTAAATTTTAATACTGCAACATTAAATGTAATAAATTGAATTTCCTTCTAATGTACTAAAAACTATGTGTTAATTTGAAGGCCGTCGGTACGTATTATCTAATTTACAGATACTGATTTTATATCTTCAGTTGCGAAACGATATATAGTACTGACAATTCGGAGATACTTGGGCAAATCCTATGATTCACCGGTTAACATAAGGGGTTACCAGTAATATAATTTGGGCCTTTCAACGGCGAACAATCTTGCGACTATTGTGACACCAACGGTCTGTTCCCTAGTTACCCTAGAGAAGAAATTCTAACTTTTGTTTGAACTCATCTAAAACCAATAGCTGCCATTACCATCATACAACTATTTCGTTCATGTATTCAAATTTTCTCAAATACACACGATTTACGTGTAATTAAAAAACTATTACTAACAGTCTTTAATAAATATTGTTTTGATATTCTCAGTTTGATTCAAACTATAAAATTGTCCAAAAAATTCTCGATAATTTAAAATGAAATAGTTTCATGTGTGATCTACAATTTTAAAAGCAAAATGGATTTAATTTCCCATTGTCAAAGACAGTTTTTTGCAGTTTTTAAAACACCTCTGCTTCCATTGTTTTTAATTAGTAGTTTCATAGAAGACTTATTTAATTTAAAACCTCAATAAAAATGGCGTTTTCTTAATAGTTGATTCAGTAATTTCAATTTAATATAGACATGGTGTATGGGGGGTACCGTTAGTCTTAGAGCTAAAAAATAAAATTTCAATTTCCCCTCTAGGGAATCACCAAAGACCTTTAAGTACCAAGTTTGAAGAAAATACCTCCAGTAGTTTAGGCTGTAGTTCGAGGTACAGACATACAGACATACAGACGGAGTTGTCGGACCCACTTTATTCGTCTTCGCTACTCGTATCATCGTAATGTCAACTTTGATCTCGAGCTCGATTTTTGTTTCCAAATGCAAAAATTGCCCTATAGTACCTATATCGCAAGTAAAAATAAGATGTCTGTGAAAGCTTAGTCTAAATTTTAATGTTTAGAATTGCCTGTTACGCAGATTTTGGTTTCACATAAAACTTCGTTGGAAAAAACTCTTGCCGTACGTATTTGGAAAAAAAATTCAAATGTTGCCACGAAGAATTAGTTAGTCCATTCGAAGGACTTATTTATTTTGATACATATGTATATTATTTGTATGATGCTGTTCTATTTCTATACATATAAACATATGTATATATGTAAATTGGTCTTTTATAAAACGTCTAACCTTATGGTTTGATAAAAAATTAAAAATTTATGTATAAAATTAATTGTGTGATATTTTTACTGACAATTTAAGTAGTCTTAAAATAGTTGGATTAACGATGATCTTTTTAGTATAGAGCGTTTGTTCTGTTATGAAGTTTTTTTATGCATATAAATCGTATGGAATACCAAGACGTGCGGATTTTCACCAATCTCGTATATTGTTTTATTTGAACTACCAGAATCTTTAATTTTGTAGGGGTAATTTTGGTTCTTTTTCTGGGTACCGTCAAATAGAAATAATGACGATAGAATTTATTTCCATAAAATATTGGAAATAATGTTGAAATTCACCTTTTTCTATCCTCGACTCTATTTCCATTACAAATAAGTAATTAGGTATGACGAAAATAAAAATGGCAATAAGGTAGAAAAAAAATATTTTGTATCTTCTACATCGGTAAAATCGAAGTGGAAATAATGTAAAGTGTAAAGGGCGGGTAGATGTTCAAATGGAATAAAACAAGCTGGGTTTGGGGTATTGTTTTTTTTATTTGAAAGGGCCATATATGCCATTATGTATGGAATAAGACATTGTTCAAATGGCTTCGGCTTCTTACGGTGGCACGGATCCGAGTGGCGAGTGGTCCAATTTTCAATGTTTCTTCCGCATATATCCAGCTGAATTTGTGTGATATTATGTGTTATGTTCACTTTAAGGGTATCAATCGAGTGTGGTTTATTCGCATAGATCTGTGAATTCAGGAAACCGCACAAGAAAAAATCTAGCGGGGTCAAATCGCATGAGATAACCTTTTACCATCAAATAGTTCATCCTGGAACCACATGTCCTCAAGGTTCAATTTACCTACTTACTTAACCGGCTCCTTATTTATAAAGGTTCTCTGCCTTAACACGGCTTTGTCATCCCCGATGGCTTGGTCCTTAAACCGGATGTTCGGTTTCCCTGAGGGCTCAAATTCGAAGTCTCTCTTAGCTGAAACATTGTTATTCATTCGTTCAATGTGACCGAGCCAAAATGTAGTCAATGTGTTTTAGCTTTCTGGACTGCATCCACAGCTTGGTACAGCTGATAGAGTTCGCGGTTATATCTTCTCCTCCATGCGCCCTCCTCACACACAGGACCAAATATCCGTCGAAGAATTGTTCTTTTGAAAGAGCCCAGGATTAGCTCTCCCTTTCTGCTTATAGTCCAGCACTCGACGCCGCGCCATAAAGCAGGTATAAGGGTTTTGAACACATTTACTTTGCTAAGCCCAAGAATCAGCGGTTTCCTAAGGTAATCCTTCGTGGGATCTCGACTTACTTTTCGTTTGTGCAGTTAATATTAACTGTGAGGTAGATGAACTCCTTAACTACCTCGAAGTTTTTGCTGTCAATAGCTATCTCTAATCGGTAAATAGATGTTTGTTTGTTTGTTAACATCATATACTTGGTTTTGTCCTCAACAAAAAGTTGGACAGATTTGTTGAATATAACCGCCTGCGCACTTTAGATATAGTTCAATTTGGGATATAAGAAATTGGTTATATCGTTCTGTATTATGGACCAATGACGCCGCCCGCCAAAAATCCATAGGTACCGAACGGTACGTGTGGGTTGGTGTCATTACATATACGGCAATTTCGCATGTTAACACAGCCATTCATATAAAAATGCGCCTCGTCGCTAAACTTGGGTCCTCTTCCAAGCGCTCCGAAGCCGAATCAGCGAAGAAACAGCCTTTTCCATCGTCATAAGCTTTGAGCTGCTGGATCAGTTGGATCTTGTTCGGGTGTAGGCCCAAGTCCCGACGTGAAATTCGCCAACTTGAGGTCAACGAAAGGCTAAGTTTTTGTGCACATTGGGGAATCGACTGCCTCAGCCCTCAGCTTTACACTTCCATGGACCGCGGCGATGTTCTTTGACGTACGAATGTTGGCTGATTGATTACCGAAATGGTCGTCTCAAATTTGGCCACCAAACGTTTAAGAATCGACTGTAAAAGGCGTATGCGCACAACATTTGAACTAACAAACACTAATTTTGATAATAAAGTTTCATTTTGACGTGCTATTCAATCGCGTAACTTCAAATAGTGGTTTAACATTATTAACTGGATAATAAACAACAGATTTGACAGATGTCATAAAAACAACATGGCCGCCAAAATATACCCGCGCCAATTGAAAATCCCTAGTAAAGTAAGTAAGTAAACTTTTATTGAGATTTTTCTTTTTTTTCTATTAGATTCTTAACTTTAGCTTAAATTAAAGCAGTTTACAAACTGACCAGAGGAAATTGCTGGCTTTAAAGTGGTCAGTCTGCACTTTACACAGTTTATTGACAAAACGATAATAATTTAAAGAAACTAAGTTTACAAAAGATATAAATACATATGTTTCCACTCAACAACACCATAAATTGAAAAGCCTTTTTGAATCAAAATTGGAAATATATATGTAAATGTAAAATTTGAAAGAGAAAGAGAAAGCTCTTTGCAATTAAAGTTGTTATTTCGGGACTAGTACAAATATTTAAATTTTGCTATTAACCGTGGTTTGTAAGCCTAATCAAAATGCACTTAATTATATTCTAATAAATTTTTTGCGGAGGTGCCCGCGGGCGGTTTTTATAACAAGATGCTAATTTTTTGAACTTATAGTACTCTCATGAAGACGAAAGATTAGGGCGACATCTTAAGTATAGGGACAGTACTTGATAGATTTGTCTCTGATGAACTTAATAATAAAATATTCGCTTTTTTACTAACTTGTTTTGTATCTTATTCTACTCTCCACTGCAAAATCTAGCGCTAATTTCAGCGCCACCACCAGGCTAAAGTTCGCAATACAAATAAATCACGCTTCATGATAATACTATAGGTTAGATATTCAAAATTGCCTTATTGAACCTTATTTAAAAAAAAAAAAACTTCATCAAGAAATTAGACGACATTCAAGTTTTTTGAACTTAAGCTATTTTAAGAGGTTCTTACTGTTTAAAAAATGATTTGTATGCTTTTCAAAACTTTCCCCTATTTTTTCCATGCCCTTATACCCCCAATTTTTAAACTTCTAAAAGTCTTGAACATTAAAGCAAGTTCATGCGATTCAATCGTAGATTTTATTTAAATTTTGATTTTATTCACAATATTCTACAAATCATAAATAAAACCTCTTTACTTTTATTATTTATAAAACTTTGTAAAACTGAATTTTGAATCCCAGAATTTTACACACAGATATTTAAAAATCCATGTCGATTAATTTGTTTTAATAAGGTACCGAGTTATATAAAATCTGTATGTATATTATAATATGTATATCATATTTTTAAACCATATACATACATACGTATACGTCTATATTTATTTAGAAAACCAGATAAAATTCGTTGAACGAAAATATTTTCAGCAATATATTCAAAATTTGTTTCACTTTTCAGCAAGAGTGTGCTGCATCTTGCGTGGGCTGTCTATGCTGCCAGGGGAACAATTCTTTACCTATTCCAGCATTAAGCACTTCTGATTTCGAATCGGGGAATTGCTTTGAAAACAACAGTGTTCCTTTAAGGTGTGCATTTAATAGTATTTAAATTTTGAAACTACTAATATTTTTTCACATACAGCTCACCTCAACCTAATTCACAAACAAATTTAGGAACGTATTGGAATTCGGATGAAATGGCATCAACATTTCCAGGACTACCTCCTTTAGATATCGACCCCTTGCCAAGTTTATTCCCTTTTTCACCTTGTGGTGCTTCATATAAGTAATTTAATGAAAAATTAAAAACAAGACATTTTTCTCTATAAAGATAATTATTTAGTTTTTCAGCTAATCCTCATCAGGCATCTTTGTCATATACAGTACACCCACAACTCATCAACCAAACCCAGGCACAACAAAACACAACAAACGCACTTAGTACAGCATCACAATCATGCTACTATGATGCTCCATCGACATGCAACCAGCACTCTACTACCCCCATCTACCCGAGCATGAGCGTCAACGTCAGCATGAACATGACCATGCACGGGTATGGATCGGAAGCATCGGTTCCAATGCAATGCTCGCAAATGCAATGGACTCCACCAAACTCATCATCATCCGTAAATGTTCTTTATCCGCCGTTACTTAGTCCATCTCATTATCCGGCAGCTACAACGTACTCCTTCACAGCTGATTTCAGACCACCCATCAGTAATCAGTCAATAGCTCCAATTCCTGGTGAAGTTGAAGAAAAAACGTCGCCACACCGTGGTTTCTACTCACCACCCACCCAATCCTATTCACCACCCAAAAGTCCACAGTATTCCTTGGTGAGTTTGAGGCTTACTCGATTATTGCGTTTGTAGTTCCCGTGCGAAAACTATTGCTATTAAGGCGGAAAAGCGTTTTGAAAAATTTGAATTTAACCTTCGCACGCAAACTTTAAACTAGACTTTAAGTAAGTACAGAAATCAACAAATTTAATCTTATTTTTTTTAAATTTATAGGTAAGAGACACAAAGTCTTTTGGCAGTGGTGGATTCGAGGACGAAGATAGTAACGAAGGATCAGACTCCAAGCCAAATCTTTGTAGGCTCTGCGGTAAAACATACGCTCGCCCTAGCACATTGAAAACCCACTTGAGAACGCACTCTGGTGAGAGACCCTATAGGTAAGAAATATTAATACAGATTTTCGATATTTAAAAGAGTTATTTTAATAATTAATTGTTCAATAACTATAACAGGTGCCCTGATTGCAACAAAAGTTTTTCACAAGCAGCCAATCTCACAGCTCATGTACGCACACATACCGGACAAAAGCCGTTCCGTTGTCCAATTTGTGATAGACGATTTTCGCAGAGTTCGAGTGTTACCACGCACATGAGGACTCACTCTGGAGAACGTCCATATCGGTGTTCATCATGCAAGAAATCATTCTCCGACAGCTCGACGCTTACTAAGCATCTACGTATACATAGCGGAGAAAAACCCTACCAGTGCAAGTTATGTTTGCTTAGGTGAGTTTTGGACATAAGCCTATACACGAAGTTAAAAAAATAACTATTATCTATTCATTTAAACAAAAGATTTTAAGTACGAAGTTTATTTGTACGTTCTCAAATCTTCAAATGTGCCAATTGTAAATGTTTATTGATAGATAGTGGTAATAATGAATATCGAGCAATCGTCACCTAAAAATAAACATATTTTTAGAATTACTTCCTGTTGCTAGGAAGTTATAAGTCATTCAAGAGTTGCTGAAAAGTCCTTCACATTTTTACCGTCCGGGCTCGGCAGAAAATTGTTGGTCCCCACTATTACTACGATAATGAAGAAGATGAAATGTTTGGGTTACAGTCGATGAAGAATATAAGAAAAACTCGCTTATAAAAGACTTATTTTAACAGTCCAAGCACAACTTCGTAAGGTTTAGTCTGAAAATATATTTTTTTTACTCAACTTATCATATTTTTTTTGGTTTTGCGTTTAAAAAATAAAGGATAAATGTTATCTATGCATAAGTGCCAATATCTCTTGTTTTTAATGACCTAGTGATATTAATTTTAAATTAATTTTAGGAAAGTATTTTAATTGTATGCGTGGAACATGCATATGAGAAAGTTAAAAGTTCTTTAAATTCATTGGCACAAAATTTTAGTTGAATTAGTACGATGTTAAAGCTGTTTTAGTATAAAACTTCGTTAATATAACGATTTTTCAAATTTTAATCGAATATAGCATTATACTTTCTCTACCCTTTTATTAAAGTAAAAAATCATTGGCGCAAAATTTTAATTGAATTAGTACGATGCTAAAGCTGTTTTAGTATAATACTAAGTTAAAACAACGAATTTGCAAATTTTAATCGACTATAGGATCATACTTTCTCTACCATTTTATTAAAGTTAAAATCATCGAATACCTACCTACTTTATTTTTTTAGTATCGTGCTCATTGACTTATTATATATGGACTGCTAGTTGTGTATAATTCTCATACAAAATTTGCAACCAAAATGGTCCAACGCATTGACTTATTATATATGGACTGCTAGTTGTGTATAATTCTCATACAAAATTTGCAACCAAAATGGTCCAACGGATACAATCGAAACTAGCCCTCGTGCCGACACTAGTGGCAAAAATAAACAACATATTTAACGCCATCTCTTGTTCTACTAGTGCCAACAGAAATGTTTACTCATAGAAAATAAGGACATCTATTGACATTGCTTTGAAGAAACGGTGCTAGTCTATGGTTAGAGAGATAATCGGCTGAGAATAGTGCTAAGGGATCTCGAAAAAAAATCCCATTTAAAATATTTTATGAATCATTTTGGTTTACTTAATGATTTTATGTCCGCGCAGGTGCATATAATTAAATGTTACACAAAATAGCGAACTCATTTTAGGCAATCGTTTAGTTTGTGTCAAAGCACAAACTTTTTAGTTGCTCGAACCAAGCAGCTGAGAAACTAAAAATTGAATGTGCGCGCCTAGCCTTACAGTTCTAGTTTAAGATAAGGTGCGTTTTATTATTCACAAATCTATCTGGATCCGGATCTGGATTAAGTTTTAACATGTATTACAAAAACAATTTGGGATCCTGTTTTCTATCGGGATCTATTTCAAAGATCCAAAAATCAGTTATTACAATGGCGAGTAGATGGCTTTTTATGGCAAGGTAGTGTAAGAAAAAAAACAAGACATAATTTAAAATTTACAAACCCAAGGATAAAAAGAGACGGACTTATAACACTGCTGTCACTAAGATCCGTATCGTTTTATTTTCAAAGGAAGATCCAAATCCGGATCCAGATAGATTTGTGAATAATAAAAAGCACCTAAAGAAAGTTTTTTGTAAATTTGATACAAATTGTAGGATTGGTTTTTCTCTAAAGTGAGTTGTTAATTTAAATCAAAATTAGGATTTATTTGCATAACTAATTTTTTTGCAAATATTTTCGCTCTAGCCAAAAAGATCTTAGCTTATCTCTTGATTTCTAGTATAAAAATTAAAATTTGTAAAAGTGAAACTAATTGCTTTAATAAAAGTATTTTTACAAACAATAATAATATTTGTTAATAGATAATACAAGTAAATGCAACGAAAACTGTGTTGCAGTATATATTTATACGTTGAAAACAAAAATGAAAAAGGGAAAATTAAAAAGGGAAATTTTCAGATTTGGCAATTGGACTATTTGCACATTAGCCCCTTTAGCACTGGTTCCATTTCATAGTATTCAAATATTCCGTCAGTGTCGGCACGAGGGCTAGTGTCGTTTGGTAATCCGTTGGACCATTCTGTAATCAGCTACTAGCAGTCCATATCTAGTATGTCAATGGTCCAACGGATACAATCGAAACTAGCCCTCGTGCCGACACTAGTGGCAAAAATAAACAACATATTTAACGCCATCTCTTGTTCTACTAGTGCCAACAGAAATGTTTACTCATAGAAACTAAGGACATCTATTGACATTGCTTTGAAGAAACGGTGCTAGTCTATGGTTAGAGAGATAATCGGCTGAAAATAGTGCTAAGGGATCTCGAAAAAAAATCCCCTTTAAAATATTTTATGAATCATTTTGGTTTACTTAATGATTTTATGTCCGCGCAGGTGCATATAATTATATGTTACACAAAATAGCGAACTCATTTTAGGCAATCGTTTAGTTTGTGTCAAAACACAAACTTTTTAGTTGCTCGAACCAAGCAGTTGAGAAACTAAAAATTGAATGTGCGCGCCTAGCCTTACAGTTCTAGTTTAAGATAAGGTGCGTTTTATTATCCACAAATCTATCTGGATCCGGATCTGGATTAAGTTTTAACATGTATTACAAAACCAATTTGGGATCCTGTTTTCGATCGGGATCTATTTCAAAGATCCAAAAATCAGTTATTACACTGGCGAGTAGATCGCTTTTTATGGCAAGGTAGTGTAAGCTATAATGTAAAGAAAAAAAACAAGACATAATTTAAAATTTACAAACCCAAGGATAAAAAGAGACGGACTTATAACACTGCTGTCAGTAAGATCCGTATCGTTTTATTTTCAAAGGAAGATCCAGATCCGGATCCAGATAGATTTGTGAATAATAAAAAGCACCTAAAGAAAGTTTTTTGTAAATTTGATACAAATTGTAGGATTGGTTTTTCTCTAAAGTGAGTTGTTAATTTAAATCAAAATTAGGATTTATTTGCATAACTAATTTTTTTGCAAATATTTTCGCTCTAGCCAAAAAGATCTTAGCTTATCTCTTGATTTCTAGTATAAAAATTAAAATTATTTGTAAAAGTGAAACTAATTGCTTTAATAAAAGTATTTTTACAAACAATAATAATATTTGTTAATAGATAATACAAGTAAATGCAACGAAAGCTGTGTTGCAGTATATATTTATACGTTGAAAACAAAAATGAAAAAGGGAAAATTAAAAAGGGAAATTTTCAGATTTGGCAATTGGACTATTTGCACATTAGCCCCTTTAGCACTGGTTCCATTTCATAGTACTCAAATTTTCCGTCAGTGTCGGCACGAGGGCTAGTGTCGTTTGGTAATCCGTTGGACCATTCTGTAATCAGCTAATAGCAGTCCAGATCTAGTATGTCAATGATCGTGCTAGCTTCATATGACTCTTTGACATTTTTGCAAACATCAAAAAAGGTTCGTGTACTTACTTTTTTGCACGAAATGTCATTGTTTTAGGTATGTTCCGAAGCAATTTATTAAAAAAATTCGTTTAGTAACATACTAGTTAGAAAATGTTTTAAATTGAGAATGAGTTAGTAAACTACTATAAAGTTAGCAAATTGTTAAGTAGTATCATACTAATACCTTAATAATAGGCTGTTTAAAATTTTGCGCCATTGAATAATTATTTTATTTTTCTAGTATCGTGCTATTTACAAACGCCACAAAAGGTCTTTTTACTTAGTTTTTTGCACTAACTGCTAATGTTTTTTATTAAGAAAATGGATAGTTAATACTAGTTATAAAATTTTTAAAATTAAGAATGAGTTAGTAAACTAGTATAAAGTAAGCAAATTGTAAAGTAGTATCATACTAATATTTTTATTTGCGATATACATAGGTACTATAGGGCAAGTTCTGCGTTTGGAAAAAAAATCGAACTCGAGATTTTGATCAAAGTTGACATTACGATGATAGCGAAGACGAACAAAAGTGGGTTCGACAGTTCCGTCTGTCTGTATTTCTGTACCTACAACATAAACAACTGTAAACTATGCCCAACAACCGCGAAAACCTTAAAAGTTATATGTTGGAGCTGCTATTTTTTATCGGCACTGTATGTTTCATTCAATATTATTTATTTGTTTTTTTGTAGGTTCTCTCAATCTGGTAATCTTAATCGTCACATGCGAGTCCATGGTACAAATAACAATCTGATATCGTGACAAAAACCCAAAGGTTTTCACCACTATCACCATCTTAACGACTACGGCATAAGCGACATTGGGCCTGCATCACAAAATTATCCTGGATACTATTTTTGTGCACTAAATAATCCTAGAATGGAACGTTTTCTTAATTAATTTAAAACAATATGCCATGTGGGTGCTCTTTAACAAAACCTCAGCGCAATTATGCATGATTCGGGAAAATGTACGAAAAACAGAATATTTCAAAACTTTTAATTAGATTAATGCTCAAATATTTAAGTGTATATAAATTATTTAGATCTGTAATCCTAGTGTAAATAAAAACATAATTTAAAAAAAAAAACAATGTTAACGAATATATTAAAACGAATTTTATACAAAAATCGTCACATTCCATTAAATGTTTTTAAATTACCAAAATAAGATATTTGAAAATATATTTATTGTAGCAAAATAATGTAAACACGCATAAAATTAAAACAAATGCAAAATGTGTTAAATACAAATTCAAAAATAATTTATTATTAATTAGATAAATTGACGGATTAAATTGAATAACAATAATACGGCCATTATACCTATTATTATATTATAAAAATATAACACCTGATAAATTTTACATTTTTATATGCGGGTGCGTAGAATTAAAATTACCTTCGAAATTGAATCAAATTGTAATCCCATTTGTATGTAAATATTGAAACACAATAATTTGTAGTACCATAGTATTAGTCAACAAAAATTGTTATGAACTTAAATTTTAAGAATACTTATTTTAAATCTTATTGTAATCCAAGAGAATCTCTAGTCATGTACCCCAGTTTTGATTTTTATAATATTAAAACAAATAAAAAAAAATATAAAAAAATAATAAATTTTAATTAATAGATTATGTTGATATTTTTCCCAGCCGATTTATTCACAGATTCCGAATGCTAGAAACGCAACTCGTCGTAAAGTCAGTATTCAAATCGGTACGAACTAAAATAATAGGCCATGCTTTGGTCAAATTGGTTGGTGGTTAGCTAGAATCCTAAAATCTATTTACACACCGCCACGGGTGTCCTGGTTGTTAGGCATTCATTGTACCATTAACCACCTACATATGTAGAAGACGGTTTTCTATTTACTTATTCGAAGCTCGGGAAGTTTTGTTGCAGCCTTAATCCATATGTTCTATATTTAAAAGTTGATAGGTAAATAACATTTTAAAGGATTATTTAATACTAATTTGTTCGAAATCGGAGAATTTTCTACCGAGGTAGCCTGTCCGATTGACATATCGGACAATCTTCCGATAAAACGTGACGCTCATCAACGCATTGCGATTAGGTACATTCAGCAAAGAATTTTTGAAAGTTGTGCGTTAAATTTGTTCGAGAATTCTTCGACAGAAAATAGTTGATTATAGTTATAGTTGATAGATTATTTTAAGAAAAATGGAATAGAATGAATGCGATTGTATGCTTCATTTTTGTTTGTTTTGAAATGGATACCTCGAACGAAATCTAAGTTCCAAACGGAACAGACTATCGTTTCGGAACTTCTTCCGAACGGATACCTCGATAGGGCTGATTATGTCATGATGTTACCTTACCTACCGTGTAAAACTTTCCGGTTCCGTCGACTTAAGCGATTTATTGATTGCGCCAAAAATCAGATTTCAACTGTTGAAAGAAAAATTCTGGCGAGAAGACAACATCATCGAAGAGCTAGCAGAAATCATCGTAGGCTACCAGCAGTCTAGAAGAAAAACCCATAGTATCATGCTTGATGAATGCCTGTAACAAAAAGGGTGACTTAAAACGCACAAGCGAAAATGCTGAGTCGTCAAGAAGCAAAGAAAATTATCGATGAAGAAAAAAAGGAGCAGAAAATGATACATATGTATGTACCATACCGGTTGAAGGAGTAAGGCGATCGAACCGGCTCTCACGTGTCATATAAAAAAGAAATGTTGCGTGTACTGACGTACGTGCGGTAGAAGTAAAACTTCTTTTGCCTCAAGCAAAGCCTCTG
The DNA here is from genome assembly GCA_963931855.1 of Philhelius festivus. NCBI lineage: Eukaryota > Metazoa > Arthropoda > Insecta > Diptera > Syrphidae > Philhelius > Philhelius festivus. Next base: position 81,779,399 of record OZ007555.1, read on the forward strand.
TAAGATTCTAACCTATAAACGTAAAAACATTTTGTATTATAAAAACATGTCGCTCTTTGACAGATAACGTGTTGTTTTGACATGTCACTGACAGCTGCTTAGAAAATGTTGTACCCCCATCACCGGAAAAGAAGTTTTACTTCAAAAAGCCATTCAACTGAGTGATGGTTTTCAGACAGTAACGTAAGCTCTTCGAAACCCTAGCCTATAAAATGTATTCAAGCAGCTTTATAAATGGGAATCATTTAGAGCGAATGATATGCCTAGAAGAAAACGCACCTTTAATCAATGAAGACCCAAAATCCACCACCCAGTATCAGGCGCGGATCCAGGATTTCGTTCAGGGGGGGGCAATTTTCGTAATATTTTGCTTAACTTTAAAAAAAATGGTCCATCGAATACTTACGCTTTTTTAATGATTCTCTGCATTTCTGTCTTAAAATATTAAAAGGTATAAACACAATCGAATATAAAAATAGCAATTTATTTAATTGAATTAATTTAATTTAATTTAATTGAAGGAAAGCATGTGCAGGTACATAATAAAGTTCGTATGTAAATAACTCTTAAATAGTAGATCAAACATCTTCGTTTACATTACTTTAGCATCTTTTAATAATGCTCTGTATGCATGTCTTAAAGTATTAAATAGGAACTCGTATGCATGTCTTAAAGTATTAAATAGGAACTCGTATGCATGTCTTAAAGTATTAAATAGGAACTCGTACGTATTAAAAAAAATAAATAAATTAATTAATTTAAATAAAGGAATTATAGTACATTATTACATTATACATTATTATACATGATATGCATAGTTCTTAAATACTTAATTCTAATCTTTTTGGGTGGCCGGTTTTTGAAAACCTAGTAATAACATTCTCAACATCGATCGGGATTTGCCTGTGGATGTGCATGAGTGCCAGACCGCGGAGGCGGTTTTCAGCCATTGTTGATCTTAAATATGTTTTAAGGCGCCGCAACGAAGAAAAAGACCTTTCTGCCGAAGAATTTGTAACTGGAAGCGTTGCAAGAATAAGAAGGAAACTATGTATAATACAAAACACATCCTTATTGCATTTGTCAATTAAATCCAGGGCAGTGTCGGGAAGCTTGTTCTTCTGCTCATTTTCTCTTACCCATTTTTCGCGCCACATCACCAGCTCATCTTTAAGCAAAAAAAGGGCAACATCTTTATTTAAGTTTAGGAGTTTTCCAAAGCGATCCAATAGGGACTTAACGGTGGTATCAAACTCATCAGTATTATATTTGATTATATTTTCTGGGATGAAAATCGTGAGCTTAAACACATCTAATGTTTCAGGTTGAAACCTTTCACGCAAATCAGTTAGAACAAAGTCGAGTACAGGTGCACACTGTTTACAGTTGATTACGCACAAATATTATTTTATAGAATATACTGACACTTTCGGCACGCGACAAAACACTGTTATTAACTACACACAAAAGCCAAACACGCGTCGACTGTCGACAAGAAATAGCAAACAGAATATGAAGTGAAAGGTTGCAATTTGAATTAGATGCATATAACTATTTTAGAGTTCTTTATTATTTCTACCTAAAACTTGAGACACATTTTCATTACTTGTAACGGTCGTGGTTGGGACTTGCAAAAGAAAATAAAAAAACCCATTGTCTTTGCCTGAAAAAAATAATATGGAATTTATAATAGGCAGTGAAAATGAAGACATTATGGTTTTATTGCGCTCCTTTTGTTTTGCAATTAACGAGTATTCCTAGATCATAAAGTCAAATTTGTTTTTGTTGACACATCACACATCATCCCTATTCCTATTCCCAATGCTTGCAGGTAGAGAAAAGGGTTCATTCTTCAGTCAGTGAAAAAAAAAAACATAAAACCATGATAGGCATTTCAACGACCGACGCACGCGACAGGCGGGCGCCGAACGCAAATAAAGGAAATAACTTATGGAATCGTAAAATATATACATATACGAGTACATACATATACATACTTTCATACAGAGAACTTAGGTATATCTAAAATGCGTAGTTGCAGGCTGCACTCCAAACTTCTATTCTGCCTTTGGGAAAAAAAGAAAAAAGTGTTATGGTTTTTTGTACGCAATTTCAAGAATGTGAATAAAGGTATCTACATAAATAACATGAAAAGTGAAAAGTGATGCGTAAGCGTTTGCGTGTTGGTTGTTATAGGTTAAGGCTGGGATTGAAAAAAATTTACTTTATAATAATTGTGAAACGAAGAATTGCCCAGGGGGGGGCAATTGCACCCATTGCCCCCCCCTTGTATCCGCGCTGCCCAGTATAGACGAACTAGACTAACTGACACCTCCGGCTATGATGAATTACCAGAATACGGAGGGGAGGGGATATTTTGATAAGGAACAAGGAACAATATAATATATCATATTCAAAACTCTTGGTAATGGCGTAATGGTGTTAGTCCGTTTGACTATCACGTCCAAGGTTTTTGATACGAATCCAAATTCCTTAAAATGTTATTTCATTGGTAGTTCTTTTAGCGTGGATATAACAAATTCTCTTGTCACGAAAAACTGGGGGGCCAGCACGTAACTTGATACAATCGAGCATTGTCGATCGTAGGTCAACTCGAAACAAATTATTTTTGGCAGCATGTAATTTGAGACGAGTTTCTTTGTGACTTCCATTTAAAAATATCATTGTGAACTATAAAGTGAAATGTCAAATTGGTATTCTGATATTTTTTGATTCGGAAAGTGAAGATGAGGAAGTACTTAATGCTAAAATCATGCATGTACCTCGGCCCGTGCCTTTTCCCTCCAGTAGGTGCGTGGTCTACGATTGTAGACCACCATTTTTTAAAACGCCGGTACTCTTAGAAAAAAAAATTGTTTGCACCATCGTTCACAATAGCTGCAGATAATTGATTGTTCTACCTAATTAGTCTGCTTTTTGTTCTTGTGGAGGACAGACGTAAGGTAAATAGTAGATAGAAGTCGGTTGGTCTACGATCGTAGACCACGCGCCCACTGGTGTACGAAAAATTAGTGTATTTAATTTTTGTATTCATTGTCATTGTAAGTGAAGAATAATACATTTTTAGCCATTTTTATTTTATAAGTGTTAATTTCATACAGAATATGGCTTCAACTAGCGGAGCAAGCAATTTTTGGCTGATCAACTATGTCAAAACTACGATGTTTCAAGGAATACTCGCCGATGGCCAATGGTTATATTCTATGATCTACTGAATATTTCAGGAATAAATGCGCTTTGTGTATATAAAGCAAACAATTCCGAAAACGTTATAAAACGTAGCAATTTTATAGAACAGTTTGCCTGGGAACTGATCCGGCCTCAAATTGAAATAAGGTCAAGAATGCAGCAATTGCCAAGGGTAATACGCCAAAGAGCTCTTGCGCTTTTTTTTTTTTTTTTTTTTTTTTTTTATAATCTACCCGCGCTCAAGGGATTATGATTACCCTTTAAATGTTTCAACACAGCGCGGGCGTGAAGTTAATGAAGAGAAAGAAGGATAGGAAAGATGTGTGGCACGATGTTCTGAGACTGTTGGTGGTTGTCTCAGATATTTTTATCTATAGGGATGGCGGCTAAGCTAAAGCGGAGAAATGAGTGTCTCATTTCTATGTTGCTTATAATTCACATTATTTTATTTGTGTTCATCTTGTTGGGCATACTAGTTTAACTCAATTGCATGTTGTTAGTGTTATGCCTGAGCAACATGCAATGAGTAAACCAGCAACCCATTGATGACAATTTTTAGAAGGTTTTAATGGAATTAAAACGACATAGACGACGGCATGGATCGAACCTATGATCATGAGGTTGACAGGCGAGCACACAACCATCGTGCCACGGCCCGACGGCCATACTTTTAGGGATTGGAGAAATTGTTCAACCTCCAATCCCTGCCACATCTGGAAGCTATGTTGGATGTTGTCCAATTTGTCCCCGAAAGAGGAATAAGTCTTCAAGGGTGAGATGCGCAAAATGCGGGAAATTTGCGTGTAAGACCTTAAATGTGTTTTTTAAATTATTATTTTTTTTGTTTTATAACTTATGAAGTAACTTATTTTTATGTTTATTGTACTTTTTTTTGTTTTCTTTTTGTTAAAGAAAAAAAATGTGATCACCAAAAACATGGATTTTTGAAGTTTTATAACTTTTTTGTTTGTGATGCAATGTTCCTATTTTTTGAAAGCAGTAAATTTTGTTATTTTTTTAATGCACACAATGTTTTTTTTTTTGTTATAAACTTTTCTAAATTATTTTTTTTTAATAAAAAATTAATACAAAAAATTTTGAGAAAGTGGATTATTTTTGTTTACGAATTTTTTTTTTTCAGTGTATCAATAACCGTTTATTTTAAAGTGATGAATATTGAAAATAATATGTTCCTCTATAGCCTGACTCTGATTTGAATATTAAAAACGCATTACCACATACCTTTTCTGGCAAAATAAAATGGTCTACAATCGTAGACCACGCGCCCGCTCGTGTTTCTTTTAATCACGCGCCCACTGGAGGGTTAAGTGAAGTTTTTTACTTTTTAGTATATTTTATATTAGGTATGTAACTTGTAAGAAAATTTCTGTTTTTCCTGCCTTGGGTACTTTTAAGCATTCCTATGGCTAAATCATGGTGAAAACTCATAAAAGTGTTCGAAACATCCGTCTGTTTCTTATTTATTGACATTTGTTTGTTTTTCCATGCTATTTCTTAAAAAAATCACTGTCAACGATAACTTTTTTCTGTCGAGTGAAAAATTTTGTTTCAAACCTCATTTTCAAGTTTGTGTGCTGTCAAATCTGACGATACAATCGAGCATCGAGGACACTCGATTGAACCAAAATAGGTGCTGCCGAGGCTCGATTGTATCGATTAAACTCGATTGGACAAAGTTACGTGCTGGCACCCCTGGTTCTAATATCAGCCAATTGGATTCAACAGATATTTAGGCCTATTCTGCAACATCTGTTATTCTGCTATGGATTTTCTGTTATGAATCGTAAAAGATTTCCATCTTAAAAGATCTTTTATAATTGGTATTCAGGGGCTCGAACTTTTATAAAAGTCTGTTATGCAACTTCGAAAACGAAATCTGTTATGAAACTGAACTAAATCTGCTATCATAATCAGCTGTGATTAAATAAAATAATTCATCTGACAAACTTAAAATGGATGACGAACAAAAAAGTAATCTCTTCTCTTACACATTATTGGTGTCCTCTACTCTACTTACATATACATATGTTTATATAATACTCGTATGTGTGTAAATATATTTTCTTTCATTTGTCTCATTTTAAAAAGATTTCGTTGACGAAATAAAAAATATATCGTCGTCGTTCTATGAAACGTCCATTCTTAACAAAAATGTAATTTAATTCTTATTTAATTCATTCCAGATCAGCCATATTTGCAAAATATTGTATTGCACAATGGACGACGATGATATATCAATTTTTCATTGATATACTCGTATCTGTGTATGTATTGAAATCTTTTATGATAAAAGTCACAGAAGTTTGTCTTTTATTCTTTTATGATTTTTAACAGATTTCATAACAGATTTTGGCATGCTGAATACCAAAAATGCTATTCGTAAAAGATTTTTTCTATGTTCGAACGTTTGACAGTTCATAAAAGTTTTCTTAGCAGATTTTATAACAGATTTTAGTGTGCTGAATACCAAAATTAAAATTCATAAAAGATTTGTTGACAGCTCAAACATTTGTATGGAAATTCATAGCAGAATAACAGAATAGAAGAATAAAAGATCTCGCCGAATAGGCCTAATTAAGAGGTCCTCTCCATTGCTGACAACTAAACCACGCACAGAGAGATGGTTGAGAGTCTTAACACATTAGACCAGGGTACCTCATTAATGTATTATGACGAATTCTGCGCTGTTCTCGTAACAGAATGTCAAAAAACTGCAAGATTTTTAAAAACAAATATTCGATTTAATTTTTTTTTTAAATGCTACTATCAATGAAATATACAGCCTCGCTGTCACTGCCACAAACGATTTTTGTCCCATATGAATCGAAAGAATTTATCGGTTTTCGCAGGTCTGTAATTAGCGAGGTTACATTAATTCGGCTTTTGGCGCGTTCTCCATTCAACCATGGATTGATATTATCAGATTCAGACTGTCGCATCATTTGTGGTTCCATGTCATTTGGAATCATCATAATATTTTGTGTCCATTGCCAAACTTCTCCATTTTCCGAAGCAGTAAAAAGTTTTGATGGTTCCGATTTGTGAAAACCAATTTCAGTGATGGCACTGTTGTGAGCGCTCAAGTACGAGGCAGGGAACCCAGGTTGTCGCAGATCCCATACTGTTATGGAACCTTCTTCACTTCCAGCAAGGACCTCAAGGATGAGATTTTAAATTTATTGGTGATTTAAAAATATAAATTGAATAAACTTACAATGTGCTTCTGTGTTGGATGATATGTTAAACAGGATACATAATTGGATTTGCGATCATCTTCACAAGAAATCATAAATGAAATTGTTGGGTTTTCAGTTTCTGATCTAATGTCAAACATTTTTATTACCCCCATTCGATTGGCTGTGAGGATCTTAAACAATCATTATAAACAAGAATTGCTTGCAAAAGCACAGAATCTAGCTTACCTCTTTTGGACTTATGTACGATACAGCGTTCAGGGAGCAGCTGTCTGCTTCAATAGTCTTTATAGTTCTCAAGTTATTCGCAGATATGATGTTCAATCTGTAAGTACACTTGAAAACTTGAAATCATACTTTTCGAAAAAGTTTATTCTGACCTGCCGTCCTCGCCAACGGTGGCTATATCCTTACTGAAGACTGATAAACCAGTGCAAGGAGATGGCTTACCAGAATTTCTTTTATGCAAAAGTTCTGATTGGCCCGTGATTCGTAAGCGATCTTCTTCCATTGCTCTGTTAATGGCAACAATAGTCACAATTCCTGAATAAAAATTAAACTTACAACATATTCGTAAATAAAACATAAATCCTAACCATCTGAAGAAGAGACGGCAGCATTATCCAAACCTAGCAACTCCAAACCACTTACATCTCCATTCATAGAAACATTGTCATTGCATTTTGGAACATATTCGTCGTATTCGTCTGAATATTGATTCTTTTCAAGTTTCCACAATTTTATTGAGTTTTTGGCAGAGTCCCAGCTGCCCGTAAGAAATCGTTCGCAATCTTTGAATTGTTCGGGTACCCATCGGATTTTTGATATTTTTTCTGATACAAAAAATGTGTTTACTCTGGTTTCGTTATCCATTTTTTCTATAATTGCAATATAATTGGTTAAGCAATGTTTTGTGAATTATTTAATAAATTAATCAAAATAAGAACAAGAAAATTAAAAAACAAGATTTGCCGCAAAAATAAATAAGGTTAGAAAAGAATTTGTCGAAGAAAAAGTGACATATACTGTCAGTGTTCAGGTGCGTTAGAATACAGCGGTTGTATGAGGTGAAGCATTAAAAAGAACTACATTTCGCATCCTCATCAAATTGAGGCAAAGACTGCTTTTACACGAAAGCGATTTTTAATCTTTGATTCTCTTTTGACTTCCCTTCGATTGCATGAATGCTTTTAAACACAGCCAGGCGAATCTATAAACAAATCTTAAAGGTTACTTAACTTTAAAATACATCTAAGCAGCTCTTAAGTATGAAATCGGTATCTATAATCAATTTTCACATTTAAGTAACGTTACTTAAAGGCCTCTTAACTTAAACGCCATCAACCGCGTTTAAGGGTCACTTAAAGGCATTTTAAAATGTATTTTGACATCTCGATTGTCATCTTTGAAATTTTGAAGTTTCAAATTGTGAGTTTGTAGGTATTGTTTGTTGTGATATTATATTAGAACTATAAAGTGCAACGATTTAAGAAACATAAAATTTGTATTGATTAAAGTATGTGTACGCGCAAAGAAATTTCATCCACGCTTCCCTCTTAGACTTTGAAGTGTTTGTATCGACACTTTCTTCCTAGTTGTTGGAAGAGAATAGGCGTTTTCCTAAATGCAGTGTTGCAGCGCATCGTGGATTTTGATGCCCTTGCAACGTTTTTCTTCACTCTGAAATTTACTTTTACAATTCATTAAAAAAAAAAACAATAAAATTTAGAATTCGTATTTAATAACGTTATTTTATTGAAGCAAGTGAATAAAAAAAACATCAAAATTCATGATGCGCTGCAACACTGCATTTAGGAAAACGCCCAATCTGTGCATAAAATAATTCTGTTTTGTAGTGTATTATTGCAAATTTTAAAATAAAAAAAGTTTCCTTGTAGGAGGCATCCCAATTTTCAGATCTTTTTCTTTTATTTGTGGCGGCGGGTGTTGGTGTGTGTTCGATAGCCATTTTTTTTTTGATTTCACAAATAAAAAAATGTGTCTTCCAATTATTTACTGAAAGAAGGTGTCACAAAACAGCTGTGTTGTATAAAATGAAGCAGCATTTGTTTTTTTTCTGTACTAGATTTTCACATTCTCTTACGTTACGTGACACAACCATTGTTTAGTTAAGTACCAATGAAAAATCGATTATAGATACGAATTGAAGTTTCGTCATTTAAAGCCAAATTAAATATTTAAGTATGCTTAACTAAATAACCTCTAAGATGCATTTTAAGAAAATCTTATAGATACGGCTGAGCGATTTTTAATGAAAGTTAACTTTTCTTCTATTGAAAAGGAGTCATCTCTTCGCACTCTTTACTCTAGTGAGTAGATCGAAGTTCACTGAGCGAACGCCAAATAGAAATGAAACATACCTGACAAGTAAAGAAAACCACAAAGAAGAAAGAACGATAACTCTGCAATTTTTCCAACCCCAGCAATTTTGTGTACCCCCGCCACCACACACGTCTCTCTCCTACGGGCTTAAAAATCGCAAGGTAATATTAGGTGCGTTTTATTATTCACAAATCTATCTGGATCCGGATCTGGATCTTCCCTTGAAAATAAAACGATACGGATCTTAGTGACAGCAGTGTTATAAGTCCGTCTCTTTTTATCCTTGGGTTTGGAAATTTTAAATTATGTCTTGTCTTTTTTCTTTACACTAGGTGTGTTTTTTTTGCAAGTCCATATAGAATTGTAAAAAAAAACGACATCGGGATTTAGGAGCTTTTTTTCCACACAGCTGGAAGCACTGTGTACGCATCAACCAATCCAAAAACTTCACTTTTGACGTCTCTGAGCAAATTATCGATAACATATAGATAATACTATTTTGGCATCACCATTTTTATCGGGTCTTAGATTAACTCTCGATAATTATCTGGTCTTAGCTAACTCTGTATAGATTTAAGTAGTTGTTGCATTTGCATGTAAAGCGCTTAGTCCCGATGTCGTTTTTTTTTACAATTCTATATGGACTTGCAAAAAAAACACACCTACTATAGCTTACACTACCTTACCATAAAAAGCCATCTACTCGCCAGTGTAATAACTAATTTTTGGATCTTTGAAATAGATCCCGATAGAAAACAGGATCCCAAATTGTTTTTGTAATACATGTTAAAACTTAATCCAGATCCGGATCCAGATAGATTTGTGAATAATAAAACGCACCTATTGCTTCGTTTAAAAGCAGTCAAAGCGAATTTCCCGGGCAACTCTAAAAACAGGGCTTCCTGCAGAAATTAAAACAAAATTCTGAACGCATTTATTCACGTTCTCTTTTCTTGTTTTTTCCTTTAATATTGGCTCAAAATTATAAACAAATATTGTGTTAAGGTATAAAAGTTTGATTCTACTTAACAAATTGCTAAGTATTTTTTTTAACAAATTGCTTCTGAATACACTTAAAACAATGACAGCCGCGTATCTATAAGATTTTCTTAGACTGCATCTTAGAGGTTATTTAGTTAAGCATACTTAAATATTTAATTTGCCTTTAAATGATGAAACTTCAATTCGTATCTATAATCGATATTTCTTTGGTTCTTAACTAAACGACGGTTGTGTCACGTAACGTAAAAGAATGTGAAAATCTAATACAAAAAAAACAAATGCTGTTTCATTTTATACAACAAAACTGTTTTGTGACACCTTGAATTAGTAAACATTTGGAAGACACATTTTTATATCTGTGAAATTGAGAAAAATGCCGTGGAACCCACTCCCATCGCCACGAAAAAAAGAAAAACTGAAAATTGGGATGTTTCCGAGAAGAAAACGTCAATCAATGCAAATTTTCTGTATCTAAGTTCTTTGCATTTTATAGTTCTAAAATATCACAACAAACAATACAAACTCACAATTTGAAACTTCAAAATTTCAAAGACTACAAATGATATGTCAAAATACATTCACGCACATTCAAGTTTTAGTTTCGCAACTGTTTAGTTGCTAAAATGAAACATATGGGCTTATATGGGACACTGCGCACTTAGGCTAGGCGCGCACATTCAATTTTTAGTTTCGCAACTGTTTAGTTGCTAAAATGAAACATATGGGCTTATATGGGACACCGCGCACTTAGGCTAGCCGCGCACTAGCAATTTTTAGTTGCGAAACTGTTTGGTTACTTATAGAAAACAGATGAACTGTTTGGTTGAATGTCGGTGAATTTGCAGATAATTATATGTTCAATAAGGCTAGGCGCACACATTCAATTTTTAGTTTCGAAACTGTTTGGTTGCTAAAATGAAACATATGGGCTTATATGGGACACCGCACACTTAGAGCAACTCGATTCTCGAAACTAAAAAGTTTGTGTTTTGACACAAACTAAACGATTGCCTCGCATCAGTTGAGCTGTTTTATATAGGTGCAAGAGAGAAAAGAGTGCGAGCGTGAGTAAAGAGTTGCCAGTGTGCGGTACTCTTTCAACTGGTGATTAAACTGTTTGATTTCGATCACAGTTGCCAGTGCGCGACTAGCCTAAAATGGCGAACTTATTTTAGGCAATCGTTTAGTTTGTGTCAAAACACAAACTTTATAGTTGCTCGAACCAAGCAGTTTCGCAACTAAAAATTGCTAGTGCGCGGCTAGCCTAAGGCTCGAGCAACTCGATTCTCGAAACTAAAAATTTGTGTTTTGACACAAACTAAACGATTGCCTAGCATCAGTTATGCTGTTTTTTATAGGTGCAAGAGAGAAAAGAATGCGAGCGTGAGTAAAGAGTTGCCAGTGTGCGGTTCTCTTTCAACTGGTGATTAAACTATTTGATTTCGATCACAGTTGCCAGTGCGCGACTAGCCTTAGGCCAGGCCAGTTTGTGTTTTGACACAAACTAAACGATTACCTCGCATCAGTTGAGCTGTTTTTTATAGGTGCAAGAGAGAAAAGAGTGCGAGCGTGAGTAAAGAGTTGCCAGTGTGCGGTTCTCTTTCAAGTGGTGATTAAACTATTTGATTTCGATCACAGTTGCCAGTGCGCGACTTAGAGCAACGGTTCTTTTCCAACTGGTGATTAAACTACATATTTGATTTCGATCACAGTTGCCAGTGCGCGACTAGCCTAAGAGCTCGATTTGGAGTTGAGTTGAAATGGTGTTGAGCGATTCTGAAACCAACTCCTCGACCCAGGTTTTTCGTCTCACATTTCGACTCGACACCGCTGAGCGAGTGGGATCGAGTCGAACGAAGCTCATTTCAACTCAAAATACAGGTATACAAAGGGTCGAAGCGAGCTTCAAGCCCGCTTCAACACCTCATAATATAAACGTAGTATATACAGCTATTAGGTGCGTTTTATTATTCACAAATCTATCGGGATCCGGATCTGGATTAAGTTTTAACATGTATTACAAAAACAATTTGGGATCCTGTTTTCTATCGGGATCTATTTCAAAGATCCAAAAATTAGTTATTACACTGGCGAGTAGATGGCTTTTATGATAAGGTAGTGGAAGTTATAGTGTAAAGAAAAAAGACAAGAAATAATTTAAAATTTACAAACCTAAGGATAAAAAGAGACGGGCTTATAACACTGCTGTCACTAAGATCCGTATCGTTTTATTTTCAAAGGAAGATCCCGATCCGGATCCAGATAGATTTGTGGATAATAAAACGCACCTATTATCATATAGCCATTGACATACTAGATATGGACTGCTAGTAGCTGATTACAGAATGGTCCAACGGATTACCAAACGACACTAGCCCTCGTGCCGACACTGACGGAATATTTGAATACTATGAAATGGAACCAGTGCTAAAGGGGCTAATGTGCAAATAGTCCAATTGCCAAATCTGAAAATTTCCCTTTTTAATTTTCCCTTTTTCATTTTTGTTTTCAACGTATAAATATATACTGCAACACAGTTTTCGTTGCATTTACTTGTATTATCTATTAACAAATATTATTATTGTTTGTAAAAATACTTTTATTAAAGCAATTAGTTTCACTTTTACAAATTTTAATTTTTATACTAGAAATCAAGAGATAAGCTAAGATCTTTTTGGCTAGAGCGAAAATATTTGCAAAAAAATTAGTTATGCAAATAAATCCTAATTTTGATTTAAATTAACAACTCACTTTAGAGAAAAACCAATCCTACAATTTGTATCAAATTTACAAAAAACTTTCTTTAGGTGCTTTTTATTATTCACAAATCTATCTGGATCCGGATTTGGATCTTCCTTTGAAAATAAAACGATACGGATCTTAGTGACAGCAGTGTTATAAGTCCGTCTCTTTTTATCCTTGGGTTTGTAAATTTTAAATTATGTCTTGTTTTTTTTCTTACACTACCTTGCCATAAAAAGCCATCTACTCGCCATTGTAATAACTGATTTTTGGATCTTTGAAATAGATCCCGATAGAAAACAGGATCCCAAATTGTTTTTGTAATACATGTTAAAACTTAATCCAGATCCGGATCCAGATAGATTTGTGAATAATAAAACGCACCTTATCTTAAACTAGAACTGTAAGGCTAGGCGCGCACATTCAATTTTTAGTTTCTCAGCTGCTTGGTTCGAGCAACTAAAAAGTTTGTGTTTTGACACAAACTAAACGATTGCCTAAAATGAGTTCGCTATTTTGTGTAACATTTAATTATATGCACCTGCGCGGACATAAAATCATTAAGTAAACCAAAATGATTCATAAAATATTTTAAATGGGATTTTTTTTCGAGATCCCTTAGCACTATTCTCAGCCGATTATCTCTCTAACCATAGACTAGCACCGTTTCTTCAAAGCAATGTCAGTAGATGTCCTTATTTTCTATGAGTAAACATTTCTGTTGGCACTAGTAGAACAAGAGATGGCGTTAAATATGTTGTTTATTTTTGCCACTAGTGTCGGCACGAGGGCTAGTTTCGATTGTATCCGTTGGACCATTTTGGTTGCAAATTTTGTATGAGAATTATACACAACTAGCAGTCCATATATAATAAGTCAATGCATATAGCTGTTTTCTTGGCGGGAACTGTGAATTCGTTCCTTTGTTTTGTATTTGTTTACAAAATAAAATTTTATCACATACAAAAAAACAGGACACCAAAAAGTGAAAGGGATTAGATTTGTTTAAATATTGTGTTCTTTTATATTGTCTTTGTTTATTAATTCAACACTCGTTCCTTTTTCAAAAGATAGAACTTAATTCCAAGCCAATTTTCTACTGCACAAAAAACTAAGCATGTTAGCAAAACGTTCAACAACTGATGAAATTTCGGTAAGTTTTTATTGGAAAGTAAACCTATTTTTTTACAGAAATTTCTTTCTATTCAAGTTAAACAAGATAAAAGTCGAAAACGATGAAACAAATAATGCTTCTAATAAGGCCCCTAAGCCTGAAGATGATGAGAACCCACCAAAAAGGCGAAGTAACCGTGTAACGCGTAGTCAACGCTCGCTTGTAGATGGAACTCCATCTCCTGAAAAACCCGAAATTAAGCTTTCATTTATCAAATACAAAGGCGTAATCAAGTACTGCATTGATAAAATAGACATTGCTGCCACATCAGATGAGCTAATGTAAGAAATTAAAATGAAACTCCCAAAAAATACAGTGCCCACTTAAAGTTTCTGAACTCTCTAACTCCTTGATTAATTTCTGCACACCTTTTCAGGTCATGGGTCGATAAAAAAGAAAGTGAAATTGTTCCTGTAGCATTTGACTTGGAATGGCCGTTCTCGTTCCAAACAGGTCCCGGAAAACTAGCATTAATGCAACTTTGCTTGGAAGAAACAGAATGTTACCTGTTCCATTTGACTCCATTGACGAAAATCCCAGCATCATTGATGGCATTACTGTCACATCCTAAAGTTCGTTTACATGGAGTTAATATTAAAAAGTATGCCTTTAAAATAAATGTCGTTATTAGGTTTTTAAATCTTTGACAAATTTGCAGTGATATCAGAAAGCTCAAGAGAGATTTTCCAGAAGTAACAGTGGATACTCTAATTGAGAATTGCATTGATCTTGGTTTATGGTGCAATGAAGTGTGTAATACTGGCGGACGCTGGAGTCTAGAACGTCTCGCCGCTTATATTGTAAATAAAATATGTTTTTAGTTAAAGAAAATTTTCGAAAATTTTTAACTTTCAGTGCCGAAAAGCTATTGACAAGAACAATAAAGTCCGAATGAGCAAATGGAATGTTATTCCTCTAGACAGTAATCAAAAAATGTATGCAGCTATAGATGTTTATGTAAGTTCTTTTATTTAAACAAATATTTAACTTCTTATTTTTTTTACATAATACATAATATGTATTTAAATATTTGTATTTATATTCTACGCGATTCGTCTTCTAAGAATATCTTCAGGAAACCCTTTATATGTGCTTTAATAAAAAAGCAAATGCGTTTCGCTTCTAAACATCTACAGTGGATCACAGCTTATTTGACCCACCCTTTACTCAAAACTTTAAAAGGCAATATCTCTTCAACGAAACAAGTAATCAACAAAATAAAAACGCGTAAATGTTAATTAAGCTTTTAACTAAAACATAACAACTTCATTTATTTATTTTTAATTAAAATTAGAAAACAAAATAACAAAAACAAATTAAAATCAATATTTCATGGTCACAGCTTATTTGACCCATTTTAAAAATCGAGTAAAATTATTATTATTTATTAATACAAAGACACATCTTGCATAATTTTAGTATTTGGTATGTCCTCCCTTTTGTTTTATAACTGCCTTAAGCCGATTTTTATAAGAATCCACCAGTTTTTTGTCGTTTCCACAGGTATTCTTGCCCATTCTTCAACTAAAGCCGTCTTTTGGTCTCGCGTATTTTTGTGTCCAAAATTGACCAAAGGTTTTCAATGACCTTCAAATCTGGACTCTGTGCTGGCGGTTTCATGACGTAAGGGCAGTTATAAATTAGCCAAGTTTGAATAATGCCCGATGTATGTTTCGGATCATTGTCTTAATAAAATCGAAATGTATCCTTTATGCCTAGTTTTTCTGCGCTTTGGAGCAAATAATTTTTGAGAATATTGAGGTACACTAATTTATCCATGGTACTCTCAATAAATTGCAGCTTGCCGACTCCAGCTGCAGACATGCAGGCCCATACCATGACATGCCCTCCTACATGCTTCACTGTTGCTCTTAAGTTTTTATCTTGAAGCTCTGTATTCGGTTTTCGCCACACATAAGACCGGCCGTCGGATCCAAACATATTAAATTTGGATTCATCCGCAAATATAACACACTTCCAGAACATGGAATCCATTGTTATATGCTCCTTTGCAAACTGAAAACGGCTAAGTCGATTTTTTTTATTGATAAAAGGTTTCTTGCGTGCTACTCTTCCATGCAAATCATTATCTCTATGGATCCGGCGAATGGTTTCGGGGCAACAAGGTTTTCCATGGGTATTCGCCATCTCACTAGCCAGTTTTGATGCCGATAGCTTTGGATTTTGCTTTACTCTTCGCACAATATATCGTTCATCCGATGCACTAAGTATTTTGTTCGGAGGTTTTGTTCCTTTATTTTCAATTCGATTCTCAAATACAAAACGGTGAATAATAGCTTTGACCGTGCCATCTGGTATGTTAACAATTTCGGCTATTTTTCGCCGAGAAAGTCCATTTTTATGATGATGAAGCACTATTTCACACTGTTCGACTGTTGTTCGTTTTCCCATCTTCGTTACACGTATTGCTTTTGCGAAAAATTACTTAAACTGATAATTCTATTTGAATATAGAACAAATAAGAGAAAGAAGCAAAAACCACCGTTAGCTCGATATTTTTTCTAAGGCAGGTGATCTCTAAACACAGTGGGTCAAATAAGCTGTGGTACTAGAAAATGTAATTTGTATTTCTTTTTTTTAAGTTAAACATGGTGTTTAAAAATAAAATTTATTGATTCAAATGTCATGTTCAACTTAAAAACTTAATGAACCGTTCTGTGTTTGTACTTTCCAAATAACTTTTATTGTTAAGGAGCCATACTCGATTAAATGTAAATATAAAACGCGTCGGACTTTTATGAAAATAAAATACATATTATATTTATATTATGGAAAAAAAAATAGAGAACATTTTCAGAATAAAATTGGAAGTAAAATATTCATTCCATAATTTTTTTTAAAGATGACTTAATTATGATGTCAATAAATCCGATTAGAGTGGATTAAATAGATAAAATATTAACGCAACGTCTTTAAACTTTCAGCCTTACCAATATTCAAATATAGACACCCATGTTCTGTATTCCGAGTGAAAGTGAATTGAAAACGAATTTCAATTGCACTTTAAAAGAAAACGCATGTTCTGCATTGGGAGTGAATTCAATTCACTCCGAATTTATTTTCGAGATGTGAAAATTAGCTGAAAGACATTTATTCAAACATTGTTTCTGGTGTGCAAAATGAAAATAGATTCACTATTATTATTAATAAGTGGTAGAAGGGACGGAAATCAATGATGGAGAGTTCATAGAAAGTTTTACGTGGTAAAGCCAAATTTTAGATTTTCGAGAAGCAACGTAAGTTGAAATGGGAATGAATTAACATGGACATATTTGAATTGTTTGTAGTTTCAAAAGAAGCTTCAGAAGAAGCATTTGTTGACATTTCGGAAATAAATCCCTTAATAAAATTGACTTCAATTTCCTGAACACATAAACTTCTCCCTTAACTTATTTCATAAATTGAAACAAAACTTTTTTCTTGTCAGGAGTTCTTGTGTACTTCCCTGTAAACAACAATTTATTTTAATAAAATCAAAATTTCAAAGCTTTATTTACATATTTGTCAATTGTCGCGCAAATATGAAGTTTCTAAAAAAAACTTGAGTGAAATGGAAAGACGAATTTTCATCTCCGAAAACTTAATTCACAATCTTCATTTCGGGTGGAATTCAGAACACCAACATTTCACATTCGGAATGTACAAATCATAAAAGTCATTTTATGCGGAATGCAGAACATCAAAATTCACTTCGAATTCACAATGGGTGAAATGCAGAACATGGGTGAGAGACTAATTTAATATTTGAGTGAAATTAATCATTATGTAATCGACTCTGTATACATAAATGACCACATATGCTATATTTTATTTCTAAGGTTTCAAACCATGAATAGTTCATTTATAAGAGTCCACTTAAATATCAAGTTCATAACATATATAAGAGTCCATTACAAAATAGTTCATTTTTTAAATTATTAATGTCATCTCTTTACTTATTTAGATTATTGGTTGAGCTTTGAAGTTAGGAATAACATGCTTTTATCTGGCAGTTCCAAATAATAAGAACTCATTCACAAGAAGAGGTGAAAATTATGTTGTGACTTTTTTCGAATTCAATCAAATAAATCAGGGAATTATACTCATCCTTTACTTATTACATATTCACCCTTATTCCGATAGTCACTTTACTAAAACGCCAGTAAAACGACAAGGCTCTAGAAACGAAAATTGGAATTTTATTGAAACGACTATCGTTATAATACTTAGAAAACTGAAGAACATAGAGAACGCTGCCCTTTTCGTATTATTTAAACGCCAAAATGTGGTCTCTGGAGCCTTCTCGTTTTAAAGGCGTTTTATTAAAACGACTATCGGAATAAGGGTGTTTATTCAAAAATTGTGTACCTAGTACTCCAAATTTTACAACACGTTATGGCGCCTTGTTCTTGTGTTTGCAAAGTGCATCCATTAAAATCTTTATTTTTTGTCTTATCTGACGTCTCAACAAACACAAAAATAACAATTAAACAAACAGCAATATCAACTCAACATTAATAAAGTTATGGATACAGATTCGAAATAAATTATACAATGTCCCAATTTCAAATCTTTTTTGGGATTTTAATCATCATCAGCTGTTCCAAAATTGACACTACCAAATTTAACTTTGATGGGGTGAGTTTCACTATGAGTTTTATTTTGAGATCTTAGGAGGATTCGAAAAATGCTATCGAGTCACAAAAATGCTCACAAGGAAGAGCTTCTTAGTTGTGACACCTCACAAGTGGGAGAATCGGGATGTCAGTCGCGATTATATTTATATTTTTAAAATGGTCAAAATAATGGTCAAAAAATGGTATAAATATGGTCAAAACTTATTACAAAATTTCTATCTACCATCGGTATACGCAGAATGAAGACATCCTCTCCTTTGTATTTTCCCTTGATGATCTTGGCCTCAATGACGTTATTCATTAGCTTTTTTACAGCCAGTCTTGTTACATTGCACAGTCGACTTTGATTAATATTACGCAGCATAATAACAACTGATCTTAGTTTTAATTGTAAATTGACGGTAGTCCAGGCAAATCCAGGAAATTTAAAAACTCTGTAGGATAGTTCTCTACGTCATGTTGGTTTGTAACAGTCTCAACTGATTTGTACGAAAACAGCTCTATAGGAAAACAAAATTCTGAATGGTTGCATTGAGATAAACGACATCTATGTTTTTGGCTGCCAATATAGCTCGTTCGCTGATCCAATTATGGTTTCTGAACTGTTGTTCTATGTCCTTAAAAACACGCTGAATAAGCTGCTCTTTTAAGTCGACGAAGTGACAAAAATCATTGAGTTGTGTATTAATCCGGCTGAGGTGTCAACTGCTACCTTACCATTTCCAATATTTAATAACTGCTTCGAAAACATAATCGCAGTTTGATCTTATTTGCAAAAACACTCGCATGTTAGTTGATAGTTGGAGTGTCTTTACATGCCGCCACAAATTAAATGATTTTAAGCATTCGTCAGCAACAGTTGATCGGGGAATAATTTAAAAAGTCTGACGAAAATCAGACAACAGAATCATGGCTTCACCAAAAATATTTTGGTTTGCGCGAAAATCTTTAAACGTTCTGTTCAGTGCCTCCAGTGATCTCTTGTGGGCCATCGCTCATTCATCCCAAACAATCAATTTGCGTATCTTTAGAATCTTCGCCATTGCGCCGTTTTTCGATGTTTCAAACTGGTGCTTCATTCATTTGCATGTTTAGTGGTAATCTCAAGGCAGAATGTGCAGTTCGTAAACCTTCTAACAATGTTGCAGCTATTCCAGATGAAGCCAATGCTAGGACTACTTCATTTTGCTATCTGATCTTTGCCGACAGCAATTAAATAAGGAACGTTTTTCCAATCCCCCGGGAGTATCAAGAAAGTGAATTCCACCAGATCCACTGTTCACAGCTTCCATCAAAGTATCGTAAGCAATTTTTTGTTGTTCATACAATTGCGGAACATTTGACTGTTTCGGCCAATACTTCAGTATTGTATTGTTCTTCTCTTTGCAGCTCATTGTTAAGTGCCACGCTCATAGGACGATTGGGTGCTGTTATACCCAAACACGACAAAAAACACGAGCTTGGCAAAGATAACGAAATTCGCTTAGACACTCGACTTAAGTCAAACGTTTGATACGCAATTCATAATGAGAGCCTTTATTGAAAATGTGATTTTTTTTCGTCAAATTGTGTACCTGAATTTGAAGTAGGTTTTTTCACACAAGACCAATTGGACATCGAAAAGTTAATTGCAATAGCAGCTACTTCTGTACATTCAAATTTGTTATTGATAACTACAGTTATGATATGTGCAATGAATGATAAACTACTTACCTTACATTTTTCTATTTTAGATCGGTCAACTTATATACAGGGAACTTGAACGAAGAGAATGTTTGAAAAAGAAAAATACAGAAGAATTTTTAGCACAAAATGGTGAAGCGGCATTGAAAGCAGTTAAGGCGCTTGGAGAAAACTTTATATAAATCAACAGTCTTAAAATTAATGTACAAATACTACTTATTATAACATTACATAGTTAATAAATATTTATGTCAATTAACTTAAGTAATTGTGAATGGGTATTTTCTAGAGCACTATTAAACGGATTTTTACATATAAAACTGAATTTGAATGTATATGTATGTATATTGATATGTATATACCTATATACATATACAATACACGCTGTTTATTTTCAAATAATTCAGTCATCACTGTACTTGATAGAAGAAAATTAAAAATATGTAAATACAAATAAAAATCAATTGCCGCATGTTTGAAAGATAATTTTTTGTTGTGTTCTTAATTGCTAAGACAAGGTTCGAATGAAAGACAGTTTTTGGTGAATCCACGTAAAAATTTTGTAACCCGGGGAAAAAGGAAATATCGCGGTAAATTCAAATACTTCAACATTCGAAATTTAAATTTCCTCAATTTTTATTGGTATTAGTTGTTCATTGCCTACGTTAAAACGATGCCTCCAAGATATTGAGTATTTGTACTTGATTCCCGTATCAATATCAAAGGGCACAGTAGTGCCCAGCTAATTTCTGGCCCTACTCCCTTTTTACAGGAACAAATACAGGCGATTTTTGACCCCTTCCTATCTTCAGTACCAATGAAGTAAGAAACCAAAACTCCGAATATATGCTAAGCTAGTCAGGCACAGGCGCCTCACCAAATATCAATTTTCTAGCATAAGCGGTTCCTGAGATATAAGGCCTCAAAAATCACAAAAACCGTAACTGACTGACTCACTGACTGACTGACAGATCATCAAAATTATGGAGCACTTCCCGACATCGTAGAATCTTGTAATTTTGCACAACGGTAGGTCTTATCATGCAAGCAGAGGAAAAAATTTGAAATTTTCCATTCAGGGGGCGTGGTATCCCGCCCACTTTCTCCGAATTAGTGTTGGTTGAATGGAGCACTTCCGACTGCTGTAAAACGATGAAATTTGGTAAAGTGGTAAGGCTTAAATTTCATTCAAAGAAAAAATATAAAATTATCGGTTTTCCATTCAGGGGCGTGGTATCCGCCCACTTCCTCAGAACTGATGTAAATTTATATATGCCACACTTCCGATTGCAGTAGAACAATGAGAAAATGTTTAATTTATATGGAGCACTTCCGATTGCTGTAATTAAGGTAGGTATGTTAGTGTTAGGTATCTTTGCCAATACGATAGGGCTTACTTGGCAAGTTTTTTTTATGCCCAATTCAAAAGGTTTTGAAAACTTGACCAGTAAGCCCATCAAATTTTAGTCAGTATTCATTAAATAATAAAATTTCTCTTTTTAATTTAAAATTTAAACAAATAAAATTTCTCTATTACATTGCAGCTGTTTCAATATTATTCTACTTTAAATATTCGATATTAAACCTTCATGAAGTAAGAACTTGGCGTACTTTTAGATCTCAGTACTTTTCACGGCTGACTTGTTACACAAAGGTTTTTGTATAGAAGAACTTGGATCTTTTTTTAACATTTATGTTTTTTGGTCTGATCTACTTTAATCGAATCAAAAGCAATATAATTTTTCAATATATTTCGGTATTGGAAAAAAACATTTGCTAAATTACTAAAAATACTAATTTTTCTCAATGTTTTCCACTAAATGAATTTTTTATTTTTCTGATTATTTATTGCTTCTGCCTTAAACATTATTATTTTGTTCATGGTACAGAGGAAGCAAAAAACACCACCTCGTTGTGTTATATGTATAAGCAAGGAAACATATGTAGATTATATCATCTCATTCAAAGTTGACATTACTATGGTAGAGAACAGGGAGAAAGTAGGTCTGGCAATTCCGTTTGTCTTTTTGTATGTATGTATGTATGTACATATATCTGTACAACCTAAGCTACTGGAAATATTTACTTCAAACTCGGTACTTAAGGGTCTTCAGTGATTCCCTAGAGGAGAAATTGAATTTTTTTTCCAAGGTATTTTTACATAAGATTGTGATGTTTCCAAATATCATAATCTTTCTTCTAATCAGCGCACTCCGATTCGCTACAAATCTTCTTAAAAAACTCCCTCTTTTTCTGAATTGCTTTCTCACAGACATTGGACTCTTGAAAATTTATATTTTTAAACTTCGGATCCAATATACATTGCAAACGGTTTGTAAGAATTATGATGTGTGCATGAAATCTGCTAAGCAATTCTACAAGCAAAGTCTCCTGGACACCGTTTTAAAAATTATTTTTTTTACTGTAAGTACTTGAAATTCTGACTGTAATTTGCGAACAAAAATACATGCATCATAATCAAGTTTTTTTATCATTTCTACCATTTTCAACCACCTTTTCACCATCACAAACAAATTAATTGAAATTTGTACAAGACAACGTTTTTTGGGTCAACTAGTATTGTAACTACTATCAAGTTTGTACAACTTTCACATGCATTTTATTAATATCTGTATTATAGATTATAAGTAAGTTACTCCTTTACTTTTGAGATTTTCCTTCACTTTTCAACAAAGTAAAAGTAAATTAAGATTAACTTTTAAATTATTCAGCCCTATTACGAAATCCATCGTAAACGGAAACTTGTCTACGATTTATTTTGTGATTCGTGACAAGTTTGCGATTACGATGGAATACGCGATATTATTTCAATGCATATATAGCCGTTAATCAGGAATACAAATAGGAATAATTCTCTGTTTGGGTTTCATTTCATAAAATTTTTTGTTCAGGGGCAGTTCACTCAGAGGGAGATTCACGATATCAGAAAAATTTTGCGGGAAACGAAATTTTCCTCGAGACTCCCGATATGGTACACATTCCTGTATGTCCCACTTGCTATAAACAAAAGGATTAATTGAAATTTAACGTTGCCACCCTGTCCCATAAGAACAAGTAGGTAGAAGGACGTGTGATCCAGTCGTGCATTTTAGTTTGGTTGGGATCAGCGGAAAATTTTTAGAAGTACCTGACTATGAATTCAATTTAAATATCAATCCCAACGAACTAAAAATTCTTGAATTTGAAAATCTTAGAATTTGAGTTGCGATTTTGAGTTGCGATAAATATCAAACAAAAAAAAAAAAAAAAACAAAGTGGGACGAAACAAAAGAGTGTTTAGCTAACTGTGAAATTCGAACTTAAAATAAATAAGTAAAAATAGTTAAAATTCATCCATATTTTGTAAGCGACTGACGTGACCAATGGTTTTGCGTTCTCAATATTTATAAGGCGTATGTATTTCAAACGTGCCGTTTTCTGTTTTTATATACATACATCATACTTACTAGGTACTTCTTCCATGTATGCCACTTGAACAAAACTGAAACTTATGAATTTAATATAATCAAGCTCCCACCCACATTTCCCTTTTCCAATTTTATATAATATTTTTGAGTTATGCAACAAAAACTTTCAACGTAATTATTTATCAATAATACAAATTCAAAGAAACTATATAGTACTCCAATAAATATGCATACAAACCATAAATATAAAAACAGATTTCCATAAAAGTAAACTCCGTTTTTGGTTTTTTATTCGAATACTAATAATGATTTAGATATACAGGGTGGGCCATCTAGTGGTTTATTCTTATGTTATTTTGACATTGATGGTTAATTCCCCCTCGAAATCTTGACAGATCAAACTGAGTCGCTTTACACTTGAACAACATTATGAAGTATTGAAAACTCATTTCCAAAGTGAGTGCTGTGTAGCCCAAACCAAACGAAGCACGCACCACGCCTGCTGTACGCAAGTTTGTGTAAAAAGTGGAGAACACTCATGGTCCCCGTCGTGCTACGGTGAGCACAGACGAGAATGTGGCTGCGGTAGCCGAGGGTGTGAGACCCAATTCACAAACATCAACTTGCCCTCGATATCAACAGCCTGAAGAGAATTCTGCACAAATCCTAGATTTTTCGTTTTCAAGGACAGAATGCGCTACTGCGAAGCCAGCCGAGGCAGCCACTTGAACGAAGTTGTGTACTACAATCGATGGGAATGTTTGCTCTTATTTTCATGTAAAATTTTTAATTTTGTTCAATTTATTGCATTTTTAAAAATAAGCTTGTATTTGGCCCACCCTTTACATACATACAGTGCTGCTAAAAACTTTCCGCTTTTTTTTAATTTTAAGAATATCACTATCAAGATTGCTAGACTTTTTACTAATTCAGAACATCTATGTATGTAAAAATCTAACTGTATCTATGAAAAAGCAATGTTCAATAAAAACAAAAAAGTAATAACTTTTTTAGGTTACTTTTTTACATCCCTGGGCAAAACTAAGCGGATTTTTAGAGGTTTTGCTGTCAGCTCAGGTAACGGTGTTTAATGTCAAATCCTTAAGGCCCGGTGCACACGCAGTACCGCAGCGTCGCCGCCTTTGCGTCTTACAGACAGTACTCACAAATGAATTGAATGGTGCACACATGAGTGCGACGACGCTGCGGCATCGCGCGTTATTTTGCGTGTAAAAAGACTCGCAGGCTGCGGTACCGCGCGTTAAAAGAACGCATGTGTGCACCGGGCCTTAGTAATTTGGTTAAATAATTTGTAGGCTGGGTAACTTAATGTAACTAAATAAAATATTTCAAAAGTTTCAAGCTGGTAAAAAAACTTATTAAATCGAAAAAATGTTTAAAATTCCAACCTCAAGGGATTATGACATTGTTAAAAAGATTCGAATTGGGAAACCTGTGGAAGCAGACCATTTTGGTAGACGCCCTCGCAAAAGATCATTCAAAACAGATTTTTAGCTCAAAGATCCATTTGCGGTTTCGAAAAGAATTTGCAATTACTACGTTACTTGAAGCTGGCTTCGACCCTTTGTATACCTGTATTGAGTTGAAATGAGCTACGTTCGACTCGATCCTACTCGCTCAGCGGTGTCGAGTCGAAATGTGAGACGAAAAACCTGGGTCGAGGAGTTGGCTTAACAAAATGTTTCAGATACTACGTTTATATGAGGTATAGAAGCGAGCTTGAAGCTCGCTTCGACCCTTTGTAAACGTGTATTGAGTTGAAATGAGCTTCGTTCGACTCGATCTCACTCGCTCAGCGGTGTCGAGTCGAAATATGAGACGAAAAACCTTCGACATCGGAAGTGGCAAAGTTCCAATTGATCAATTGCGTTCTGAGTCTGATTGAGAATTGGTGAGCGATTTTAAAAAGGCGAGTTGGAACCAGCGTTGCCGCGAAGGAAAAAACATAGAGGGCCATTTCGAAATTTTTTGAGTGCCATTTGACAAAAGTTGGGGCCAAATATTTTACTTACAAATCGGTCCTTAAAACATTAATCTACAATATATTAATATTTGTTTTTGTTCTTATTTATTTATTTAATGCATTATTTATTTAATGCATTTCTTAGATCTATGTAATAGGCAGCAGAAGCAGAACTTTACTCTGTCGTCTGATTTGACTTCTTGGGAATTACCTTAAAATATCTTAAAAAAATATAAATCACACCAGTAATATTATTTTAATATTTATATTACTTTTTTCATATTTTAATTCAATATATGAATGGACAGCAAACGAACAAACAACAAGCGGCGAAAAAAAAAACAAATGTCTACAGGGTGATTTGCATAAGGTGTGACAAAAAGCTAGGGCGTGTAGGTTGGACTTAGACAAGAAAAAAAACCGTATGGGAGGGGGGGGTCTATTTCCCCCCGTTTAGGCGGGAGGAGCAATTTAAGAAAAAAATCACTTAAAACAGAAAAAAATTATTAAAAAATAACGGTGATACCTACAGAGTAATGCTATAGCATTTTGAAAAGCCAGAAACACATTCTTTAATTTTGTTTTTAAATAAAGTTGTTCGAGTGAATAGTTTTTGAAAAATTAATTTTCAAAATCAAAATTTTGAAAAAAAAAATGAAAATTTTGTTTTTAAACAATTTTTTTTCAAAATTTTACGTAATTAAGTATTATTTTTTTATTCAATATTCAATGCTCTTATTAATTTTTGATCAAACACAAAAAACCGGATGTCAAAATGTTTTGTAGTTTTTGAGAAACTCAAAAATAACAAAAACTACTTCTGTTCTAAGAAAAGCCTTTTATTTTAGTTTTTACGTTTTTGGATTCTTAGGTCAATTTACGATTGAAAGGATTAACTTTCTTTTTACTATTTTTTTAATTATCGGTCTTATAATCATACAATTATGTGACAAAGTACTGGATTAATCATATTTCACACATTTTTTCATTGAGAACACCTGCGTGAGAGCATTGGTTTGAAATTGACCTGCCACTTTTTTATTACGGTGGGGTCGGCTTGGCGACGCGACCTGTTTTGTTGTACAAATTATTTCTAATTTGAATGTCAAGTCGTCAACATATCACGATGTCAAATTACTCTCGTGCCGAATTAACGGATATGCATTACTGCTAAGGTATGGCTCATGGTCGAAGTCGTGAAGCGCAAAGACTCTACGCTGAAATGTATCCCAATAGGAGGTGTCCCAGTCATACGATATTTTCAAGAATCCATCAACGTCTTCGAGAACACGGAGTACTGGAGCACCTATGGAGCGAAAGTTCATCTTCTGCATCAGTACACATAGAGGAAAGAATTTTGGATATGTTCCGACGTAATCCCTCCCTTAGCACAAGGAGAATAACTACTATGCTTCAGAGTATGGGCAGTGCTTCATACCGATCATTTACACCCGTACCACACTACACCAGTTCAGGAGCTAACCGCAAACGATAAGTTACTGAGAGCTGCATTTTGTCGAACATTATTGCTAAGAGATGAAACTGAACATAATTACTTTGGAAGGATATTCTGGACGGATGAAGCGCATTTTACCAGAGATGGAGTAACAAATTTCCAGAATTTACATCACTGGAGTAACAAAAGTAGTTTTTGTTATTTTTGACTTTCTCAAAAACTACAAAACATTTTGACATCCGGTTTTTTGTGTTTGATCAAAAATTAATAAGAGCATTGAATATTGAATAAAAAAATAAAACTAAATTACGTAAAATTTTGAAAAAAAAATTGTTTTAAAACAAAATTTTCATTTTTTTTTCTTCAAAATTTTGATTTTGAAAATTAATTTTTCTAAAACTATTCACTCGAACAACTTTATTTGAAAACAAAATTAAAGAATGTGTTTCTGGCTTTTCAAAATGCTATAGCATTACTCTGTAGGTGTCACCGTTATTTTTTAATAATTTTTTTTCTGTTTTAAGTGATTTTTTTCTTAAATTGCCCCTCCCGCCTAAACGGGGGGAAATAGACCCCCCCCTCCCATAAGATCTTTTTCTTGTCTAAGTCCAACCTACACGCCCTAGCTTTTTGTCACACCTTATGCAAATCACCCTGTATACGATTTACTTAATTATTTTTATTTCATCAAGCAGTTTTATACAAATAATAGATATATAATAATCTTACAGACTATCGAATCATTTTTTTTTATTGAAAAATAGAAAAACCAAATAATTAATTAGTGGAGCATTTAAAAAATCAGATTCTTTTCGCAAACGCAAATATTTTATGAGAAGATCTTCATTATTGGGAAATTTACGATATCTGTGCCAATAAGACAGAGTAGCTTATGTCGACATAAGTAATTTCTCTGTATTTCAATGGATATTCATAAGCACTTTGAAATCCATATTTCTGTCTTACCCCCATTTAAAAATATTTGTCCGTTAAACAGAAATCGTACAATTCGTAACCACTTATGTTTGAACGGTTATACAATGCATTTGACAGAAAAGCTTATGTTATTAAATTTTCTTATGTCCTCCAAAATCAAATTTTATGATTCAACAAACAAGCTTATGTCGTATTAATTCTCGTGATTTTTTTTTATCCGGTTCCATTTTAGTTTTTTGTGAAAACTTATGTGGACTTAAGATTCTTTGCTAAATTTGATTTGTATTTCAGTCACACTTATCTCGACATAAGTTCTTTTGTAAAAATTAAAAAAATCACTAATTAGAAAAATTAGGTTTGTCAGAAACACTTATGTCTACATAAGATTTTCTATTGAATTTAATTTTTCAAATAACCGTTGCTTATATCAAAATAAGATAGTTTTGTTTGCTGCATTTCAGTTGGCTTAGATGACTTAAGTGGAAACGTTGCGCCTAGTGTTCTTAACTGTTGAAGTGACCAGACGTGTATATATTTTTTTTATTAAAAATACTTTTAAAAATTGTGTGCTTTACTGTTTATACAAAAAAGTTTTTTTTCATATTAAACATAATAAAATGGAACGCGCGAGAAAAATGTTATATTTGGCATTAAAAAAACAAAATCAGTTAAGTTATAGAAATTCCACACCATTTGCAGAATACGAAGAGAATACAAGTTTCTTAACTGGTAAGTTCTTTTTAGCAAGTTTATCTTAGTTTAGGAACAGTTCATTACCTTCATAAAATTAACTTTTAAGATGTAAATAAACTGCCAGAAATTTTAAAGGACCAAGATTTTCGGAACATATCAGAGCAAGAAAATGAAGATTTTGCCTGTGAAGAAAATGCTATTTTCTCAACTGAAACGGAAGAAGACAAATCAGCTGATTTCGATGACGATGATTCAACTTGTGATCCTAGTTTTGTTCCTGCTGTTTCTGACAACGTAAGTAGTGAATCTGATATTTCTTTTGAAACAAAAAACGCTGGTCATCAGCTGGAGCAAAACTTATTGTTTGGAGATTGTGAAACTGTTTCGGAAAATGAAGACCAAAATAACGAAATGTCTAACGCAAAACAATCAAAAAAGATGCGCAAAGAAAAAAGGAACTCTGGCAAAAGCTACATATCTACAGCTGGAAAAACCGTACAAGAACGAACTCTACGCAAGTTAGATAACTGTCGCAACAAATGTAGA
Source organism: Philhelius festivus (assembly GCA_963931855.1). Taxonomy (NCBI): domain Eukaryota; kingdom Metazoa; phylum Arthropoda; class Insecta; order Diptera; family Syrphidae; genus Philhelius; species Philhelius festivus. The sequence continues at coordinate 81,808,448 of OZ007555.1, forward strand.
GACAAAATTTCTTATGAAAAACAACAGCTTATTTTTGAGAAATATTGGGAACTTGGTTCTTATGAGCTGAGACAAGCGTTTGCCTCTGGCTTCATTGCGGTTGAGGAAACTAAATCTGAAAGAAAGGACAAGAGTCTTACTAATCCTAGGAAAAGGAAGCACTCCAATAAATACTTTTTGGAAGTTAGTGGTGAAAGGATTTCAGTATGTCAAAAATGTTTCAGATACACCCTTTGTGAATCAGAGCAATTTATTAAAACTATTGTTAAAAAAAAGCTAGAAGGCCATGGATCATTTACAAATGGTGATATGCGTGGAAGACATCCTGGTCCCAAAAAACTCTCTGCTGAAAAAGAAAATGAAATCATTACGTTTATAAACAGTTTCCCATCTTATGAGTCCCACTACACCAGACGAGACACTTCTAAAAGATATTTGTCAACGGATTTATCAATTGCTAAATTATTTCGCCTCTATTCGGAAAAATATGATCCAGTTTCACTTTCAAAGTTCTCAAAAATTTTCAACACCCTTAACTTAAAATTTAAAAAACCTAAATTAGACACTTGCCACAAGTGTGAAGTCCTCAAAATGAAAATTGATGTTGCTTCTGATGAAGACCGTGCGAATCTCATAAAAGAACAAAAAAATCACCACTTAGAAGCAGAGACCGCTTATAAGTCAAAAGAATTGGACAAAACAAACGCTGAAAACAACAAATCTATAAAAGTTCTAACATTCGACCTGCAACAATGCCTCCCAACACCTTTTTTAAGGTCCTCAGTTTCATTCTATAAACGTCCATTATGGACATACAATTTAACTGTTCATGACTGTATAACCGGGCAGCCAGTATGTTATATGTGGCATGAGGCAGAAGGAAATCGTGGTGGAAACGAAATTTCTTCATGTGTTTTCAAACACCTTCAAGACCTTCCATCAGACACTAAACACGTTATCCTGTATAGTGACTGTTGTCCAGGACAGAATAAAAATTCTTTCATTGCTTCAATGTTTGACACTTTTTTGCAACTTGACACCTACTTGGAGATCATTGATCATAAATTTCTTCTTCCTGGACACACTCACATGGAATGCGACGTTGACCATGCCTTAATTGAAAAAAAGAAAAAGCGCACAACAGTTAAAATACATCATCCTCGTGATTGGTTCCAATTCGTGAGAACTGTGGGTGTTAAACACAAATTTCACGTTCAAGAAATGAAGCAAGACCAAATTTTTAATTTTTCAGCAGTATCTAAAGAAAAATTTATGTGGCGGAAGGTTGACAATGATGGTCAGAAGTTCTGTTGGCAAAATATAAAGTGGATGAGGTTCACGAAGGAGTTCGGAACTGTATATTTTAAGACTTCGCTCAAAGATACAGAAGAATTCAGGACGCTGAACATAAGACGCCGTGGGTTTAATTCCATAAAATTTAAGGATTTGAATAAATGTTATCATACGCCTCTCGAAATCAACGAAAAGAAAAAGCAAGATTTACTGGACATGCTTCCACTAATTGACAGTATTTACCATCCTTTTTATCAAAATTTAAATGCTAGTAACAGACTTGGAGAATTTCATCCAGACCTAACCGAAGCTGACGAAGATGAAGGCTCAGCTCATATCTAAGTTAATAATGTATTATTGTAAACTTTCATTTGGTATTATTTTTAGTTCCTTTATTTCTTATATTTCGCAAATCTAATGAATTTTGTACCTTTTTTGTTGCTTTAAATGAATTTTGATAATAAGAAAAAAGTTGTTTAACTTAATATAATTAAAAATAATGAATTTAAAATAAACAAAGTTTTGCCTTATGTCTATTTATTTTAAGATCTCGAATTTGACATAAAATCTTAAGTCAACTTAAGGGACGTTTTTTCTTTTTCATAGATTTAAAAGAACAACTTATGTTACTTAAGACATACTTTTTTTTTCAGTTGGTTTTTACATAATATCTTAAGTATAAAACTGCATTTTTTTCTACTTTCCTATCATCTGATTTCCACGAAATAGGTAAAAATTTTAAAAATAATCTCTTCATTTTACAATTTTGCACAAAAAAGTCTTAAATTATAATTAATAGAAATTTTAGATAAAAATCAATTTTTCTCAAAATGACTTTTTTCGACATAAGCTACTCTGTCTTATTGCCACAGATATATATTGTAAGATTAAGTTTTTTTTATATTAAAGTTACATAAACGCTTTGGTAGATGACGAAAATAAATGACGTCAGAGAAGTCAACACGCTGGACGAAACTGACGTGAGTCAAATCATTAAACGAGATAAATGAATAAATTCAGTTCCATTTTAAGTATGGTTATACTCGTATGTATGTGGTGGAAACACATTCTAGTGGCGATGCATAGCAATGGTTTATATTTAATTTTGTAAAGCTTTTTAATTATTACTAAGCACAATATGATGTGATGTTAAATCTTCTAAAATTTAGATTTGGGGCCATTTCTAATTGGCCCGGGCAAAGGGCCAAAATTTAAAACAGAGGGCCAAATGGCCCGATCGGGCACTTTGTGGCAACGCTGGTTGGAACCCACACTTCAACAAGCTTTCTTTAGGCAACTTTGAAAACTGAATGGGAAAATATTCCTGCTAATGTCATCGATAATCTGGTGGCCTCGATGCCTCGTCAATGCAAAAAGTATCAAATAACAAACGTTACTGAGCATTTGAATTCAGTTTATTTTTCATTTAATATACATATGCATTATGTAATAAGTCAACGTCGAAGTATTAAATTACAACCCCATACAAATGACATCCGATTGTGTCAGAATGAATTTAATGTAAACAAGTGTCGGCATGACCGGAAAGAATTTATAAACAAAGTGACATATCGTCACGTACAACTAATCAAGATGGCATTAAGTCAATGATGGATGAAATTGATATTCCTGGGTTCCAAGCCCCAGGCTCCAGAAAATGATATCACCTTTTCCTCAAAGAACGATGAGAAGAAATAAGTTAGTTTTAAGTTTCAGTTTGATTTAAACTGTCAAAGTAGTAAGTTTAAGTTTGAAAAAATGAAATAAACTTTTTTAAAACTTGCTCGATGTAAGAAAAAATAATAATTTAATATATAATTTACATAAATTATATAATAATTTTTATAAAATGTTAAAAAAGTTCAATTTTTTTTATTCATCTGACGGGCAAAACATCAATCAATAAAAATGATCGAAGAAATCCGAAATGTTTTTTAGCAGTACTGTATGTACATATATATTGTGATATTATTTATATATCTATTTTGATCAATAAGTAATAATTAAAACAATGTTATTTAATATTAGCGATCCATCCGGGCTTCGCAATGGAATCACTAATTATCATGTGACGAAGTTTTAGCAGATATCATATAGTAGGTAAAGTGCATTGCTACCTCCAACAAAAATATGTATTTAAAGCTAGCCCTAAACGACGAACATGCTCGCCGAACTTGTTCGTGCTCGCTATGTTTTCGTCGTGTAGGGGCTGGTTCGCAAGCCGCTCGCTGTTGGCGAAAAATTTCGATTTTGTCGTGTTCGTTGGTTTCGATGTTCGCCGTGTAGGGCCATGTTCGCGAGCAAATCTTATTTTTGCTGTGAACGTCGCACAGTGGGTCCTCTTCATACATAACAGTGCTCAAAATACCGTTTTTAATTTGTGTCAATAAAAACAAAATAAAAATGCCTAATCAATAAAAATATTATAACAAATATTATAACACAGTATCATCTTTCTTCTCTGTCTAATGGCCAAGTTAGGCTAGTCGCGCACTGGCAACTGTGATCGAAATCAAATAGTTTAATCACCAGTTGAAAGAGAACCGCACACTGGCACTCTTTACTCACGCTCACACTCTTTTCTCTCTTGCTCTTATAGAAAACAGCTCAACTGTTGCGAAGGCAATCGTTTAGTTTGTGTCAAAACACAGCAGTTATGTAGTATCTATTTATAACATTTTTTAGCATTTTAAACAAGACTCTGAATTTTGAGCACTGCTTAGTATGAACAGGACCCACTGTGCGTCGCACATGCTTACTCTGTGAAGAATCAACACGAAATGAATGTTCGCCAAATGTGTTCGCCGTGTAGGGGGTAACGCAAACGAACAAGTTCGGAGAGCATGTTCGTCGTTTAGGGCTAGCTTAAGGCAAATGGGAAATAACGAGTACCTACATACTCATATATGTATTTCTTTTTTTTATTCATTTGGATTAAAAGGTATACATTTTTCGATGTGCCAACTCGGAAACAAGCCACATGAATTTTCCAAATTCAATCCAGCGAAAGTCAACGATTGGCCTTGAGCTTTGTTGAAAGTACTCGTATATACTACGTTTATATGAGGTATTGAAGCGAGCTTGAAGCTCGCTTTAACCCTTTGTAAACGGGTATTGAGTTGAAATGAGCTTCGTTCGACTCGATCTCACTCGCTTAGCGGTGTCGAGTCGAAATATGAGACGAAAAACCTGGGTCGAGGAGTTAGCTTAACAAAATGTTTCAGAATCGCTCAACACCATTTCAACTCAACTCCAAATCGAGCTCTCAACTCAAATGACGAGAAACCTGGGTCGAAAATCCGACCCTAATCCAACTCGATCTTTCGATACTGCATATAAACGTAGTAATTATCAAAGGCAATTTTTGTATGTTCAACATATGTACAGTGGGGAGCAAAAATGAGTATACATGTTTTAAGAAAATGAAACAAAAGGATAGAATTTTATGTTTTTTTATAAACAATTGAAACAAATTATTTTTATTATGAAAGTTTAGTATATAATGGACAACTTAGGAAAAAAAAAACAAACATTGCTTAAAAAATAACAGTTAATAAAATGTTTATTAATGGAAACCCCCATGTACTCAAATTTGCACGTTTCAGAATTTTTTGTTTGAATCGCTTTTTTTAGTATTTAGTCCACAGCCCTTTATTTTGTATGACACTTCTAACTCTCCTGCGCATACCCTCGACTAAATTTTCGATATGAGTATGTGAAATATGTTGCCACTGGTCCTTAACTTGCTCCCATAAGTCATTCAAGTTTCTTGAAGGATTATCGTAAGATGCCAAGCGTATTTTGAGAATTGCCCACAAGTCTCGATCTGGTTTAAGTCTGGACTAGGTGCTGGCCACTTAATGGTTGGAAATAACTCCATTCCAAGCCAGCTCTGGACAATTCGTGCAGTGTGCTTGGGATCACAGTCTCGTTAGAAAATTATCTCCACGGTGGAATAAGCGCATTCGTCTCCAAATTCTGGAAAGTTATTATGCAGAATAGATAAATATTGTTCCTTCTTCATTATTTCTTCCATTTTAATCAGCGGACCGACATTCCACGACGTAAAGCATCTCCACACCATCATGTTGCCACCTTCATGCTTCATGGTTTCTTTCACCTGTTCCTTTTGAAGAGTTCCATTCTGCCGATGCCAAAAATACTCTTTACCGTCTAATGGAAATCGATATATTTTAGTATAGTCCGACCAAACCATCCGTTTCCGATCTTCAGCACTCTAGGTTTTGTATTTTTTGCTGAATTTAAGACGTGCTTTAACATTTTTGGTAGGCAGTTCTGTTTTTTTCTTTTTAACAGCTGCTCCTTAACCAATCTTTTGTAGGGTTGTCTTAGCTGTCCATTCACTCACGTTCTTATTAATTAATTTCGCCGCTGATTTCGGCATCTTGCAGTCTCTTATATGCATTGATCGCTCCATTAATCATGAGTCACCACCAGTAAGCATTTTCTGTATGCCTGGGCGATTGCTGGTGCAAAGCACATTTAACTTTTTTTTTATCAAAAGGACATTGCGTTGGCAGATTTTCATTCTCTCAGCACTTTTTCTTGAAGATAGTCTTACTTCAAGTTGAGAAACTATGCCTTTTTCCGCTTCAAGTAAATTTTTTTTCATTTTTATTTATCTTTTCTGTAAAACAGTGAATATTTATTTTTTAAGCACTAATCAAATGGCGTAGAACTTTGAAAATAGTACATTTCCCTGCCACAATACGTTATTTTTAATTAAACGCAAAATAAACAAAGTAATTTAACTAAATAAGAGATAACGGCGAAACGTGCAAATTTGAGTACATGGAGGTTTCCATTAATAAACATTTTATTAACTGTTATTTTTTAAGCAATGTTTGTTTTTTTTTTCCTAAGTTGTAGATTATATACTTAACTTTCATAGTAAAAATAATTTGTTTCATTTGTTTATAAAAAAACATAAAATTCTATCCTTTTGTTTCATTTTCTTAAAACATGTACTCATTTTTGCACCCTACTGTAGTTCCGTTGAATAACTTTGGTGCGTTTAAGTTGCGAATAAGCATTACCATCGATCTAACTCTCAGTGTAAATATGTACATGCGCCGCGGTGGTATTGCGGGTGCTTCAAATGAAATCAAAAATTCAGTTGGATATTTGTCGACCTTGTCTTTGTATATTACTGTGTCGATGGATTTGTATTTAACAGTTTCAATTTTTAGTTTCAAAACTACACATTCACACACCCAATCCGGTTTTTTTCAGCACGATTTAAGGATTGTCAGCATGCCTGCGTTTTGCTGATATTGATGTTTCATCAAAATCGGTATGCCATTTTGAAATCCATAGAGAACATACACAAAACAATATAGGAAATAATATTTTGAAGAAATGAAATTTTACACAAATAAACAGACATGCAAAATTTTATTGGTTTTTTCTAAAATATTAATTATAAAAATAGAAATTACAATTTTTAAATAAATTACTTATGGAACTTATCCATCAACTTCATCACAGCTTCTAAATTGCCACTTATTTGAACTTTATTCTAAAATTTGTGAAAAAACGAATCTTTACAAAATAATATGTTTTATCACTTGAATTCAACTTACGTTGGCTTGTAGTTCTTCGTAAGTTATTTGCTTAGTTGCCCACATAAAGAACTCTTCATCTCCAATAGTTATTTCACTATCAGGATTTGCAGTAGTTCCTTCGTACATCTTAAGATCTTTCAAATCAAGAACTAATCAAGAGACAAAAAGCAAAATATTTTCTTTGATTTTTTTTCCACAAGTTCACTAAAACAAAAAATCTCACCAAAACTTTTGAAAAGACTACCATCGGTAGAGTTAAAATTAAATTGAAAAATAAGAAAGGTTGTTCTGTTTGATGCGTCGATTGTTTGTAATTTTTCTACTATTTTATCAATAATTGGTTGACTTTTCATTTTGAAAACCTTAAGGATTTCTTTTTCTCTATGAGGTTGTTCTTACTTCGAATGATAGCCGAATACTGAAAGCTTGAAACTTCTATCTTGAAAGATTATGCATATGAATGATATGGTTGATGAGATTAGTAACATTTTTATTAGTCGGACAATGCATATATGTACATATGTAGTGTGTGTATTGTACATAATGATGGACTGATGACAAATTGAAGGCAATTAAACGAATTGAACTAAAGCACCTAATGGCTTAATTAAACACAATTGTAAGGTGCACGATATAGATTTCCACCGGCTTACCAATACACCACCGTACTTGTGCAGTAGGTAATATGTTCCTACCTCTATTTTCATTGAAACTGATTAGATAGAGGATGATCTGTGTATCGTCACCGAACAGTAAGAATATGGTATGGTATTATTATTTGTGTGTTGACTTGAATTGAATTCATATGCTATGTTTTCACTTGTCGTTTACCAAATGAAGAAAGTCGAATTTTTCATAAAATGACTAATAAAAATACTCGAAAAATGGTTGCCTTAGAACTGACAAACACTATTTGTCTATGAAAGAATTTGAAATAGCTTGACTGACAAACGAAATGTCACTTTGTCTTAAAAGATAAAGGATGTAAGTTATACTAGAGTTTAGTAAGTATAAACGTCTTATAAATTGTAGCCATATGAGATAGGGGAGAAATTGCCTACACCGATATAGAAGCATTAAGCACTGTTTTTTGTTTGGCGGTCTCGAGAATGTGGTCATTCCAACGAAGGTTGTCATTGACAAACAAACCGAGTACTGAGAGCTTTTCAGTTTCTTCGATGAAGTGCCATTCAATCAGGCTTGCGAAGGCTTATAAATTTTCCAATTCATAACTTTTCTAATCAAAAATCATTCATTAGCTTCACTTAGTCACTTATTAGGTTGTGAATTAATTTTTTTTTAATTCATAAGTCACTAAGGAGCTTAAGATTTAATTTTTTTAATTCACAAGTCACCAACTAGCTTATGAATTAAATTTTTTTTAATTCATAAATCAGTAACTAGCTGCTGAATTAATTTTGTTTAATTAATAAGTCACCCACTAGCTTGTGAATTAAAGCCAAGCTTAAGCTAAAAAGTGACTTAAGCTTTTACAACCCTGCATTCAAGGACAATGACATAGGAGGTACATTTTGCCTCAACGACATTAAACATCATCGTGTTTTCGAAGCATGAAACTCCACACGATTTTGTAAACCCCATTTAACAACGCAGTAAAGATCGGAGTTTAATGAGTTTTTCATACGGTACTTTCTTACTTCGGAAGAAAATGGACGTGAATTTGAGAACAAATATATGAGAACTGAGGGTATAGACTATAGAGTTTTCGACAAAACAATTGAGTGGATTCGAAATTTCAGACAAGAGAACATTTATAAACACGAGAAAGAGAGTCAATACAAACAGCAGCCCTGGGCAATACTCTTCGGTGAGATATGCCATCAGATCACCAGTGCAACAATAGCTGCGAAAGCCGTATTGCCGGTCATTAAGAAGCTTTCGATTTTCGAGATATTTCTTGAGCTGATGATACAACATCGATTCCATGACATTAGAAAGAAGTAATAGGTGCGTTTTATTATTCACAAACCTATCTGGATCCGGATCTGTATTAAGTTTTAACATGTATTACAAAAACAATTTGGGATCCTGTTTTCTATCGGGATCTATTTCAAAGATCCAAAAATTAGTTTTTACACTGGCGAGTAGATGGCTTTTTATGGTAAGGTAGTGTAAGCTATAGTGTAAAGAAAAAAGACAAGACATTATTTAAAATTTCTAAACCCAAGGATAAAAAGAGACGGGCTTATAACACTGCTGTCAGTAAGATCCATATCGTTTAATTTTCAATGGATGATCCAGATCCGGATCCAGATAGATTTGTGGATAATAAAACGCACCTATTATTGGTCGATAGGAGGTGGAAGGTGTTCCCTCTTTAGCATAATTGGACCCTAACAAACTATTTTAATTTTGCGTGAGTTGCAAGAAAAAATTAACTTCTTCGCTTTTAATAGGAAATTCATTGAAAATGTGTTCATTGATAATGAACGTCAACAATTTAGAAAAAGAATTGCAAATGGAAATAGCTGTCGTTGAACTGACACATGAGTAGATCCAAAATAGTTTCTCTTTGAACAGAAACACTAAATTTGGTCAATTAAAGACACAAATGGAAATGAACTGTCGTTTGTGACTTGTCAAAGTGTGTAAATTTAAAGACATTAATATGATAATGAATTAATTTAAATTTACTTTCTAGTTCCCTTAATTGGGGCCACGAGAACCAAAGTACGGCAAATGTTATACTAAGTCAAACGCAGGTAGGTATTAATAACTTGAGTTCTTTTTAGTAAAAAATTTAAAATATGTACATACATACATACATATGTACATAAATAAATTAAAAGTTTAAGAACCTTAAACGTTAAAAACCTCATCAGATGATCCATAATCCATACGAAAAGAGAGGAGTTCAACAATTGGTGATCCATAATCCATAGTGCATATTGTGCATACGAGATTTCGACTGTATTGTATATCATCTCCCCCTTGAGAAATGTATCACCTTAACAAATCATTTTCTATTTCAATTGACGAAAGTGCAGAGTTTATAGTCTTCACTTTAGAATTTGCTGTAAATTTGTTCTACTTTTTTGATAAATCAACAGTGATTTGTCCAGTCTTTAGTTTAAATGTGTGTTAATATCTTTCAATTTGAATCATATGCAAGCACAAACGAAAATTCCAGTTGCTAGGTGTAGGGATAATTTTGTACTCGATTGTGTGCAGCAGACAATCTCAATCGTCAATAATCTTGGCTTTTAATAAAAGCGATATTTATTATTTTCAAATTAAATTTGCAGGTGTTTAATTTTTTTTATTTATTCAGGTCAGATAAGAGGATCGAATATAAACTTAAATAGAGTAAGGTATTATTTTTATTTGAGTCTAACAGACGTTATGGCTTATTAGGTTTATAACACAACAATTAAATACCAGGTGTTTCCGTTAAAAGTCTTTTAACAAAACTTAACTGACATTTTTAAACTACATATCGTCGCCTGAGTTCTATCTTGTTCAAAAGACCATTTTTGGCGAAATTGAGTTAGAAATGCAGTTTTTATAAATCGAACATGCTCTTTCGAATGGCGAACTCCATTTTTTTCTATCTCTTTTAGTTTTACAGTTATGAAGAACTATTTTGTTCAATAAACCACTTTATTAAATATTTTGAGTGTCTTTTTTATTCAATCAACCACTGCTTTTTGTTTTTAGATGAAATTGAACAATTTTATATTAACTTTAAAAAAACTACCATGTATTTCTTTGTTGTTCAATATCCATATCTAATCCATTTAGTTTTGTATGTTATTGAACAAAATCCTATTAAAAAAGTTATGCGGACGGAAAACCGCATTTTTGTTCAATATCACTGCACTATAATGTACCACACAAAATTAATACTGATATAATATTGGAAGCTGTAAGCATAATGTGATTAAGCGAAAAGTTGGAGCGTAATCTTCAAACGCTTTTAAGGTATTTTGAGAAACCCTTTTATCTTTAGACAGTTTTTGAATACAATTTTTGTCGCTTACAGTATGATAAATCCAGCTCATCCAGGATCTGATATTTCAGAATTCTATGATTTAGAATTCTAATATAGCTCCTTTAACTAAAGAAGTCATTTCAGTACCTTCATTGGAAAATGTAGTACCAGCAGAAGGTTCCGTTTCATCTAAACAAACTACATGCTTTACACCAAGAGAAGCCCTGGATCGAGTAAAAAAAAATCGAAAACCATTTTTGTGGAAACAAAATATACAAAAACGGATGGGTCAAGGTGGTAAGCAATATTAAAATGACATCCGCTTGCGACGTTAGTTGCAGTCATAATTGTTTCACCAAATTTTCTTATGATGAACGTGTGAAAATATTTGATTCATTTTGGACCTTAAGGCTAGGCGCGCACATTCAATTTTTAGTTGCACAACTGTTTGGTTGCTTATAGAAAACATACATATAATTATATGTTACACAAAATAGCGAACTAATTTTAGGCAATCGTTTAGTTTGTGTCAAAACACAAACTTTTTAGTTGCTCGACCCAAGCAGTTGCGAAACTAAAAATTGAATTTGCGCGCCTAGCTTAAAAGATTCTGAAAAAGGACAGTTTTATTCCAAATTTGTGATAAGATCGGAATCAAAGTGTAGCAACATTGTTTTCATCAGTCAATGCTGGGGAAACAAAATTTATTTGAGAAGTTCTCTGGCTCGACATTCACAAAACATGGTAGAGCCTGTAGGGCATAGAGAGAGGTAGTTTCATTGGAGTTCTCTTATGGGCTTGCATTATGCCGATTTCATGATAATGGATTCCATTTCCAAGCTAATGAAGGGTTAACAATATTTGTTGCAAAGGTGACAAGGCTTCGTTGCAATTAGTTGAACGCACAATTGATCTTCCCAATTTTTCCACTAAAAATGTTTGGCAATCTAAATTTTTCAACAAAATATGGATCTTTAAGATTGAAATTAACAGGTTCTTTTATTATTTTAGGGCGTCATCTGACACGTATATTAATTTCAACTAGTTCCAACACGTCTTCACCAAAAATTGAGATTTATATTAACCTCACACTCAAATAATAATGAAATGTCAGAATCATACACATCATACAACAAAACAAATGTCATACAACACTTCCAATGAAATCTGAGAAACAGAATGATGTGTATGTTGTATAAAAATGTTGTATGTTGCATAGTATGATGTGTATGATCTGAGAAACAGGCCCCTGATCTTCTTTCAATGCATTACAAATAAAATCATAATGGCACAACATTTTAGTTGAATTATTACGATGTTAAATCTGTTTTAGTATGAAACTAGGTTAAAACAACGATTTTTATGAAAAAATAATAAGAAACCAATTACAAGAAAACTCAGTGGCGCAAAATTTTAAACAGCATTTTATTAAGGTATTAGTATGATAATTCTTAACGATTTGCTAACTTTAAAGTAGTTTACTAACTCATTCTCAATTCTTACAATTTTCTAACTATTATCGTGATAAGGCAATTTTCTTAATAAATTGCACATAAAACAATGAAAGTTCGTGCAAAGAACTAAGTCCTTGTGTGGCGTTTGTAAATAGCACGATACTAAAAAAATAATATAGGTATTCGACGATTTTAATATCATACTAAAACAGCTTTAGCATCGTACTAATTTAATTAAAATTTTGCGCCAGTTTGTTTAAAACAATAAACAAAATTTAAATTAAAAATTGTATGTAAAATAAATAATGTATTTATTTGAAAAAAGAAGGGTAAAAAGTGAATTCAAAAAAATTTTGAATTTTATTACCTACCAAGCAGCAGCAATATTTTTTCTGATCACCCATTACGTTCTAGTGCTTAACTCAAAGAATGAGTTAGAATTTTTTGTTCTATTTTCATAGTATTTTCGTAGTTTCAATGATTTAATTATTAAGTGCTTCTATTTTGTTCAATATTTAGCTTTTTTGTTCAATATCCACCAATTTAATCAACTTGTTTACAGCCCATACAACGTTGTTCAATATCCAAAATGACATCCCACATGATTTTATTTTTTAACTATTTCAGGATTTAATAAAACCTAGATTTATAAATCATTTTGCAAACAAAAATTATTGAGTTTAATGGAGAAAAAAACTCCACAGTATTTCCTTTCAAATTTAAGTACAAATTTTGCTTCTGAAGTTAAAAAATCGTTTTCCCAACATTTTCCAAAATGGACTTTGAACAAGATAGAACTCAGGTGACGATATGTATATGTATGTATTTATTACGCAATAAACGCAAAGCAGCCCGTAGATATAAATGTTAAAATACAAACAAAAATACAAATAAAGGTAATACAATGCAGAGTATTAAATTTAACAACTTACTTTGTCTTAAGTGGAAGCAAAAACACGAACAATGTCTTACCAATACATATATTTGAGATGATCAAAACCATTATTATATAATATTTTAACAGGCAGTTTCTTGCACTGAGGTATATGTACGCTTATTTGAAAATTCTGAAATTAACGGTATTTAAAAGACATACAAAATAACAGTTTGATTTTTTGAAAAATAATTCCTATTTGAAAAGCCTAATTTGTTTCCTTATGAAGAGATTATTTTTCAATAGGTACATTCATACATATTAATATGTACACTTCCGGACTCAGGCCATACGTCTGGGAATTGGAACGGACAAAATACAGCTGAATTTCGGCGAAATGATATTGAAGTTACAAGTAGCTTAGGTGAAGGTGATAACGAATATGTTGGTCTTTCAGAACCTTGTGTCACCAAGTGTCAATGAAGGTAACCACTTCAAATGTATTGCAACTTGACTTATTCGTCCCCCGAATAAATAATTAATTTTTTGGCTTTTTTAGACTTTTGGAAAACTACTTGAAAAACATTGTTATTATTTTTTCAGATTCCGTATCGGGCTTTTTTTCATTGAACATAAACTCAAACATAGATTTCTTTTTGTACTTTAACGTTACGAGTATAATGAGTATGCACTGATTTATCTAAAGGTGTGTCCAGATCAAAGAAACATTTTTTAAACATTTCAGAAACATTTAAGAAACATTTCAGAAACATTTAAAAAACATTTAAAAAACATCTCAGAAACAGAGAAACATTTCTGAAATGTTTCTTTAAATGTTTCTGAAATGTTTTCTTTGGTCTGGACGCTCGGATCCACTCTTGACGAAAATTTTAAAAATAAAATCAAAAAAGCCAATGATATATCTGAAATTTGCGAAAATATAAATTGTGATAAAGATGAAGTAGAAAAAAAAATTCAAACAACAACACAGGCGAGAAAAAAATTTACAGACAACTCAATCTGGAAACAATGGGCAACAAATAAACATTTCAGAAATGTTTCTCAATGCGTCCACACCAAAAAAACAAATCAGAAACCAACCTGAAATGTTTCTGAAATGTTTTTTAAACAAATGGGAAACATTTCAGAAACGTTTTTTAAACAATGTTTCCTGAAATGTTTCTTTGGTGTGGACACACCTTAAGGCATGCAATCAACTCTTACTTTCAAAATAAATCCTAGCAGGTAAAATTCTCTTACAAAATGATTCACTGTCCAATAAGGTGTACTACAGAGAACTCTTCTCAGTTGTTTTCTATTCATTGTCGCCATAAATGATGTACCCTATACAGGGTGTCCGGTAATTCGTGTGCCATACTTTGGGATGTGATTCTTGGTCATATTCTAAGAAAAAAAATGTACTACAGTAAAGTCTGATTTTCAACTTTGACGTCACTTTTTGACGATTTAAAAAAAAGACTAACTATGGTGTACGCTGACCCATGTTAAGGTCAATTTCTCTGTCAGTACCAATGATAGGTACCTCATTTTAGACTTTTTTTTAGTATTCTTTAAAACTACGTTTAAATTGAGCTTGGGTAAATAGGAAAAAGAGATAAAAATTGGAATTTTGTTTTTGTTTACCTACTTTTAATGCAGCACTTGGCAATTGGAGTGGTTTTGCAAGAATTGATAGTTTTTAGGATTGTGCAGTCATGAAAAGGAAAACCCTAATTACCTTAAGTCTTCTCAGGGAGAGTTATAAATTTGGGGTATGAATGTTTAATGGGTAAATTAACTAAATATATGTGGAATAAAAGAATAGAAAAACAAATTAATTTATCAGATTATCAAGTTAAGTCAGGATTATAGTTGGATAAGAGCACTTTTTGAAATGCCTTCATTTACGAGAGAAGAATATGCAGAAATTTTATTCCTTTATGGGTTGTGCAATGGAAATTCAAGAAGAACACAACGAAGATACCAGGAAATTTATCCTAACAGACGACTTCCTGCTCGAAATGTTTTTGAAAATACCTTTCGAAGGCTTCGAGAAACTGAATCCGTTTCAACTGCAAGACCTAAGAGTTTCGGTCGATGAAAGAATACTGGCAGCTATTGAAATCGATACTTCCATCAGCATAAGATGCTTGGCTCTACAGTTTAATGCTTCCAAACACATTTCCAGTATACTGCATGGATAAAATATGTATCCAATCCATGCCATCACACAGCTGAGCAAGAACTGATTCGCGATGATTGTGAAAAGAGACTCGAATTTTGTAACTGGTTGCTAGAGAGAACCTTGGATGACAAACAGTTTATAAACAGAATTCTTAGGACAGACGAATCTCAATTCACAAAAGATGGCACCCGTGTTTTTTTTGCAAGTCCATATAGAATTGTAGAAAAAAACGACATCGGGATTTAGGGGCTTTTTTCTAAATAGCTGGAAGCACTGTGGCATTTGTCAGCTGTATTGAGACTAGCATCAACCAGCATCCAAAAACGTCACTTTTGACTTCTCTGAACAAATTATCGATAACATATAGATAATATTAGGTGCGTTTTATTATTCACAAATCTATCGGGATCCGGATCTGGATTAAGTTTTAACATGTATTACAAAAACAATTTGGGATCCTGTTTTCTATCGGGATCTATTTCAAAGATCCAAAAATTAGTTATTAAAGTGGCGAGTAGATGGCTTTTTATGGTAAGGTAGTGTAAACTACAGTGTAAAGAAAAGAGACAAGAAATAATTTAAAATTTACAAATCCAAGGATAAAAAGAGACGGGCTTATAACACTGCTGTCACTAAGATCCGTATCGTTTTATTTTCAAGGGAAGATCCCGATCCGGATCCAGATAGATTTGGGTATAATAAAACGCACCTATTAGGTGCGTTTTATTATTCACAAATCTATCTGGATCCGGATCTGGATTAAGTTTTAACATGTATTACAAAAACAATTTGGGATCCTGTTTTCTATCGGGATCTATTTCAAAGATCCAAAAATTAGTTATTACATTGGCGAGTAGATGGCTTTTTATGGTAAGGTAGTGTAAACTACAGTGTAAAGAAAAGAGACAAGAAATAATTTAAAATTTACAAATCCAAGGATAAAAAGAGACGGGCTTATAACACTGCTGTCACTAAGATCCGTATCGTTTTATTTTCAAGGGAAGATCCAGATCCGGATCCAGATAGATTTGTGGATAATAAAACGCACCTATTAGGTGCGTTTTATTATTCACAAATCTATCTGGATCCGGATCTGGATTAAGTTTTAACTTGTATTACAAAAACAATTTGGGATCCTGTTTTCTATCGGGATCTATTTCAAAGATCCAAAAATTAGTTATTATACTGGCGAGTAGATGGCTTTTATGATAAGGTAGTGTAATCTATAGTGTAAAGAAAAAAGACAATTGAAAATTTACAAACCCAAGGATAAAAAGAGACGGACTTATAATACTGCTGTCACTAAGATCCGTATCGTTTTATTTTCAAGGGAAGATCCCGATCCGGATCCAAATAGATTTGTGGATAATAAAACGCACCTATTATTTTGGCATCACCATTTTTATCGGGTCTTAGATTAAGGCTGGTATTCACCGAGTGCTCTTAAACGGCTCTTAACTTTACGAGGCTCTTAACTTGAAATTTCTTTGGGGTATTCACCAACCACCCACAAGTGTTCAAAAATGAGAGCCACTCTCTCTTGTTCAGGCATACCCAAACTGTGAAATGTTGTGGAATGTTGGTCTCGACAGCAAATGGATACTCTTCTACTTGGCATTGATCACATGGATTCGAGTCAAATGCGTGCGTGGCACGTCTAAGCGAACAAATTTTCGAAGAGAGCGCTCGTAAGCTTAGGACTTAGGGGTTAGGGACCACTCCTAACTTTTAAGAGCGCTCGTAGATCTTCACTAATATTGCTTGGTAAATAGGTTTATGAGCTTCTTAAGTTATGAGCGCTCGGTGAATACCAGCCAAAGTCTCGATAATTATCTGGTCTTAGCTAACTCTGTAAAGATTTAAGTAGTGTTGTTAGTCCCGATGTCGTTTTTTTCTACAATTCTATATGGACTTGCGATAAAAACACGCCTGGTATTGTTAATAAAGATCATAAGAATTAATTGAAAAAAAAAATATCAAAATTCTAGGCGCCCATTTTCGAGAAAAATACGATTTTTAAAAACCATTTTTTAACATTTATATGGTGGGTACCTTTATTTTTAGATAATTTTTTTTCTCAAATCGTGCAGATTATATTGACAAATTTTTATTTATCAAGTTTAAATAAATCTAGCATGGGGTTCTCGAAATATTGAGTTTTAAAAAAAGAAATTTCAAATATTTTTTAAAAATCAAAAAAAAAATTTAATATAATACACAATACTATTCAAATTTTTATGGAGCCTTAGCAACAAAAAATGATCAAAATCGGTTGTACCGTTTTCGAGAAAATCAAAAAGAAAAAAATGGTTCCATAAATGAATTTTTTTGTATTTTTAGTTTTTGTTGGATCTTGAAATCTTGAGAAAAACTATGAAAATATATCGAGTACCTATGAAATGAAAATGAATTTTTGGCGATATAAAGCACTAACTCTGATATCGAATGTCCTTGAATTTATCATGATTACCAACTTTGAAATACAAAAAGAATATAAAAGTGATAATAAGCCTTGTATTCACTTTCGATTGCTGCGCTGGTTCTAAGTTTTTCGAAAACATGCCTAGTATATCTTTATCAACTTGTTAATGGTCACATTAATGCTTCTTATTGGTTAGTCTGTCTTGACATAAATCAACCTGCAGGGTCTCACCGTCTGATCTCACCATCATATAATCTGAATTGTTAAAAATATAATTTTTTGAAAAGTATATTTTCCGCACTTGGGTGAAATCATGAAATCTTGGTTATTGCGTCGAAGGTCTAGTATCTATCCCGGCCACTGCCACTTAAAATTAAAAAAAAACTACAGTTTCTTGCGGAGGAGTAACAAATTCTCCAAAAGTATCAACTGTCGTGAAAAGTACTTATCCTGACACCAGGTATTACGCATCGCATATAGGAATAATTAACAGCTGTAAGCCCTGGTTTCGCTGATATATTTATCCCCAAGAGCTTATTTATTTTCGTATTTATAAAGTAAATAGTTATAGTTATAAAATCCAATTTATGTAAAATTATTAGTTGTATATGAAATCTTATTTGTCTAAAGTTATAAGTTGAATAAAAAATATGTTACAATAATCCAACATTTTCTTTATGGTATGGTATTAAAAAATCTTTAAAAGATTTGTGGTCGACGTAGAGCAATAGCTTCAATTTTTCTCTTCAAAATTTGATTATCCAGATCTATTTGTCGCTGTTGTTTTTTTCTGTTAACAGCAGAAGTTGTCATTCTTAATTGAGGACACTGAATCTAAAAAAACAAGTATAAATACATGACCATAAGCTTTTGAGCAATAATATTTACCTTTTGATTTACAAGTTCCTTACGTGGTTTTTGAGTTAAAATTTTACGGAGCAAAATTTGATTGTGCCGTTCAATTTCTCGCATTCGTTCATTTGAAAAACTAAGACTCTTTCCGTGACTATTTCTAGATACAAGATACAAGGAGTTTCTTCAACTGAAATAAATACTTTTGAAAATATATACCTTGGTTGTTGCATACTGGTATTAGAACGCGTTGGCTTTTGTGTAATTTCCATATGAAGGTCATAATTCTCTGAATTAAAACTAGTTGGAGTTTGGCTTGTAACAATAAATTCTATTTCAGATTGTTGGCAAGAAGAAATTTGTGCTTCGTCGTTGATATTTTCAACTTCGAGTTCTAAACTTGGTTTTTCTGTAGGAACTACAACCTCGGGAGGACAGTCTTCTTTTTGTATAGTTAATGATTTTACTTTTTCAGTTATGTCTTCTTCAGCTAGACCATCTGAATCACTTTCATCGATTTCATGTGCATTCTTTTCGGCGTATGTTTTTGCTTGGACATTATTCTTAGCCTCAAAAACTTGTCTATTTGACAATAGATCTGCAGTGTCTTCAACGTTCTCTGAGCTTGCACTCGAAAGATCATTAAAATTTTGTTCGAAAGCTTGATTGTTATCAATAGAATCTGGAACACTCTGTAAAAAGAAAATCAAAGCATTTCAAAACATATTTTTTGACTCTTTTAAAACAAATTCAAATCTATCTCAACTGAAATAATTTGTTAACCTGAAAAAGAAAATATAAAAGAAATGTTCTTTGAATTATACAATTGTATATATGTATATATTTCATATATGTACCTACATATAATAACAAAGGTTATACCTAAAGCCGCGGTATTTATAAATCGGGCAGTTTATTATTACATTTTACTATCTAATATTGAATGTTATTAGACAAAACTGTTTATAAGCATACTACATTCATTCCTTAAACTCTTTACATTTATGGGGGGAAAATTTAAAAAAATGCTATCTACCAAGTTTAAAGAAAATCGGCGGATTCGTTTAGGCTATAGTCGAACAAATAGACAGACATAATTGCGAATACTTTTGCCGAATTCTTTATCATCGTAATGTGAACTTTCAGTATTATTTTTTTGCGAATGCATAACTTGTCATATAGTATAATCTATGTACATATATGACGCAAGTAAGAAGTGACAGACGTTTTTGAGTTACACCAAACTATTCGTCCTACGATATTTATATCGTTTTTTTTTTTTAATTCAATTTGAATGGTAACCAATTTAAATGTATGTGAACTAAATTGTTCCGACTAGTCCAAAAGATTTGTGGAAGAAGACGCGAGTGATACCATTTTTTTTTGTAAGATGTAGGTAAGTGACAGACGCAGAAATTTGAAATTTGAAGTGGTTAGCCACAAAGGTTAAATTACAAAAAACCCATTTTCGGGAATGTCTGTTGTTGCCATATTTACAATCGATAAGTTGAGAAAGTTAAATTCTAATTCATTTTTCAAAAAAGTTGTACTCGAATGAACGGTGCCAATATAGGTGCTGCCAAGCAAACAATCCGTTATCTCCCTAACCTAAGAATACCTATTGTAACTTAAAAATCTCTCGGTTTGTTTTCACGTCGAAAATCTGCTGTGAGCTTGATGCTATTGTTGTGAACAGAGCTTTATACTACTACAGCGCCATCTGTTGGAAAACTGCATATCTAATATGGAAGAAACAAAAAGCTCTTTTCCAATGTCAAATGTATTTCCCCTTATTCCAAACATCTAGAACATTCCAAGACAAGAACTTTCGAGAACAACTAATTTGAGTATATAAGGGAGTGTTCACGGTGAGCGAGGGACAGTTGATTTTTGATTACGGAAGTTTGCAAAACTCTGCTTATTGGATTGTGTAAAGTGTAAAACAAGTGTGATTTTAAATTGAATAAAGTATTTGAGTTGATTATAAATTGAGATTTATTGTTGTGATTTGGAAAGTAAAAATAAAGAAGAGATACTAGAAAGAGTAATAAGTTTTATTTAACGAACTTTAGCAAAAATATTACATTGGTGTCAGAAAAGTGGAATAAAACTTATTGTGCGGTGAAGTGTGCGAAAAAAAAAAAATAAATAAAAAAATGAGCAAGTTACTGAAAGAGCTCAACTGTAATGAGCTGAAAAGTGAATTAGGCAAGCGAGAACTTTCTAGAGCAGGATCAAAAAATGAGCTGGTTCTGCGTTTGTCCGAATATTTGAAACAACAAAATGAAGACCCGGATATTTTCGTTTTTGAAGCTGACGCTGAGGAAGTAGACGTGAGTAAAAATGTAGATGTATCAAATATGATTAGTCTTCTGCTTCAACAACAAAAGAATGTTCTCGAACGTGTCGAAGAGCAACGAAATGAATAAAGGAAAGAACAGAAGAATGTTCTCGAACATTTCGAGGAACAGAAAAACGAACAAAAGAATATTCTCGAACGCCTGGAGAAACAAAAAGACCTTCTGGAAGAGCAGAGGAACATGCTAGAAGGCAAGCTTGTTAATATCGAGAATAATGTATCTGCACTTGGTGAACGTGTTTCATTGCTGGAGAATCAAGCCGACAACAAAATGGAGACGTTTTCAAAAGAGTTAGATGAACGTGTTTCATTTATAGGGAATCAAGTCGAAAACAAAATGGAGACGTTTTCAAAAGTGTTAGATGAACGTGTTTCATTGATAGTCGACAACAAAATGGAGACGTTTTCAAAAGAGTTAGACCGTGTTCGAAACATAAAGATTCGGGAAAGTTCTGGAGAAACCTTGAGGAAAAAGGAGATGCAACCTCCAACCTTTGATGGACAAACTTCTTGGTCAATATACAAGAAGCAATTTGAGGCAGCTTCTACAACAAATGGCTGGGATGAGGCTGACAAGTGTATAGCTCTAACCCTTGCTCTTAGAGGAGCAGCTGCTGAGTTATTGCTAACCATACCAGCAGATAAGAGCGGCGACTTTAATTACTTGGTTGAGGCTATAGACAAACGCTTTGGCAATTGCCATATGAAAGAAGTCTTCAAGGTACGACTCTATTCCAGAGTTCAGAAGAGGGGCGAAACTCTACAACAGCTACAAGCAGACATTGAAAGGCTTGTTCATCTTGCATATCCAGATGTTGGAGAAGAAATCCGTAACCAGTTTGCAGAGAAACGAGTAAGAACCAACTTCGAGGAGCAGAAGCTGGTTTCTGGTACTGATGGCCCCAGAAACACCATCCAGGTTTCTCAGACCAAACGAAACAATAAAAGTCTGACTGTCGAGGCAACGTCAAATGACAACAAACGCATGGTCGCCATCAACACTCTGCGAATAAGGGCTGACCCCATTTGTGGATGGAGCAATGAAGAAATAAGATCTGCTCAACAAGAAGACCCCGACATTGAACCTCTTCTCGCATGGAAGGAACATGAAGAAAAACCCGCATGGAATGACATTTCCGATAGGAGTCCAGTTTTAAAGGCCTATTGGGCACAATGTGACTCACTTCATGTGCAAGAAGGTGTTCTTCGGCGAAAATGGGAGTCCGCTGATGGTAAATCTTATGTGATGCAGCTTGTGTTACCTCAATCAAAAATCAAAGAGGTTCTTCGAGAGATGCATAATGGACCTTCAGGAGGCCATTTGGGAGTCAATAAGACTTTAGAAAAGGTGAGGCAACGATTCTACTGGTTGCATGCAAGAGACGGCGTTAAAAAGTGGTGCCGAAATTGTGACGCTTGTGCTGCAACCAAAGGACCTGGTAGAAAACTGCAAGGAAAAATTATGCAATATAATGTCGGCTCACCGTTTGAAAGGATTGCTGTTGATGTGGCTGGCCCATTTCCGGAAACGAATGCTGGAAACAAATACATTCTGGTGGTAATGGACTACTTCAGCAAATGGCCTGAAGCATACGCTATTCCGAACCAAGAAGCCAAGACCGTGGCCGACCAGATTGTGTTTAACTGGGTAAGCAGGTTCGGTGTGCCTATGGAACTTCATTCCGACCAAGGAAGGAACTTCGAGTCGAACATATTCCAAGAGGTCTGCGCGTTCCTTGGCATTAAGAAAACGAGAACCACACCACTTCACCCGCAATCTGATGGAATGGTCGAGAGATTTAACAGGACCTTAAAAGAGCACCTCACTAAGGTCGTAGGCGACTACCAAAGAAACTGGGACAGGCACATACCACAATTTTTGATGGCCTATCGAAGTGCAGTACATAGCTCAACAGGACAAACACCATCTGAAATCCTGTTCGGAAAAAGCATACGGCTGCCTAGTGAGATAAGGTTTGGACACCCACCACAAGAGTCTCAGGAAACAGGGGATTACGTGAGTGACCTGAAAGAGAGGCTAATTGACATCCACGAAAGGACCAGGACTAGAATGAGCGCTTACAGCGATCGAATGAAGACAAGGTACGACACAAGAGCAAATAGATAAGGATCTTTAAACTCCGCCGAGTTTCTTTTTGAAAATCCCAACATTCAATTAGCTTTAGAAATAATTGAGTTGAAATGAAGTTTAAATGTAAGTTTCTCATCGTATATAGCACCAAGATCCTTAACATCTTGAACAATTTTTAGTTCAACATTTTCCAAAGAATATTATGGAACTATATGATATAAGGACCTGTTATAAGGCATAGAAGCACAATTATCAATATTTAATTTAAGATCATTCAAGGTACACCACTTACAAAATGCATCCATATCATTTTGAAAGAGCAAACAATCATTTACACATGAAATAACAGCAAACAACTTTATGTCATCCGCGAATAATAGGCACTTACAGAACTTTAGTATACGAGTATTCGGCACATCGTTAACATGTAACAGAAAGATATTATTGTCAATCAGACAGACGGCAACCCTTGCTTTAATGATTGTTAAGAAATTTGTAAACAATAATAATTACAGAATAATACAAAAAAATACATACACATGTACATATATAAATACAGTGCCGCACTTAATTATTGGCACACCAAGCATCTTACACTTACACTTAAATTTTGTTTCGTTCAAGATTGTTTCCCTTTTGATAGTTACATTTATTTACTATAAAATGCAAGCCATTTTGTTCAATAATATTTTGCTAAACTTAAAGAAAAAAATTATTGATAAAAAACCATCTTATTTTATCGCACAAAATTATTGGCACATCAATCTCTCTATGCATTCAATTTCTTAAATTTCCTCTCCTCTGGTAGTTCTATCAGTAAAAATGAATAATTTTAATTACAGTTATTTAAAACCAATATATAGTTTATCACATCAGTGTAACCCAAAGTTATTTCGAAAAAAATAATAATTATTGTTAAAAAGTATAAAAATGAGTTTAAAACAAAAAGAAACTTCTTTTTATGCGTAAAAACAAGGCAAATCATATGCAGAAATTGGAAAAATAATAGACAGGAGCCCCATACACTATTCGCACCGTCGTCGTGCAGCGTTTTAAAGGACAATCAAGTGTTAAGTGAAAGTGTTAAGAATATTGGTAGTCCCCGGATTTTGAGTTCTCGTGAATGCTACCAGATTTTACGAAAAGTTAAAATGAACCGCAAAATAACATCAACATAAATTGTTGTAGAAGTAAACCAAGATAATTCACCTCATGAAAGTCAGAAAAATGCTCCACAAGGCTGATTATAATGCTCGTATTGCTAGACGTAAGCCAATGATTTCTTCAATCAACCAGAAGAAGCGTTTGGAATCTGCAATTGAATGAGAAGCAAGTTCATAAGTTTCTGGGCTGATGTTTGACTTACTCTTTTCTGATGTGATTTAAATTTAATATTTTTCGTTCCGATGGCCGTATAACCGTGTGGAGAAAGCCTAATACAACTTGACACCTACAGTACAACCCGGAGGGGGCGGAGTGATGTTGTGGAGATGCATATGTCTGCTGTGAACTGGTTTTCATCGACGGTATTATGGACAAACGAGTTTATATGGATATTTTGAAAAAAAATCTGAAAAAAGTGCCGAAAAATTGAACTTATCAAGCTCCTTCATATTTCAGAACGACAACGACCCAAAACAAACGGCTCAGGACATCCGTATGTGGTTAGCATATAACACTAATATGTCCTTCCGCACCCACCTCAATCTCCGGACCACAATCCAATCAAGCATTTGTGGGAAGAATTAAATAGACAGGTAAAAAAGAGGGCAATCTCTAATAAAACTGAATTAAGACAGGCGTTGATAAAAGAATGGCAAAACATTGGAGGGGAAACGACGAAAACTTTGGTACATTATATGCCAAAACGTTTAGAGCCTGTTATAAAACAAAAGGGCTTGCCCACAAAAGATTATTTTTTGTTATTATATTCTCTGTTCTAGACTTGAAATAAAATGTGCCAATAATTTTGTGCGAAAAAATAACACGGTTTTTTATTAATAATTTTTTTTCTTTAAATCTTATAAAATATTATTGAACAAAATGGCTTGCATTTGTTAGTAAATAAATGCAATTATCAAACGGGAGGCAAAGTTGAACGAAACAAAATGTTTGTGAGGCTTAAAAAAAAGCCAAGTGTAAAACGCTTGGTGTGCCAAAAATTAAGTGCTGCACTGTACATTCATATATTGCAAGTATTACTCTAATAGATTTAAAAAAAAAAAAAACTACCAACCTTTATAGAGGAATTATCTGGTAACATCTCGTCCAACGATTCCCCAACACTTGATTCTTCTGATATTGACTCCTCATCACTCGAAACATTTTCAGAACTTTCATTATCAAATGATTCTTCGTCGTATTCGTTGGTATCGTAATTTTGTTCTTCCTTATTCATTTTTGATTGTAGACAAATTAAAATCTTAACTCTTGAAAATCAATCATTATCGACGTAAAATTATTAGGTTGTTTTTTATTGATAAAAGATGCAAGTGAATGAAATTTTGAAAGCGAACAAAATATAACTCAATTAATTTTCCTGTACTGAAATGAACTTCTTGTTCTTTACTTTCTCTTCTGCATAAAATATATTCACACATGACCAATGACTAAGCTCGCTTGAGGCAACGTTGTGGAGGTTTTAGGGTTATTTATTTGTTGTCAGGAAATATGAAAACAAACATTCCACCCCTGTTCCAAGGGGGTGAAGTTAGTCACCAGACATTACTAAAGTTGTTTTTTTTTTTTATAGGTTTTATTGATTCGGCTCAGTGTTGTGTTGAATGGTTTTCAGTCATTCACCTTGAAATTAAATTTATTCTTCTATACATAAGTTTAAAGCTTTAGTCGTGTTTGTTGTTCTCTTATTATATAATATGTACATATTCATACATTCACTTTTTCGACTGGTATTGTCGAAAGATATCTTTTGTAATTATTTATGAATGGAATACGCGCAAGAAGGTGTTTTCCTTACGTGTACTGTACATAGATATGCATCCGCTATCAAATTGAGGGGTAGGTGTGACTTTAGAACAAGACAAGTTTTCGATTTCTCAAAAAATGTTATCAAAAAATAATCAAGTCTATCACTATTGCATTGAAAACTTCAAGTTGATTTTCTTTCTACATAATATGTATATAATACAAAACACTAAGCTCAAAATTATTTTGAATCCAAAAATGTTAAAAAAAAAATATTATTAATAATTTTTTTTTTTAATTTTCAATTAAGTATTAATTATTATGTTTTAAATCAAAAGCGCAAAAATTTAAACAGCTCAGAATTAAGTTATTTGTATTTGTATTATACTACTTAACAATTTGCTAACTTTTAAGTAGGTATATTACAAACTCATTTTCAATTTTAAACATTTTCTAAATAGCAATTTTCTTAATAAATTGCTTCTGAACACATCTAAAACAATGACAGTTCACGCAAACAACTAAGTAAGCAGAACTTTTTTGACGTTTGTAATGTTAAATAATGTTAAAGAGCCATATGGGTAAAATAGGTATTCGACGATTTTAACTTTAATAAAAGGGTAGAGAAGGTATAATCCTATATTCGATTAAAATTTGCAAAATTGTTGTTTTAAGCTAGTTTCATAATAAAACAGCTTTATCGCCGTACTAATTCAATTAAAATTTTGCGCCAATATTTTTATAAATTTTCTAACCTTCCTAAATGGGAAAAATAGACACTCTAGACCTTCCATTCGGTTTCGTTCACGCCTGGTCCTAGTCTTGATAGAAATTGCGGCCACGAGTAACCTCACTCTGCGAATCACGAATAATAAATTGCAAATTCTTCGAAAATGTAACGGAATTTATCAAATTTGCATTCCAAACTCTGTACATCTATGTGACATACTCTAAAGCTAGTTCCTTATCAACACAAAATTTTCATCATATGTATATAGCTAGCAGTCATTTTTTGTATCAAAAGCAAATTAGCTTAGAAGAATAATCAACAATACAGAAAAAAGAAGAATACAAAATACAAATTTAAATTAAAATACAATTTTTAAACATAACAGAAAAAAGAGAATAAAAGTAAATAATTAACAAAAGCAGAAAAAGTATCAATCTATTAATTAA
Source organism: Philhelius festivus (assembly GCA_963931855.1). NCBI lineage: Eukaryota > Metazoa > Arthropoda > Insecta > Diptera > Syrphidae > Philhelius > Philhelius festivus. Next base: position 81,835,617 of record OZ007555.1, read on the forward strand.
ATAAAACAAATGTATGGAAACTGCAGCTTTCTCGACAATATTTACTCGTGTGGTTAAACTATGTATATATTATCTTGGGGTTAAACTACTCGTATCATATTTTATTTTAAAATGAATTTAAATAAAATTAGATGAACACAGAAAAAATTGTCGCTCGATCTTAAACTAAAAAACGGTACTAACAATGGACTTTACATATTAATAAAATTTGAAACGACTATAAATTTTGAGTTAAATGAACATCTTACGAATTTATTATTTAAGATACTCAAAATAATGAACCATTCATGTTAAATAGAGCCGATAATATAATCTTTCAATTTTGATTATTCAATAAAGTACTGGAGCCATGATTTTGACTCAGATGTTTTTGCAAATCATCAAATCTTCAATTTTGTAAATGCACAATATTCTATTTATAGACTGCTTTTACAAGAAAACAAATTTAAATCCTTCTTTTTCTTTTGGTTTCCTTTCTGTTGCATGAATCCATTTTAAAACTTCAATTATTAATACAAATTTAATTGTCTCTACACTTTTTATTCCAATAAGTTTAACAAATTTCAAGTTCAGAAAAAACGAACTCAATTAGGAAAACCACAAGGAAGGGAGTACGATAGCTCTGTTATTAAACTTCTAGGCTATTAACCATATTTTAGTATCGGTAATGATCCATATGGATTATCAAATGAAAATAAAACGATAAAATTAGTGAAAGCAATGTCATGTACCCATCTCTTCTCTGTGTGTATTTGTTTATTTTTTTGTAATATATGAATCGGCTATTGCATCGTTTAAAAGCGGTCATAGAAAATAAAATAATTGAAATGTTCGTGTCTCCTTAACATGCCTGTTAATTTTGATAACAAAATGCGAGTATCGCATCGTTTCGGTGCATCTGTCAAATATGACATTTCAGTTAAAATCAAATCAACCAACCTCTGCAGTCTGCCAATCGGACAGAAGAAATCGAAGAAAATTAAACGTTTATTTGTAAGTTCAGCTTGAAAGTAACCAAAACTCATCAAATATGGTAAGTTATTTATAATTAATTGAACTCAATTTTATTAACCCACTTCTTTTAATTGAATTTTAAGGCAAGAAATGCAGAGAAAGCAATGTAAGTGGCTGTTTTAAAAGTTAACACTCAAAGTCGATTGCAAAATCTTTCACAGGACCACACTTGCTCGATGGCGTGCTGCAAAAGAAGCAGAAACTGGCGCAAAAGACAGGAGACCCTATTTGGCATCCGAATGTTCTGAATTACCCAAATGCGAAAAGTACCGGCTTGAAATTATCAGGGAGATATCGAAAAAAGTTACACAAATACAAAATGGTAAAATGAAATAACTTGGAACTAAGAAAATAAAACCATATTTAATTATTCCCTCTTGAATATCAGCCGGATTAGGTGAATTCCGAATCAGGGATCTGAACGATGAAATAAACAAACTTCTGCGAGAGAAGCGCCATTGGGAGAATCAGATCTCTGCGCTAGGTGGGCCTCATTATCGTCGTTATGGTCCAAAGATGTTCGACGCCGAAGGGCGCGAAGTACCAGGCAATAGGGGATACAAGTACTTCGGTGCTGCCAAGGACTTACCTGGTGTTAGAGAACTCTTCGAGCAAGAACCACCTGCTCCGCAAAGAAAAACCCGTGCCGAATTGATGAAGGACATCGACGCCGAGTATTATGGGTATCGAGATGACGATGATGGAATTCTTATTCCTCTAGAAGAAAAAGCTGAAAAATTGGCCATAGAAAAGGCGCGTCTAGAATGGAAAGAGAAAAAGGCAAACAATGAAAATTTCGATGATGAGGAAGAAGAAGATATTTATCCTGTTTCAGCTCCCGCGCCGGACAGGTCTGAAAACCAATCCAAAGACATTAGCGATCCGATGGACATGCTAGCACCACGGTTTACAGCTCACGTTCCAGTTCCTTCGCAAAGAGATATCGAATTAGCTTTGTTAAGAAAGCGAAAGCAGGAACTTTTCGACAAATATGTTGGGGAGGATTGAATATTACCAATAAATTAAAGATTTAATATTTTTGTTTGATTTGAAGAAAACGGGAATTCAAAGTAGCATTTTGAAAACCATCTTTCGTCATTTGTAAGTTGTTTTCCAAAACACTTGTTTCTCAATGCGTGTGCTGTATTTGCGAGTACGATGTTTCAATTTAACCTTCAATGTATTTACCAAAAAAATTATTAATTACTAATTTTAAAATGCATTTTTATATTGAACAAAAATGTTCCAAAAATACAACAGCAGACAATCAATTTCGCCAACACTCAACAAACTATTTTGTCTGAGATTTTAAATTTCGGCTGCAAGCTTTTGATATTTTAAATTGATGCAACAAAAATTTGTTGAGATTTTAACAAAATCCCAATGAAAACTTGCTACACATGTACATACATAGAATCTCGCTAACTTAAACACATACGAAACGAGGCCTGTTTAAGTTACTGGATTGTTCAAGTTACTGAAAAAAAGTCTTCGTTTTTATACACACAATCACAAAAGTAAGTAAACAGCACGAAACAAAATGTTAAGCAGAGAGAAAAAATTGAATTAGCATATGTTATGAAACATTTGGCATATAGTTTTTAGAAAATTTTATTCTCTTTTCATAAAATCAATTATCAAAACATTTTTTTAAAAAATGGCTTAGATATCAACTTAAAACTAAAACTCTCAGAATTCTGACCACAAAAGTAAGTATACACTAATAGAAATTACAACATTTTTAACTTAATATTAGAATTTAGTTACTTGTTGGGTAACCTTTTGATTTAATTACGGCGTTTATTCTTGATGGCACCGACGAAACAAGTTTTTGGGTAACACTTAGGGTTATTTTGTTCCAATCTTCTTGAAGGATCCTTTTAAACTCTACTTTTGATTTTACCTCCTGTTTGCGGATTTGACGCTCCAGATGATCCCATAATGGCTCAATAACATTTAAATTTGGCGATTGAGGAGGTGTTTTGAGTTGTCTTCGCACATTATATAGCAGCCATTCTCTCACGATTTGCGAGGTATGTTTGGGGTCATTATCTTGCTGAAAGATGAATGACCCCTCACAACCTAGTTTTTGTGTACTTTGATGAAGATTATTTTTTAGGATGTCGAGGGAACCAAAACGATCTATCGTACTCTCAATAAAAACCAGGTTACCCACTCCAGATGCCGCCATGCACCCCTAAACCATAACCGAACCACCACCATGTTTAACAGTTCCAGTCAGGTGATTAGGATCTAACGCCGTATTAGGTTTTCTTCGCACTTTTGCACGTCCATCAGAGCCATGGATGTTGAATTTGCTCTCGTCAGAAAATATAACGGTATTCCAGAAAGCAAAATCGGTCTGAATATGACTTCTGGCAAATTCAATCCGCTTTTGGCGATTGAACTTGCTAATGAATGGTTTTTTCCTTATAACACAGCCCTTATACCCGAACGATGCGGCGTATGGTTTGGGTACCTCATGACTTCCTGTCTCTTCTTCCATCTCGGTCTGCAGTTTAAGTGCGCTTATTTTCGCATTTTTCTTAACTTTGCGAATTATTAATCGGTTCTCATGTTCAGAGAACGTTCGCGGGCGGCTACTGCGAGCCATGTTTGTAACTGTTCCACATTGTTTCTGCTTTTCCAATATTTTTTGGACGGTTGCTGGGCTCCTATCAACAAGTACAGCTACTTTTCGAATCGACTTTCCTTCACTTGAGTACTTAACTATTAATTTTTGTAAGTCCAAGGAGAGCTCTTTTCCACGTGGTGCCATTTCTAAATTTAAAAGAAATAATTTGAACTGAAATAGGCTAGTCTAATAGTTTTGCCTTACCGTTTTAATAAAAAAACAAAAAATCGACTCAAAAGTTTATATTGATGCAACATCACATAAAAAAAACTGTCTGTATACTAACTTTTGTAACCTATTTTTTTTACCTGTGATTACAAATAATGAGATAGCAAAGAAGTGGAAACAAATTGTACCGTTATTTTGCTTAACAGTAATAATGCCTATGACAAGAAACATTTGCCATATGCGGAGAATAGGTATGGATTTGATATTAACGGTATTTTTTCGTCTATTTACGTATTAGCTTGGTTGTATACTTACTTTTGTGACCGAGTGTATGTACCTATTCAATTTGTTATTATAAATTTATGAAAATGATGGAAAAAATTTGTTATTTTACATTGCTAGTTTAGTTTTTTGCAAAACATTTTTCAGCTCACTTTCTCAGAGGTTTTGGAAAACTGTGAATTCTGAGGATATCCTTTTTGTTTTAACAAGCCAATCAATCACTTTATCCTTTCCATTCTTGGATGTTCAGCTTCTTTAATTGTGCACATTTTCCCAGGTCCGGAAAAAGTATTCGCGATCCTTTTTCCTTTCTTTATTTGTTCAATAATTGCTGCCTTCTGTTTAACCGTTAAACCCTACCCATCCAGGGAGAAACTCTATTGTTACCCTGGGGTCTAAGGCTAGGCGCGCGCATTCAATTTTTAGTTTCGCAACTGCTTGGTTCGAGCAACTAAAAAGTTTGTGTTTGTGACACAACGATTGCCTAAAATGAGTTCGCTATTTTGTGTAACATATAATTATATGCACCTGCGCGAACATTCAACCAAATAGTTCATCTGTTTTCTATAAGCAACAAAACAGTAGTTGTGCAACTAAGAATTGAATGTGCGCTACTAGCCTTTAAGTTATCGTATGTTCATGTTAGCGAGAGTCGACGTATTCGAAATCTCAACATTTTTTAGCTTAAGGCCGGTATTCACCGAGCGCTCATAACTTAAGAAGCTCATAAACCTATTCACCAAGCAATATTAGTGAAGATCTACGAGCGCTCTTAAAGGTTAGGAGTGGTCCCGACCCGAGCGTTGTTGTCCATTCGCTCGATGTGACCGAGCCAGTGTAGTCGACGTGGCTTTTTGGACTACATCCACATCTTGGTATAGCTCGTATAATTCACGATTGAATCTTCTCCTCCATTCGCCCTCTTCGCATATAGGACCAAATATCCGCCGAAGAATTTTTCTCTCGAAAGTGGCCAGTATCAATTCCCCTTTTTTACTTATCGTCCAGCACTCGGCGCCGTAGAGTAGAACTGGTAAAATTAGCGTTTTGTATAGCGTGCACTTTGTCTTTCGAGAAAGGAGTTTTGAACCCATTTTTTTGGCCAAACCGAAGTACATAGCAGCGGTTTGCTAGGGTAATTCTTCGTCGAATTTTCACTAAGGTGTCATTCGTGGGATTGATGTTCGTTCCGAGGTAGGTGAACTCCTTGACTACCTCGAAATTACTGCTACCAACAGTGACGTTTTATCCTAGGCGATGGACAGATGCGGCTTTGTTTGTTGATAGCATATACTTTGTTTTGTCCTCATTAACTTCAAGACCAACGCGTTTCACCTGTTCATCAATAGCTGTGAACGCTTCTAGCACAGCACGCTTGGAGCGGCCAATGATATCGATGTCGTCCGCATATCCAAGCAGTTGGGAAGACCTGTTTGAAATAGTGTCTTCCAGGTTAACACCACTCTTGCGCACTATCTGCTCCAGGACTAGGTTGAAGAAATCACATGATAGCGCATCTCCTTGTCTGAACCCTGTGCATGTTTGGAATAGCTCGGATGAGCTGTTACCCTTGCACGTTGCACCGCGTATTTTGTAACGTCAAGCGGCATAGCTGGATAAGTTTTTTCGGGATCCCGAGTTCCGACATTGCCAATAGAAGCTCTTGGCGACTTATGCTATCATATGCGGCTTTAAAGCCGATGAAAAGATGGTGGGTCTCGACTTGAAATTCGTTGGTCTTTTCCAGGATTTGCCTCAATGTGAAGATTTGGTCTATTGTTGATCTGCCTGGCCTGAAGCCACACTGGTACGTGCCGATTATAGTGTTGCAGAAAGGTTTTAGACGCTCACATAGTACGGTGGATAGGATCTTGTAGGCAACATTAAGCAGGGATATGCCCCTGTAGTTTTTGCAGGACATAGGATCGCCTTTTTTGTAGATAAAATGTCGTGTAGATAAAATTCGTCGTGGGTAATCGACTCAGATCAGGCTTCGGTTTGATGGGAACATATTAGCCGTGTTTTTTTGAAAAAGTTATCCGTAGTACAGTATGATTTTGTATGAATAACAAATAAAACATCCGCAGTAGGATCACTGCCGATATAAGAAGAAGTGAAATCCTGCTGAGGATAGAGATTTAACGTTTATTCGAGTATCGGCAGTGATCCTACTGCGGATGTTGTATTTATTTTTCACTTAAAATCCTACTGTACTACGGATAACTTTTCCAAAAAAACACTGCTATTATTATAGAAATTCAAGATAAGCTCTTGAAAGTTCACTTTTACATTCTTTTCGTTATCCTGAATAAAAAAAAGATAGGTAATTCATTTCCGATACTCTTGATTGCCTTGGCACCTTCTGGCAAGAGACAATACAGTACCGTTATGGTAAGTTCGTTTGATTAGGATTATCTGTCATTAGAAAAGTAATCTGAGATTAAAAAAATTGATTTTTTTGTTGAAAGGAAAGCGACATAAGGTCAACTCCTCAAATTGGTTACGTGCGTTGACTGCTAGGCTTACCATTCGCAGCCCCCTTTTCGAGTATCGATATCTTTTTTTTTTCATGTCAAGAAAGTGTCAAAAATTATGCACTGGAAATGGAAAGATGAAATACTCTAGTGCTGTCATCCGCAGAATTGGACGTCAAACAAAGCAAAGTTGAAAATTAAAAAAATCGCCCATCGAAAATTTGAGCAAAAAGAAAAATCTTGGGCGTAGAAGAATTGTTTTTTAATAAATAAATTTAACAAAAATACAATTTTAACTTTTTGTACAGAAACCTTTTAACTAAAGAATAATCTTTCGAAAATGTTGGCTTTAATCAATAGAATATTGGATTGGTTTAAAAGTATTTTTTGGAAAGAAGAGATGGAACTTACACTAGTCGGCCTACAGTTTTCGGGGAAGACAACTTTTGTTAATGTTATTGCTGTGAGTATTCTCATTTTAATTAAAATATTTATTTAATTTGGCAAGGTATGTTTATTTAAAATGGCAGATATTAAATAGACAAATCATTGTTTCAACGACAATAGTGTCTCAAGAAGATGTATCCACTGATTGGCAGTAGGAAGAGAGTGTAGCACTTCGGTAAAATCAATAAAATTTCAAAATTTCTTCAACTAACAATAATTAACATGTGAGATAAGTCCCCTATGTGAATCGCTTTCGAATACAAAGGGATACTCTTGATTGTTTACGTCGTTCGATTAAAGTATATTATTAACGAATTTGTTTTTGTGTTCGATATTTTGTCTTTTTTAGCATACATTGCAAGGCAGGCTTCGATATGAGTAATAGAATTGTAGTTTTTTAATTGGTATGGGAGCTTCTTGCCGTTTATTACAAAAACGTTATCAAGTTCATTTTATAGGTCATTGCTTGATTTTTCTTTAGAACATACATACTTTTCGGAGCTAATTTGAATTCGATGATTCATAAACTATCAAAAATTTTGTACAAAATAGCATGACCCCATCGTATAACCCATGAACATTTATTATTTTTTCCGAGGTACCAAACCTTATTTGTTCACAATCGATTCAGATCTATTAGGACTGATTACAAGACACGTCGAGAAGAATATACATAAACGCTTGAGTTTGAATTTCAAGGACAAATTGGTGGTATTTTTAGTCGTTAAAGCGATTCGGCCATTATGTTAATTAGATTCAAAGTTACAAAGATATTGTGATGCAAAATGTTATTCAGAAGAAGCTAAAAATGAATATTAATTATTAATAATGGATTTATTCTTGTCTGTTGTTCATAATTTCTCTGCCGAAAATCTGACAAGAATTGCATGTCTCACACCTATGATTTCGAGTGGTGAACATCATCAAACAACAAAATATTCTAATTCTAATTGATTTCTTTATTGAACAAGTTGGTTAGCCGCAACTTTTTCAAATTTATTATGGTTTTGCTTTTAATATTTGTATAAAGTGTGGCGTTATATTTGATCTTGTACCCTTTTATTGAAAAAGATAATTGTAATTAAGCTATGCTAAATCCTGAAGTTTGGCTTTCCGTTCTTTACTTTTACTGTTGGTTGTCTGGGCATCAAAATATATAATAAAACCTTTGCGTAATCTTCCTTATTCAAGTTTATTAAAGTAGGCGTATATGGTCATCCCTTCATATTGACACAGAGGAAATATGTATTGTCAAAATATTTGATATTATAAATCTGCTCTCACACCTTTTTTAATCACAGCGCCTTTAAATAAAAATTAACACTGTTAAAGTGAAAAAAGCCATTTCTCCGCACTCTTTTTTCGACTATAGTTCAACGAAGTTCACTAAAGGCCATTTCGTTTATCCCCGTCACTTAAAAATTGCAAAATGATATTGCATCGTTTAAAAGTAGTTATTATTATAAACAGGTATTTTTAAGACGTCATGTCAGCTCGTTCAGATTTTGAATGAATATCTATTGGCATTTGTGATTAAAAATTTAAGAATTCTTCGATCCGGGATGCCCTTAAAACTGCCTTCTGTGACAGCAGATTTCAAAGTTCTCGGTTGTTTTGAATTTAGTTTGAATGAATAGACTCATGCTGGAACGACGTTTGCAAATTGTTCAAATTTATTTTGAAAAACATGGTTCAATTCGAGAAACACATGAGGAGTTACGTGCTTTTTACAGTGCACACAATCGTTGATCAGAGCGATTAATTCGAGAATCTATGGATCGTTTTGCAATACGTTTACTCTAAAGTCTAAACGATAGTATGTATCCCGTTAGACGTCATACATTGCCCACTGAATAAGCGATTGCTGAGCGTAGCGTAATGTTGATGATGATCGAAATGTATCAATTCGTCAATTAAACTTGTGTCCATTCACTTTATGGGATATTTTGAGTGTGTTTGTAAAACTTCCACCTCCAATTTACAACATGTACGCGTCAGACGCGGGAGCCATATACCCGAAATCATTCCTAAAGAATAATAACAAAAAATGTCTTCCATGGATGTAATAAACATTTGTCTGTGTTTTATTTTAAAATTTGAGATATGCACCTCTAAAGTACTGCAACCATATCAACATCGTTTGATAATGAGGAAGAGAAGGATAGAAAGTCACCCGCAGACATGCTGTTTGAGTTCATTTTACCTTTTTATTTTAATTGTTTAACTTTTTAAATAATGTTAGGAATTGTAAAAGGAATTTTGAATGCAATCACGGAACATAATATTTGAATGAATTAATAAATAATAATTTTATTTCTTAAAATCCAAATAGAAAAAAGTGCAAATAGTAGGTACATATTTACTTAACATATAATTCTCCGTTTTTGATCCTGAAGTTTGTATTTCGTTATACGAGTATCTAATATTGTGTTTTACTATGAGTAAACTCTGTAAAAAATCCATAACGAATTCATAGTCATTTGGAGATGAAGATGGTGAAGAAGATGAAATGCTATTTCAAGTGTGCGCTTCAAAAACATACACACTGGAATGTTTATGAATTATAAGTCACAATTCCCTGATTCTCAATAAGGTGTTGCACCTCAAATTTATTTATTAAAATTATCAAATACATATATGCGTATATGTATAATCAAACGTACATATATGTACATATATGTATGATTGTAGAATGTATTTTCTTTACAGAGAAAATAAAAAGGGAATGCGAAAATATATTGCTTGTTATCAATATTCTCAACGTATAAAAGTTTATTTCAGTTTTGATTTCTTTGCAAAACATTTTAATTCAGAAGATCGTCCAAATGCAGATACATTAATTTTTATTTTTATGATTGTGAGAATATTTCTGTATTTTTGGTCAATTTTTTTTTTAAATTGCACATCACACATACAGTGGTGGAAAATTAATTAGAAACAATTTTTTTTATTTTTTAAAACAGGTTGTATCTATACATTCTTTTAAATGATTGGTAAAAATATTTTTTTGTTTAATTTTTTGGTTCTTTAACTTTATTTTAACATAAACAAAATTATTTTTTTTTTTAGAAATAGGAGCTGCATGTGATATTAATTGCAAAAAAATGTGTTTTCAGCTGGAAAAATAATTAGAAAGATATTGTAGTTAGCTTGTGTTTATAGCATTTTGATTTAATCCAAAGCAAATTTACCGGATTTTCCAAATTGAAACGTTATTACTTGGTCGGGTAACCCTTATTTTTAATCGCTGCTGCACAACGCCTTATAAGGCTCGCTACTAGGTACAAGTGATGACATCTTTTCACGGGAATTTTTTTCCATGCTTCCTTAATGTTTTTGAAAAGTTCAGATGCATTTTTGGATTTTGTCTTATGTAAAGCTCTCTTTACATCCCCCACAAATTTTCTATTGGATTGAAGTCCGGACTTTGAGCTGGCCAATCCAAAATTTTAATTTTTTCTTTTTCAAACCAACACTTCACTAGACGTGAAGTGTGTTTTGGATCGTTGTCCTATTGAAAAATGTAAGAAACAACAAATTTTGAAACGCATACGGCTCCATTAAATTTTCCAGTATATTTTTATAGTGCGATTGATTCATACGTCCTTCAATTCGCACTATAGAACCCACACCACGCCAGGAAAACGCTCCCAAATCATCACATTTCCGCCCCATGCTTGATTGTCTTGATTGTGTACTTGAGATTTAGCTCCCGATTAATTGGACTTCGCATATAACATTTGCCATCTGATCCGAATATGTTTACTTTGGATTCATCAAGCCATAAGATTTTTTTCCAAAATGAGAGCGGTTTTTCCAAATGTTCTCGCGCAGACTCTAAACAACGGTTAAGGTTTTTTTTTTTGAAATGCATGGTTTTTGACGAGCAATACATCACCGCAAGCCACTTTTGAGAAGGCAATTCTTTATAGTCCGTGCTGATATTTCATGGCTTAATTGAGATGAAATGGCATCACGAATTGCTTGACTGGTGGCAAAAGGATTGACCCTACTCTGTCGCGGACTATGAGATGATCTTCTCTTGGAGTTGTTTTTCTTTTTCCTCTTGCGGTTTTCAAGTCTGCCAGTCTCGGTGTAAAACTTTATAGCATTATGTACCATCTTCTTTGAGCTGGCTTGCAATGGCTCCCATGAAAGATTTTCCTGACCAGTATATCTGCACAATGAATTTACGCATTTCAGGTGTGCAGATTTTGTGTTTACCAATTTTGCGTACTGGAGATATAAGTTTAACCATCAGAAAGCTAAATTAAGAATTTTTCGAATCCATTCACTCACCACGTACGTTTGCAGTTAATTAACAAAATTGAAGTCGTTTCTAATTATATTTCCAAGGAAATATAAAAAACTCAATATTTTATATTTTTTGTCGTTTTCTGTCATTAAAAAAATAAAAATCCAGCGAAGAAGAGACTAATAAAAGTTATGTTTATATTATATGTACTTGACATTTGTATTGAATAGTTAATACGGCCAAAATTTAGGAAAGAAAAACAATTGTTTTTTTTTCATCGTTTCTAATTATTTTCCCACCACTGTATGTACATACAGTGAAAGCTCTAATAAGCGGACACTCATGGTCGCCCAATTTTTGTCCGGTTATGAGAACTGTCCGGTTAAGGGAAAGCAATAAAAAAACTTTTTTTTTAACTTCATATTAATTCTTCATCTTCTTTATTTCTTGAAATCTCTGCAGCTTGTGTTTTTCCAATATTAAATCTAAAAAACTTTGCATAGGTAAAATATTTCATGTCGTGGCTGAAAAAAAAGTTTTTATTGCCCAATGCATTGGCAATTTACAACTTTTCTTGCCTCACCCTTTTTTACCGTTATTTTAACGGACTATGCTCTAGTGAAATAGCCAGCTGCATTCCTCCCCTTAAACAATTCAACCGTAATATTCGCACTTCTAGGAATGCCCATGAGTTTACCCTTGAGCCCAACTTCGGATGTACTGTGAAGTACAGAGATTCGTTCTTTAGCCGTACTAAGCTAATGTGGAATTCCTTACCACGCTCTGTCTTTCCCAGTCATTGCTATGTTCAAAAATTCAAAACCAATGTACACCGACACCTCCTTTCTGACCCCTCCCTTTTTTCCTATTGCTCACACTGTGTCTCTGACATATTAAGGTCATACAAAAAACTTTTGAGTGTGATGAATGAGTAGCTGAAGGAAAGGAAATGACATGTGTAAAAACGAAACGCGATGAAAAAAGGGAACCATACCCTCTCAAAATTACACCAACTACCCCCAGTAACTAACTCGGGAAATCCCCTAATAACCTTTCAACATAACATCGCACTGTCCAGTTATTAGAGCTTCGCGTCCGGTTATCGGAGATTTTCTATAGATTTACTTACGTATAAAACATAAACTGAACTTAGAACAGATCTGCTGTTCTTTTACGTTACATTTTGAGAAAAAATAATCCCTAAATAAAATAATGTGTCCGCGTATGGGAGGTTTTCTATCTAAAATGGGCAAAAAAACGTGTCCGCGTCCGTCTATGAGAGTGTCCGTTTATAGGAAAGTTATTTGTATGAAATTTTCGAAAAAAAAGTTCGTTCCCGAAAATGTGTCCATTTAAGGGAGCTGTCCGCTTATTGGAGCTGTCCGCAAGTAGAGCTTTCACTGTACATGTTTAGTTTTGATATCAGTTTGATGATCTTTTGACTCAAAAACCAAATGCAATCAAATAGTTAAGCAACTATATAATGTATATGTATAAGTATAAGTGGACACGAATTTAGCACACTTGTAGTAGAAGTAGCATATTTTCAAGAATTTCAAAGTTAACAGACATCGACAACCATATTTGCAAAAAAAACATTTGCATTAAAATTTAATTAATTTTTGTTTTGAGAAAAACTTCGACTGTATGTTATTGAAATTGTTTTTATGCATTTATAAATATGTATACAAATTTAGCACGTTTTGAAAACTCCGAGTTTCTTTTTTTTTTGTTTTTTATTAAAATAAAAAATAGAACCAATTTCGATATAATTAATTATTTTCTAATATTAATGATATATGTAAATAATTGAAAAAAATAAAATAATCCAAAAACAAAGAAAAAGGAAGTCTCATCTTGAACATGAAAGCTGAAAGTCGAATAATTTTTGAAATTTCTGAGCTCGCCAAACAGGAAATACAACTATGAAAGAAGACTAATTATTTGTTTGTCATTAACAAAGGATTCCTTTAAGAGCTCTATTGCCATTCGTAGCGAATTAAGGACAAAATATGACACAATTAATTCTTCAGCTACCTAAGACCCAGGTTGAATGAAAAAAATTAGCATGGGTGCGTTGGGTAGCGAAAAACTAGATTCCAACAAAAACTTTCAGGGCAAGACGCTTGTCGAAAATTTCATATTGTATACCACAAAATAGTAGACTTGTTGCTTCAAACTTTACTTTATCAAATCATATCTTAAAAGGCATCCTTATATGCTGGTATGGACCCAACCGCCAAACGAAAGCTAAACCTAGCATACAATTCGTGTGTAAGCTGTGTTTACCCACTAAAAAAATATAATCATTTATCTTAATTACCCAATTTATTTTCGGCATGCCACTTATGTATGTTGCACTTTATTGAAATATGTAAATCTATTTTAAACTTAATTCATCAACAGCAGCCTCCTTTTCTATTCGATAAAATTCAATTTTCTTCATCCTTGCGGACTAAAAACTTAAATATCCCTATGTTTTAGGTGCCAAAATTTGGAATAGTCTACCTTCTCAATTTAAAAATATTTCAAATTTAAATGAATTCACCTCGTCTTTAAAAGATCAAATATTTAATTCAGACTTAAAATTGTTAACTTTGTATATATTTTTTCTTTTCTATTAGTTAAATTTACAAATTTTAATTACATTGTACATATTGTACATAATTTAATTGTAAATTTTGGAGCCATAAAAAAGATTTAATCTTAAGGCTATTTGAAATAAATAAATAAAATATGAAATAAATGAAATATTAACGGTTAGAATTTGCCAAACCTGAACTGGGCAAACCACTTAATTTTAATTTTTTTGAAACGATGCATCCAAGTTCTGTCGGTTTGAATTTGACGAAAGAAATATGTTTGATGTGCTGTGTACTAAACATGTAACACAACACTAGGAACACGCTTAAAACGCCCAAACACGGTGGTAGAAATGTATTGGTTTGGGATGCTTTTTCCTGGCACTGCGTTGGTTCCATTATAAAAACTGATACCAAAATAGAGCAGCACGTGTATAAGGTGTTCTTGTGGACCATATTATATCGTTTGCTGAATAAAATTTGCACCTGTTATGTACGATAATGGCCCTAAGCACTCTACGAAGCTACTAAAGATTTGCTTAGAGGTCAATACAATTACCGTCTTGCAGTGGTCGTCTGCCACAATTGACAAATTTCTTCATATTCTATATGTTTACTTATAAATTTAGCTCTTTTATAGCTATTTATACACTTCATACATATGAACATGTACATGCTTATAAATGAAATACATTGTATTTTAGAAACGAATTTTTTGAACTTCTCTGTAAACTAAGTATACAAAAGTACCTACCATCTCTAAAGAAGTTATTAATAACTCAATTTGTTTTTCTTTTCAGTCTGGTCAGTTTGCCGAAGATATGATTCCAACAGTAGGATTCAACATGCGCAAAATTACCAAAGGCAATGTTACTATAAAAGTTTGGGACATCGGTGGACAACCAAGATTTAGATCAATGTGGGAAAGATATTGCCGTGGAGTAAATGCAATTGTGTAAGTTTTAATTTTGACACAATGATTAGTGTGTGTAAAAAGTTCTTAATTTTGTATAATTTTCTTAAGATATATGGTGGATGCTGCTGATCTTGATAAAATGGAAGCATCTAGGAATGAACTACACTCATTGTTGGATAAGCCACAGTTAGCAGGTATTCCAGTTCTTGTTTTGGGTAATAAACGAGATCTTCCCGGTGCTTTAGACGAGACTGGTCTTATAGAACGAATGTAAGTTCCATTATATTTTGTATATTATATTTGTATATTATAGTTGTAGTAGTAGACCTTATCATTATACTTAGTGCGTTGAACTGTCAGGTTGGATGCCTGGGTTTTTAAAGTCTCGTGTTTACGAGAGAAGCCATAAACTCTTGCACCCTAAAACTAAATAACCAAAAGACAAAACCAACTATGATAAGAACTATAAATTAGCCCATTGGTAATGGTAAAATGGCGTCAACCACGTAAACAGTATAATTTTCAAAATATAATGAAAAGCTTAAATGCCAAAACAAACAATAAAAAAGAGCATTCAGTTTTTTTTTTTTGTATTCGAAATATATATTCTTAGTTACATGGGGAATTTTAAACCTTAAATTTTGCTCTGTAAGTAAACAAATTTATAACTTTCTTCCACCATCTGTTTTTGCTACACATGGTGTTAAATATTTTCACAAATTGCTAAAAAGAATATTTTTTTTCCGACTTTTCTGTCATAAAAACATCTTTAATATTTGTTGTTGATTACAAATCAGGTTTCCAGATCTGGAATTTAATGCAGATTTAGACCGCTTTTTAATAACATCTCTGACACTAGAACTAGAACTAGAAAAAAAACTAATTTTACCTTTGAGCCTAAGAAGACTCACTTCAAGGGTGCAAGTGCCAGATATCGTCGGCAAATAGAATATTGATTAGAACTTCTACAAATTCTATTCCTCGTTTTTGTAAATCTTGTGATAAAACTGAAATTAATTAAAAAAACATATTTATATTTTAGGAATCTTTCCAGCATACAAGATCGAGAGATATGCTGCTACAGTATTTCGTGTAAAGAAAAAGATAACATTGACATCACACTTCAATGGCTGATCGCTCACTCCAAGAGCCAAAGCCGTTAGAAGCACACATTTATTTATTATATGAGTATATGTATAAAATAAAATATATTATATGACACATTTTCCGTCACTATTAACTGTCAAAATTAATCTTTATGTTCAATTTTTTTATATCTCAAATTTATCTCATTTAATTAATTTGGTTTAGAACTAAAATACATAAATGTAAAACTGCTGTTCCTTTAATTCAATTCTTATTATCTTATCTAAAAGTAACACCGACATTTAGTGGTTTTGCATATATATTTATATATTATTTTTTTTTTGTAGCTTATTTGTTTTCCTGTGCAATACAGAGATATAACGCACTTTATTATTGCAAAGAAAATACAATGACATCAACCGCTTTATTAGATAAAGTTTAAAAAAATCTCGATAATCTGTTTCCAATATGAATGTTACGGAAATTATTTGTATTTTACTATAATTTTGTAATTGCTATTTAAAGAAAAGAAAAGAACAAAAATATATTTGAAAAAGAAATTATTATTATTATTATAATTATGTAAAATTAAAACGAAAAACAAAGTAGGAACAAAAGTAATTGTGTTTTATTTTCGTTTTTGTAACTTTGAGTTGAGGTCGAATGACATGAATTAAAAAGGAAGTAGACAAAAAATAAATGATTTTAATTTATACACATTTATCAGTTAGTACATCAAGTGCACAAGAACTACAAATTTTCGAGAATCGATTTTATGCAAGTTGGATAACGCTTCCCATGTCAGATGAAGCACAAAGTAAATCAAAACGAGAGCGAATGGATACATTTAATATTCATACATGTCGCAGCTGAATAAACAGATATACGGATTATATTTCATCCGATTTGTATATATAAATACCAAACAAGCTTTAAATTATGTTATATCGATAGGAGTTGTTGAATTTCATAGTTCCTAACAATTATTCGAATAAATTGAACGCTAGCGTTAACTTAAACAAAAAAATATTTTTCCAACCACAAGCATCTTTTCTTCTTGTACCTAGTTGTTTGGCTTAGTCATTGAAGTCGTCCCAAAATTCAGGAGCAGTGTCTAATGACCTTGTGGTGTACTATATATTGCTTATTGTTATTTTCCTGCATCAGGTTTACTAATTATACAAAACTACTTATAGGCAGACACTTCTACAAGTATTATAATTTTCCTCTTTCTGTAACATAGAGCTACAAGTGTAGACAAAATTAGCTTTCACTTGTAAAATAGTCATTGAAATTTTGCTGGTAGCACTATCCAAAACATGTCCGAAAATGATAAAATTTTGAGGAATTTTTTTTTCGAGTTCGCCTTTCATATTCTGAGGTACACTCCCTAAAATTTTTTTAATCACCATAATTTGTATGTTATTTGTACCGTTATTTTTAAATAAATTAAAAAAAATTTCTCGCAACTTGTAGATTGTAATAAAATAACTTTTAATTGTCAAATATGGAGTTTAAAAAAAATCTTAAATCCCGAAAAAAATGTTTAAATACATAAACAATACTATCCAACTTTTAGGAAGCATATAAAAAATTATCAAAATCGATTGTACCGGTTTTGAGAAAATCAGAAACAAAAAAATGTTTGTAACCATTTTTCGGATTTTTATTCAACTATTATCTAGCTTCAACTAAATGAAATATTATTCAGCCTTATCACAGGTCCCGTCGTAATAGATTCGTAGTACGAACCCCGCAAAAAGGTATCATCGCTCCCGTCGTACTAAAAAAAACTTGCTACGAAATTCGGAGTTCGTGAATAATGGTATCACTAGCCCCGAATGAATAGGAAGTTGGGCAGTTTTTTCCACGAACAGATATTTTGATCGGAGCTCAACTTAAAACGAAACACAAATATAATTAAGCGAACGAAGATAAAGGACATGCAAATAAAATATATAAAAACAATTTTCATTATTGTTTTCATGTGAATTTTTTTATATTTTTTATTTTTTGAAGGGCAAATAAAGTAAATACAAATAAATATTGGTATCCTTCGATAATGAATCTCATTTTTAGTGTTTGTCTTCTTGGCGCACTTTCTACATTTATTACAAAGATTGCAACGGCAATGGTATTTATTTTTAACGACCAACAAAATTAAAATCAAATCAAAAGATGAACAACGGAAATTTATTTATTTTTTCACATTTTGACGCAAATCAACTGATTTTGAAACTCCGAAATTCGGAAAATGTTTTTTGATTCCGTTCGGGGCCTATGATGTAAATTTATTCGTATTCGTAGCGTAACAAAATTTTCGGGGATTTGTTACGAGGGACTCTGTGATAGGGGTGATTATTATTTTTTTTTACGATTATCTACAATTTAATAAAAAATTAAATTAAGATATTTCTGATTGTTCCTACAATAGAACCATTTCCGAATTTTGAATTTCTCACTATGGACAGAACGGATTTAATTGAAATTTCTTATGGAAAAGCTTCTTAAAAGTTTAAAAAACATTGCATTTCAAGACTTAAAAAAAATATTTTTTGAATTTTTGAAAAAAAAAAATCTATTCATTGTTTATATATTTATTTTTTTTAAGAAACCACTACAAGGACTTATATAATTTTTGTTCTTGTATAAGCTAATGAGCCTTGTGGTGAGTTTCACCCGAACAACATTCCACCCGGAAAATTTGACATTTCACTTTTCGCCTATTGTGATTTTCACCCGAAAAATTATTCATGTTCGAAAAATTCCCCTTATTGTGAACAATTATTTTGGGCGGAATGATATGCCATTGACAGCCATAATTTTCACTTATTATTATTAGGCGAACGAGAGCAAAATAAGGAAGGCGGAAAATGTAAGTTGATTGTTTATTTTTTTAAGATAAGAAAATTTAAAATTCATGTTTTTGTTATAATGCAGGAGCAAAACTATAAAGAAAAGATCAAAGCGATATGCTGCTTAATAAAATGCAGGAGAATCCTGAAATACTTATAGGCAGACACTTCTACAAGTATTATAATTTTCCTCTTTCTGTAACATAGAGCTACAAGTGTAGACAAAATTAGCTTTCACTTGTAAAATAGTCAATGAAATTTTGCAGGTGATTGAGGACTTGTATGGTGTAGAAATTGTACTGAAATATAAGAAATATAAAAAAAAATTCTTTAATATTTTAAATCTATGTTTACAATTGAAAAAAAATAATAATTAAATGTACCTTCTTTGTAAGATTTTAATCTCTTCTTCTGTACAATCATAAATGAAATTAAATTGATTTACTTTTCATTCATTTAAAGAGTATTGAAATAATAATTAATTAATTGATAGATATAGAAGGTTATTATTGTAGGAACCAATTAAAAACACATACATTCGATTTCTAACACATTTTGAACTAGAAATGAAATATTTTATTGGAAAAGAACACTTGTCATCTTTTCTTTTTGAAATTTAGAATGCAAGTGGCTTTTGACTTGTAGGCCTTCTGTCTTGTTTTGAAGGCCCTTGGCCTTAAGGATGCATCTACTCTTATTAGAATATCGTAGCCGAATCAATTCAAAACTTTCTACTTGCAACATATGCGTGATTCTAAGAAAAAATCGTTCTGCAGGGCATATCTCCAATTTTTATATCATATATCGGCGATTTAAGAAAAGGCTTATTTTTGTGTAACTTGAGCCTTGTTAAAGGTAATTGCGCTGTTAATAAAATGGTACTACTGATAGGAACTTTATTTTGACCTTAGTTTTTAAAAGAAATATCAGCCTTTGTATTTGCGTTCAACAAATTTGATATCTTATCTCAGTCCTGCGATATCCAGTAAAATAAAAAAAAGGTTTTTTTGAACAAAAAAAATATTAAAACGTTGTGTATATTACGCATTTTCTGGAAAAAACTGAGCCCAAAGTCAAAAAATTAGCATGGGCAGGAAAAATGGGACATGCTAGACTGCAAGACTGAGATAAGATATCAATTACAAAAGATATCGCAATTACAAAGGCTGGTAGTTCTTCTAAAAATAAAGGCCTAAATAAAGTTCGTATCATTAGTATTAACAGCGTAATTATCGTTAACATGGCTCAAGAAACACAAAAATAAGCATTTTCTTAAATCCCTGATATGGTATAAAAATCGATTTTTTTAGAATATACCCAAGAACCACGTCCTAAAATATTATGCACGAACTAAGGGACACCCTGTATAGGTACTATATGGCAAGTTATGCATTCGTTAAAAAAAACTCTAGATTTCGATCAGAATTGACATTACGATGATTGGGGAGACGAAAAAAGTGGATCTCGCAATACTGTCTGTTTGACTAAAGCTTAAGCGGCTCAGCCATTTGGAACTTCGTAGATAGTATTTTTAAATCCCCCATACTTTTGTTTCTTTTTTTTAAGACAACAAATAACGGTATACCTGCCATACGAACTTTTTTTAGAATTTCATAAAATATTTTTTTTTCTCAAAAACTGTTCCACAGATTTCAAGAATAAAATGCACGACTAGGTCTCACGAACTTGCTCTAGAAAATTAATTTTTTAAATGACTAAAACAAATCCTTTAGTAGTTGGAGATAAAAACAGGATGCAATGTGCTTCAAGCAAATATTAGTTTATGCAAGAACAAAAATTATAAGTCGTTGTAGTGGTTTCTTAAAAAAATAAGCTTTTATATATAATCACCCATGTTCCGGAATTCGATCGAAAGTGAATCGAAATCAATTTTGAATATCACGTGAAATGAAATTGGATGTTCTAGATTTCGACCGATTACGAAAACTTCGAAATTGCTTCGAACAGTCAGAACTGAAGGATCATCCATTTTTATTTTGTTTCTAGAGTGAAATTCTTGTGCTTTGAACATGGATGCAATATTATTGGCAATTTTAATGGAAATAAGGAGGCAGAATTCAAAAGAAAAAATAAGAAGACAAATTTTGCGAGACAAATCAAAAGTTTTAGATTTACCTGACACAATGTGAGTGTGTGAATATTATATGAATTGTTCTGATAAATAAAGTTAATTCTTGATTTTTTTTTTAAGTTTTCGTGGTGATTCTAGATTGATCAAAGACGCTTTTTTATATGTTTTGAGGGAAATTGAACCTTTTACAATACCTTCATCGATTCCTACAATTCAAAAACTTGCAGCAACACTCCGATTCCTAGCAGAAGGAAGTTATCAGAGATCAATTGGCAATGATTTAGACATAGCCTTGGCAAGACCCACGGTTTGTAAAATCATTGAAGAAATTTTAAATGTTTTACAATCAAAATTGTGCAACAAGTGGATCAAACTACAGATGACTGAAACTGAAGAACAAGATTGAGAAACCTCTCGCAATATTAGGATGTTCTTCCATCCACTTCAGGAATACATTCTCTTGCCGTATATTTTTGTTTTCCCCTAAAAAAAAAGAATAAATAAATACTAAAAAAATGACAAAAATAAATATTTTTCTCTTACATTTTGCTGTAAGACGAAGAAATATACACAAACTAACTGCACTTTCACTAATTTCACTGACAATTCACAAACAAAAAAAAAGTGATTTGAATCCGTTCAGAAATCGGAATGAACCGAAATGCAGAACACCAATTTTCATTTTCGAAATTCCAATTCACAATTACGAATTGTGGAACACCCAAATTCAATTTCGCCAAGTGAATTCACAATAAGTGAAATGCAGAACATGGGCGAATGAATAGATTTTTTTTTTTTTTAAATTCAAAAAATATTTTTTTTAAAGTCTTGAAATGCAATGTTTTTCAAAATTTTTAGAAGCTTTTCTATAGAAAATTTCATTAAAATCCGGTTTGCCGATAATGAGAAATTCACAATTCGTAAAATTGGTTCTATGATCAGAAATAACTTAATTTCATTTTTTATTAAATTATAGATACTCGTAATCGAAAGAACAAAATAATAATATTTCATTTAGTTAAAGCCAGATAATAGTTGAATAAAAATCCAAAAAAATGGTTATCAATTTTTTTTATTTCTGATTTTCTCAAAACCGGTACAATCGATTTTGATAATTTTTATATGCTTCCTAAATGTTGGATAGTATTGTTTCAAATATGTATTCAAAAATTTTTTTTGGATTTAAATTTCTTTTTTCTAAACTCAATATTTGAAAATTTAAAGTTATTTTTATTCAATCTACAAGATGTGAGGTTTTTTTTTTAATTTATCTAAAAACAACGGTACAAAAAACATACGAATTAGGGTGATTAAAAAAAACGCTTTTTCGAATTTTAGGAAGTGCAGCCCAAAATATGAAAGCCTAACTCGAAAAAAATGTTTATCAATTTTGGACATGTTTTCGATAGTGCTACCAGTGATTTTTCATTTTTTTGCTTGAAAATCGGATTTCTTCCCAAATATTAATGAGTATTGACTCAGAAAATGTATTTTTGGAATACGTTTTGTACAATTTATTATGGTAACATCAAAGACACGAGGGCTTAGAAAAAATAGGCGCCAAAAATGTTGAACATAATTTTGCCTGAAGATTAATTGACGCTCACTCAAGGGATTATGACAACCCTTAAAATGTTTTAACACTGTACGAGCATTCAAAAAATAGAGGCAGAATTGAGTAGGAGAAAACGATGTATATTTGTCTTAAATGTCTGGATATTGAAATGGGAAGGAGAAACAGAGTTGAGTAAGGAATTGCACCTTGAATATTATTAATAATTTTTAAAATGAATTAGCCCCCTAATTTTAAGTATGAAAAACTCCTTGTTTTATTTTCAGTGTAGAGGCACATCAGCAAATTATAGAAAGCTTGTTTTAAAACTTCTAAACCTAGCGATCCACTTCAACAGGTTATTGAGATACTATCCACGGAACTTGCCTGTCTTCGTTGCACTCAATAATGAAAAGAAGAATCGAAGTAGATCAACAAACCAAGATTCTGATCCACAGCATAAACCTAAGAAAAGTTATCATGTACAACGTTACATTTTAGTACAACATGACCGAGACAGTCATGAAGGATCTTCAAGGTCTTGCAAGGAAAACGCTAAGATTTGTATTCCAAAACTGTACAAACAATTTTTGAATGTACTTATACTTAATTATGTTACTCTTCTGCCTAGGCTCTAATTTCAACTAAAAAAAACAGCAACTAAGGTGTTATTTTATAAGACATGGAGGATGAGAATGAGAATAAAAACTCTACGGCCTACGAGTATAACCACGAATGGACACAAAGCACATGATATCTAAAATCCTCTTTGTGAAACCACAGCCTCCAATGAAGTATGCTCTTCATTTAATTTAAGAATGAAGTGAAAGATCAAAGATTATGGGAAAATTCCCCTTAATTCAAAATGATAATTATCCCAAAATTTTAAATTAATTATAAAAACGCAATGCGTATCAAACTCCCCATTTTCGTGGAATCTAAGGTCCACTTTTACAGAAAACAGTAAAAAGAAATCTTTATAAAAACAAATCACTTAGAAAAGTACATGCCACATCAAATCGTATATGAGGATTTATGGTTCACTCGGGCGTATACGTACTTATTTAATTTAAGGATTTGTGTACGCCCTTACGATTCAGATTTATTTAATCACCCCAATTACCGATGTCGTCTCGTTTTTTCGACGTCTCTCGTTTTCTCTGTCGTCTCGTTTTTTAAATGGCATTCCATAACTTCTTCGACGCGATGATTTTGTAACAGATTTTAAAACGATGAAAAAGTAACAAACATCTGTCAAATTCATATTTTGCTCAATGTTCAATTAATGAAAAAATGCAGTTTTTTTTAATAATTATTAAAAAATAAATAAGTAATTAAAATGATAAGTGTTGAAATGTATTACATTTATTAGTTTCTTTTGTTTCCATCCCATATTTATAAATTATAAGTGTTTCCTCTGGGATCTTAAGATGTTTTGTGTCTCTCCTAGCAGTGTGTTCCTTTAATTTGTATGAACTATATTCCTCTCTTCTTCCTTTGTTTATACTTTCGTTAATAACGTTGATTTCCAAAAGCGTACCTCTTTTTTGTTTACGAGTAATAGCGAAAACTTGCCGTCGTTTCTTTCCTGCTGGTTCTTCAGTTTTATGTTGCTGTTCTTGTGGCTCCGGAACTTCAACCGCGAATTCGACGAAATTATCTTCCATATTTAAAGCGATTGCTTCTAAATACTTAAGTGAAGTGCATGCTTCTGCATGGGTTTAGGTTAATGCAGGCTCAGATGAAGTTGGCAAGGTGTTTGCAAGCAAATTGATTAAATTTCCACTTGGGTTTAACCACTTATCTAGTTGTTTTTATTTCCTTTAAATTGCGGATTATTTTTTTCTTCGCCCCAAACATAATAAGAGCAAAAACATTAAGAATTTGTCTATAATTATGGAATAAGCGATTCAAAACTTTTGCCAAGCATCTCTATTTTTTACTGGAGGACGTTTTTTGTATCCCCTTAAAAAAAAAAACATCTAACTGCTCGTCCTCTTCATCAGATCTACGAGCGTCTGGAATTGGTTTCCATTTGCTAATTACAACATTTTAGTATATAGTGTGTACGTATGTAGTATTGTACGAAAAATATGGACAAATGTGTACTTGTTTTATTTATCCTAAATAAATTCGATAAAATAAATTATTTAACAAGAATACTTGCTGTTTTGCGACCTTCCATTTCTCTGTCGTATGTAAATTTTTGAACAAGAGATATCGTCGTTTTTTTTCTTAGTCGCCGTATTTTTTCGTCTTACAGAATGCAGAACGAAAGTGTTTAACGCTTTTGACGTTTACAGACGACAACAAAACGAGTGACAAAAGTTGGAAACGACTTATGGAATGCAGATCGTGTCAGGTCGTATATTTCGCTGTCGTTTACGACATCGGTAATCGGGGTGAATGTCTTAAAATTCTTTATATCCTGATGAAAGTTAAGTATTTTCCCAGTATGAGGAACACTTATATAAGAAAATATGCTTTATAAGAAAACCAATTTAAAACATCTTGTCTCTTTTTAACTTACTTTTAAAATTACATATATCTGTATAAAAAACTAGCATATTAAAAAAAAACGGTTTTTATACACATGCTTTTATTTTAAGAACGAAAAAAGGATATCCCTAAATGTTTTTGCAAATTTAATGATAGCTTTCAAGCTAACTTTCCCATAGAATAACAGCAACAGCAACAAAAAGTTAACGAATTTTTTCTGATTATTATTCACATTGGATGTGTTTTTCTTTGTTTTTATTGCTAAATATAAATGTATAGAAAATTTTCTTTCTTATATCGATGTTTCTTATATAAGAATTTTCATATATGCGTGTTGTACTGTACTAAATATGTACCAATACTTATAGACATAATATCTACAGGGGGATATTTCCAAATATACCGCCAATCTCTTTAAAAAACAATACCTTACTTTTGACCGTGTTCATTTTTGACAATTTTCACATTCGAACAAGGTAGAAAATGAACAGTCCAGTTTATTTTCATTCTGACGTTCTCTTTTCTATTCATAATTCCATACATTTTTAAAAGATGTTTTCAGTCACGATTTGTGCACAATAGATCTTAAGGTCGCAATGCACTTCACTTGAACTCGAAATAAAATTTAAAACTATCAAAAATGAAATTTAGTGTTCTACATTTCGATTTTATCGATTTCGTTATCAAATTTTTCGAAATCATTTTTAAGTAAAATTGTGGTGATCTACAATTCTTGTTATCGATTTTTCTAGTTATTTCAAATCGATCTTATTTGCTTACTTGTTTAAGGAAAAATCATGTAAAGTATTTCCTTTAAGAAATAAAATAACTTACATTCATAGCATTCATTGAAAATTATCTTTTTTCATTATAAAATAAAATGCACGACTGGATCGCACAATTTTGCTCTTATGAAAAATACAATAATTTGAAAAATTATTAATAGAGAAAAATGTTCATAAAATCATAAAATTCATTTTTTAAATGACTAGAACCATTTTTTTTTATTAGTCGGAGCTAAAAACAAGAGGTCATGTGATTTCTCAAGGAAATATTATAAATCGTTATATTAATTAGTTTAAAAAAATACAATATTTTTGAAAAAAAAAAAAATTGAAAAAAAGGAATGCCAATTTAAAAATTGTAGTACTGTACGAATAAAAATTAAATTTCAAAATAAAAATATTGACTTATCGAAATTAAAAAAAAAAAAAAAGATTTTTTTTACAAAAATTAAAAAAAAATTAAGTTTAGAAATGCAATATTTTTAAAACTTTTTAGAAGTTTCTCTTTAAAATAAATTCATTAGAATCCGTTATGCCGATAATGCGAAATTCAAAATACGAAAAAATGGTTCTATGGTAGGTACTGTCAGTAATATCTTAGTTTCAATTTTGTTTTATTGAGTTACACCTTTGTATATATAACCTATAGTATTATCATGGAGCGTGATTTTGTATTGCGAACGCTATCCAGGTGGTGGCGCTGAAATTAGCGCTAGATTTTACAGTGGAGAGTAGAATAAGATACAAGACAAGTAGTAAAAAAGAGAATATTTTATTATTAAATTTAGCAGAGACAAATCTAGCAAGTCTGTCCATATGCTTAAGATGTGGCCACAATCGTTCGTCTTCTTGATAGTACTATAAGTTTTATATACAATGGTTATACATAGATCGTAAGAATTAATCGACAGAAAAAAAGTTTCAAAATTCTAGGTGCCGTTTTAAGAAAAATAGGATTTTCGAAAACCATTTAGTAACATTTGTAGGGTGATTAATAAAAACGTAACAATTACAACGTAGAATTAACTTAATTGTAGAGTGCTGCGGTTTTTTTTACGTATTATAATTATTAAATATGAAAAATTGATTTTTTTGTTAATAGATTAATTATTACTAGTATAAATTGTTGTTCTACACTACGAAAAACGTAGTTTTTTGTGTTTGTTTTCTTTTTTTTTGGCACAAATTGGCCAAAGAAATAAGTTGTTGGAGTAATTAGTGATAATCAACAAAAAAAAAAAAAACAATAAATAAATTCCCGAATTCAAAAATAAGAATTAGATATAGGTAAATGAAATGATTAAGGGATTCATAAATGAACACGACCAAAGAGGTTACTATAGCTTCTTCTGTGGTCCTCTTAGCCTTAGCTTTCTTGTTATGAGCAATTTCGGTGCAGTCCAATAGGACATATCCTTTCACCATGTGTACGTAGTACACCCGCTGAAAAGGAAAAAGGCGTATTATTATAGTGCAAACAGAAAAAACCAAGTTATATAACAAATCTGATCTGTGGGTTCATTAATCGGCCAAGACATATAAAATTTGAGTCAATTGTTCCTGTTGTTCTACCGTATGCTTTCGGGCCTCACCAGGTATTAAATAAGATTTTAATGTTTAACTTTAATATCCAACAGATTTTAATAATACATTTCATTTATCTTTGAACATAAAATGTTTCCTTTATAATTTAACTGTGCTCAATGTATTTGCAACAAACATGGCCCAGAGATATTTTTAGAAACACTTTTACTTCCGAACTCTCTTTTAACTATCAGTCTAATTTTATGACCATTCATGAAAAAGAATGCTCCTTTACCTTTTTATATTTATTAGAGAAATCGCAAGTAGGTCATTCATCCCCATGACATTAATTATAACTGTGAAAAACCCTTTATACATAAAACAGAGCATAGATTAAAGTTCGGACATCATAATTCCCTCGAAGAGTTGCCCTATAAATTCCAGTAAAGCTTTCAGTGACTTTAATCTCTCTGAAGCAACCAATTCCAGGAGCTCCAAGGAATCATTCATTCAGGTCATGCTAAAGGTGACCATATAATGTTTTTCATAACTCTTATTTTATTATATAATATAAAAAAAAAAAAAAACAAAAAATAGATCCAAAACAAATGTTGTTGCACTTTCATCGTCTATTTATTTTATAAAATATATTTTTTTTTTCAAGGACTGTTGCACGGATTTTTTTAAGAAATATTCAAAAAATTTCATTTACTTAAAGCTATGTACCTAGGTGTTGCTTCAAAAAAAAAAAAAAAAAATACAAAAAATGGTTATTAGTGGTCCCCTCTTAGAACCATTTTTTCTGTTTCTGATTTTCTCAAAAACCGTACAACCGATTTTGATAATTTTTAATGCTAATGTTCACCAAAAGTTTGAATAGTATTATGTATTCAAGTTTTCTAAATATTTTGTTTGGTTTTAAAAAATAAAAATCCATTTTTTTTTTAAATTCAGTATTTCGAAAACCCCATACTCTATTTTATCTAAAGTTATCTAAAGATATCTGTACCCTCCATGCAAATATTAAAAAAAATCATTGTATTTTGCTCGAAAACGCGCCTAGAATTTTTTTTAAGATGTTTTTCTTTCGATTCATATTGAAAATCTATAATTTAATTGAATTTCTCACTATTGGCATAGAGGATTTAATGAGATGAATTTTTTAATAGAGAAGCTTCTAAAAACTTCCAAAAACATTGGCGCAAAATTTTAAACAGCTTAGTATTAAGGAATTAATATGATGCTACTTAACAATTGCTAACTTTTTAGTAGATTACTAACTCTTTCTTAATTTTAAACATTTTCTAACTAGTATCGTACTAAAGCAATTTTCTTAATAAATTGCTTCTGAACACACCTAAAACAATGACAGTTCGTGCAAAAAAAAACTAAACAAACAGACCTTTTGTGGAATTTGTAAATAGTACGATACAAAAAAAATAAAATATGTTTTCGATGATTTTAACTTTAATGAAAGGTTAGAGGAAGTATGATGCTATATTGTTTTAACCTAGTTTCATACTACGAATAAAACAGCTTTAACATCGTACTAATTCAACTAAAATTTTGCGCCATTGATTTTAAAAATTTAAAAAAAAATATTAAAATTCGATATCCTAAAAACGGGTCAGTATTTTTTCTTTTAATTTAATTTTTATTTCTACAATAAAAAAAAAATAAAAGTTGGTGTACCAAAATTTTTTCTTACAAATTTCTTAAGAATTTTGTATATAAAAGAAACTGCTAAAACGACTTATAAATTTTGTTCTGCATTCTGTTTTTAATTCTTACAAGTAAGAGTTTAAGGAATGAATTTTATGCTTAGGAACAGTTTTCTCTAATAGCATTCATTTATTAAGATTCTTAGTCTATAACATAATTAATTAAACCTGAATATTTACAGAAGTCAAATAGAATACCAAATTTTGAGTGTATACGAGGAAATACATGCGATCCAATCGTGCATTTTATTTCATTTTGATTGAAATAATAAGCTTTGAAATTCAAATTACTACTCGTATTTTTAAAACATCACTATTATTTAACATTTTTTTTTATTGCGAAAGGTTAAAGATATGTTCAAGGAGACAAGAAGCAACACACAAATGGTCACCATGTGATCATTCTTTTGTGCAACAAAAACAATATGAAGCTTCACAGAAACACCTACCCTAAGGTGAAACACGTTCAGTTTCGCGAGTTTTCTAGTTCTGCTCCTGCCATGCCACATAGTCATTCCTCAATCAAGTTACCTCTGTATCCTTTTTGTTTTGTTATATAGTTCTTTAACACCCCGAAGGAAAATAAACAGCTTGGTTAATTAGAAGTACTCCGGTGGGTGTTTGCAATAATGGTGGTTACCACCTAATCCACAATCACGGTTTTTTTCTATCCGACTAGAAGTTGGGTGTGGAAGCGGACTGAAGAAACGGTAAATCAAATTATACTATGGTCGTTAGAAGCTAAGTACGGCTTCAAAGTTCTTAACAAACAAAATCCTATTTTTTGTCCATATTTTGAACACCATGACGACCAACGTGTCTCCACGGCTGAGCGGGTTCCACTGCAAGGATACGCCATTGGTTCGCACTCTTAATTTACAGTTCGCACATAGAACGATGACAAAATAGCTGAGTAGACATCCCGTTCCTGTTCTGAAAAAAAAGGTATATGTATATAGGTCAACTACTCTGACGATGATTGAGCTGAACCTGCAGAAATATGACCCCGTGTATGGACGAACGAGGAGTGCGCTGTCTGCAAAGAAAGGGTGTGGAAATTCTGTGAGCCTGTGAAGATAGCGTGACATCACGTAGGGTTGATTAAAATTTTTTCATGTTGCAATAATTCAACCGGTTTCTTCTTCTTTCAAATACGCCCAATTGTCGTCGACAACCGCCCACATTCCATTACAATAAGAATCAGTATGATAGTAGTGGTTCACTTTTTATTGGACTGAGATCTAGCTTTGGCGAAAACATCTACAGACGAGCACGGTTGCGAGGTGAAGTACCGATGCCAAAGGAAAAACTTTTTCGAGTTGGGAATGTTGGAGGCTAGAAAGGGAAAATAGAAAAACTTTACTTGTTGGGTGATTCCAACTGCCGGTCGTTTTCGTAAAGGTAAAGGGGGTAGGTTAAAATGAAAAAACTAATAGAAGTCTTTGGCGAAGACTCTTGCCGGATGTCACGTGGACATCGTTTACTTAATATTTCATTTCAGTAATTATGATGCGGATAAATTAGCCAGTAGTTGCTCGTATAAGAGGATATACATGTTTCCGGTAGCACAGGCTTTACTTCTATTACCTGCCTGGAAGGCATGCTCCAAATCGGAGAAATTATAGATATCCCAAACGTGAGTGTCAGTTAAGTCAGCATGGTGCTATTTGCATTTTTTTCTATTTTCTATAAGGTATGTGTACTAAATTTTTGTGTTTTTTTTTTGGAATGTACGTTGAAAAAATTAAAAGCATTTTCATTTACATATAAGTATGTAGCAGATTGAGTTACTAACACATTAGCGTAGCCTGAGAATTATTGAACCTTTTATTTCAATAAATAGGTGAGATGCGTTGAGATGGTTTTAGTCAGAATTAAATATAACAGTTCAAAACCTTCTTACTGAAGCCTTGCGAATTAAATTTATTTCTAACACCCTTTATGAGTAAATCAATTTATATTTCGCACCCCAATTTATAATCGAAAAAAGTGTAAAAATCATTAGTTTCTTATTCTTATATGTATGTATATGTATGTACATATGTATAAGGTATATTGGCTGATCGATACAAAAAATTAATAAAGTTTCTTTATTTAATTTTCGTACACCGACAATTTTTTTTAATATACCGAACCGGAAAATCTTGGTACCTTTTTAACGATGCCTTAGGTTTTCACCCAATTCCCATTCAATAGTTATTTTCTTATTTGAAGGATCGAACCCAATTTTTAAAAATTGAATCTAAAACATCGAAACAAAGATCGATGTAACTTCTGCGGTTTCCCAAGAAAGTCACGTAAGTCCACTGATGTTAATTCTTTTCATCAATGATATTCCATCTCGCCTAAGATTTTCTAGGCATCTTATGTATGCTGATGACTTGAAAATCTTTCGATCCATTGAAACACCAAATGATTGTCTTCTTCTTCAAGATGACCTTTATACATTTGCAAAATTGTGCAATAAAAATCAATTGTATCCTAATGTTAAAAAGTGTCAAAGTTTTACATGACACAGAAAATCCAATCCAATAATTGTTGAGTATACAATTAACAACATCATTTTAGAAAGGGTTTTTGTTAAAAAAGATTTGGGTATTATTTTAGACACTCAGTTTTCGTTTTCAAGTCATTTTACCTATATTGCTAATAAAGCAAACAGGTTACTACGATTTATACGAAGAAATACAAAAGATTTCACAGATCCTTCTGCCATCAAAATTGTATACATTTCGCTAGTAAGATCGGTTCTTGAATATTGTTGTATAATTTGGAATCCCTTTTATGCGACACATGCTATAAGAATTGAAAGAGTTCAAAACCTAATTACCAAGTTGGAATGGAATATTGAAGTTTCAGCATATTCAACTAGGTGTCTGCTTTTCAATTTTCAATCGCTCGATTCAAAACGCAAATATTTTAGTGTAATATTTATTAAAGATCTTGTCAAAAATCATGTTTTTGCTCCTTTGAGAAGTCTTCGTGCAAATTTTCATTTCCGTGAAAATGTGTATAGGAGAAATTATTTGCGTATTGGACCACTTGTACGATATGTAAGCGAAACAAATTTTAAGAAAAGATTGAGGATTGTTTTGCCTAATAAACCACTTAATTGATATTATTTTTTACTTTTATTTATGTTTTCATTTTTCATTTGTGTTTATTTATTAATTTTATTTATTTATTTATCAGTGTTATTATTAAACAGCTATGTATGCTTTCTAAAATTAGATAATTTATTTTATATTATCTATTTAAATCAATATTGGAATTAGCCTGTAAGAGTGTGTACTCTATTTGATGAAATAAATGCTATTATATTCCTTCTTAGTGCACATTGTAGAGCATATTAGCTGGTTTTTAGTGTAAATATTTGGACCTACCGGCCTAGAAATGGCTCTAGTAACTTATGTGATGTTGGCCCCACCATTTTCTTTTCCAGAAACTTCTCAAGTACTGAAAATTCTTACTGACTTTAGCTCTAAACTTATTAGAACAGCTCACGTTAGGTTGAGCACAAAGTTAATTCATTCAATTGAATTCGTCCAACGTACATAAACATGGCTTTCTGATGAACTCGTCTAAGATTGAAGCCAACTTATTCCGTCAGTCAATTCCGAGAAGAGTTTATGTTGTTGCTATGTTTATCTTATGTTCTTATAAGTTTAAGGAGTCAAATCCAGATGGACGAGACCAGTACCCGTTGGATACAAACAAATTCGAGCAATTGATGTGTAATTATCGTTCCATCAGCGGACATCGCCATGTTCGCGCCAATCATTTAGGATATAAGACGTTTATCAATCAATAATTTCAAAAATGTGTACGTCCTAATACTTAAGTAGCTTTGGACAGTGCGATGGACAGTCATACCGCACCGGACGTCTTAGTTCTATTCCCAGTGATAGTTGCATCTTAAATTCTTGACAGGAATACTGCCACCAGTGGGGAACTGACAACTGTTTTCATAAATAGTGAATAGTTTTTAGTTACCAGGTCACCCTGGCCGCAAAATTTATGTCGGAACTTAGGCCTACACTCGTACAAGATCTAACTGATCCTGGAGCTCCAATTTCATGACCAGACGTTTTTCATGACCAAAATTGAACGATGTCCAGGCCATCGCTCAAATTCTGTTGGATCTATGCTGAAGAGTCATTTAAAATTGGATCACTCAGAACCGTGCCACCGTACGAAGCCGAATCATACATTTGAACAATGTTATATTCCATACAAAATGGCATACATACTTGTTTTGTTTCATTTCAAAAATCTCCTTGGCCTTTATTGAAAACCCCTTTTACTGAAGAAACTAAGAATACTAATATTAGAAATTTAATATACATCTAATATTCTATATAAAAACGTGAATGTTGTTCCGGAAAAATTTAAAGAAGCGTAGAATTAATTTTTACTTAGGATTACATGGCAAGTTTTAAATTCGTAATGATGTTAAGAAAGGCAAAAAAAGAATAAAACTTGCCACAATTTTTTTTTTCTTAGAAAATATTATTTTCCTCAAAACTGTGTCACAGATTTAAAAACAAATCTATTAAGTAAAAAAAAAATTCGAAAAATTATTAAAACATTTTTTTTTTTGTTTTCGATTTTATCAAAAACGATACAACTGATCTCGGCCGTTTTCTATGCTAAAGCTCCTAAGAAGCCTGAAAAGTATTATGTATTCTAATTTTCAAACATTTTTTTTGGAATTAAGAAATTCAAGTTTTTTCAATTAGTTTTTGAAACCTGAAAATTAACAGTTTTTTATTACTACTCGTATCTACTCGTATCTACAATTGTGGTACATTTTTTTAAATTATCTAAAATAACGATACCCAACATACATATTTTAGAAATCGTTTTGGAAAACGATATTTTTCTCAAAATGTTGATACAATTTTTTACTTAGACTTAATTTTATCGATTTATAATTCAATAAAAAAAATTCGAGATAAAGACATTACAGAAAGTTACTACCATAGAACCATTAATTCGATTTTAGACTTTTGCATTATTGACATAACCGATTTTAATGAAATTTTGTATACAGAAGCTTCTAAAAAGTTTCCAGAACATTGCATATAAAAACGGAAATCAAAATAATTTTTGTATTTTTGAAAAAAATTAGATTTTATCTTTTTTTTTTTAAATTCGATATTTTAAAAACTGGTGAATGAGATTGTTTGATTTTTATTTGCAAAATGATAAAAACCTAAAATGTGCAAACGTAATTTTTTTTCTAAAAATCGATATAATTTAATATAAAATCGAACTCGAGATTTTGATCAAAGTTGACATTACGATGATAGCGAACACGAATAAAGTGGGTCTGACAATTTCATCTGTCTGTCTGTATGTCAGTACTTCGATCTAGAGCCTAAGCCACTGGACCTATTTTCTTCAAACTCGGTACTTAAGGGTCTTCGGTGATTCCCAAGAGGGGAAATCGAAATTTTTTTTTTAGCTCTAAAACTAACCGTACCCCCCATACACCCGTAATGCATAATCTTATTTATCTTGAAATAGATCTAACGATTTTGGTGAAAAAATTAGGTGTGATATTATGGACATGAACTACATTTTGGTAAAAAAAAATTTGGGGGGAAATGTTATTAACGGTACCTGTCATACAACGGTTTTTTGATTTTTGAATTTCTCATCAACGGCTCTCACCATTTTAACCAAAATTGTTATGCAGAAGCTCCTATGCATTTGAAAAAATATAATCTAAAATTTTTTTCGAAAAAATAGTTTTTGGATTTTTAAAAAAATAATACAAATTTTTTTTTGAAAATTCAATATCTTGAAAACGGATACAAGATTAAATTTTTAAATTACATTTTTTTAATTTTATTGAATACTAACAATTTCCATACCAACTTTTTTTTATAAAAATTTTAAGGAAAATTTAGTAGATATGTACACAAAAAACATGTTTCAGTGTGTCTGTATGTCTGTACCTATCCCTACAGCCTAAACCACTAGAACTATGTTCTTCAATCCCAGTAGTTAAGGGTCTTCGGTTATTCCCTAGAGGAGAAATTGAAATTTGTTTAGCTCCAAAACTAACCGTACTCCCATATACCCCTATTGCAAAATCTTATACATATATCTCGAAAACGGCTCTAGCGATTTTGATTAAAAAAAATTATGTGTGATATTATGGATATGGACAACATTTTTGTAAAAAAAAATTGGGGAAAAATGTTATTAACGGTACCTGTCACAGAACCGTTTTTTTGATTTTCGACTTTCTCATCAACGGCTCTAATGATTTTAACCAACAATTTTCAACAGGAGCCTCTTTAAGTTTAAAATAATATTGTATATAAAAATATTCGAAAAAATATTTTTTGGGATTTTTGAAATATCAATATCTTTAAAACGTGTGAACGATTAGTTTTTAGATTATTTCCTAAAATCAAGACTACTAAATACTTAAAATTGGCATCCCAAATTTTGTTCTCGAAAAATGTTAAGGAAATTTGTTGTATAAAAAATTATTTTAATAATAATAAAATGATTTTTAAACTTTGTTTGCATAAGTTCATACTTTTCCCTAAATCAGACGACAATTCCATGCATTTCAACATTTTTATCTCGTTAAATCCATGTTTTATATTTATTTTTTTTTTCTTTTATAATCTACACGCTCTCAAGGGATTATGATTACCCTTTAAATGTTTCAACACAGCGCGGGCGTGAAGTTACGGAAGAGAAAGAAGGATAGGAAAGATGTGTGGCACGATGTTCTGAGATGAGACTGAAGGTGGTTGTCTCAGATTTTATAAAACGTATTTTAAATTCCAAAGTACTTTTACATAAGAGCAAATTCGTGCGATCCAGTCGTATATTTTATTTTTATTCTTCAATGAAAATTGAAACATTTTTGCCGGGATTCATGAGATTTACTATTAGCGAAATATCTTACCTACATCGTAAACTTTTAAAACGCGGATCTCGTATTGAAAGGAAACTTTCTCACAACATTTATTTATATTTTAAAGAAAAAGCACAGAATACATACAATTTATTTTTTCAAGCTTAAAGTCTATTTTTCCTAGACTAATTTATTATGAATTAACCAATCTAGCCAAGAAGAAATAATGATTTTTGTTTATAATAGATACATAAGTTTTAATATACCTATGTGTTGAGGTTTTTGAAAGAATCTATAATATCTAATATTTCTTAGTCGTTTAGCAAAACGTTTGTTCTGTTTCCCAAGGAAGCCCAAAGGTATTATTAACCCTGTCGCAAAATCCAATTTCCGATTAGTTTAGAAAAATTTAATTCCGTAAGACTAAAACTCTTAAAAAAATTAAATACTCTTACTGAATAGGAAAGAGAACTTTCCTTACGCTCAGCGGCTCAGGCTATTGAGTTAAAAAAGAGCTTTTGTCTCTTTAAAAGAACACTTATTTCAATGAAAGAGATACGGTGACTCAATAAACCATTTCAAACTATACAGAAAACCCTTCTCCCAAAAAAGAGTGAGATGAAAATAATTGTACGATGAGAATTTTCCCACGCATCCCTTTAACTAAGGTACTCAATATACATGTTGTTGTATTTTTTCTGTTACACAAAAAAAAACAAACAATTCAGATGAAAGTAAAAAAAATCAAAACAAACGGGATAAGTATCCTTCAGGAGTACAAACCCAGTACGTTATCATTAGATGCGACTCGAACGCCAGATTAAACGGTCACAATATCCAATATCGGTCGTGTGTGTCCCTGTTTGTATACAAACGTGCGGTCAATCAAAAACCGAAAATAATAAAAATAAAAAGCTATATACAAAAAACACCGCAGTCTGCTCCGTTTTCTGTTTATCGTTTAATTTGTGGATCATAGGTATAAAACCATTAGCTTTAAGGATTTCGCGATAAATTAGATTTTAAACTTAAAATGTGGTCTTAATGGTTCGGGATTTATAATTTTAACAGAAAAAAAACTTGAATGGAAAGATATTTAACCAAAATTGAACGTAGTTTTAGTTACCGAATTATTAAAGACGGTTATATTTTTTGTTCGCCCTTTTTCCGTTTGATGTTTAGCTGTTGTTGGTTCGTTTGTGCGTTAAACGACCTTTAATTCATCATCAACAACCATCGCAATCTCTAGAGCCGGGTAAAACAGAACTCAACCTTCAACTCATCCTAATTGCGTGCCTTTTGGTTTTAAATCCCCACTCTTTCCGGTTTCTTTCTGTTTCTCTGCTTTTCGCGCTAGCTTTCTAGGGCGAATTATTTTAAATAGCTTTCTATGGTGTAACGGCAGCGTGAAACTCAAGTGGCAGAGTGCTAGATAAGAGATTTCCTTCAAGCGTTGCCTGGTTGAGGACGAGGAGTGTGGTGTACGTAACTACGTATCTACGTATCCTTAAAACGTCGCGACTTGTGAACGTTTTTTGTGTACTTTTCGGTAGGTTTGTGTAGATGTTTTCATGCTTCCTTCCACCCGCATCTTTGGCATTTAAAACGATTGCGGATTTGTTGAATGTACTTCAGCTTTTTTTGTGAATGCTGATTCGGCACTGCTTTCGTTAGTCGCGCTGCTGCTACAAATGTTGATACCTTGAGAGGACATACATACATACATAATCTATTCATTCTTCGGCCTTGCAGAAAAAATGACTACCTACACAAGTTTTGTTTCGAAGCCTCTCAAATTGTAACCACTCTTTTACGTCATACCTTTAACAATTTCAAAAAAAAAATACTTTTTTCGGATACTTGTGATACTCGTAGACTTGTGACATACAAGAAGTGTAGAAAACGAGTTTGTGCTTAAGAAGTTTATGTAAACGTTTCCAAGACTTTGTTTTAGTGTTATAATTCAAAAACAAAAGGATAACTTTATGTCACAATCTAATTGGTTTGTAATCCAAAACAAAAAATCTTACGATCTTTGAAGAACGTGTAAAAAAAGTTGCAAAAACTTCCTCAATATTTTTAAAAATCGCAGGTTTATCTTTCCGTATCGCTGAGTTGTAATTGACGGAATAAAGTTGCCACAAGGAAGAATATCATTTGTAACCAAAATAAAAAGAAACTCACAAAAACAAATCGAAACAATAATAAAATTTAAAATGAGAAGGAGAACAAATAACAAAAACAACAAGGGATGATTGAATAGCTACGACAACAATACTGCCCTAGCATCAATTTTCGGGACTTCTTCGCTGTGTGTTTTGTGTTTTTTTGTTTTGTTTTCAAGGATCAATTTTGTGTACGGTTTTTGAAGGAAGTGTTCAGAAAACGCAAGATTGGTAGGCATAGTAAGGAAGAGAAAGCATAGCCCACATTAAAATTGCCAACCACAACAAACTGAGGTAAGATGAAGAGGCGAATGAATAAGTGTGTTTTTCTTTTATTTCTGGAATTCTCAACGGATATTGATGAGGAAATATTTTTTTTTTAAATTTTGCTTTTTCTCATCAACAGGGTGGGTAAATATCCAACTGACTGTATCTACTTTTACCCCGGGATATCTATGATTTCAGAGGGTTTACCGAAAGGCCGTTTGTTACTGGTTGGGGGTTGATTTGGTAACTGTTGTTCATATCAGATTCCTGAAATGAATAGATTGAGCTTAATTTGGCTTCGTTCTGTTCGCTTTTACAGGCTGATGACTGATGTTTTGACCTTAAGGATACAAAACATTGAAATTGTTAAAAAAAGATGATGAAGGAAAAAAATAAAACGAGAAAACAAACGAAATTCTCGTTTTGATTTATCTTTTTCCACCCGCAGTATATCCAATTCTTTTGTATACACTTTTATAATATTTATTATATGTAAAAAGGGCCTAAAGTATAAGCTCAATTTTGATGGATGCGAATTTACTATAAGGCCAAGATGCGGTTGATAAGGCTCCGCGAATTCGAAGGGAGAATTGGTTTTGTGTGTCTGTGTAGGTACCAATATTTGAACAATATAAAGCTGACAAGGCAAACAGGTTGCAGGTTCTTTTTATTCTTGTTCATACCGGAGAGGGTTTATTGATTCCCTTATACTCTAAGATACATATTTGTATTATATATGTGTATGTTATCTTAATTCACCATTGTTGGTATAAGCAAAACGTATATCCATACATATACATATAAACGTATATCTTATGTTTACTGAAGCATTAAGGGCATCGAACGCAATATGTTAGCAGTATCCATATGTATTGCTGAAATTCCGATTTTCTCACGTTTCAATATATGTCAACATGCATATATATTTTTGTACATATCATAAATGGAAACATTTCATTCTTGATAAATGACACATTCAAAATAAGAATGATGGTTGCCTTTCTTTTACAGTAAGAGGTGTGGATTTTTTTTTAAATACATACATATTTACATACGAGAAAAGCCACCGGAGACGCATTCTATATAAAAAAAAAAATGTTAAGATTTGAGTAGGTACATAACTAGATATTCTAAAATCTGAAACATTTTTAAGAAGATGTGCTTATAAAAGATTTATGAGCTTTAAGAACATCTACTTGGTTATAACGTCAAAAGGGTTCAACATAACACGCATACATATTACATATATTTTTCAATTGTCTTAGTTTAATATTTTTGTTTGAGATTTATGTCTACATAGCAGTACGGAATATAGATTTAGTCTAATGCTACTAAAAGTGTTCTATTTTATTTTATTTAAAACAAAAAATTAAATAAGAAGACCGACCAAAAGTTTTAAAAATTCAATACATAAGAAAAAAGAACATTTTTATTGTATTATGAATGTATGTACTTCTATATTTGCACATTTTTAAATAAATGTTACTGTCTAACCTACATTATATTCTTATATAATTCGACAATGACGTTTTAAGCGTTTTAATTTTGGGAATGATCTGTGTGCAGAACAATTTGGAAATTTTATTCGTATGCCAAATATAACTATAGAAATGTTCAGAAGGCTGTGAATCTACATATGTAAAAAATATACAATCTTTCAGAAATACGAGGGCGGGTCAATAAGTCCGTGACTTTTTGAATTTCTGACCTCTTTACTGAAACAGCAACACTGCTCCTGTCAACAGGCATCTGTCAGTTGACTCCTGTCAAAATTTAAACTTGCTGCGTCAGTTAGTTTGTGTTTGACAGCTATTTTTATCAGACTAATTTGAGGAGAAAATGGAAAAAAGTGAATTTCGTGTGCTTATTAAGCATTATTTCTTGCGAAAAAAAACCATTACCGAGACCAAGGCTAAGCTTGATAAATACTATGGGGACTCTGCACCATCGATTTCAATGGTAAAAAAGTGTTTTACTGAATTTCGTTGTGGCCGTACAAGCACTGAAGATGCCGAACGTCCTGGACGCCCAGTTGAGGTCTCTACACCCGAAACAATCGAAAAAATTCACGATATGGTGTTGGCCGACGGAAGATTGAAAGTGCGAGAGATTGTGGAAGCCGTAGGGATCTCGCATGGCTCAGTGGTTTCAATTTTGAATGATCACTTGGGCATGAGAAAGCTTTCCGCAAGATGGGTGCCGCGTTTGCTCACAGTCGCAATCGCGTAACAACTTCACAGGAAGGTTTGGCGTTGTTTAATCGCAATATGGAGGAGTTTTTGCGCCGTTTTGTAACCGTGGACGAAACATGGATTCATCACAACACACCAGAGACCAAACAACAGTCAAAACAGTGGGTTTCTAAGGGTGAATCGGCGCCAAAGAAGGCCAAGGTGGGTTTGTCAGCCAATAAAGTTATGGCAACTGTTTTTTGGGATGCACGCGGGATAATCCACATTGACTACCTTCAAAAGGGAAGAACAATCAATGGGGAATATTATGCCAACTTATTGGTCCGATTCAATGACGATTTGAAAAAATACCGACCTCATTTGGCCAAGAAAAAAGTTCTTTTCCACCAAGACAATGCAAGGGTGCACACATGTGCAGTTGCCATGGCAAAAATCCATGAATTGGGCTATGAATTGCTCCCTCATCCACCCTATTCTCCAGATTTGGCTCCGAGCGACTACTTCTTGTTCCCAAACCTGAAGAAATGGCTTGGTGGAAAAAGATTTGACTCCAATGATGAAGTCATCTCGCAATCTCGCCTATTTTGAGGACCTCGACAAATCATTTTTTTTGGAAGGGATACAAAAATTGGAAAAGCGATGGACAAAGTGTATAGAGCTCAAGGGAGACTACGTTTTTATGACTTTTTTAAAGGGACATAATGTCCAAATATTTTTTATGAAGAATGAAGGTCCATGGTCTATGCACGAAAACTTTTGTGTATGCTTTATTGTTTCAGGAACAGTACCCAGTAAGGTCTAGCACTTTAAACATATAACATGAACAATTTGGACGGTTTCAAATCTGATATCCACAAAATAAACAATAGTGTGTCCCAAGGCTCCGTTTTATCTCCTTATGTTCATAATTTATATTTTGTCTGAAACTTCTAATCCACTAAATTGTTTGTCTGAAGATAGTAGCCTTTCATATTTGTTTTTAGATTTACATCCTTGTCCTTCGGATGTGGACATCCAACGGCAGCGCATGATAAGCTCATTAAATCCTGATCTTGAATTTAACGCTTCCAAAACTCAATGTTGTTCACTGTCGCTAAATCGTAACCCTCCCTCAAAGCCACTTTCTATCGGTGGCACTTGCCTCGAGGAGCCTGAACAGCTTTCAATTCTAGGTAAGTGCATCACAGACCATCTTTTGTGAAGTGATCACATATTTGATGTTGCTAAAAACTCTACTAAGTGCTTAGTATTCTTCCGAAACTCGAGTTCAATTCCCATATCTGGTAGGTGCTCCAACA
Source organism: Philhelius festivus (assembly GCA_963931855.1). Lineage (NCBI taxonomy): Eukaryota > Metazoa > Arthropoda > Insecta > Diptera > Syrphidae > Philhelius > Philhelius festivus. The sequence goes on from OZ007555.1 coordinate 81,877,309, forward strand.
ACCCAAATGAGTCTCTTGGACAGAATTCAAAACAGAGCTATAAAAATGATATGCGACCGTTGTCTAACTGATTTTTTTTTTCATAAGCAGTTCTCTAGTTAAATAGCCAGTTGCATTCCTCCCCTCAAATAATTCCATCATTCTAACCGTTTTCTAGGAATGCTCATGATTTTACCCCTGAGCCCAATTTTAGACGTACTATCAAGTACACAGATTCTTTTTTTAGCCGCACTACACGAATGTGGAATCCCTTATCCGGCTCAATGTTTCCCACTCATCGCAATGTGCAGATTTTTAAAATCAATGTGTATCTCCTTTCTAATTCCATCCTACTTTCCTAATTGCCCGCACTGTGTTTAACATCATAACGGTTTTTATAACCCTTTGAGTGCGGGTATAATATACAAAAACAAAAAAATCTATTCCAGAATTTTGATTCAGTTTTCGTATTTGTCTTCATTTTTATTTGCGATATATGTATGTAGGTACTATAGGGCAAGTTCTGCATTTGGAAAAAAAAAATCGAACTCGAGATTTTGATCAAAGTTGACATTACGATGATAGCGAAGTCGAAAAAAGTGGGTCCGACAATATTCCGTCTGTCTGTCTGTATGTCTGTACCTCGAACTACAGCCTAAGCTACCGGAGGTATTTTCTTCAAACTCGGTAGTTAAGGGTCTTCGGTGATTCCCTAGAGGAGAAATTGAAATTTTTTTTTAGCTCTAAAACTAAGGGTACCCCCCATACACCCGTAATGCAAAATCTTATTTATCTCGAAAACGGCTCTAACGATTTTGATAAAAAAAATTAGGTGTGATATTATGGACATGGACTACGTTTTGGTAAAAAAAAATTGGGGCAAAATGTTATTAACGGTACCTGTCATAGAACCGTTTTTTTTGAATTTCGAATTTCTCACCAACGGCTCTAACGATTTTAACCAAAATTTTTATGCAAGAGCTGCTTTGAATTTGAAAAACTATAAACTAAAAATTTTTTCGAAAAAATAGTTTTTGGATTTTTAAAAAAATAATAATACAATTTTTTTTTTGAAAATTCAATTTCTTGAAAACCGATACACGATTAAATTTTTAAATTACGTTTTAAAATGTATTTTATTAAATACTAACAATTTGCATATCAATTTTTTTTATAAAAATTTTAAGGAAAATTTAGTACACAAAAAACATGTTTCAGTGTGTCTGTATGTCTGTACCTCGAACTACAACCTAAACCACTGGACCTATTTCTTTCAATCTCGGTGGTTAAGGGTCTTTAGTGATTCCCTAGAGGAGAAATTGAAATTTTTTTTTTAGCTCCGAAACTAACGGTACCCCCCATACACCCGTAATGCAAAATCTTATTTATCTCGAAAACGGCTCTAACGATTTTGATAAAAAAATTAAATGTGATATTATGCACATGGACTACATTTTGGTCAAACAAAATTTTGGGGCAAAATGTTATTAGGGGTACCTGCCATAGACCCGTTTTTTTTTTTATTTTCGACTTTCTCACTAACGGCTCTAAGGGTTTTAACCCAAAATTTTCAGCAGGAGTCCCCTTCAGTTTAAAATAATGCTCTATACACAAATATTCGAAAAAATATTTGTTGGATTTATTTTGATTTTTTTTTTTTTAAATCGATATCTTCAAAACCTATGAACGATAATTTTTTGAAATTATTTCCTAAAATCAATATTATTTAATACTTAAAATTCGCATCCCACATTTTTTTTTCTTGAAAAATTTTAGAGAAATTTCTTATATAAAAAATTTATTTAATAATAAAACGTTTTTTTAAAGTTTATTTGCATAAATGCATACTTTTCCGGAAACCAGACGGCAATTTTATGCATTTGAACATTATTATCTCATTAAATCCATGTTTTATATTTATAAGATGTATCTTAAATTCCAAAGTACTTTTACATAAGAGCAAGTTCGTGCGATCCAGTCGTGCATTTTATTTTTATAACTCTCATGCGCTCAAGGGTTTATTAAGAGACCCTTAAATTGTTAAACACAGCACAGGTGATAGGGGGAGTGAAAGGAGGTTTAGATGAACAATGGTTTTGAAAGCTTGTGTCCGGTAAATTATTCCATAATCGTGTTGTGCGACTAAAAAACCAATCTCTATATTTGACGGTACGACCAAAATTATCGAAACGGATATCACATGTGAACTGATTGAGGAAAGATTGCTTGTGAACGAAGCGACAAAGCAAGGAAATACATGAAACATTCCGTTCAAGGGATGAGAACTCTCAAAAGATGTACAGCCATATTTATAAACTCATTATAGTGAGTACATAAGGCTATACAGCCCTTAAATGCCTCTAAACGTAAAATTGTTATTTATGACACTTATGTGACGTTGAATAGAGGCATTATTAGCTAAATGCGTTTGGAGGTTGAATAGTGGCTACATAAGGACATTTTAGTATTGAACTGTCACATTCACTTTGACATCATTAAATTATTGTGATTATCAAAAAAAAAAAAAAACAATAAAATGCTTCTTGTTATTGAAACTAAAACTTTATGTTATTTTTATTTATTCAAACTAAAATGTTATATGATTATATTAAAAACAAATTGTTGAGAATTAAATATAAATAGACTTGTTGGTGATCTCCCTCCACGCATCTTTTTTCATCCCGTGTTAGTGTTGCAAGTTTTGTTTTGGATTATTGAATTTTATCCTCAATAAGTTTCTCTGAGGAGTAGCTATTTCCAGCTATAGGATAAAATGAATAACAATTTGATTACCAGTATTTATTGTGCTAGACATAATGGCATACCTTATCTGATGAATCAAAGTTAATTGTTCGAATTATTTTAGCTTTCGGTTGTTCCATTTTTGTTTATTAAATTCAAGATGTTTTTTTTTTCTTTGATAAACAGCTGAGTGTTATGAAGGCTTAATGTAATATATTCTTACTTCTAAGTACTTTATTTGACACAAGGTCATTATAACTATGCTGGGTAGGAAAATGTTTTATAAATATGAATTTGTAAAGTGGATGAATAAGTCCGTATGCCACGCGTTTAGCGAATTCTAATAAATAAGGCTGTTAATGTGTAAATATTACTAAATAAGGCTGTTAATGTGTAAATATTACTAAAAACTGTACATTCTACGAATTTTAGTCGTGGTTTTCGGGCACGAATAGTATTCAGTTTTAACGCACTGTTCATTTGGTGCACCTTCACTTTGCTCTAGGCCTACATGTTAATCCAAGACACTGGATATAGGGAAGGTTATAAAGCTTCGAACTTTTAATTTATGAAGACATCATCCATTAAGATTTCTGAGAAGGGACTACCTGAAGCTACTGTTCCTATGGCTAAAAGTTTAATTATTTTGAAAGAATTATCTTTGAAAGTAGAAGTTACCCGTGGTTAGTGTGTTTAACAGTCATGCAGAAGATCTGGATTCGTTTGCCAGCCACAGCGAAAATATTTTTCAGGGGTGTTCTGCCTCTTGCGAGGAAGTAACATATCCTAAAAGAGTATTTCTTGTCATGTTGTGCTTCTTATCTTAGAAGTTCGGACTCGGTAGAACATTGCAGGTCCCCTCCATTCCTGCTAACGCACCCACATAGGAATGATTGAGAGTTATAAATCACTAGGTTAAGCATAACTTTGGCAAATCACATTTCACAATACAAATCTTAATTTGTATATGTATACAACAATCGAGTTGAATTACTTTAAAACTTGAATTTAAAACAAAGTTAGCGTTACTCCCACAAAATTCAGGTATAAATATTTGTCCCCTTAATCCCTTTTAAACTAGCTTAGATAAATTTGTTCTGTTCCTTAATGCACCAAAACACAACTTTACATCCGTAAGTTGTGACTTGAATTTTTTACGGAAAGTAGTTCAAATATCTGCCTAAGTCTCTCCGCAAGGACTTCCATTAATTGTTTATAGCTAGCATAAGTGCCACTTGTTCGATTTCAATGTTTAGGTGTTCTCTACATGTTATAGGCAATTTGTTGACTTGTTCAAAAAAGCAGACGATTTGATCCCGAAGCGGGATCGTATATTTAAAATACTGTCAATACTATTCTAAACAATGTTAAAATTCTAATGAATTATACAAAATTCGAACCAAGTTTCTCAGAATACAACTTAATGTGGGTACCAGCAAGGAAAATAAACAGAAAAGGTCGGGCAAGCGGAGGAATTCTCATGGGATACAAACATAACCTAAAAGGCATAAGTTGCTCTTATAAGCAAACAGGGGACTTGATTTCAATGGAAATCAGGATGGATCGACAAGTACTCAATTTAATCCCGGTGTACCTAAATTGCAATAACTGGGATAGCGATTTCACTAAACTTGAAGATAACCTGTTTACTAGTAACTTATCTAACATTTTGCTGATTGGGGATTTCAATGCACGAACAGGTGACTTAGAAAGTGAAATTAAGCTTATGGAAAGGGATCGTTGTTCGAGAGATGTCGTGGTTAACAGGGAAGGAAGAAGAGTGGTGGATCTATGTAACTCCTTTGGTCTTAGCATATGCAATGGTACTACGGATGGAGGTGCATCAGGTGACTTCACATTTATGGGATCACAAGGTAACTCAGTGATAGATTATGCAATGGTGTCAGGTGAATGGAATAGCGCGATGGACCAATTTGAAATTTTAACTGCGATATATTCCGATCATCTACCGATTCAAATGACAATTTATATCAACAATCATCACAGGCAACTAGAGGAGTCTCCTATACGGATGAAATACAAGTGGAGAAGTTCATTTACTGACAAATATGCGGAAGAGTTAAACAACGCACTTCTTCTTCACGAAAGCAATTCTTTTGAGCATGAACCCAACTTGGCTGAACTTGATGAAATGGTTAAGAACTCGATACCTGTGCAATGTAGGCCAATAAATACCAGCAAAACAATACTATATCGGAAAGAATGGTATGATAAGGATTGTATAGATGCAAGAAGAAAATCATTCGCTTGGTTAAGATTATTCAGGAGATTTCCAAATAATACTTACTTTAAAACACAATACATAACAATAAACAAAAACTACAAAGAAGTATTAAAGAATAAAAGGCAAATATACTCAATGAACATTGCTTGAAAACTTGCAGGCTGTAGAAATACCGGGGAATTCTGGAAGACAGTTCGGTTAATCAACAACAAACCGAAAAAACAAGTTGCTGGGTTAGTTGAAATGGATGACTTGGTAAGACACTTCAGAATGCTAACGCAGGAAAATTTCTCTTCATCTTTTCAATTTGCCAGACCCTATGTCGAGAACGACGAGCTGGACGAACCATTTTCTTGCTTAGAAGTACAAATGGTGTTAAATGAGCTCCAAAATAATAAGTCTCCGGGTTCGAACGGAATACCACAAAAAATTCTACAAATTCAGCACTTTCATTTTCATTGAAAGTATAACCAAAGCCTTAAACCAAGCATATGATAGTGCCTGTTTACCATATTGTTTCAGAGAAGCTATTACCTGTCCTATCTTCAAAAAAGGTGACAACAGAGTTCCGGCTAACTACAGGGGTGTATCGTTGCTAAACTCTTCAATGAAAATCCTTACAAAATTACTTTCAAAGCGGCTTTACAAATGGGTTCAGGGTAAAAACTTGTTGAGTGAGTCACAAGCTGGCTTTCGGGAAAATTACTCGACAATTGACCAAATTTATTCTCTCACCAACATAGCTGAACTGTTTATAGGTAACAAGAAGAAGCTTTACGCTTTCTTTATTGATTTTAAGGCGGCATTCGACACCATAGACAGGAAAGCACTTATTTTGAAGCTGTACAAAAAAGGAGTCTCGACAAAGTTTGGGAACATTTTAGAACAATTATACGACTCAACAACCTCCGCAGTTGTATATGGAAACAAAATCTCGAAACAATTTCCAATAGAAATAGGATTGAGACAAGGCTGCAGCTTAAGTCCTCTATTGTTCGCTCTGTTCATAGACGACATAGAAGAGGTTTTGCAAGGCGGAGCACGCGTTTCAGCTGATCTTCTAATCAAAGTCCTAATGTTCGCAGATGACATCGTTGTGTTAGCTGAGTCACCTGGAAGTCTCCAATTGATGATCAATAGATTGTTCGAGTACTGCAACAAATGGAGGCTCCAGGTAAACTTAGCCAAGTCAAAAATAATGATCTTTCGCAATGGTGGAGGTCGCAACTGTCGCAATGAAGCCTGGAAATTCGGAGACCAAAATATTGAGGTAGTTATGGAGTACAATTATCTCGGGGTAAGGATCTCCAGAAATTTAAACTTGAAAAACCATATGGTAGACAAACTTGCGAAGTCCAAAGGTGCCATAAATGCAACTTGGAAGAGTGTGGTGCAGTGCAAGGATATTGGATACGAAGCAAAATACCGCATTTTCAAAGCAACAGCGAGAGCAATCATGTGTTATGCAGCTCAAGTTTGGGGACACAAGCAGTTTGAAGAAGTGGAACAACTTTTGAGATATTTTCTTAAACGAACTTTGAGGTTACCAAATAGTACAGCTAACCACATTCTTATGCTAGAGACGGGCCTCTCTCCTTTGTTCATATCAACACTCAAAATGCAGATTGACTACATAATAAAAACAATGGAAATGGAGGATAATCGTTTACCAAAAAAAATAACAATGCTGGTAATACAAAAAAAATCATCATGGTTCGAGTCTTGGAGAACTTTGGCCGAGTACTGTGGACTTTCACTGTCACTTCAAGTGGATAGAATGGAAACGTGGAAAAGTGAGCTCTATAGTTTGATTAGTTTGGTAGATGAAAGGAAAAGAGAAGACTACGTTTTGAAAGCCAGAAGCTCGATTCCTAGGTGTATATATGCGCAGCTGAACTACAACTTGGAAGCTGACAATTACTTCAGGGCGGAGTACTCAACCGACCTCATGGCACTCATTTTAAAAGCACGAGCAGAGTTACTCCCCTTGAACTACTTGCCGCATAGAAGTGATTTACGAGAAACGTGTGAGCTGTGTAATCTGGGTGAGAAAGAGGACGTATTTCACTTCCTGGGGCCTGTAACACAAAACTACAAGTACTTGTAATACAAGTGAATTAATACAAGTGTAACAAATTTCTGTAACACAAAGCTACAAGTTTGCTGGCTCTTCTACAAGTGTAATGAGCGAACATTACAAGTGGGAAATTATATGATTTCCATCTTTCTGTAACACAAAGCTACAAGTGTAGAAAAAAACTAAATCCTACTTGTAGAATAATCAGCTAAATCTTACAAGTGATTCAAAACTTGTAGGATGAAGAAGATGTATTTAAATGTACGAAAAAAAACAATATTTTTAACTAATTAGCATTGCCATAATTTTTTCTTCGTAGTTATGATATTTTTAACCAAAAAACAATATCAAATTGTGAATATATTTTTGTGTGAAGTGTATATTTGTGATCTTTTTTCAATAGTAAATTATTTCGGTAGTAATTGTTATGCAATTAGAGAAAAGTGTTAAGGGTAATTTACTCGTAATATACCTATACTTTAAAGGGTTTTGAAAAGTTAAACATTTCTAAATCTCAGTAAACTAAAAAATTAAACATAACACAAAATAATGCATTCTATTACTTTTCTTAGATTAACTTAGAAATAATTGAATTTTTATTTAATAATATATGTATTTAAAAAAAAATTAGTACTAATGGTAAACATATGAAATTTAAGTAAAATGATCAAGGAACATACTCGTAACATGCTGAATTGTATTAAAAATACATCACAATCCAAAAAGGCACCAAAAAGAATGTTTTTTTTTATGGATTTTTACCAAGACGGCAATTACATATTTTCGAACGGATTCTTTATCCTTTTTACTTGCGATATGGGTATTATAGTGCAAGGTCTGCCTTTGGAAAAAAATGGAACTTGAGATATTGATCAAAGTTGAATTAAGATGATAGCGAAGACGAATAAAGTGGGTCCGACAATTCCGTCTGTCTGTATGTATGCACCTCGAGCTACAGCTTAGGCCACTGGAGATATTTTCACATTAGATTTTTGTCGAAAAATTCATGTAAGATGAACTGAACTTAACAAAAATTGCGTATTGACAAGGTCCTCACAAGTCAACTGATGAGTCCATGTGAGATCACCCGGACGAAACGCCAATTTTTGTGGACTAAAGGCCAAAAAAGCTAATTTGAATCAATATTTTCTTAATGTTCTTCAGTGATTCTCTAGGGGGGGAATTGAAATTTTTGTTAGCTCTAAAACTAACGGTACACCCCATCATATAAGCGTAGTGCAAAATCTTATTTATCTCAAAAACGTCTCTAACGATTTTAATAAAAAAAATAGGTGTGATATTGCACACAAGGGCTACATTTTGGTCAACAAAATTTCGAGGCAAAATGTTATTAACGCGTATCTGTCATAGAACGGCTTTTCGATTTTCGACTTTCGCATTAACGGCTCTAACGATCTTAACCAAAAATTTTCAGCAGAAGCCCCCTTAAGTTTAAAATAATATTGTATATACAAATATTCAAAAAAATATATTTTGGGTTTAAAAAAAATTTATTTAATAATAAAACATTTTTAAACTTTGTTTGCATCAAGGCATACTTTTGCGGAAATCAGACGGCAATTCCATGCATTTGAACATTATTATCTCATTAAGTCCATGTTTTATATTTACACATGCATAATTTTTAAATTCCAAAGTACATTTACATAAGAGCAAGCTCGTGCGATCCAGTCATGCATTTTATTTTTATTAAGATGCGATCACGTTGCTTATCTTTCTTTCAATGAGCACTTGTAAGCAGAATGCCTACAAGTGTAGGGAAATTTTCGTTTTCTACAAGTGTAAAGTTTTTTTTTGTGTTACAGAAAAAATCTACAATTGTAAGATTAATATAATCCTACAAGTGGCTGTTGACTTGTAGACTTGTAGCTTTGTGTTACAGGCCCCTGGGTAGATGTCTGATTCTGATAGAAACTAGAAGAAGTACCTTTGGAAAAAGTTGCCTAAGCGATTCTGAAATGATTAGTATTCTTAACGGGGAGACGGATTGGGATATTTTATATAAGTTTATTAAGATAGCACTTAGATATAGGAAACGTGTTTTTGATGAACTTTTTTAAAATAACTTTAAAACACTGAACAAATGTATATTTTGTATGTAATTATTATTATTCGCCAACTGGCAGACGGCGTATGCCATGTCATATAATGAATGGAAACCAAACTTTGTATATTTTACTATGAAATAAAATCATTTGAAAACTAAACTAAACTAATGAATGCGATATTGAAGGATTAAATTCCGCATACTTCCGAGAACTTTAGGTAAAGTCACTTAAGAGACCGGATTTCATACTGTTTTGAACTAGTTTATGCAAATAACACTATTTTTGTACTTGCTTGATTCATACAGAAATTATTGGTAAGTTGTAAAAAAAATCATCAAACTTAAGATTACTCGTACATGATGGAGAAGTCCAACAAAGCGGTAACTGTCCGTCGGCGTCGGTCGGCCTGCAAGTCTGTGGAAGGGTATAGATATGCACTGTACGTCCTAAGAACCTAAGAGTGTGGATCATTTTTTTCCAATAATGATTACCTCTGATGTCCTAAGATTGTAATGAAACTACGTTTTTGAAGAAAAATGATAATAATTAAGGGAATAGTTATTTTGTTATTTCTTAACATGCGGTCTAGCGATGAATCCAGAGCGTGCTTTAAAGCATGCTTTCATCATCGCAAGTAGAGACCGCCATCGCTGCTATATTTCCATGGCGTGCGATAGAAAGTATGCTCTCATCGCATACCATTCATCGCTTGCTTTATCGCAAGGAGAACTGTCATATTGTTCTGGCCTTCCCAAATTAAATTTGATTGAGTTTGATTTTTACGTGGAAAGGAAGATTTTGCGTGGGGCTTACGTTTTTCTAACAAAATTTAAAAAATCTGATTTGAAATTGTCCATAGAACTCATTTATATTAATTCTTAATATGAAATCCTTTGCAATTTGATCCATTAAAATTATTCACTATACTAAAAAAGTATGCGATGAAATGCCCAGCCACAAAAATCTGACAGTTCTTCTGCTCTCTGCTTTCAGCTTTGGCTATTGCGATTGCGATGGATTTATCGCTAGTGGAGACGGCGCGGCGTGTAAGGAGTTGTCTCATTTTCGGAGTATTATCGGATATTTCGTTAACGACTCGACCAATTATAAATAATATTGCATTTTAAAATTCAACAGCAAAAATGTTTTTCGAAAACATAAATTTTCAAGGGTATTTTTTAATTGTTTTTGAAATTAATCTTTCAAAGAAACTTTAACGGATAATAGAAATTATCATCTTTAAAAACTATCGTTGAATTTTAATTTTCTAGGAAACTTTGAGCATAACTATATGCTTATAATATGTCTTGAGTGCGTGCATGTATAGACTTTCGAGTTTCAACGACTAAGTTACAATTATTTATGTATATTAAACATAACTATTCGTTATTTGTAAGTTTTACGAACAAATTAAAATCATTTTAATTATTCAGGTTCTTACCCCTATAGTAAAAGTGGAATTTATTAGTTAAAAACAATTTATTTTGTATTTAAGGTACTAGTACGGTCTAGAATGCCAAAAAAAACGCACGATTTTTGGGAATTTTTTTCTCGGAAACCTTATTAGGTAATTACATAATTTTTTTTTTAAATAATGAATACATGCGTCAAGAGTACAAAAAAAATTATTTTTTTTAATTTTCGAATTTTGGCCGAATTATAGGGGGCGCAAACGTCGACTCATCAAAAAATACAATTTACCACAATTTGACCAAAAAATTATGAACAAAAAAATGGCGACCCAAAAATGGCCAAAAAAATTTCCAAAAAAAATTGTATTTTTTCAAAGCTCGATATTTTTTTTTTTTTGTTTTGACTTTTTAAACAAATTGTGGTAAATTTTCTCGTAAAATACCTTCCTTTAAATAACCCATTTTGTTTTTGTTTTGTTTCAGTTCAGCCAATTCTGAGATTAACTGTCCGCCATGGGACCATGTATTTTTTAATGAGTCGACGTTTGCGCCCTCTATAATTCGGCCAAAATTCGAAAATTAAAAAAAATAAATTTTTTTTTTACTCTTGACGCATGTATTCATTATTTAAAAAAAAATTTTGTAATTACCTAATAAGGTTTCCGAGAAAAAAATTCCCAAAAATCATGCGTTTTTTTTGCATTCTAGACCGTACTAGTACCTTAATTGAGTTCAAATCTTTAAATATTAAATAATTTTATATATGTATATAACGAGTTATATCCAACATTAAAAGATGGACATTTTTGCTAGTCATTTTTTTTCTCTATCGCAAAAATTTGCTGCTTTAAAAATTAAGATATGAGAAAAATATCATATGCAACATTTCTAAGAACTCTTTGTATTTAAAAAATGGTTTCATTAATTTTTTGATAAAAAAGAAGAACGGAAGTTATGCAACTTTAATTGGACATAAGAGCAACCCTGTAAGATCTAGTTCCCATTTAAATCGTGCTTTAACAAACTCAACAAAAAATTTATAATACAAAATAAAAAGCTAGTAAAGAAGAAAGTATGTGGGTAGGTAATAAATCTACTTATTTATTCTTTGAGTAATATTTGTACGTAAGACAAAATAAAATTTTGAAATTTTATTTAAATTTTTAATTTAACGCACGAACTTCAAACGTTATTTCTTGGAGCATCACATGGAATATAGACAAACTCCATCATCCATTTTTCGTCTTCAACAGTAAGTAATGCTAATCTTTTTAGTTACTTATGCAATCCTTTTAAAGCAATGACACATAATTTCTGACTCTCAATTGAAATTTTCTACCAAGTAAAGATAAAGAAAGTTTCACTGTATACTTCGTTTACCTCGAAACATAATCCAAATGCATTTCAACTAATTTTCTCTTGCGAATTCAAAAGCAACCGGGCCAAGTCTTTGCAACTATGAAACTTTTTTATATCAGCGGTTTTCCACAAAATAATCTCGTTTATTTTTAGCTCTGGTGTCTTATAGAGAGTAATATGTACATACACTGTACTCATATAATATGCACAATGTTCTTGGAACTTTCTACATTCGCTTCCAACGAAGTTTTCATTTTTTATTAACAAGAAATAGTCATTCCCCTTTCCAATTCCATTTCACTTAAAGTCCTGAAGACTCCTACAACTCATACAATGTGCTATATTTAATGCAAAAACCCTTATACTCAGTTTACACTCTGTATGCACACAGATCCATATAGAGTAGAAGGAAAATAGATTCCGAAAACCTGATCTGGGTGAAATCTTCTAAAATCTTCTTCTTCCATTTTAAATCTATTCAAAGTTCCATCAAACCATGATTGCTGCAAGTGCAACTACAACGTTGCAATTGCATGGGAAACAACAATAAGCACATACCTCATAAAAAACATAACAAAAGAATTCGAACTAGGAATAGGTACTCGTATAACTACAGAGGGCAAGATAGGAGCAACAGTCAACTAGACAGCTAGTCAGCCAGAATTCATCCTGAACTAGAGACCCAGAACTGTAATATAAAATTGCAATTGCAAACCGGATACACTTTTATGAAGTCCTTCCACACTCACCATCCCGGTAGTGGCTTTCATTGCCTTTAAGTACGAGTATGTCAGGGTGTGGAGAGGTTAATCAAAAACACATGCTAAGTTGCTATAGCATAGATAGGAAAAGAGCAGGGGATTTTGTAAATACTAAATGGAAATTACTCTAAACCGCAATTATGAATGGAACATATTCGGAAAATATTTTGCTTTTGCAATTAAAAAAAGAAAAAAAATTAAAATACAATTTTCACCGAGAGAAACAAAAAAGTTCTTAAATTAAAACATAAATAATACCATCTTTTGGGGAACGTTGAAAAATGCATAAAACCATGGAACGAGGATATAGAAGAGCGCATTGGAATTTATTCAATAAAATCACATCAGAGAATGTTTATTTTAAACCAAAAGTATGATTAATTTTAATTTATTTTAATCCTATGGTCCCACCAAAACGAAATACCAGATTTTGGATGAAAACTTTTGACATTTCAATTTGACGGACTGTCAATGAAAACTCTGGACTTATTATGGACCTATTATGGTATTTTCTTCTTGGGGAATATCGCTAGTGTATAGTACGAAAAGAATCGGACCGAGAACACTTCCCTTGTGAACACCAGAACTGATTTCCTTTAAATCCGAATATTCCCTCCCTTGCTTAACTCGAAATAGCCTATTTTCGAGGTAGGACTCAAGGATGTAATATATTTGGTCCAAGAAACCTGTCGCAGTTTAAACTTAAGGCCATCGTGCCAGTTGAACATAAATTTGTTCTATCAATGAAATCTTGCTACACTAATTTGAAATCCCAAAATTGGTCAGCCGATATCTCAGATTTCAGTTTGGTGGGAACATCGAAGTGAAATCTAAATATAAATAGGGACTTAACTGTATTGGACAGGAGAATTATGCCCATAAATCAGGAAGTAAACTATACGTAAGGAAGCGTATAGAATGCGTAAGTGCTTACAATTGTGCCTTTAAGTTATTCGCGAATCAAAAAATAATCATTCAAAATTGTGTGGTACCTCTAATGGCCGATTTCTTTATTGAAAATTGTAAATAATTATTTAATTTACTAATAGTAATATCAATCAAAAATACATCAATACTTTGTTCAATTTTTTTTTTCGTGGGTAGGTGAAGAATATTCATAGGCGCTATGAGCCCGCTACTCATAGTAGTGTGAAATTCTTACTCACTAAAAAACACCTCCCTTTTGTTCGTGCGACTACAACTAAGTTACCTTAAAAAGTAGTTTTAATTTTATAATATAATCACGTTTGGCAAGTAGCTCCCCACTGAGAGGACCTGCGGATACCGCATTTGAAAGCAGACACTCCTTATGACGCTAGGTCGAACGGTCTCGTTCTTTGAAGTCGGCGCACAAGGTTTGTCTCATCAGTTGTTTGTCGAATAATTCTAATTATGGTCATTTAAGTGAGTAGCTTGCTAGCGAAAACTGCTATTTCATCTTGAACTGCTGGTAATCGTAGGTAAGTCTCTGCGTAAACAACTGTTTTTAATGTACCACGGAGCGTTAACGATTTCTCAGAGAACTTTGTTCGGATATGATTGTAATATTTGTCTATTGTTTGGTTTAGTACAACCCCAAAGTTGCATACCGTATGACCATACTGGTTTTATCACTTGCTTATAGATAAGCAATTTATTGTAGATGCTGAATTCGGAGTATCTTCCAATAAGCCAATTCATTTCACGAAATTTATTGTCAAGTTGATCTCGTTTCTTTTTAACGTGAGTTTTCTATTTAAGCTTAGCATCTAGTGCCAATCCTAGGTACTTAGCTTCATTAGGATATGGTGTTTGCACCGAATTAATGTAAGTGTAAGTGGACAGATTGGTAATTTTGTTTGTAAGTAAAATTAACATGTGTTGATTTGGACTCATTAAGAACAATTCGCCATTTCTTAGTTCATACCGAAATCTTATCTAGAGCTCGTTGAAGCTTCTCGGTTGCAGATCCAACTGAATCGGATACTGCAAGTATAGCCGTATCGTCTGCAAAAGTATCGGGTTTTTCAATAAGAGCGCTACAAAAGTTTTTTTAAATAAAACAAAAACGGTTTTGGATATCAATGAAATTCTTTATTCCTGTGAAAGCACGTTTGATGCCATTATGTGTGGAATTCGATTTCTTTTGCATGGCCGACACGGGCACGCTTGCAGAAGTCCAGACGCTGAACCCAATATTCGCCACAACGACGTCACAGATATGCCCAATGCTTGAGAACGACGTGTGAGAGACACATTTGGGCTTTCTGCAACTGAAGCCTCAGCGGCAGCAATATTCTCGAAACTACGGGCACTTCTTTATCTCACTGGCACGGGAACATTTTGTACTGTGCCTGTGGATTCAAATTTTTCCACTAGACGCTCAATTGTTGATCTGCTAGGACGATTATGACGACCATAAATTGGACGTAGCGCTCTTAACGTTGAGGCCACTGACCTACTATGGTATCTTCTTCTTGAGGAATATCACTAGTGTATAGTACGAAGAGAATCGGACCGAGAACACTTCCCTGGTGAGCACCCTCCCTTGCTGAACTCGAAATAGCCTATTTTCGAGGAAGAACTCTAGGATGTAATATATTTGATCCGAGAAGACCTGTCGTGCCAGACCTTGCCGAAGACTTGAGAGACATCTAGAAATGCGCTGGAACATACATTTTTTCCCTCTAGTGATTTCTCAATTTCATTGGTTATCCTGTACACCTGATCAATTGTTGAGTGGCTTTTCCGGAAACCAAATTGATGGTCAGGAATAGGCCGCTTCTCTTCGATAATAGGAAGCAGTCGCTTTAATAAGATTTTCTCAAATACCTTGGAAATCAGTGGCAAGAGAGAAATCGGTCTATAAGATTTCTTTTCGTTCGGTTTTGGAACCAGTAAAACTTCTGCGACTTTCCATTGGCGTGGAATGTATGAAAGCCTTAAAGTCGCTTTTCTGGGTAGCTCTTTAAGCACGCGAGCATTTATTAGGTCGTACCCAGGAGCTTTATTATTTTCAAGATTTTTAATAGCTTGATAAAGTTCTGATAACGTGATATTGCGAATAAGAAAGTTTTCAGATGGCCATTGGATATCACCATGCTCATTTATCAACGCCTGACCGTCAAAAGGTCAAAGTTTTGAAATGTTGGTCGAAAGGTCGAAATGAAGCACCCACCGCGTCTGCTGTAGGCAATTTTGTGCAAAAAGGTCGTGAGACTGGTATGTTAGTGGACAACACTCATGGTCCCCGTCGTCGTCGTACGGTGCGCACAGATGAATGTGGCTGATGTAGCCGAGAGCGTGAGACTCAATTCACGAACATCAACTCGTCATAAATCTCAACAGCTCAACACTTCACGAACTACTCGTAGACTGATGAGAATTCTGCTCCAAGATCTCGGATTATTCGCTTGCAAGGTCCAATTAAAGGCGCAAGGTCAGCCACTTGAACGATGTTTTGTTTCATATTTAATAGGAATATTTGCTCTTACTAATAAAGCCATAATACATTGACAAAATTTAATTTTCTACATTTTATTGCATTTTTAAAAAGAAACTTGTATTTGGTAGATATTCTTTTCTTATTAATTACTTGACAAATTGGATTGTCATCTTTAAGCTCTCTATTACCTCCGATCACCAGGCTAACAGAGAGATGCTGTGTATTTTGTACTTCCCAATTGAACCCATCATATTGTAATATTTTTGCTAGGTTCGTTAAATAAAACTTATTACTCTTTCTAATATATCTTCTTTATTTTTACTTTCCAAATCACAACAATAAATCTCAATTTATAATCGACTCAAATACTTTATTCAAATTAAAATCACACTTGTTTTACACAATCCAATAAGCAGAGTTTTGCACACTTCCGTAATCAAAAATCAACTGTGTCGTGCTCACCGCGAGCACTCCCTTATATACTCATGTTAGTTGTTCTCGAAAATTCGCGAAGCTTCTCGTCTTGGAATGTTCTAGATGATTGGAATAAGGGGAAATACATTTGACATTGGAAAAGAGCTTTTTGCTTCTTCCATAAATAAGATATGTAATTTTCCAACAGATGGCGCTGTAGTAGTTCACAACAATATTCTGGAATATGTATACGTGTGGAAGACTTTTGACTTCGTACTTCAAGCTCATAATTTCATCCTTGTCGCATTTTTTTGTTGTATATTTGTATAAACTCCTTCGTTTAATCTACGTGGGCCCATATCGCAAGGAAATTTGAATGAAGATAAAAAAGATACTCGGCCAGTTTGATATTGGAGCATATAAGTTATAGACTAAGAGCCCACAGCAATTTTTGGGTGTGATAGATAACAAAAAATAATTAGCATAATTAGATAGGCCTTTTATAGTTATTTACAAATGTGAAAGCCTTGCATACTCTAGTGGGCGCAATAGTGCATTATAGTGCATTAAGTATGCAGTTCTTTCCAAATCCAAATAATTGTGATAACAACTTTGCCAAAATGTAGAGTTAAGCCCCCTGATTGAAAATATCGAGGTCCAAGACGTTTTACAGACAGCCTTCTGCCTGCCAGACGCGATAAGAATAGGCAACTTCTTGCACTAAGAAGGCCACCTTCAAAACATCATGGACCTCGATATTTGCAATCAGGGCACTTAGCTGTTCATTTTGAAGTTATGCCAATTTTTTTTCCCAATTTTTTAGACTAAGGAAAGAACTGCATACTTGATGCACTATAATGCACTATTGCGCCCACTAGAGTATGCAAGACGTTCACATTTGTAAATAACTACTAAAGGCCTAACTAATTATGCTAATTATTTTTTGTTATCAATCACACCCAAAAATTGCTGTGGGCTCTCGGTCTATTAAATTAATTAAAATTGTGGAAGAAAAAAACTAACATTATCAATGATATTCAGATTACTTTCGTTCCTGATATACTTTTCTTCAAGCACTAAATTCTAGTTTAAGGTTAAAGTCAAATTGAGTTTAAACTTCTCGTGAAACTGGCTAAGTCAGTCGATTTTAATTGTGTTCTTTTCTTAGTTGGCTTATAATTGTAGCTTCGGTACTACTCGTATGTCTCATATAAAAAAAAATTCAATAAAATTATTTTCATGGCGTTTTATACAATATTTTAAATTCACAAATTCTAGACTCGTATTGAAGTTTTCTGTAAAATTGTTCGCAAGCTCCATAAGAACAATAAAATACAAAAGTCACAAAAGGCTTTTAGCAAAAACGCATGTAAAATATAAATGGAAAATATATCAAAGAAAACAATTGTAATGGTTATGCAGTTTTAATGGTTGTGCCAAAAAGGAAATGAGTTCCGCTTGTCTTCTTTGATAGCTGCAATTTTCTTTCTTTTAAGAACTCATGTCTTTATGTGTTCATGGAAGTTTAAGAATAAAACCTCCCACTCATATTTCATCTTTCACCGTCTAAGTAGTACAAATAACAGTATGATATCTAAGCATCAAGAGAATATATTTTAGTATTAATGAAAAATAACAATAAGAAAACCTCATACAATTACTGCAGTTTCCAGGAAAGGATTTAACCATATACCATGTCTACGTTTTGTTTACATCTGTATGTCATGTCGTGATTTTTTTATATATTTTAATAGAACTTTCACAAGCGTTTCAAACTTTGAAACATTTTTTGTGATCACCAGGTGATTACAGTAGTTGGTTTGTACCTAGTTTAAAACGTTTGAGCCATTTTGGAGAAAATTTAAGAAAATGTCTTAAAATGTGGTACCCGAAATTGAAGGGACCCAACTCAAAATCTTCGATCACGTGAAATATCTTGGCGTGGTTCTGGAGAGGAATTTGACTGGAGTCTCAAAGAAAGAACGAATAAATCCATGTTTGCCTTCTACTAGTGCAACAGAATATCTGGTAAAACCTGGGAGCAAAGCCAAAAATTAAGTGATTGTACACGACCATATGGTAACGTAGTCTGGTTGAATGGTTTGGACAAACTTACTAACCTTAAAATCATGACCAAGGTACAAATAATGGCATGTATTGGAATCATTGAGGAAGTGAGGTGCACCCCAACAGCGGGCATGGAAGCTATATTCAACTTTAAAACCCCTAGATCCTAGATCTGTTTTTGAAAAAATTGGCAGCGAATAGCGCACTTCGGCTTAGCCAAATTGGTAGCTGGAGGCACAGTGCCATAAATGACTAAATAACACCCCGTTTAGACTTTAACAAGCTGTTCGCGACCGCCTTTCATAACGGAGAGCACTGGCAAATCAATGGCCATCAACCTGCGAATCGATAAAAGCAATATACTATAACGCCGAACGGTTTAAAGATAGACTGACTGATGATGAACTCTGCCATTGAAATCAAATTGAAGCTTATCACTAGCTGCCGCGAATAGCTAAGCACAAGATCAAGCTCTGGGTAGGTTAAAGCGCTGACGAGTTGGCAAGAATAGGATCAACGCTTGATCTTAATCAGGCAGACATAAGAGTTTAGGTCTCACACAGTGATTTTAAGCAGGTATTCGAGGGAACTTAGTTACAAAAGACAGGAGATGGAGCTCGCTCGATAACTGTACTGTAACCATTAAATTATGACCTACTTTCAATAAACAAAAAACCGACATTATCATTCGGCTGAGTAAAAAGTCTATAAATATATGTATTACTAGTGAAAATCACCACCGGACACATAACTGGGTTACGCACAACAAAAAAAAATTAAAACTCAGTATGAACATGAAGACGGACGACTTATGCAGAGGATGCGGTGACTTCTCAATACCTGTCCTCAATACCCGTCTCACAGCTCAGCGCTATATCATATGCTCCTAGAAATACACTTCTTCAAGATTTCGAGGAACTCTCTGAATTTGCAAACAAAAACCTGTTGAAATTTATTAACGCTAACAAATGGCTTGAAAATTTATAAAATCTATTGAAAATCGCCTCTAACTACACAAAAAGGGTACAGGACGACAGTGATAGAAAGAACGGAAACTACTCAACGGCGCATAATATGTTTCTTGTAGCATCAGCTAACGGAGAATGGCCACCTCGTCTATACGCCATGGTGTATGGTGAACACCTCTCCGTAAGATTCTCAAAATCCTCTTGAGGAAAGGGACAACCCCTTCAGTAATCCTGAATAATTAAACGGGCACATACCTACACCAACCACTGACCTATCGAACTCATCTATCAGACGTTGCAAGGAGCCACATGCCCCTACGAGTTTGGTTAGGGATGATTTAAAGGAAAGGATCACGCCATTGCGCGTGTGATTTATAAAAAAAACCTTGGAATCGACATTAATCTAAATGTGACGGTAAAAAGATCAACTGTAGGCTCAATAACCTTACCTATATAAAATAAGACCTAAGTACTTTCCTTCGTCGTAGAATTTTATAAGTATACCTTTAATAGAAGGGGTCTTTGTAGGGAATTTTATGTTTACTAGAAAAGAGAATAGGATCTGTTTTGTGAGGCTTAACAACTTGTCTACACCAATCGGCCCAGTTTATTAGCTTGTTTGAAGCATATTGTGAAAGTAAGAGATATTTTAAGGTATTAGAATTCTTTCCTAATATGGCAACAGCAATATCATCCGAATATGCAATCACTTTGTAACTCCCCGCTTCCAAATAGTAAGTAAGTAAGTAAGTATTCATTTATTGTTATCTTAATACAACATTTACGAAGATTTATAATGAATTTAAAACCGTGGCTTTGCTGTCAGCTTGGTTGGCAAATTTAAAAAACAAATTAATATTTAGAAAAGTAAGA
The DNA here is from genome assembly GCA_963931855.1 of Philhelius festivus. Lineage (NCBI taxonomy): Eukaryota > Metazoa > Arthropoda > Insecta > Diptera > Syrphidae > Philhelius > Philhelius festivus. Next base: position 81,897,699 of record OZ007555.1, read on the forward strand.
GTAATAAAAAAAGATTATCTCTTCATATTCAGTTATAAGTAATATTCTGTATTTTAAAAATAATTTTCCAAACACAATAGTTTAACAATGTAATTGTTTCTTGTACCGTAAGCGTTTTCTTTGCAAAGTATGAAATTCGATGTTGTGCAAATATCGGACCATACACTGATGAGGTGGAAGCAGTCTTATTTAGCTTTCAGATTGCACAATGAACAAAACTGATGAAAGCTGTTATTATATGGTGTTCCATTAAGTCCAAAGACTTCACATCTTGTTTTGAAAAGCAGAGTGTACATCGTTAGAGTAACTGGCTTCCATTAAGTTCAGATTCAATTGAGAATAAAGGATTCTGCTTTGTGATTTCTGAGCTTCTTTGATGAATGTAATCCTTACAGCGTCTTCGTGTGATTGGATTATTTTGTAGAGGCGTTCTTTAAAGTTCATCAAATTACTGTGATCCAGTTCCAAAGTTTCTCCACAAGAATTTCCTAAGTCTTTCCACTTCGCCATCCACCAATCCGCGTTTCTCAGTTCGTACAATGCCATTTGTTTGGTCAAACTTGTCTTGATTAGCAAGCACCCTTAAATTGTAGTCAGCATGCAGCTTAAGAGCACATGTGTATAAATTTTAGTTAAACCCGTCTCGAGATGTAGGGCATTGGTTGGAGTTTTTTTTGGAAGATTAAACAGTTTCCATAAAAAGCACCTTTGAAATTTGTCTATTGCTTCGAACTCATTAGTTCCTCAAACTTGGGCAGCATAACATAGTGAAGACTGTACAACAGTATCAAATATCTTGTATTTTGCTGACAGTATGTACAATACGCTGATTCGAAAAAAATATCTTTCCATGACATGTTAAACAACATGTTAAACAGGCTTTGCGATAGTAGATCTCATTGTTACATGCTCATTATAGTCCATGGTTTTGTTGATATTAACTCTCAAGTACTTGTACTTGCTTACTATTTCCAAACATTTCCATTGAAAGTCCATATTATGTATGTATATGCACCACGATTTCGGGTAGATCTAGAGAGCACCATTATTTTGGACTTGTTAGTGTTATTTGTAAGTCCCCATTTAACGCAATAGTCATAGAGTCAATTTATCATCAATTGTAAATTCTCGGGGGTTTCAGAGAGAATAACCAAATCATCGGCATACATTAACATTAAAATTAATTAATACATGAACATTAATGGCAGACAAGTTTCAACATCATTGATGAAAAGTACGAAAAGAAGAGCACTCAGAAGGCACCCTTGTTTAACTCCGGTATCTGTTTTGAACCAGTTTAAGAGTGTTGACCAATTCCATACAGCTGCTTTTGATTGCGCGTACGTTTCTTTTATTACATGGATGAACTTCGTCGACATACCTAACTGGGAAAGCTTATAAAAAAGAGCGTTTCGGTTAACAAGATCAAAAGCAGATTTAAAGACCACAGAGAACGCATATGTCTTCTTGTCCCTGTCTTGTGACGCTTTAACTATAGACCTTAAGGTAAAGCAGTTGCCTACAGTTGAGAAGTTTTTTCTGAAACACGCTTGAAATTTTGAAATTATGTTATTAGCTTCAGTCCACTTTTCAATTTAGCAATAGCGTTCATAAACGAGATGCCTCGATAATTTTCAACATTACTCGTGTCACCTTTTTTATGGATCGGGAATATAACTGCCTTCTTGAAAGATGTTGGAATATCTTGTTTATGTAGAACGTCATTGAAGAGAGATTTGAATCGAAAAGTAAGTCCTTCTGTACCGTTCTTGTAAAATTCGTATGTGACGCCATCTTCTCCAGGGGTTTTTTCCTTTTTCGTTTTAAGAATAACAGTATATATTTCAGCAAAAGTGATTTTGGAATCGTGTATTACGTCAGATAGAAAAGGTCCAGCATCAGCATCCGAAAATTTGACATCTGATTCGCCACATAATATATTTTTGAAGTGCACTGAAAGATTCTCAGCAATTACTCCTAGACCTATTATAAAATTTGAACCGTTTATCTTTTTCGTGACTTTCCAAAACTTTTTTGCGTCCTTCGTTTGACAAAGTGAATAGGCTTGCTGGTTTTCATATTCCGTTTTCTTTTGAAGACATAAGTTCTTATATCGTGTATTTTCTTCGATGTAACATTTTTTAAAATTTTAAATAAAACAAAATAAATTTCGTGCTGCTACAGCTCGAAGTGAGCCAGGACCTAGTGACTTTAAAGGATTTTTCAATTCCTCGCAAGAGGCAGTACACCCCTGAAAAAACTTTCTTGCAGCGGTTGAGAATATAACTCGAGACCTGCCAGCCCAATGATAGCCCAACGCACTAGCCATTATGCCAAGGGGTAAATTTGGCAGTTGGAATTTCGGACTGCGTTGAAAAGAGAGAAGGACTTCTTTCGTGCTTTCATGCAATCGTTGTCTAACCATCCATGTTTATACTTCTTTTGCTCGCTCGAGATATGGCTGATTAGTGATTGTAGAGTTTGATAGTGATTTGGTTGAATCAAAAGTATCGTTAAGCAAAGAGAGTTTGTTTTCTAGTTTGCTTTGGTATAAGTTAAGCTCATGTTGTTTCCATTTAAGTCTGGGGATAAGTTGAAGGTTATTTTCAGTTCAACGACAACAGGCATGTGGTCTGAGTATTTTTTATCTTGCACTTCGAAATTTCCTATGAGTTTGTGCCAGTCATTATTGATTGCACAGTAGTCGATGACTGATTTTTCTTGTCCTCCTACAAAAGTATAATGACCTTCTACATCTCTACTAGTACAACCATTGAGAACTGTACAATAATACATCTGTAACATATCTAGGAGATTGATACCATTTTGATTGCAAATAGTGTCTTTTGAATTTCGGTTATTGAGGTTTATAGCACTGTTTATCGTTCTGTGAAGTGTAGTTACTTGTAAATTCCTAATTCTCGCATTAAGATCACCTATTAAATGCGCTTTTGTTTGCTAATGTTTGCAGCATAATTTTATGAAGGTTTTCAGAGTCTTCAGTCCACTTGTTAAAGTTTATGTAAGACGGTACAATGAACATATGCTTTTTTGTAGAAGTTTTATGACAGTTTCCATTTCTTCATGATTAAAAGTATTCAGTAGAGATGATTTTATCCCATACAAGATTCCACCGCTTGCTCGTCCTTTTGTGAATATTTTGACTGCTGAATTAGATGATCATTTATAACCTTTGAAATACTTTGTGAATTGACTCAGATTTTGAGATATAACATGTGTTTCATATAAAAAGAATATATAAAAGTCATTTATATACTCAAAAAAATCTACAAATATTATTATTAAGCCCTGAAACATTATAAGATCAATTTTAAAAGTACCTACTAATAGATATTGAGCTGACGGCATAACATTTTCAATTTTGTACAAAAGTACTGCCGCTTGGCAAATTTTGACGAAGTGGCATCACTGGTGTTGCAGCATCAACTGGATTAGACCATTCAAGATGACGTATATTTGACATCGTATTTGTTTTGACTTCGAAATTAAGTTGCCCAAACATGTTCAACAGGTGTTGGTCTCCATCATCATTTTATATTTAAATGTATTGTTTTCGTTTAAATAAAATGTTTTATCAGCAATTATGCTTGCTTTCTCGTTGGACCCAGCATTTATCTTAAATTTGATGGTATTTTCGTTTTCAATGAGCTTTGATTTTTCTGTCATCTGATGTGTTTCGCCGAGCAGAAGATTCGCGATTGAATCAATCTTAATTTTCGGATCAACTTTTTGATTTGGTAGCATGAGAATGATGTTTATTCCCTTTATTTCTCTAGATTGGCACTCCAATTCTTCCTCTAGAGCATAACACCTAGTCTCGGACTGCTGAACTTTGATAGATGGGTCTTCATTTTGTTTTCGCAGGATGTTTATCTCAGAATTCAGCTTAATTAAATCTTCTTTTGAAGCGAGTTGTGCTGTTGCAGTTCAGTTTTGAGCGATACATCTATGATATTGATCGAGTTTATCTCTTTAAGATCAGCATTGTGATCGATATTAAAGGCAATTAGTGGTCCTTTCAGATTTTGCATTTTCGGATGAGGGTTTTCTTCTGGTTTATTTTTCTTTTTTTCCCACTCATGTGATATAGCCGTCCCTTGAAAACTAGTTTTACGCTTAAATAACTAGGTTATATTTGCACTTTATCGTAACTCAGGAGTGATATAAAATTGAACCAACTACTTTCACAAAAGAGTTGCCAAACAATATATAGTATCGAAAGCTCATTCGCTGCCAAGTTCCAAAGAAGGGAAGATAGGACATAGACTTGCGGCATCACTTTACTGACAGATCTTCTTGCAAAAAACCCGCCCAGCTTTTAGTTAATAATCCTAAGTTTTAGCTATTGATTGATCAATTCTCAAAGCGAACTTTCTAGATTCAGCTGCAGATGTGTTGACACCGTTAAAAGCGCGCTGTATATCAAGGAATGCAACCATAGTATACTCTTTATGATGGAGGGAGTATTCGATAGTTCTTGCCATTGTATGAAGAGATGTTTCTACCGATTTCCCTTTACAGTATGAGTGCCGTAAATAGAAATCTAGTTTCAATGCTCGTTCTTAAATGGATATAAATCACTCGCTCAAAGTTTTGAGAAGGAATGAAGCTAGACTAGTAGGTCTGAGATATTTTACATAGGAACATTTTCTCGCTTTGGGTATAAATACAATTCTTACTTCTCTCCATAGCACAGGACTACTGACCGAATCCGAATTTAGGCAGCTTCTTAAGAGGTAGAACTGGCAGAATAGAATTATATCGCTAGTCTTTTGGAGCTCGGCTGGTGTTAGGCCTACTGGTCCTGTTGATTGATATGGTTTGAAGCAATTCTTCGCCCAGGGCAGTTTTTCCCGTATAATCAAACCTTGTGGGTAAGTTACAAAATTATTAGTTACACAATTGTTGTCATTTACAGTTTGAGAGCTTCCTGGGAGGCGGGTATCTAGGAGCAAGTTGAGCGATTCTTCGCAAGACTTGCTCTATGAGCCATCAGTATCTTTTTTCTTAATATATAGATGCTTCGGAGGTTTCTACTTTATTATCACAGAAAATTATCCAGTAGAGAATTTGGGATGTAATCAATTCTTTTTTTAATATATGTATATTTGTTTAATTTAATTTATCACGTAAATTATTTAATAAATGAAGAATTTTAATTCAGTATACATACATACATAAATAATTTAAAAATTAGCTAGTAAATAATAATTTTATAAAGACATCAGTGCAGCCATATAGTCTTTCGGAACAAGAGTATACTTAACTTAGCTACAGAAACAGTTATAAAATTACCTATTCACAAATGAATGAACAGATAAAAAAATATCAAAAAAAATCGTATCCTGTTTCTGCTTAAGAATTTCAATTTAAATATTATGAAATTAATTATGAAACTTGGAAACTCAATAGACTGGATTCTTCAGACAATCGGCAGTTGATCAATAAATATATGTAGGTAAGGTATGTGCCGAACACATTAAAATTCTCAAATACGACTCCAAAATAATCTTAGGCACTGCAAAAATTGGCTCTGCAAAATTGGGGGCAAAAACTCACGCTACGCTGCCGCTGTAAATATATGGTTTGTATCGAACAGACACATAGAAAAGAAAGTGTGAAACTCACGCAGCTGCGCACATCTATTTTCCCCCTGTTCATTTATAAACAAAGTGGGTTAATTAAAACCTTTTAAAAACTCGAAAAAATTATACTTTTATTTTCTAACAGAAAAAAATTTCCATAGTAACAGTATGCAAACATCAAAGTGACAAATTTCTTTAGTTTATTTGAATGAATGAATGTGTTTTCTTACAATTTTTGCACATCAATGTCCTATTTCGGTCTTATATAAAATTGTGGGCCGACTTAATGGAAAACCATCATCATTCATATTTTTCATCATTCATATCCCATATTTTTTTTTTACTTTTGAGCATTGAAAATTATTACGCATGAGTAATCTACGAATGGAACGAAACTTTTCACAGATGAGATGTTAAAAAGAATACCTAGAGCTTCGACAAATACCTACAGTAGGTACATGTTGAATGATGATACATTCGTATGTGTGAATGTTTATTATATGTGAATTTTTTAGAGCGCATAGAGGATTTTCTTTAGCTACATATTCACTGTTGTTTCTTGTTAGGGTAAAATTCATTTGACTACTGATTCCTGAGTTTTGACCTAACATGTATCTTTCGACTTATTTTTTGTATTTACTTTTGTTGTCCTAAGAAGTCAGTGGTGCCATTGACATTGGCGGGAATATAGTAGGTAATGTCAGGTGATATTGCATGAAAAAAGATTTTATGTTAATTAAAATGAACTAAAACAAAACATAGAAAGATTGAGAAAAACAAAATTTCTTGCAAAAAGTTAAGTGGAAAAATGAAGGCTAACTGAGCCGATACTGGCGAATTATATGGAACGGGTTCCTTGGTTTCTGGGCACAGTTCTTTCATGTATACCTATGTAAGGTTTGAGCATAAATAACTTGTTAATTGTACTTTATTATCGTTAAAAGAAAGGCCAACGGACAGCTTTAACCAAGTGAGTTATAGCTCTCAACCATTCCTGTGTTCTTGTTAGAGAGATTGGATAGGAACCTGGCGAATTTGTCACTACCTCGCAAGAGGCAGTACACACCTCAAAATCATTTTTTCAGCAGCTAGACCTAATAATTTTCGTTAGACTTCTTCATAGTTCGACTTTACCCCATACCAAATTTTATTCATCGTGTTTTAATATATTGTTTTATTTAACCACTTTGTATATGAACTGTTAAGTTAATTTTTAAGTTCTTAAAGTTCTTTACAAAGTGCTTTTAACGTTGGATGATACAAAATTTTTAAACGGTACACTTTCTTTTCAGTTTTTTAAATTTATATAAATGTGTGAATTTTATATAAATGTGCATAGATATTGAAATCCGAAATTGTGTTGTCTGAAATCTTAAATTTAATAAAAAAAGAGCTCCTGCTTAAATATTGCAAGTGTGGAGGTGAATGCAAGATAAACTTTGTTATTGCGGCTGTTGCCAATTCTCATGTTTGGTTTGGTTAGAAAATGCAGTTTTCAGGTTAGTATACATTTAACATTAAAGTATCGGATGAAAGATCACCAGTAGGATAGTTTCTGACCACTTTTATGATTTTTTTAATAATTGTTATGTTCATATTAAATACACATTTTTGGGTCGGAAGTATTCGCAATTGCATTGTTCAGATTTTCTAGAACTAGGCTTAACAAGATTGAATGGATTTCCTACTTTAAGGCCATTATTTCTTTTGCAGGTAAAACAATCATTAAAAAAACTGTTATTTTAATCCATAATAATGAAATACGAAATTGGCTAAGGTGTAATAATAATACATTAGAAATGTAAGTAGTTCCTGTCTTGATTTTTCAAAATAAAGTTGCTTGTAATTATCCCTTAATTTTTGAATTACCAAGTTTCTATCAGCTGACTTAGAATATTCTTCAACAAGCAGAAACAGAAACCCGTATAGATATTTGGAATAATTGTCCAACAATAAATTAAAAATTTGGTGGTGCAACAGCTCGAAGTAAACCAGGACCTAGTGACTTACAACTCTCAACCATTCCTGTGTGCGCGTTACCAGGAACGGAGGGGACCTACAATTTTCTGCCGATTCCGAACGGCTAATGAGCAGCACTTTCCATGACAAGAGATACTCTTGGAGAATTTGTCAATTCCTCGCAAGAAGCAGTACACCCCTGAGAAAAACTTTCTTGCAGCGGCTGAGAATTGAACTCGAGACCTTCCGCATGACAGTCCAATGCACTAACCATTATGCCAAGGGGTACTACATTCCTGAACAATATTATTGAGCTCATTAATTTAAAATGTTTTCTTTCTTTTTTTTTTAATTATACCTGTTGACGCCGTAATAGAAGCTTCGGATCATCAAGAGGTAAATCCTACAATTAAATTGCCTACTTTTAGGCACATGACAGAATTAGAAATGATTGAACTTAGTTATTAAGTTTAATGTTAGCTACTCAATCATTAAGTAACTTAATCTCAATATATTTTTAAGCTGAGCTTTCACCACCGAGCTAGTGGGTCGGTGTAATTGACTATTTTTTAGACTTTATAAGTTAGTTTACGAATACTGTTTAAGGAGAAAAGATCTACAAAAATAAAAAAAAAGTGTAAAAATAAAACTTTTTTTTTCTTGATATTTGGTACTGCAAGCAAACCTTTTTTCACAGCATATCATTTGGATTTTTGTGATTTATGTTTGTGCCTACCCATAGCACTTTTCCATTAACTGTAACTGGGATTCAATCGAGGAATCCGCCCAACAATACCTTATTGTTATTTGATTCGTTGCCGTTACAATGTGATTTTGGTCTAATAGATACGTAGTTTTTCCAAGTTTCCTAGAAACCAACTCCAACAATTTTGATTAAATCTTGTACGCGTAAAATGCCGAGTAATTTTAATAACAGGGAATTTCAGGTTCTTGGTGAAAAATTCACATTCACATAACGGAAAAAGGTTTTAAATATTTGTGACGAAATAGTCTCACTTTTACTAATTACAAATAATATTTCAAAATTTCAAAAAGTTGTTTTTATAAATACAAAAGTGAATTCTGTCACAAGTGGATACCGACGATATCAAGAAATTTGTCCGCTTGTGAGAGGTGTCACATAATAATTTGTCACTACCATACGAAGACTGATTTTTATTTTGTTATTTTATTGGATAAGTTCAACTTCTTCAACATATGCTTAGCTTTTCCTATTATTGCAGAGTCAAATAATACAATTATTTTTTTTTTTCATTTTTTAATTAAAATGAACACTTTTATGACTCCGAATAATCGATCTGAATTTATTTATGTACATTTTTTACTACCCTGAAGCGACAAGATTTGCAAAATAAAACATGTATGCAAAGCAGATACATAGGTATAACAACACATAATACGCAAATGCAAGTTGCGCTACACATTTTTAACATTTGCAGGATATGCCTTGATTTGTCCTTTGGTTATTCGAAATCTGTTAGCATATATGTATGTACATATGTATGTACATTAGGGTGGAGTGAAATTGTTTTTTTCATATTCGTTTCGGAATACCTGTAAAAATACAAAAACATACAAAATTTTATTCGGCTCATGATAAATTTAGAGGTGCCCCCAACATGAACTTTAGAAAAATTCGCAAAATTTTGTCAAAAAACACCAATGTCTAATATTGTCAAATTTACGCTAGATCATATTCTGTGTGTTCCGTTTCGTTGGCAACTGTTTAACCTTGAATAGGGCGTGGATAAGTGGGGGGGATGCGGGGTTGAGGCGGGAGAGGTGATTTCACTGCACTTTCATTTCAATTCAATCGCTGTCAAACGTTGTTCGAACGCCATTAAGTGCGCGTGTGTTATTGTTATTCTACTTGTGAGAAACATTGATTTTAACCACTGCCGTCAAGAAAATAAGACTCATGTCACAGATTGATTTGAATGCGCCTTTGAAGAAAATCAAAACTAGATCAATGTTTTAAAAATTTAGTATTTTTCTAATTTTCAATTGGGTTGGGTTGGGGCACCTCATAACATCAAGACAAGTAAACAGTCTTTTGTATGCTGAATTTACTCATTAAAAGGCAACTTTGTATTGCTATTCCATTAAAAAAAATTAAAAAAAATTTTTTTTCATACATTATTACTCCACCCTAATGTACATACTATATGTATATAAAATGTCAAAATTTAAAAATTTTCAAGCAGCTTGCTGTTATTGTCGCCGCGTATTTCGCAGCCAAAACTCAAATAGGAGTTTGACATACAGTGTATGTACCCACCTTGTTTGCTACTCTTCCCAGTATCAGTACTTAACTTTGTGGCCTTGCCGTTGCGCTATTCTAATATGTTTTGAGTCCTATCATAATTGAATTACAATACCGACCACGGTATATATGAAGTATATGTTATTTATTTATATCATATCGTAAGTAAATCTATGAACAACTATAAGCTGTGGGGAAAAGTTTTTGGAAAGTGTTTTATAAGGAAATTATTCATGCATATGTTGACCCCTTAAAAATTAATTAAACACCCACCAAATACAGAATGAGTTCAAATTTCAACCATGACTTCATCTGAAACCAAACGAATACAGGATAGTGTATTTGCGCCCGCTAACCATTCAAATTTGTGCCAATAAAAAAATTGAATAACACTCATTTATGGAAAAGGATGCTTCTCCCACACGATTTTAATTTTGAATACGCACTTTAATTTCGAAAGGTCTTTTCGGCCCGACACAAGTCGTCTTTCTCTGAACTATTCGCCCTGAAAATGAGCTTGACAGTGTCCCGGCATGACCATTGTTTTGGTTGCTGAATCATAATTTCATGGGTCCTGCCAATGCATGTGGAATGCTTCATCGGCATTTATTTTGAAACCCGAATCGAATGCACAATCTTTCTTTCATGGTATAATCCCAGAGCTTTTTTATTGTGCTCCCTTATCCTTTTTGCATGACGCTGATGGGTCCAGCTAGGGACAAAACAGTTTGGTACACCATGAAATACAATGAGTTATTTTCGCTGTAACTTTATTTCAGAGAAAATAGGTGGAACCCACCTCAATGAAACCTTGGTGTTTGTTGTTCTTTCGCGTGAAATATTCTTTTGTAGTCGTATTACCAAATGTTACTCCGGTCACATGAACTTTTGAAAGGCTATTGCTTAATATGAATTTATTTTAAAATGTCTGCATGCCAGAAATAATATAAGACCTGAATTGTAGAAAAAAATTTAAAAAGTATTGGGCCTTTGGTCAACATACATTTGCATCTACAGATATTCATAAATATTTTACACAAGGAAAACAACTGTGTTGCAAACTTGAACATAGTCCCAAAATAATCCTAATCAGTATAAATAACATAGATATTTATTGTAGGTACATCCTAACACATATGTCCAAAATATCTTATCACATAAGATCCATCTTCTTAAATATTTTTTTATGTCGGTGGAAATCTTCAAAAGACACTTGGTAATATTCGGTACCAAGTAGTGTAGGGATTCTTGCCGCACAAAAACACCGGGATCAAAACCAATCTATAAAAGATCGACAGATGATTTTCCTTTCATAATTGAAAATCACATTGGAGGAAGTTCAAACTATTTATACTTTCCCATAGCTTTTAGTCCATAAGCTCATGCCTCATGAGGCTTGGTTCTTCTCAGTCTCCAAACACTGTCTCTTATAGTATTTAAGACAGTTTCCATCTAGGAGTTGGTATGATTTCGCAGTCGCTGATTGTGTAATACAGCGAATTTTTTAACCACTTCTGTGACTATTTGTTTGTGAAGGTCACGATGTAGATCATTTATTATACCACGAAAGACTTTGTTTTGGAATTTCTGGATGGGGTCAGCACTAGTTTTCTTTGTACAACCCGAGTTCTGTTATACGTAGTAACCAAAATATTTTTCTGTACTTAAAGTTCAGTTCTTCTCTTTTCTTTTTGATGTGTTCTTTCAATTTTAGCTTTGCATCCAAAGTCATTCAAAGGTATTTGGCAGTATTGGCGTGAGGTACAGCTTTGATACAAATGGGGACATTATTTAGTTTTTTTGTTTGAAAAGTTTATGTGCGTTTATTTTGCCATCGTTGCATTCAATATCTAACTTTATCGACGACATTTTGCAACTTTTCTGTAGCCTTTGTAACGGATTTATCAGGCACCAATATCGCAGTATCATCAGAAAAGGTGGCCATGATAGCGTGTCTACTGGAATATTTCTAGTGTATATAACAAATACAGGGTTGGTCCTAGGGCACTTCCTTGGGGTACACCGGCTCCAATTTTCTTTAGTTCCGGGTAATTTTTTTTAGTACCGTACTCCAAAAAGCCAGTTTGTAACGTAAAATTTCAGTATTTTGTATAGTACTCCCTGTTAAGGTCCCTATGCAGTTTGTATTCAAATTCCAAATGCGAAACCTTACCAAAGACTTGAGAGCAACATATATCAGAGCTCGCTTGGTTCAGAGGATGTTCAGAACATGCTTGACATGCTCGGACTGTGTTCAGAGATATTTTGAACTAAAAAAGAAAAACGCCGCTAAGCAATTATTTATGAGAAACATTGTCCAAGGTTCAGCTAGGCCAAAAAATGTCGATGTGTGAACATAGCTACACTTTGGGTCAATTATCATAAGTGCTTAAATATTTTTGAAAGTGAAATTGATTTAATCAATAATAGTCTTATTCTTAACAAATAAATTAAAATTAAATGTAACGTTAATTTGAACTATAATTCTATGTTAAAAAAAATGGCGCAAAATTTTAAACAGCCTGTTATTAAGGTATTAGTATGATACTACTTAACAATTTGCTAACTTTGTAGTAGTTTATTAACTCATTCTTAATTTTAAACATTTTCTAACTAGTATCGTACTAAAAGAATTTTCTTTATAAATTGCTTCTGAACACACCTAAATCAATGACATTATGTGTAAAAAAGTAAGTACACGAACCTTTTTTGATGTTTGCAAATGTCAAAGAGAAATATGAAGCTAGCACGATACTAAAAAAATAAAGTAGGTATTCGATGATTTTAACTTTAATAAAAGGGTAGAGAAAGTATGATGCTATATTCGATTAAAATTTGCATATTCGTTGTTTTAACCTAGTATCATATTAAAACAGCTTTAGCATCATACTAATTCAATTCAAATTTTGCGCCAATGACGCGAAATTTTAAGCAGCATGATACAACTAAAAAATTTGATTATTTTAATAGCGGTGACTTACTTTTTCTTTATGTTAAAAACTTTTGAGCAATTACCTATCGTAAGGATTTTTTTAAGGAAACAGTTTATGCAGAAAATCACTAATCTAACACACTTTTTACATATTTATTTATTTATTTATTTACCATCTTTCAAGTTAACAAAACTTTATAAAGATTACAAAAGAGCTTAAATTAAGTATTGACAATCTTACACATTTAATAAATATGTAAGTAATATAGTAACAATTACAAAAAATTTAAAATATTTGTCTTTATGTCATTTCTATTAACATTAAAATCAATGGCAAAATCAACTTCATTAAAATTTAAACAGGCATTGGTAATTGGATTGTACTTAGCGTAACTTGTACTATGGAATAGAACATGAAAAAAATCACCATTTCTTGGTTGTAAACAGCGGGTAGGAACGTATATACTAAACATAGATAACAAAACCGGGCAATTTATGTTAGAATTACATAATTACATCGTAAGCAAAAAGAATTGAATTTAACTTTCTTCTTGACACGAGAGGTTTAAGGTCAATAAGAATGCTTCTGCTTTCATAACATGGAACGTTTAAATTTACATAAATCTTTCGCAACGCAAACGTAGTGATTTTTTTTTTAACTTTTTCAATCCGTCCTATATTTGACTGTGTGTAAGGATTCCATATAACGCTGCAGTATTCCAACAACGGTCTAACAATACTGATGTAAAGGGTTTTAAGTGTATACGGATCTTCAAAACCTTTAGAGTTTCGAATAACAAATCCTAACATAGCATTGGCTCTTGAAATTATATGGTTTATATGGAGAGAAAATTTAATTTTAGAGTCAAATACCAATCCAAGATCTTTCTGATTTTCACATCTCTGTAGAGAATCATTACCAAGCTTGTATTCGAAATGCAAGGGATTTCGAATTTTTGTAAATGTTACAACACTACATTTGTTAACATTGAAATTAAGTCCGTTTAAATTGCTCCATTGATGAATTTGATCTAAATCCGCCTGAACTTTACCTGCATCAGATAAAGATTCGATGCAGCTAAAAATTTTAAAATCATCAGCATACAAAAGACATTTTGAAAATGAAAGTAGATTTGGCAAACCATTTATAAAAATAATGAATAGTAATGGGCCAAGATGGCTGCCTTGAGGAACACCTCAATGATTTAATATTTCATTTGACAAAACGTTTCCAATTTTGACAATTTGTTTTCTACCAACTAAGTAACTCCTTATCCAACTCAGAAGAGAGGAGTGAAAACCAAACCTTTCAAGTTTTCTTATTAAAACATTATGTTGAACACGATCAAAAGCTTTGGATAAATCAGTATAGATAGTGTCAATTTGTAGGTGCTTTTCCATGTTATTTAGACAATAGTTAGTAAAAATACTCAAATTCGTCGCTGTCAACTTACCACTCATAAATCCATGTTGAAAATCTGATATATGGTTTTGAACTAAATTATACAATTTATTTTTAACTATTGCTTCAAAGACTTTAGGGATCAGCTGAAGCTTAGCAATGGGTCTATAGTTTTCTACTAAGCCCTTTGATCCAGATTTACGAGTATGTAATGGAGTGATGAACGAATATTTCCACTCATCTAAAAATACACCTTGGTCTAAGGACATGTTAAAGATAAAGCAGAGCGGCGCTACGAGGTTGAATCTGCAATTTTTTTAAAAGTGCTGATGGTATATTGTCCGGCGCAACCGAAACATTATTTTCAAGAGAGGAAAAATAAGTTAGTAAGTCACAATCTGATAAATATAAATTACCAACATCGATGGAAGATTTATAGTCAACGAAATTATCACACTTTAAATTGAAATCGATAAAATTGGATTGGAAAAAAGATGCAAAACTATTGCAGATAACATTAATGTTATCGGAGGAGATGTCATTGTTAGCGATGCTGGATGGAATCCCAAGCGATTTTCTTTTCGCATTCAAAAAAGACCAAAAACATTTTGGATTTGCTTTAATATTAGATTCTAGAGAACACATGTATTGCTTATAAGTAAATTTCCTCAGAAGTTCATATTCTTTTCTTATTTGCTTAAAATGATTATGAAAAGAGACACAAACCTTGCTCTTTTTTTGGAATTTAATTACATTTCTTAGCCTAGAAAGGCTCTTATTGAACCAAGGAGGCTTTTTTGAATTTTTAAATAGTTTCTTAGGTACGCAATCCGAAATCATAGATTCCAAGATGTTCTGTAACATAGTAAAAGCTATCTGCACTTTTGAACAATTAAAGTTAGGTTGCCAATCAATACATTCTAAATAACTATATTCATTGCACTATAATCAGCATTTTTGAAATCATATTTTGGTACATTATTACAAAGCGACTTAAATTCATTTAAAACAGATAAGTTAAATTTAATTTCAAGCGATTTGTGATGTATGCTATTTTCTAGTAGTTTAAAACTTGCTTCATTTAAATAAGCTTCTAGACCACTATCGACAAAAACCAAATCCAAAATACGATCAATAGAATTCAAAATATCATTAATTTGATACATATTCAAAGATGTAATGCTATCAATTAAACTTTGTTCAAAATCTTTGGTAATATTACATGGAAACATTTTTTTTTCTTCATTTGAAAACAACCATTTAACATTTGGCAGATTAAAATCTCCAACAACAACAAAATAACAATTTTCATCGATAGTATCGAAAATATTGGTTATATTTTTAATATGAGCTTCATAAATTTCAAACTTTGATAAAGGTGGTATGTAAGAAACAAAAAAGCAAACATGGATTGTATTAAAAGATGGTCGAATAGGTATATACCTACACATACACAAATTTGTTCAATATTTCCCGAAACATTAGATAAAATAATTTCCTTACTTGTATATGTATTCAGATTTTATAGCAAATAAAACACCACCACCTCTTACTAGCCTAGATTGTTCACAAGATGTAAACGTCATGCTTAAGAGACAAAATATGTGCTCGATGGCCTTAACTTTTATAGAATAGCCAGAAAAAGTATTACTCAATTTTCACGAAAAGATATTCCGGAATTTAAGGCAAGATATTTCGAATTAATCATGACATGTTTCTGCTTAGGAAAAGGAGATTTATTTAACGTTTCTATTGAAATTTGACTAGAACCAATTAGTTAGTTTTATTATTAGTCTTGTAACGAAAGAGGAAGAGTAGATTTTGAGAAAGTAATTTAAATATCTCATTATAAAGTTATTAAAAGATGAGTGTTAGTTTGATAACTTAAAACTATTAGTATCGTATCATTAGATTCTGCACAATCATTTGAAAGTGGTTATGGCTGTAGAATATACTTTTCCAAAAAAATATATATACAAGTTATTAATATAAAGAGCAAACTCTAAGGTTTTCAGTAGTATATATTAAATTTCTTAAATCGCAACTACACTTATTTAGTCGATTTATAAATACAGTTTTTTTTTTTCTCATCAATTTCTTCTTACTACAACTTTTATAGACTACCGAAAAGCATTTATTGTCATTAAACAAACTTAACCACTATAATCCCGTTATCCTGTGTATTTTTGTTTTTAACCACTTTCCGGAATGACATTCAAACTGACAACCAAATGCTGTTTCGTATTGAACATTCCAGATGCAGCTGTTCAATGGAGCAAACAAAGCTAAAGTTCTTGAAAAAAACCTCATTGTGCTCATCCTTTGCATAGATCTCCAAAATCGATTCAAACGATAAGTGTCGATACTCTGCAGATGAAGATAAAAACCATCCGTTTGCTTAGAAAATGCAATGAATACGAATACAAATCCAAACTAAATCATCGTGATGGGCTGTGTACAGGGCCAGATTTAATGAAAACTTCTTTAGATCCAATTGCGAGTGCCAACTTATTTTGGATGATTTCATAAATGAATAAATTAATGCTTTTCAAGCACTTCAGGGACTTGTGATCATTTTTGTTCTAAATAGAAATTACACAAGTCTGCAAAAAAAAAAAAAAAATGAGAGCTGTTTTGGTTTTTTTGCGTGATTCTTATGATTTTGGGTGTGCTGAATCCGAAAATGACTTTCATTTTGTCATAGAACGTCACGTTTTCTGAAAATGTGGGTATCTATGTTAAACAATTTATCATCTTAAAATAAAAGATAAAAGACTAAAAATATTTTTTTAAATTTATAATTGCGTAACAAAACTTATTTTTATATCTAAAATACATTTATTAGTAAGCACTAAACACATATCTTTTTCCCAGTGAGACTCCTTTTGGTACATTTTCGCTTGTGGGAAGCATCTGGAATGTCTCTCTGAAGCGTCCAACAGTAGTCTGCCATCATTGAGCCGCTCCATCTTCCCTGGTATCTTTTTTCCATCTCCTTAATATCTTGGTGAAATCGTTCACCTTGCTCTTCACTCACATCTCCTAAGTTATCTGGAAAGTAGTCGAGGTGGGAATTTAGAAAATGTACTTTTAAACTCATAAGGCAACCTAAAGCTTGAAATGCTTTTAACATTTTTTCAACGATTTGTTTGTTGTTTGTTCCGCACAGACGACATTGCACTATATTCAACCAAGATCTATAAAACAATGACGAGTTAATACCTAATTGTACTGCGCCATACGGATGGCGGTTTTTCCCAATTCACTAGTTTTCGGTTTTTCCGGCTATTTTCCAAACCGATTTAATCTGTTTTTAATCGGACCGAAAACCGTTTTTTTTTTTCAATAACAGGTTTTCGGTTTTTTAAATAAAAAAATTTTGAAGTCTTAAAATATGTATGTTCATATCAAATAAACTATACAAACATGTGCATGTATATAAGCTTTTTCCAGAAAAAAAAAATCATCTAGTGAAAGTGTTGTGTTACTTACATACTATTGTTTTAATTGAAATGAAATAAAATGATTTTCGAAAAAAAAAACAGACATATACATATCTAGTTAACACAAAATCTCAATTTTTAAAACGATTTAAGCTTCCTACCACTATACTAAATTACTTATAAGAGAAAAGGTGGAAGTGGTGAATAATGTCGCAGGTTGCACACAACGGCCGGTTTTTCCCATCTACGCCACTTTCTACACTAGCAGAGCGCGCACGTTCAGGTTACAACATTTTTATGTTTGTTAATTTAGCTCACACAGGGCGTTCTTTAATTAGAAAGAAATGATAGTTATGGCCTATATATACAATTAAAAACAGCAGTCAAAACAAAATTGTACCTATTATTTATGACTAAGTAAGCCCAAAAAACACCTTTTTATAATAAAATTTTGCGTTTTGTAAAATAACCTGACGTTCTAGAATTTTTTTTTAGTATTTTTTTAGTTTTCAGAACACCTAAATACATAGAAATTAGTTGAAAAAATCCAGACAGCTTTTTTGATGCAGACTTGTGTTATTATTTGACAGCTATATACAAAATGCAGATTGTATTTTGCAAGTGCATTTCTTCATATAATGGCAAATGTATAATTCCTGCATATAGGCCTTACATCAAACTCATATTTGAACACTAAGGCTCAGTGTGACATTGCGATTTTTGGTGTTTAACTTGAGTCTGAGATTGATTTTTTGACCTAACTATATCCGTTTTTTACTGTTTTTATTAAGTTAAAGAGCAGTTTGTCAGTAGTTTTTCTTGTTAACTAAACTAGTTGCAATTAAATTTTTTATTTGGGAGCTGAATTTTTACAAAAAAAGTTAATTTTGTTACTCTTTAAAAATTAATTTCTTGTAACAAAGTTATAAAGTCTTAACTTAGTAAACACTTTAAATTGTAATACCACATTAAAAAAATGTAAATGGAATTCTATGTAATTACACAAAATTAATTTGCTTGAAGACTTTAAAATTCCAAGCACTTGAACTGTATGTGCAAGTTCATACTACCCTGTCGTACATTTCATATTTTATTACAAGTGTCTTTTCTTTTAAGTTGTATAATGTTGATAGCATCACGAATAAACAGATTAACTGAATATCTGCATTCTTCCTTTTACTTGAGGCCCTTCAAAGATCTATCAAAACCGACCCTGGTTAAGTGTAAATGCGAATGTACGTGCATATATAGATATCTCTTTAGGTTTCCCGCACATTGTGAATGCTGCCTGATCCTTCAAATATGTAAAAACCTAGAATGAAAAAGGATAAAAATCGTTGTAAATTTTATGACGACTACAACGATTTTGTATAGTGAAAGCAAGCGGGCGGCTGTTTAATATTTACGATTCTCAATGTCTCCATCAATCAGCACGGAAAAAAGTGGAATCCTACTTCTCCTAGATCCCTCTGTGAACTCTGAATGAGGATATACACAACATCATTCAAACTGCTGATGCCACTGATGTTGTTGGGGGCTCTGTTGCTGCCTCTGATGTAGCGACAAATATATGCATGGAGGCATATCCTGTATGTCCCTTTGTATAAGTAATCGCTCCTTGCAATGGGTTTGAATTATATTACGATTGTGTGCAGAGTACTTCGGTGTGTTTATACTCGAACTAACAATGTTGTGGCTCTCACAACATTCATACTCATGTGTGCTGCACTCGACCTTAATTCTTGTGCATCATCATCGTGCAACAAAACAAACAGAACTACAAATAATAATAAAAAAATCAGAAAAATATAAAATTATATTAAATATATGATACTTGGGGATTCTATTCCCACAATAGCTTCATAGTGGGGATTGTGTATAGATTTTTCGAAAAATGAGCAATTAAGAACAGAGAGTAGTTGTTCATTTGTTATTAAATCAATGAAGTTTCTAGAAATGTTATTTGATTGTACTGGATTTATTATTATTTTACAGCCAAATGATTGAGTTCTTACCATTTGTGTACGTTTACTATTATCCGAGCAAAAACAATATGCCAATTGAAACGCATTAAACTATAATAGCTGGTTGTTCAAACTTAGGAATATAAAATGTAAATTAAATTAAAATTCTATAAGTACCTATGCACTTATCTTTTGGAAGGTAAAAGGCAAATGTTTCTGTTATACTTCTATCACCTATCATTTTTAAAGCTCTTTGTTTTGGATTATATTTAAGAGACTCAAGTGCGTTATTGGAGCACCTACCCAAATATGGGAATCGTACTGGAGCTTTGGATGAATATAAGCCTGATTAGAAGAGTTAAAAACGTCGAAGTAAACCCAAACATTTTGCAGCGTTTTTGGCGACGTCGAATATGTGGTCATACTGTCGGTTATTAAGAAGCTTTCGTTCTTCAAGATATTTCTTGAGCTGATAGTTTATCAGCGTTTCCATGACCTTAGAAAGAAGGGATATAAGTGCAATTGGATGATAGTTAGAGGGGGAAGGAGATTCGCCTTTTTCAGGGACAGGCTGGACAAATGCTGTTTTCCATCCATTCGGAAAAAGACCAATAGGGTAGGACAGATGGAAAAGCTTACGCAATGGTTTTGCCAGCGTTGAAGAACACATCCGGGCCAGCGGATTTGTTTATATCGAGATCTTTCAGTACTCTTGCAACTGAACGAGTGCGAAAGAAGCAGCTCGGCCGATTTTCTTCAAACTTGGTAGATATGGTTAAAGACCAAAAATAACGGTACTTGCCATACGATTTTTTTTTTCTAAATTTTATAAATATTTTTTTTCTCAAAAGCTTTCACACAGATTTAAAAAAAAATTTCATTTAGTTAAAGCTACTCGTAGATGATGGTTGAATTTTTTTAGGTTGTTTTTGATACCTCTCCTGGAACCTTTTTTTTGTTTGTGATTTTGTCAAAATCAGTATAACCGATTTTGACCATTTTTTTAATGGTAAAGCTCCCCAAGAGTTTGAATATTATTGTGCATTAAAATAAATTTTTTTTTTTTTCAAAACTCAATACATATTTCGAAAAGCCCATGCTAGGTTTTTTTTTAAATTAATTAATATTTTTAATATAGTCTACAAGATGTGAGAGAAAAAAATTATTTTACCTAAAAATAACGGTACCCACCATATAAATGTTAAAAAATTCCGAAAATCGTATTTTTCTCGAAAACAGTTCCAAGAATTTTGATAAAATTTCTTCTTTCGTTTAAATTTTACTAACTTTAATTTAATAAGAAAAAAAATTTAAATTAATATTACTGACTGTACCTACCATAGAACCATTTTTTCGAATTTTGAATTTCTCATTATGGGTATAACGGATTTTAATAAAATTCTAAAATTTTTGAAAAACATTGCATTTCAAAACTTAAAAAAATGTTTATCGAATTTTGGAAAAAAAAAATCTGTTTTCTTTTTTGAAAATTCGATATCTTAAAAACGGGTCAATAGTTTTTTTGGAAACTTAATTTTTATTAGTACAATAATAAAAATTTAAAGTTGGTGTACCAACATTTTTTCCATAAAATGTTTTTTAAATTTTTATATAAAAGCTTAATTTTTTAAGAAACCACTACTTATAACTTTGTTCTTGCATAAACCAATATTTGCTTGAATCACATGGCATCCTGTTTTTAGCGCCAACTATTAAAGGAGTTGCTTTAGTCAATTAAAAAATGAATTTTATGCTTATGAACAGCTTTTCTCTTATAACATTCATTATTCATTTCTAGTCTTTTACATAAGAGCAAGTTCGTGCGATCCCAGTCGTGCATTTTATTTTGTTTAACTAGCCCGAAGTGCTTTTAACAATTTATTTGGATATAAACTATTGTAAATCGGTATGACTCTTATGTCATTTAATTTTAAAGCAATAAAAAAATAAAAAAAAAAGATAATTCTGTACATATATTATGTATGTACATATGTACTAGGGTTTCAAAGCTTATGTAATAATTAAATATAATTTTGAACATTTGAAAATTATCTGAATGTACAGTTGTTCTCTTAACTTCCTTACATTATACGAGTATGTATGCACATAAAAATTAAAGCCTTGGCCTAGCCGTCAGTTCATACTCACATCAATTTGGTGATTTAATTCAACTGTGCATAATACTCGTATGTTTGTAACATTTTTTCACAATTACTTTAACCATTCCTAAATCTCTTATAAAAAATATAATGCAGAACTTTTTTAATCAATAAATAACTTTTTTATTTCACTATAAAACTTTATTTAAATTTTATAACAAAATTTCAACAAGAGCTTAATGAACTTCTAGTTTTCCATTCATTATGCCTTACAAGCTGTTCCATAAAATGGTATTCTTTAATGAACTTAAGATGAATTGCACTCTACATGCATGTCATTGCACTTGGAAAATGTGCAACGTTGTAAACATCTATGAGATACATACATACTCTCCTTCGAGATGCCAATAATAACTATTGTTTTAAAACATACACACTTTCGAAGATTTTTGTTACAATATGTAAAAAGCAAGAGTGAGTGAAGTCCGGCAGATGTCTCGTCTAAGCTTATCTTCTATGTGTCAGCAGGCGTCTGCCGAACCGATTGTATCCTATTTAATGGACTAAGGGCTGTCGTAGGAATAAGTACTCGTACTACCATGAGTTCATCCCCTCCCACTTTTGGTCAGATAGTATAGAATAAATTCAAGTGAATCCGTCGCTTGTTGCAGACACGCAACACAGGGACTAGAACTCTGGGAGTGTCAGCACACGATGTCTCACAAGAGAAACGGTGTTCTTCTTGAGGTACACAACACAACTGGTATCGAGTTTATTTGTTTTTCAAAGATCGAAGTGGAATATATTTCCACAAGGACTTCTTATGCTCCCACTTGGGAGGCAGCACAAGAACAGAGTGTCGAAAGCACGTGTGCCATCTGATTTCATTTCATGTTGTGTCCTCCCAAAGGATGAGACGTCGACGTTCGACGACAAGGGCGATGAACACAGTGAACAGAACGTGCAAAAGATTGATAGCCTTACACATACCGATATCGAAAACCGAGTATCCATATAACATTATATTGTCTTTTCCTATTATGTGTCCTTTTACCATCTCCAGCTTCAAACAGTCCCATTTCCCTAAGAGCCCAAAATCCCAAGACCGAGAAAGGGTTAGCCTATCAAGAAGATGAGAATATGTTTGTGTTCTTTGATGTAAATGCAAATGAAAAGGAATTGGATAAGATGTTCTCTGTGTTTCAGGATATTGATACTGAAGATTGAAAATGGCTATTTTAAGGAATTCATTTTTGTGAACACCCTTCGTTCGAATCGTTTATCGGTTGTAAATCGAACTTTCATTAAGAACTTTACAACAATTTAAATATATGTATATTCTCTGTAAATAAGCTTAAATGTTTAATCTCCACTCATTTTATTTTTTAACTTTTGGTCCAAGAATTTAAAGTATTGCATAATAATGTGTTCCAGAGAATTAAAGATACAAAAGTTTTGAAAGGTATTATTTTGGCATTGTAGATGTACCACACAGAACTTCTATTGAAATTCTAGATTCTAATCATTTCATTCAAAAATTCGTTAAATTTTTACAAAAATTCCCAAGTTATCATTTCAAAATTGTGAGGGTCCTACAAAACTTTTCTAAGCTACAAAAAAGTTTGGATAGAAGAAAAAACAAACAACACCCTCGAAAGAAATACCATCAATTGGTACACTGATGGATCGAGAACAAGCGAAGGGACTGGTGTAGGAATCTTTGGGCCTAGAACCAACATTTTAATACCGACGGGCGCGGCGGGGCAGTCCACCACCATTTTCCAAGCGGAGGTACACGCCATAAGGAATTGCATGGATAGAAATCTTGAAAGGAACTATCGTTATAGGAACATTGTCATCATAGGCGCTAAGATCATATAAAATGTGCTCTTAATTAGTGTGGGAGTGCATAAAGAGTATAAATGAACTTGGCAAACAGAACAGGGTCGCACTTCACTGGGTGCTCATGGAAACGATGAGGCGCATCAACCCCTTTAACGGGGAATAAAATTGGAAATATTTAATTAAATTTAACATTTTTTTCTCACACATAAAACTTATTGAAGCAATCAGATTGCATAGTTTTTTATAGGGTAAAATTATAGGAACCAATTTCAGTAGTGAGTTTCGTGCTTAAATATTTTTATAATTTATAAATTAATATTTGTTTCAAAAAATACTAAGTGACTTAAATTAAAATTGCAGGACCAATTTTATTTGTCAGTGTTATGTATTAAACAAGGCTTGAATATTTTTGTTTAATCTCTATACTTGAATAGTTATGCAATGCATAAGGACTTATTCATCCACAATACAGATTCATATCTATAAACCATTTCTCTATACCCATCATAGCTATAATGAGCTTGTGTCAAATAAAGTACCAAAAAGTAAGAATCTATTACAATAATGATTACAATAATTATGAAGGTATAACACTCAGCTGTTTACCAAAGCAAAAAAACATCTTGTCTGTCGGTCCAATTTAATAAACAAAAATGTAACTACGAGTACCAAAAGCTAAAATATTTCGAACAATTAACTTTGATTCATCAGATAAGGTATGTCATTATCTCTAGCACAATAATGGTAATCGAATTGTTATTCATTTTATCCTAGCTGGAAATACTCCTCAGACTCCTTTTTGAGGATAAAATTCAATAATCCGAAATAAAAATTGCAACACTAATACATACCAGATGAAGTATATATATATCTATTTAATTCTAAAGAATTTTTAATTTAATTTGTTTTTAATATAATAGTATAACATTTTAGTTTCAAAAAAAATAAAAATACAAAGTAGTTTCAAGAACAAGTAAAAGGCATTTTATTTTTTTGATAATCACAATAATTTAATGTGATGTCAAAGTGAACGTGACAGTTCAATAATAAAATGTCCTTATGTAGGCACTATTCAACCTCCAAACGCATTTAGCTTATAATGCCTCTATTCAACCTCACATAAGTTTTATAAATAATATTTTTGCGTTTAGAGGCATTATAGGGGCTGTATAGCCTTATGTACTCACTATTATAATGAGTTCATAAATATGGCTGTATACCTTTAATGATAACTGCATCGTAATTGTGAAAATTTAAATTGGAGATTAAGAAGAAATTAAGAACTCAATCTTAATTAGTATTTGCAAATTAAATGCAAATACAACGTGCTTCAACGTCACCTCATAACTCTTGTGTTTGTTATCATATAATATATCCTATGTCTTCTTAGCCCACAATCTTGTAGCTACCACAACTAGATAAATTCAATTTCAGTTTTATTTCAATCATACGTAACTAAGCTAAGAGATGTTCAACTTAATTCAACATTTGATTTGGCACAAGTGGGTACTATTTTAATAAAGGGGGCTTCATCCAGGGCTGGAGCTTTCAGTATACTAATAGACATAGCTGGGCACCGTTAATCAAACAGTTAACTTCGTTAATCGTTAATCCGTTACTAAAAAAGTTAGCTTCGTTAAACGTTAAAGCGTTAAATTTCGGAAGAATTAACGCAAGTTAACGTTAATCGTTAATCCCTTAACATGTGATAAAAATTGCATTTTTTATATTTTTTTACTCTGAGCCCCGGCGCTAAGTAATGCCGATCGTCCACTAGGCGATCAACGTACAAATTTCGAATTCAACGCATTCAACTCTAATGTACGGTACCTTCAATTCTGTTCAACCAACGGGTTGGATCTAGTTGTTGGCCGCGTTGCTCAACGAATTGCACAACCAGTGTACCGGTAGTGTACGAGCTCGTGTTGCTCCTTGAAAATGTTCGATCAACACGTTGAGCAACATTTTTAAGATAATGTGTTGCACATTATTTGTTCAACGCGTTGATCAACTTTTTAATTTTCTTTGGGATTTCTTGACGTAATATTGTATTGCGTTGCATTGGCTGCAGTGAAATGTGTCTACGTGGTTGAACTATTGCGTTGCCATGAACTTGCAGTTGTTGCAACTTGCAAACTGTAGTGTATTTTGGTTTTTCGTCATGGAAGGTGATACAAAATGGACCACGGAATTAATTTTGCAAATGATTTCAGCAATAGAGGAAAAGCCCAATATATGGGACATTAAGAGCCCCTCTTATAAAAATCGAGATGCCAGGGAAATGGCTTGGTCTCAAATTTCCTCGAAAATGCAATTGCCTAAACTTTGAATTCAAATTCACGGGCGCGGTGGGATCAATCGATTTTAATTTCTCATATATTTCATTGAAAAAAACAATTTTCTTCGCGACTCAAGAAAAAATCATCTACCCAGAATCGTCTTGGCTGTTTTTCTTCCTTTGTCGTTCATTTTCTAATATTATTAATGCGGCAGCCACTTTTTTTTTCTTAGAGGAAATTATACTCATACGGAACAAATTTAAGAATATTTTAAAGCGAAGGCGTGCGTCGACAATAAATGTATGTACCGAACTGAAGTCAAAATTATTTTAGGTTTGAGCCAATATCGAAAACGCAGTTGATCAACTCGAAAAACTGTCAAAATCGAACAAGTTTATCAACTAGTGTACGAGGTTGTTCAACATTTGAGTAAGTTGGTCAACTAGGTGTACGGAGCTATTCAACACTGGAATAAGTTTAAAGAGTTGATCAACTAGGTGTGCGGGGTTAATCAACATATGGGAAAATTGGTCAATTATGTGTACGGGGTTCCAAACGCATTTTGTTCAACTTTAGTTGCTCAACGTGAATTACGTAAGTTGCTGCACTAGTGTAAGAGGTTGTAAATTCGTTTATCCAACGAAAGAGTTGAATAAAAAAGTTGAACAAAGTTGGTTGAACTTATCGCGCACATAGTGGACGACCGGCATAATAGGTGCGTTTTATTATTCACAAATCTATCTGGATCCGGATCTGGATCATCCCTTGAAAATAAAACGATACGGATCTTAGTGACAGCAGTGTTATAAGCCCGTCTCTTTTTATCCTTAGGTTTGTAAATTTTAAATTATTTCTTGTCTTTTTTCTTTACACTATAACTTGCACTACCTTATCATAAAAGCCATCTACTCGCCAGTGTAATAACTAATTTTTGGATCTTTGAAATAGATCCCGATAGAAAACAGGATCCCAAATTGTTTTTGTAATACATGTTAAAACTTAATCCAGATCCGGATCCCGATAGATTTGTGAATAATAAAACGCACCTAATGAAATGATCAAACGAAACGAATCGCAGTTTTCTCACTCGCACGCGCCGTCAAAATATAATACGTACCTAGCTGTTTTTGTTTCACCCGCGGCACGCGCCGCACGGCACTTGTCTCATACTTGTCTGAACCTGTTTTTCGCGCTGCGCGGTAAATAGTAGGCATTGGATTAACGATTAACGGACTTAACGTGGATTAACGGATTTAACGTGTCCGTTAACATTTTTAAAAGTTAACTTAAAAGTTAATCCGTTAATCAAAATTTTAACTTCGTTAATTAACGATTAACGGATTAACGAGTTAATGCCCAGCTATGCTAATAGATGTCCTAGCTTAATAGAGTTAACAATCAATTTTTGATAGTCAAATTGTAATATCTTAATTTCAAATTTTTTTTATTAAATTAAAGATCGTTAAAATTAATTGAAACAAAAAATTTTTTATCAAAATTCTAGGCGCCGTTTTCGAGAAAAATACGATTTTGAAAGTCATTTTTTAACATTTGTACGGTGGGTACCTTTAATTTTAGGTAAAATAAAACTTTTTTTTCAAACATCTTTTAGATTATGTTCAGAAACTTTTATTTGTCAAGTTTAAAAAATAAAATGCACGACTGGGTCGCACGAACTTGCTCCTATGTAATACACTAGGAATTTTAAAAACGAATATTATTAGAGAAAAGCTGTTCATAAGCATAAAATGAATTTTTAAATTCTTTTAGTAGTAAGAGACAAAAACATAATGCTATCCAAATATGAATTTATGCAAGAACAAAAATTATAATTTGGTACGCCAATTTAAAGTTTTAATTATTGTTCGAATAAAAATAAAATTTAAAAAACAAAAATATTGAGCCGTTTCTGAGATATTGAATTTTCAAAAAAAAAAATAGATTTTTTTTTTCAAAAATTCAAAAATTATTTATTTTAAAGTTTTGAAATGCAATGTGTTTTAGACTTTTTAGAAGCTTCTCTATAAAAATTTTCATTAAGATCAGTTATGTGGATAATGAAAAGTTCAAAATTCGAAAAAATGGTTCTATGGTAGGTACAAGCTGTAATATCTTAATTTCAAATTTTTTTTTATTAAATTAAAGATCGTAAAAATTAATTGAAAGAAAAAAAATTTTATCAAAATTCTCGGAACCGTTTTCGAGAAAAATACGATTTTTGAAAACCATTTTTTTTAATTTTTTAGCATTTGTATGGTAGGTACCTTTATTTTTAGGTAAAATAAAATTTTTGTATTCACATCTTGTAGATTATATTGAAAAACTTTTATTTATCAAGATTAAAAAAAATCTAGCGAGGTGTTTTCGAAATATTGAGTTTTGAAAAAAAAATTTTGAAGTTTTTTTTAAAACTCCAAAAAAATTTTTTTTTTAAATTTGAGTACACAGTTCTATTCAAGTTTTTGGAGAGCCTTAGCAAAAAAAAAATTATCAAAATCGGTTGAACCGTTTTTGAGTAAATCAAAAACAAAAAAAATGGTTCCATGGGGGGTACCCTCAATAACCATTTTTCTGAAAAATTTTTTCAAAAAATACCTAGCTTTAATTAAATGAAATTTTTTTGTGTTTTTATTTTTAAAATCTGTCGAACAGTTTTTGAGAAAAAAAAATGTTTATAAAATTTCGAAAAAAATTCGTATGGCAGGTACCGTTATTTTTGGTCTTAAAAAATCAAGTCAAAAAACATCCGGGGGGAAAAAATTAAAACCCATATCTACCAAGTTTGAAGAAAATCGGCCGAGCCGTTTAGCTGCAATCAAACGGACAGACAGACAGACAGACAGAATTGCCAGACCCACTTTTTTAGTCTTCGCTATCATCGTAATGTCAACTTTGATCAAAATCTCGAGTTCGATTTTTTTTCCGAATGCATAACTTGCCTTATAGTACCTATAAGTCGCAAGTAAAAATCTAGTGTAAGGTTTTCGAAATATTGAGTTTTGAAAAAAAAAATTTGAATTTTTTTTTTAAAATCCAAAAAAAATTTTTTTGAAAATTTGAATACACAATTCTATTTAAATTTTTGGGGAGCTTTAGCAAAAAAAAAATGTTCAAAATCGGTTGTACCCGTTTTGAGAAAATCGAAAACTAAAAAAATGGTTCTTTGGGGGGTACCCTCAATAACCATTTTTCGGAAAAAATTTTTAAATCAGTACCTAGCTTTAACTAAATAAAATTTTGTTGTATCGTTTTTTGTTTTTAATCTGTCGGGCAGTTTTTGAGGAAAAAAAATATTTACAAAATTTTGAAAAAAATTCGAATGGCAGGTACCGTTATTTTTGGTCTTAAAAAAAAAGAAAAAAACATGTGGGAGGAAAAAATTAAAAATGATATCTACCAAGTTTGAAGAAAATCGGCCGAGCCGTTTAGGCTGTAGTCGACAGACAGACAGACAGACAGACAGACAGACAGACAGACAGACAGACAGACAGACAGACAGACAGACAGACAGACAGACAGACAGACAGACAGACAGACAGACAGACAGACAGACAGACAGACAGACAGACAGACAGACAGACAGACAGACAGACAGACAGACAGACAGACAGACAGACAGACAGACAGACAGACAGACAGACAGACAGACAGACAGACAGACAGACAGACAGACAGACAGACAGACAGACAGACAGACAGACAGACAGACAGACAGACAGACAGACAGACAGACAGACAGACCGACAGACAGACAGACAGAATTGCGAGACCCACTTTTAAGTCTTCGCTAACATCGTAATGTCAACTTTGATCAAAATCTCGAGTTCGATTTTTTTTACGAATGCATAACTTTCCTTATAGTACTCGTACCTATAAGTCGCAAGTAAAAACACCTGTTTTTATAAAGGTATTCGGATTTGTAGTAAAAATCAACAACAGTTTTTCCAACCACTTGGAAAGCTTTTCAGCTTTTAGAGCATAGAATCCTGAAAGAGTTGGTTTTGTAAATGATTGACTTTAAGCTATCAGCTAGTATTCCTTTTTTCAATAGTTAGGATGAAATGTAATATATACTCGTACATATATTTTTCTAGAAAAATGTCCTAAAGGGCCACTGAGCTTTTCAAAATGATGGTGATATATCGAATTTCGAATCCATGAATATTCCAAGAGTCCGGTCCTGGTGGTTGGGATCGATTGTTAGTTAAAATGTATGCAAACAAAATTGTCATTTAAATGTGGTCCCTTTCAGAATCTTATATCGAAGTCAGACCAGCCACACGGTGTGTTGGAAGTCAGCATATGAAAGGTCGATTGTATCTCGTAATTAGGCCATATAGATGAGAACTACCAATTTGCAATAAGTCAATATATACATATTTTGTCTCGATGGTTCAAGGTGTGCTATTGTGTTAGTTAGTTCCATTGCTTAACAGACACCTTTATAAAGCTGCAGCAATTACACAAGTCGATGCATCTTATTAGGAAAGGCCTCAATATACTATCTATATACGAATATGTGTGTGGTTGAACCTCTGTATCTTCACGGATATTGATGTGTACTTTTGGTATTGAGGTGATCGAGGACATCGTTTTCTAAGTTGATTTTCCAAGCACTGTTAATACCAGGTTTGCAGTTTAAACTATCAAATTATTGCTTTGACCTCATATGAAGAGGAAATGCAAGAGACCAGTCGAAATGCTGAAGTCGTATTTGAATTATTCACTTGGGAGTTTAAATTAAAACCAAATGCTTTGAGATATGAACAACTGCAAGTTGGAACTTAACAAGTTGGACGATATGACGATATGCTTGTAGTACCTAGTGATTAATGAACACAATTGAGGACTGTTTACTTTTGTATATAGGTTTTCTAGAGTATGAGAGCTTTTAAACAAATTATATTTTGCAATGCAGACATTTCGTTTACATATAAATTTGTGATGTTCTTAAACAAAATTAAACTAACAAATATGACTTTTGAGTATAGACGAGACTTGTGTTGCATGCATAAGTGTAGTTTGATTGCAATGGCAAGCTGCAAAATAATTTAAAACAAACGAATCATATGGGAAAGGTTATATTTTTTAAACTTATTAAAGGTATGAAATTATTTATTCTATTTGGATTCTTCAATTGACTTTTTATGCAGCTTATCCTTTCATTAACATATGTTTTGACAAAAATTAAGTGTAAAGACGCAAAATCTACCTTCTTTGTATATATAACCTATATAGTATTATCATGTGATCTTGTGTTACCAACACTATCCTGGTGGTGGCGCTGAAATTAGCGCACGATTTTACAGTGGAGAGTAGGTTAAAAAACAAAAAAAAAAGAGAATATTTCATTATTATATTTAGCAGAGACAAATCAAACAAGTACTATCGCTAGCTTAAGATGTCGCCCCAATCGTTAGTCTTCATGAGAGTAAATTATTTCTAGTCATCTATTTGTCCGAAATATTCATATTGAATTATTCATGTTATAATGTTTTCCATATCGTCGCTTTTCCGGCAGAGTGGCATAAGTCGAAATTTGTCGTTTTTTAGTTTTGAACACATAACTGAGCTGAAAAAAAAACACAATTTTTCTGTGTAATCGGCGTTAACCTACTTCTTCTAGTTTCCGAGTTATGAAAAAGCGCCGCTCTCAGTGTTCAAAAACATCCCTGTCATTTTCTACATATAAATACGGCATAAATCAATTTTTGTTTTTTTTTTTTAATATTTCGTTTTTTATAAAACTTAACAAACAAAAAATGCAATTTTTTCACATATTTAACATTCGAGTTTTGTTTTTTATGAACATACTGAAAAAAAAATTTAAAAGGCTCTCCTGAACATTTGCAAAATTCGACTTATGCCACTCTGCCGGAAAAGCGACGATATATCTACTCATTTCGTTAACTTAGAAAGTAAACTAGTTGACTCAAAGAATAAATAAACTTATATATTTTACGGTTCCCAATGAATTCAGTTACCATGACACAACAATTTAATAAAACAACAAATGCATTTAAAAAAAAATCAAATGGCAAATTCCTTGGAATCCTTGCATTTTGAATTGTAAAACCTATTTCTAATTTAAACTATGTTAATGTTTTAACAGCGACTACTTTAAATTTTTGATGTGAGAGGCTTTAACGACAAAAACAATTTCGACCAATCTAAACAGTCTTTCCCATTTAATATTCAAATTAAATAACGAAATAGCTATCATATTCTTTTTAAGTTAAATATAATATTTACAACAAAAACACACAAAAAAAGTACTTGATTTCTAAAACTATATCCAAGGCTAAAATAATTTCATGATCCCCTTATTAAACTAACCAATTGCTATATCCTTTCATTTAATCCTATACATATAATCTAACAGCATGCATGTAATGGTAAAAAATGGCTTAAAAGATCAGCAGGTGTTAAGAATATTACAAACGCTATTTTCCATATAAATAGCCACATTTTAAGGCATTTATTTATTCCTTGCTTTGTAAATGTATCCGTCATTGTTTCAATATGCAATTTACCACCAATAATCCAACAATAATCACCCGTTTATTGCGGGAATGCATATAATGCTTAGGAACCGATAATCGGCAATAAAAAAAGGACGAATTTGTTTTGAAAAGCAAAACAGACAAGCCAGTCAAACAAGACGATAATTTCATGTTCAAGGGACCACATTAGAATTTCTCTTTCACTTTATGAATTCTTCTAATGTCCTGGATGTGTGCGATCAACAGTCTCCAGACGTTCCATCCACGTTCCTTTCAATTTCCTCATATATCCGTTCAATCAGGAGTCAGGACTCCCCAACTGAATAATTTTCTCATAAATGCTGTTTTCGTTGGCTAATAAAAACCTCAGATTTTCAAAAAAAAAAAAGCGGAAGATTCACCATTGCTTGAAACATAGTGAATATGTGTATGTGTTCTAGCTTGTATAAGTGTATCAGGGCAGGGACTTCGTAAAAATTTAAGGCATTGCCTTGGCAAGCGGAATAAAAAAAGGTCGATTTTGCGGGTTAGCCAGGGTATAGATACGAGAACCGGATAGAAAACTGTTTATATTGTGCCATTATGTTGGGGCCATGTAATGTTTAAGTATGCGAAACGAAGGAGTTAAGGAAACTCATAAAATGTTGCGTATATGGGTTTCCGATTTTGAATTTTTTTTATCTTGAATTTTTTTGTTCGCTTTCTTGGCATGTCGATGTTTCTTTTGGATAACAAAAAGGGCACTTTATTATTATTTTATTGAACTACGTTTTTTTGAAGCTGATAAGGAGATTAGATGGGACCTAAAATATTTTCAATTAGTTGCGGGAATGCTGGACAGCTCCGTCCGTGGTTTGTAAAACTTTCAGAATTAACCCCTGGGCAGTGTGCTTTTTTTTTCATTTTAAGTGTAGGCTAGAAAAGAGATTGTTGTGATTTGATACGAGTTATTAAGAGTTAATAAATTTCGTATAAATCTAAAAGGGACCTAAATAATAGATGTTATTCTTATAAAATTTATGAAATTAATTTAAAGCACCACAATTAGTGAGCTTTAAATAATTGTGTTTGAAGTAGAAGTTTTATTTTTTTGTAAATTTTGGTGGGGGTAACACTCCCATTTATTTGGCTTAATAAAGGCTAATTCTTATAATCTAACTTAAATATACTTAGCTCTGATTATACGATATATGTGTACCAGGATTTGGATTGATTTGAAAGATGATTAAGAAGACGGAATTTAAGAAGAAATGCGAACTATGCGAGTAATATCTGCGTTGGAGCCATAAGAGGTACGGTGGGTAGGCAGATAAAAGAGGCGAAGACTTCTTAGATCACCGGAGTTAGGGTTGAACAAAATAAAATTGTATAGATCTGTGAAGTCAACAGATACTGAAAGTAGCCGATGTCGTTATTGCTCTTCATTCTTCTAGCATATTCAAGTTTATTAACAGAAGTCGTTTCGATACGGAGTTAGAATCAAAAACGTAGGAAACGATGTTGAATACTCTCGATTCTGGATAGGTATTTGATTTTGTTGATAGGGGAACCATACATGGCTGGCGTATTCTGGGAGGGGGCGAACAAAGTTGTATAAAAATCGAGTCACGTAGGGGTTGAAAAAGTATTTGTACCATCGTTTCACAAAGCCTAATGCTGATTTTGCTTTAAGTAGGTACTCGTATAATCTCGTCAATATGTGTGTGGAAGTTGAGCTCTCTAGCGAATAAAAAAACCAAGGTCGCTAATTGATTCAGCGCTGGATATGGTTTTATCACGGGAGGAGATTGAATGCGCTATCGTGGAAATGGCAATTGGTATTATTTACATCTTAGCACCAGACAGAGAAACTAACAAGAAGAAAAGTAGAATTATGCGTCGAAGAAATTATCCTCAATTATTTGTTATTTGGCATTATCGGCGCACAGTGGCCCGTTTATGCAAAAGTGCTTGCGATATTCACATTTCGGGTGGGTCTATAATGCAAAAAATTTAACTTCACTGGGTTGACAAATATTTGGAGCTCCAGTAATGGAAAAATTATTTCATTTGGATTATTGGTTTGGCTTATAGAGCAAGCAAGCCAACCTTTGAGCTTAAAAACTAGGAAAAGGGCTTCCAAGAACATTTCTGTCGTTTTTTTTCTCATATACTTCTTCGTTACTAAATCAAAAAATCGACAGATTTAATTGCTTAATTTAATGTTTTTTGAAACACTACTTTTAGCACACTTTTTCGACTTTAATATTATTCTACTTTATATTCGGTTTTAAACCTTCATGAAGTAAGAACTTGGCGTACTTTTAGATCTCAGTACTTTTCACTGCTGACTTGTTACACAAAGGTTTTTGCAAAGAAGAACTTTTCTTTTTTTAACATTTATGTTTTTGGTCTGATTGATTTTAACCGGATTAAAGAATTTTCTAATATTTAAATTTATAGGTAGACAGGCAATCATATTGGGGTGTCATTAAATTATAATTATAATTATTTTTAAGGTAAAAAGATGAAACATTAGGATAAAATCTTTATTTAAAATTGAAACGCGAGGTCGAGCAGTTGCATAATTGAAAAAAATAATATTTTAAAATGGATATACCATACAACAGTTTGTTTGAAATATCTGTCAACGTTGAAAAGTGTTTGTACTGCCGGCCGTAGTATCTAAGATGATACCAACTATCAGATAGAAATTTTTTGGAAAGTGAAACAAAAATTGAAAGCATTTTTTTACAACCTTAAACAAAAATGGATCGCAGCCCAAAGATCGAGATCAAATTTCAAAAAGAATGAAGAATGGCTTTCCTTATCTTTGCATATCAATACCGGACAAACAGAAGAAGCGGATGATCTCTCTAACATCAAGGTCATCAAAAAGAACTTCGTCCAGAAACCTTTTTTTCCAATCAGACTTAAAAGTTCAAATGGTGAACATTCTAGGAACCCTTGCCAATCATCAGTTCATTTCTGCCGACCCATAATGGTACAATATGCTAAAGAAACTAGTGAGATTATAAATATTACAGTCAATGATATTAAAAGTCAAATAGCAGATATGGAACCAACAATATATCAAGTTAATGGAAAAACAACTATATTTGTGAATCACGAGCTGTTTTTAACTATGATTGAAATAAAAGTCTTAAGCGAATTAACAGAAACAAAGTCTACGCGGTACTGTCCCATATGCAAAAGGACACAAAAAAGCTTCAATAATCAAGATGAATCAAATGACGAGGAACATAACTACGAATATGGAATCTCTCCGTTGCATGCTAGAATTAGATGAATCTATTGAGACCAAAGAGGCGGAAAAAGAAGAAAATAATAATTGATCCAAAGATGTTTTCGATATAAGCTTGGGCTTTATGTGGATAAACCAAAGCAAGGATTTGGAAATACTAATGATGGAAACACTTCAAGGAGATTTTTTGAACAATCAAATGCAACCGCTCTAATAACTATGGAGCCAATAGAGAGATTATAACGAGGCTCAAAATAATACTTAATATTTTGAATTGCAGGTAATGCAGTTAAAATTTGAGAAAAACAGGAGAGCTAAAACAAAAGTATCCTGAAAAACTACTCACACCTACTCTTCATACAATATTGGTTCTTACTCAAAATATCATCGAATATCTATCACTGCCACTTTCAGAGTTGGCACAAGAAGCCCAAGAGTGCAAAAATAAAGACTATAAGAAATAAAGATATCAAAAAACGTGCAAAGTTTCAAGGATCTCCTTAAATGCTAAGTTTATTACACATTACTCCGGACTTAGATGATAGTTTTCAAGAATTTTTTTGCACGTTTAACTTTTTTCCACTATTTGAGTTGTAATCTATTACTGAAATACTTAATTAATGAACTCTTGTGTATCAAAACTGGAAAAAAAAATACATAAAAATAACAAAAAAGGTTGCTTTTTTCCCCACTGTAACACTCGAATTGGTTCTTTTCTTTTTTCCCCACTGTGTCACTTCACTCAGATTACTTTAGAAATTGATTTTTGATGATTGTAAATTAAAATGCCAACATATTAATAACCTTATCTAAAACTTCTTACTTTAACACCAAATTCGGAAACATCCTGTAAATTAGATGTTTTTTTTTAAATTCATCACTTTCATATCCTTGGAAATTACCTTCAACATAAAAAACGAATTACGGCTATACCTTCACTCAGTGGCGTAGCGTAGGGGGGGCGGGGGGGCGGTCCGCCCCGGGCGGCAGGCCTAGGGGGGCGGCAAAATGTCGCCGGTGATGCGGTTAGAGTAGAAATCATATGTTTCATGAAAGATCGTTTGACAAGTCAACAAACAACAATGATTTAAATTTGAAATTTGCCACCCTATCTGTGATTCGTCGTTGACCGCTCTCGGCTGATTTTCGTGAATTCGTAGATGGTGAGTAGGGCCGTAAGAGTGCATTGTCGCGCGACTCGCGAAACTAAAACAAAACGTTCTGAAACTCTCGCGAAACTGAAAGGGAGTGTCCCGAAACATATGATATGCACATGCGAGATATGATAAGATAACTAGGATTCGACGGAAACGTTATTCTAGTTTCAGCCAGCTCAATATTTTTGCTCCCTCCCGCATCACAGAAAGTTGTTTCGATTGTGTTGTTTATAGTTTAAATACTGTTGAATCTTTTAAAACTAAACACTTAGTACTTCACTCAACCTTTCAACTAGTTTTTGAAAATAAAAAGAGTTAAAGGAAGCGGCGCGGAATACCGCAAGAAAAAGGCTAAGAAATAAGCAGACGCGAATATTTCAGTTCTAGTTCAAAAGCCATGTTAACGTCTTCGGCGGCATCCAGCAGCAGCGGAAGTGATTCCAATGTAAGTAAGATTCCTCCATCTACAATCGTGAGTGGCCTAGAATTGTCCTCCGGCCAATATTCATGGGAATGCATAACTTATTTTACAGGCAGAAGAAGAAGACGTGCAGACGAAGACGAAGTTGACTCACCAGAAGTCCTCAAGCATCTAGTCACAAGCCTGCAGAAGAAGTTAACCTCGTGAAGCTGTAAAGACGCTTAAAAATAAGTTTGTGGAAGTTCTTGAGGTACTGGAAGAATTGACGGATTAGTAGCCAGTCTTCTTCTGACAGTCATGCAGTCATTCAAATTCCTCACTTTTCTTGGCTTTTGAGCTGCAGAGCTACCTGAAGAAGATGACGCACAGATTTACCTGCAGTAACGTGGACTGAGTGTGGATAAGTGTGCTCTGAAACTCTGCGTTTTAAAAGCTCTCCTAGAGGAGAGCAGAGACCGTTTTGTCCAAGCCGCAATCGACTTTTCTAAGACTATTTGGAGAAAATTCGGAATCGAACTCAAAACGAGAAGAATTCGCAGGAAAAAACGCATGCATGGCGATGAATCCGCAGATGCAGCTTTGTCTCACGAGCCTCATTCGTAAGGCCCGTAGAATCCGTTTATGAAACCGCTGATCCTATTTTACTTTCAATAAAAGATACTTCATTGACTGTGAAATGATGTCCCGAAATTTAATTTTAATTTAGTGTTGAATGGGGGCGGCAAAATGGGTCTCCCGCCCCGGGCGACGAGATGGTACGCTACGCCACTGCCTTCACTCGTTTAGAAAAGAGGATTTTTGCAACAAAAAAAAAACAAAAAAAAAAAACGGGTTACTGTGCTAAGTAGAGTTTCAATATAAAAGTTAGAATAAAGAAGAGGTCCTAAGTGGCTGCCTTTTTTGGGATTCCGAAGGTAACTAAAACATCATCGGAGAAATAGATCTAAATTGAATTTTGTTTTAACGGTTTTTCAGGTAAGAAGAAATCAATCTTAAGAAGATATGTCCAAGCCCAAGGGTGGACAGTTTGAACAGAATAAGATTATGTTAAATATTGTTAAATTTATTACAGAAAGCGGTTGAAACAACGTCTACTTCCTCTCCGTTTTTTAAGGTTGAGAGGCTAAATGATATGAATTCAACGAGCTTAGCCGCTGAAGATCTACCTTTTCTTTTGACGAAACCGACGAAAACTTAAAATTTTGTAAGAAAAAATGCTTTTAAGGTTTTCGGAATATGTGAAAGTTTAGCAATTAAAAGATACATAGTTGTAACTTTAGATTTTGGACCTTCGTTATGTATTAGGGTTATAAAAGAGGTCTTCCATAACTGACGGATAGGAATAAACTGAAGATTGTTTAGAAAAATAATAAATAAATAATTTGGCAATTGCTTTTGGTTTGTTTAACAAAGAGAGTGGGAGGACTGGGAGCGTAACCATTGGATCTTCGTTCAAAGTTGACAAACTGGAAGAAGGATTTAGGGTCTTTAGTAAGATTACTTTGGGCTTAAATAAAATATCGTTAATAGGGGGAGTTGTAAAGTTCGATAAAGTGAAGATAAATACCAAGATATACGATATACGATATATCGTAATAATGCTGTGATTATACGAAGATGGGGAAGAAGACGAAGTTTTCCGTTTTACTTTAAAGAAATAGAATTAAATATAACTCTAAAAAAAAATATGTCTATTGCATCATTAACAGTTAAGTTTTCAAAATTAAAGGAATCTCCATAGATATGTATATTCATTAATTTGCGACAAATTAGCTTCATGGAAATCATAAGCAGATAGATCTGTGGTAGGAGAAGTTTATATTAAGAGTAAGATTGAGAGCGGGATGATAGTTGTCGATAGAAGATAGAGAAAAAGGTTACTTTGTGCAACTGAAGAGTTGATGGTATCTGTTGTTAAAATTAAGTCTAACATTAAGTTGTGACATGTATGTTTTTGAAAAGTGCAGTTTTTATTATCCTTTTTAAAGAATCCTTTTATTTGGTTTTACCAATCAAAAGCTTTTCATATTTTCAACTATTTTCGAATGCCGAATCCATCTGTTTTCTTCTAGCCCATTAAGCTCATGACCTTACAGCTTTGCAAAACAAAACTGTTATACAATATAAATTGATTGATAAAATTAGAACGTATCCATTGAATGACATTAAAGTATTATAAATTTTATTACTATTGTGAATATTGAATAAACATTAATTTTTCATTTTCCTATTACTCAATCATGTTGAAATTATAATAAAAATGAAACAATAATAAATTAATGAAGGTTTTTTACTATACAAACTATTACAGAAATAAATTAGCCAAGTGGAAGACTTATCACTATTATTGAACTTGTTGAGTTATTAATTCAAAATAGCTTTTTGGCCTTTAGTCCACAAAAATTGGAGTTGATGAGTCCACGTGAGACCGCCGGGATAAACGCCAATTTTTTTTTTAACCAAAAGCCAAAAAGCCAATTTCAAACTTAAAAAATCGAATTTTAAACAAAAAAAATAATAATATGCAATGTTCTTCCAACTTTTTGGAAGCTTATGTTTAAAAATCTCAAATTTGTTTTTAGTAATTAGAAAGTCAAAACCTGGAAAATGGTTCTGTGAAAGGGACATTATTAATGTCTTAAATTCTATTGAAATTTAAAACGTAAAAATATGAAACACAGAAAAAAATTATCCAAATTCCAGATGCCCTTTTCGAGAAAATTACGATTTTCGAAAAGCATTTTTAACATTTGTGTGGTGGGTGCCCTTATTTTTACATAAAATAAAACAATTTACGTCTCGTAAATGGTTTTACAAAATTGTCAAGTTTCATCAAAAATCGGCATTTTGTTTTCGTAATTTTGAGTTTTCTAACAAATTTTGATGATTTCCTTAAGTCTAAAAAAGAAACTATTCTATATTCAAAATTGTATGTTGCTAATGATGGGTGTAATTAGTAACCATTTTTTTTTCTTAAGAAAATCTGTGCAACAGTTTTTGAAAAAAAAAAAATATTTTCTAAAATTGCGCAAAAAGATAACAAGTGTCATGGAAAAATGAAAAAAAAAATGTTTAACAAGTTTAAAAAAATCGGTCTAGCCGTTCAGGCTGATAGTCGAACAGATATACAGACAGAATTGCGAGATCCAGTTTTTTCGTCTTCCCTATAATAGTTATGTCAAGTCTGATCAAAATATCGAGCTCGATTTTTTTTACGATGTATAACTTTCCATACATACATATGTATTATTACCGATCTTCATATCCTCATAATCACACGCTAAGGAGACCTTCTCACTTCTCACCCTACGCCTAACAAATTAATAAATCCAATAGTTTTCTTTCTTTTTTCTGAACCTTACCAAAAATCTTCATCCATCCATCCACCAATCATTTAAAATTTAATATAGGTATTCAAATTCAATTATCAAATCGCGTCGCAAAAATAAAATAAATAGCCCATTTTCATGTGCCAGTTGCCAGTGACAGTGTTTGTGCATTAAACGCAATGGTGCACCTGTGCAAAAAAACAACACAGATGCTCATCAAAAACAACATCATAGTGAGCGGTCCATCTCTCTTTCCTTAACCACCCTCAGTGCCTCAGTTGCTTGGTTTTGTCATAAGTCATAACAATATATTGTTTGGATATATTATGCGTTGTGCGTAATTATTTGAATCAAAGCAATATTGGATA
The DNA here is from genome assembly GCA_963931855.1 of Philhelius festivus. Taxonomy (NCBI): domain Eukaryota; kingdom Metazoa; phylum Arthropoda; class Insecta; order Diptera; family Syrphidae; genus Philhelius; species Philhelius festivus. The sequence goes on from OZ007555.1 coordinate 81,938,534, forward strand.
AATAGCTGTTATTAGTTTTTTGGAGCTCAGTTGCTATTGAGGCATAACAGTAAATTATTGTAAAGTTTTTTTTGGAGCCAAAACCTGATACCAGCATGGTTAATTATTGTCTGATTTGTTTTTCGTAATGGTGAGTGAGTTTAAAGTCGATTACAGCAATACTCGGGGGCTTAAAAAGAATTTCTGTGCTGCATACGTCCATACTGTGAAATACAGGCCAGCAGATTTGGCACATCGCAGTTCAAGTTTAGATAGTAACTCGACCTCTAATGTACTAAATGAGCTCCAGAATATTGTTTTCTACTATCCTCACAGTGCAATCGTCGTTACAAGCGATTTCAATTCTGGTCAGACAAGGAAAGTATGCCGAGATGTTTGCTGAGTTAAGCAACCTGAGCCTGCTCGGATTCCTGACGTTGCAGGTCAAACAAGAATTAAACAAGCTAGAAAGATCTGTAATGAGCTTACATTCGATGAATCAAATGTTTGCCTGACCAACAATTAAGCCAAAAAATACTTATATTCCCCAAAGGTAGTACAAATTTTTGGTCATATGTAAAAAATTATTTACAAAATATCTACTATTTCGTTTTCGGTTCAAATGCTCGTCTTCAAAGACACTCCTTATTTTAGCTAGCAAGATAAAGCCAATTAGCTTGCTGCACAGTTTGTTTTCAATTGGACGTTCCCAAAACGTGTCATGTCCCCTTTGTACTCGAGAGCGTTAACGATTATATGGGAAACATCTTTTTTCGCACTCCTCACAGTTGGAAGAGTAGTAAAAGATCTCGAATTCTCGATATAAACAAATCCACTAGCCCTGATAATATTTTTCCCATTGTTCTTTAAAGCTGGCAAGACCATTATATAAACTTTTCCATCTGTCCAAATCTACTAGGTTCTTTCCGAATGGATGGAAAACAGAATTTGTCTAGCCTGTCTCTAAAAAATAACAAATCTTAATTCTCCTCTAACTAGCGTCCAATTGGACTTGCATCCTTTCTATCTAAGGTCATAGAAACGCTAATAGTTTATCAGCTCAAGAAATATCTTGCAGAAAGAAAGCTTCTCAATGACCGCAGTATGGCTTTCGAAGCAATAGATCCACCGGTGATCTTATGGTATATCTCAACGAAAAGTGGCACAAATCATTACATCGTAAGAAAGTAATAACATTTGATAGATCATCAAGCTCCCTTATCGAAAATGCGTGCACTTTGTATTGATGCATCTCTTCTACGTTTGATTAGAAACTTCCTTTCGAATCGTTCAATATAAGTTGTGTTAGATGGTTTATATTATATATATATTATATATTTATATATTATATATTTATATATGATATTTATAGTTCATAAAACAAATGCTGGTGTTCCGAAGGGCTCCGTTTTGACTCCGACTTTCTTTCTCATATTTTTTATCAATGATCTTGTGTCTGAAACTTCTAATCCATTAAATTGTTTTGCTGACACAATACTCTCATTTGCTAACACATTCTTGTTCTTCAGGTTTGGATCATTGAATTCTGATCTTGATACAATTATCGAGTGGGGAACGAAAAACCGCGTAGAATTTAATGCTTCAAAAACTCAAGCTATCTCCTGTCGTTAAAACGGGACGCACCTTCCTTCCGCCACTATAGTGGCACTTGAATTGAGGACACAGATGAGTTTTTAGTTCTCGGTATGTGTATCATAGACCACATTGTATGGAATGACCACATATTTGACGTCGCCCAGCACACTTCTAATTGCTTTGGTTTCTTTCGACGATGCAAGAAATATTTCACCCTTCATCCCCTGGGTAGGTGCTCCAATAACCCACTTAAGTCTCTCGGATAGAATCTAGAAAAGAGCTTTAAAAGCGATATGTGATAAAACTATTACAGAAACATTTGAATCTCTCGAGCACCGCCACAATGCTTCTTGTCTTTCATTATAACGGGTGATTTTTTAAGAGCTTGAGAACTTTTTTTAAAAAAAAAACGCATAAAATTTGCAAAATCTCATCGATTCTTTATTTGAAACGTTAGATTGGTCCATGACATTTACTTTTTGAAGATAATTTCATTTAAATGTTGACCGCGGCTGCGTCTTAGGTGGTCCATTCGGAAAGTCCAATTTTGGGTAACTTTTTCGAGCATTTCGGCCGGAATAGCCCGAATTTCTTCGGAAATGTTGTCTTCCAAAGCTGGAATAGTTGCTGGCTTATTTGTGTAGACTTTAGACTTGACGTAGCCCCACAAAAAATAGTCTAAAGGCGTCAAATCGCATGATCTTGGTGGCCAACTTACCGGTCCATTCCTTGAGATGAATTGTTCTCCGAAGTTTTCCCTCAAAATGGCCATAGAATCGCGAGCTGTGTGGCATGTAGCGCCATCTTGTTGAAACCACATGTCAACCAAGTTCAGTTCTTCCATTTTTGGCAACAAAAAGTTTGTTAGCATTGAACGATAGCGATCGCCATTTACCGTAACGTTGCGTCCAACAGCATCTTTGAAAAAATACGGCCCAATGATTCCACCAGCGTACAAACCACACCAAACAGTGCATTTTTCGGGATGCATGGGCAGTTCTTGAACGGCTTCTGGTTGCTCTTCACTCCAAATGCGGCAATTTTGCTTATTTACGTAGCCATTCAACCAGAAATGAGCCTCATCGCTGAACAAAATTTGTCGATAAAAAAGCGGATTTTCTGCCAACTTTTCTAGGGCCCATTCACTGAAAATTCGACGTTGTGGCAGATCGTTCGGCTTCAGTTCTTGCACGAGTTGTATTTTATACGGTTTTACACCAAGATCTTTGCGTAAAATCTTCCATGAGGTCGAATAACACAAACCCAATTGCTGCGAACGGCGACGAATCGACATTTCACGGTCTTCAGCAACACTCTCAGAAACAGACGCAATATTATCTTCTGTACGCACTGTACGCATTCGTGTGGTTGGTTTAATGTCCAATAAAGTAAACTGAGTGCGAAACTTGGTCACAATCGCATTAATTGTTTGCTCACTTGGTCGATTATGTAGACCATAAATCGGACGTAAAGCGCGAAACACATTTCGAACCGAACACTGATTTTGGTAATAAAATTCAATGATTTGCAAGCGTTGCTCGTTAGTAAGTCTATTCATGATGAAATGTCAAAGCATACTGAGCATCTTTCTCTTTGACACCATGTCTGAAATCCCGCGTGATCTGTCAAATACTAATGCATGAAAATCCTAACCTCAAAAAAATCACCCGTTATTACGGTTATTTTTATAAAAATTGAAATAGCCAGTTGCATTCCTCTCCTTAAATAATTCAACGGTAATACTCGCGCTTCATGGAATGCACATCAGTTTTTAATTGAGGCCAACTTCGGACGTATGTACAGTTAAATTCAGAGATTCTTTCTTTAGCCGCGCTACACCAATATGGAATACTTAACCCTGCTCAATATTTCCCTCCAGTTAGGATATTCAGACATTTAAAACCAATGTGAATCAGTATCTCCTTTTAAACCATCCTCAACTTTCCTAAACGCCGGCGCTGTGCTCGTACATTTTAAGGGTTGTTAAAATCCCTTTAGTCGCAATTTACATTGTTTATACTAATTACATATTATAATACTTTGGTATAAAGCGGACCAATTAACTCTAGTTAGCTCTAGTTGTATATTTCAAATATACTATTCGTACACATTATTTTATACAAAGTAGGTATGCACTGTCATTCAGAACAGAAAAGGGTCATATACTCGTATGTATGTAAATAGATTGATATCGGAATTTGACATGTCCAATGTTGGGACTAAAATGATGAACATTATTTTGAAATCAAAAGGAATTCCTTAATCCCAATATCGAAAGGCATATTTCAAATTTTATTTAATTCAATTGATTTAAATTACTCTGTTCATTAATTTTGATCGTTTACAAGTCAGTGGATCCAAATTCTTTAGCTACATGAGAGTTTAATTTAAAGTGAAATAATGTTTGATATATAATTTGCACTAATCATCAGGTAATAACAAAGGATAATTGAATAAAACCAAAATGAATTGTATTAATTAGCTCATGCATTTAATTCGAATTAATTTCTTGTTTACATATGGTAATATGGTAAGCCAACGAATTGATGAAAACTTTTCGAATACACACACAATTTATTTTGCAGTTGTTTGATGCAAAAATTATAAATTAAATTTGATTGTTGAAAATGGAAATGCTGGTATATTATTTTGGGTTTGTAACAGAAAAATATTTTACAAAAAATATAGGTAACCACTTATCCCACAGAAATAGAGGGGACCTACAATTTTTTGTGCAGTCAGTTTCTCGCAAGAGGAAGTACTTCTAAAAACAATTTTTTTATGTCGCAGCGGATAGGTAACACATCTAGACCATCGGCATGACCTGGCACTAGCCATCAGGTCACGGAGTACTAAATATTAATTAATATTAAAGTAAATTAATAGGTATATATTTTTTTAAAAGCTTAAACAATAATATGTAACATTTCTATTAAGGAAAATGTGATATTTTAGTTAGACAATAATTCTACTTTAAGTTATCTCATTTTTTCAACGAATTTTAATTTCAAAATGAGGTACATAAGGTAAACTACTAGTTTTGATTAGTAAAATAATACTACAAAAAGGAAAACGAATTTATATGAATTTAATTTGGTTATAGGTTCAACCACAATGATGTTTTTAATGAATGATAAGACTAAGCTGGACTACGTAGTGGAACTAGCTAAATGGTAGCACTTGTTACAATTTTAATCTTCATATAGCCATTTTATTTTCCAGACCATTATTTTCAGACATTTTGTATCTACGTGTGTTGAGTATCTTTTATTCCTACAGCAATCCACATGAATAATAATAATTTTTATAAGGAGCTTTATTTTTAGCAAAAATGTTCTTCCTCTTCTGTTTTCTTATATGTTTGTAATTTTTACTTGCAATATAGGTACTGTAGGGCAAGTTCTGCATTTGAAAAAAAAAAAAATAATCGAACTCGAGATTTTGATCAAAGTTGACATTACGATGATAGTGAAGACGAATAAAGTGTGTCCGACAATTCCGTCTATATCGACCACCCGAATCAGCTTATGAGAAGGATGACCACAGAACAATAACGGCATCCCGAACCGAGGTTTTTTTTTTTTTTTTTTTTTTTTATAATTTGCGCGCACTAAAGGGATTATGACTACCCTTAAAATGTTTTAGCACAGTGCGAGCGTTTTAGGAAATTGGGAGAGGATTTAAGAGGAGGTACCGATGCACATTGGTTTTGAATGTCTGAATATTACAATGGGAGGGAAACATAGAGTCGGGTAAAGCATTCCACATTCGTGTGGTGCGGCTGAAGAAAGAATCTCTGAATTTAACTGTACGTCCGAAATTGGGCTCAAGGGTAAACTGATGGGCATTCCTTGAAGCGCGTGTATTACGGTTAAATAGTTTAAGGGGAGGAATGCAGCTGGCTATTTCACTAGAACAGTGTTTATAAAAATACCGGTAAAATAGTGAAAGACAAGAAACATTGCGACGGTGTTCGAGAGTTTCAAATGTTTCTGTTATATTTGAATCACCTATCATTTTTAAAGCTCTTTTTTGAATTCTATCCAAGAGACTCAAGTGAGTTATTGGAGCACCTGCCCAAATATGGGAATTATACTCGAGTTTTGGACGAATATAGGCCTTATAGATGACAGCCAGATCAGAAGGGGTAAAAAATTTCTTGCAACGTCGAAGGAAACCTAAGCACTTAGCAGCATTTTTGGCGACGTCGAATATATGGTCATTCCACACAAGGTGGTCTGTGATACACATACCGAGAACTGAGAGCTGTTTGGTTTCCTCAATGCAAGTGCCACTCATGGATAGCGGCATAGGGGGTGGGTTCTGCTTTAACGACAGAAGACAGCATTGAGTTTTTGAAGCGTTAAATTCTACACGGTTTTTCATTCCCCATTTGACAATGCTATCAAGATCAGAATTTAATGAGCTTATTATACGCTGCCGTTCTAGATTCACATCCGAAGAACAAGGACATGTATCTGGAAACGAATATGAGAAGCTGAGGGTACTGTCATCAGCAAAACAATTTAATGGATTAGAAGTTTCAGACAAAAGATCGTTGATGAATATCAGAAAGAGAGTCGGAGACAAAACGGAGCCCTGTGGCACACCAGCATTTATTTTATGGACTTCAGATTTAAAACCGTCCAATACAACTTGTATTGAGCGGTTTGAAAGGTAGTGTCTAATCCATCGAACAAGAGATTCATCAATACCAAATGCACGCATTTTCGATAAAAGAGCTTGATGCCAAACTCTATCAAATGCTTTTGAAATATCCAGTGCAATAATCTTACTTTCTCCAAAACGATGTAAAGATTTGTGCCACTGTTCGGTGAGATATACCATCAAATCACCAGTGGACCTATTGCTACGAAAGCCATACTGCCGGTCATTAAGAAGCTTTCGTTCTTCAAGATATTTCTTGAGCTGATAGTTTATCAGCGTTTCCATGACCTTGGAAAGAAGGGATGTAAGTGCAATTGGACGATAGTTGGAGGGGGAAGAAGATTCGCCTTTTTTAGGGACAGGCTGGACAAATGCTGTTTTCCATCCACTCGGAAAGAGACCAGAAGAGTAGGACAGATAGAAAAGCTTACGCAATGGTTTTGCCAGCGTTAAAGAACACCTCTTCAGAACAATTGGGGTGATACTATCCGGGCCAGCGGATTTATGTATATCGAGATCTTTAAGTACTCTTGCAACTGAACGAGTGCGAAAGAAGACTTGTCCCATAGAATCATTAACGCTCGCAATTACAGGAGGAGTCATGGCACTCTCTGGTAGCGTCGAATTGACAGCAAATTGTGCTGCAAGCAAATTGGCTTTTTCTTGAGAGCTGACATAAGGAGTGTCATTGAAAACGAGCGTAGGAACCGAAGACGAAGTAGTATTTCGTACATTTTTTACAAATGACCAAAAATTTTTACTACCTTTGGGACATTGTAGTATTTTTTGCCGTAATTTTTGATCATGTAAGAATTTGGTTCTTTGAATATGATCATTACAGGTCTTTCTGGCTTGCTTAAACTTTTTCCGATTTTCCTCAGTAGGGTTGGCTTTATAATATCGGAAACTTACTTCTCTAACCCTAATAACCTCTTTACAGCTCGAATCAAACCATGAGTTCTCTTTCGGTTTGATAGATTTTTCCCTATTCGGGATAAACTTTCTCATTCCGAAAAGAATAAAATTTGTAATCATATCTGCACTGGAGTCCACGTCACTATCGAGGAAGCATAGTGACCAGTTAAACTTCCTGAAGAAATCGTTGAGACCGTCCCAGTTGGCTTTCTCGTATTGCCAAACGGTTCTCTTAGAAATTATTTCTCTAACTGGGTTTTGATGGCATGAGAAATTCGCAGATATGATACAATGGTCGGATGTGCCTAGAGGTGATAAAACATTTATAGTGTATTTGTCAGGGTCGGAGGTAAGAAATAAGTCTAGTGTATTAGCGGATTGACCTGCAACGTCAGGAATTCGAGTAGGCTCGTGAACGAGTTGAGTCAAGCTGTTTAACTCAGAAAAGATCTCGACATACCTTCCTTCGGGTGTTGTCTGACCAGAATAGCGCAGCCACGAAGAATTGTGTACATTGAAATCGCCCGTAATAACGATTTCACTGTGCGGAAAATGAGAAACAATTCTTTGGATATAGTCAGATAGCGCATCGAATTCATTAGAAGTTGAGTTGCTATCCAAACTTGGGCTGCGATAAATGATAAATGAAAATGAGGTACCTCAGTGTGATGGAAATTCTGGATGACAACGTAATCATGGACAACGAGGACGTAGTCTCGTTCTTCGCTGACATTGAGTCAGCCTACCACAGCGGCTAAAACGCCATCCCTGCACACAACCCACAACGATCACCACTGACAACCGGGAATGAACACCCTGAGGACAATACAGTCAACCGACCTTTTAAATTTTATTTTTTCGTCATGTAAATTTTATATAAAAATAATTAAACTTAAGTCACTGTATATAGTTAGGCCCCCTATGGGCCAACGAATGTAAATTTTCACACATATGTTGTATCTTATTAGTTGTACGCCAAATTGTAAATAGTATGTTCAATGAAACAAAATTGAGTTGAATTGAATTGACAATTCCGTCTGTCTGTCTGTACCTGCATCCAAAGCCTAAGCCACTGGAGCTATTTTCTTTAAACTCGGTACGGGTCTTCGGTGATTCCCCAGGGGGGAAATTTAAGTTTTTTCTTAGCTCTAAAACGGTACCCCCCAATCCCCCATACACCCGGCTCAAACGATTTTGATAAAAAAATAAATGTTACATTATAGACATTAGGGTGTGTCAAAGTGCTCAACTATGGTATTTTCAAATGTAATAGCTTTTAAAAGTTGCATTGCTTATCAAAATTAAATCCTGCGTTTACAATTTTCATTTTAATTAATATCTTTGGCTCGCTCAAAAATAGGATGAAATCCAAAAATTTTTGATTTTTCGAGATTATTGAAAAATGTGTTGTTTTAAATTGCACCGTGTGGATACAAAAAAAAATATATAAAATATTTTTAGGCTTTCAAGTCAAAGATAATTGCAAGGAAACACTTTTAAGCTTATATTTGTTTAAATTAAACACTTGATAAAGAAGCTATGAAATAATAAAAGAAGGAAGAAAAATCATTTTTTCATGTAAAATCGTTTTTTTTACAAAAAAAAATTCTTAAAAATCAACGGAACCACCTACAATATCGTGGTATATCTTTTTGTAAATACAAAAATTCTTTCTATATTTTTTTTTAGTATACGTAAAATAATATTGTATTAAAATAATATTGTAGATATATAAAAATATCGGAATATATATTTTTTTTAAGTTTTTTGAAAAAAAAAAATCCATTTTTTTTGAAAAATCAATATCTTTAAAACGTGTAAGCGATATTTCCTAAAATCTATACTACTAAAAACTTTAAATTGGCATCCCAAATTTTGTTATTGAAAAATTTTAAAGAAATTTCTTATACAAAAATTACTTTAAATTAAATTCATACTTTTCTGAAAATCAGACTGCAATTTCATGCATTTGAACATTTTTATCTCATTAAATCCATGTTTTATATATATAAAATGTAAGCATATTTTAAATTCCGAAGTACTTTTACATAAGAGCAAGTTCGTGTGATCCCAGCCGTATATTTTGTTTGATTTATTCTTGGCATTCTTTTTCTAAGTTTCTCCTTTTTGGTGAAGTAAAGTATTGCTGTTAGAACGTCAAACTTATGAAATTTTCAGTCTTGAGCTAGAGCAAATAAATAATGAGATATTAAATCTACGAATAAACTTTTAAGAAAGGTCTTTATCGTTTTATTTAAGCGAGAAAAATATGTTAGATGGTGCACCAGTCAAAACGCCATTCCAACCGTGTTGAGACATAGTTCGATGGAAACTAACAAATTTGGATTCTTATATAATAAGAATTAAAATCTGATTAAGTTAATTAGTTTTGAGATAAAACTTAGTTTAATAAATATAAAAGCTGCATTCATGCTGTTAATTGTGTGTTGATAACCATCGACTAATATATCGCGTCTTAGAAGGGAACGACAGCATCTAACTAATGAGCCCAACTGTCGTACCTGGGCGAAACGCATTTGGACTAAAGGTCGCAAAAACTTTCAATTTGATTTATAATCAACCGAGTCCACAAAAACAAAAACTATAAACACAATTTTTGTTGTTTTTATATTTTTTGTTTCCCTTCTTCTTAAATATAAAAGCTATTATCTAACAAGAAAACATCTAAAAAGGAATCACTAACATCATGTTCACAATAAAAATTCAGTTTTTCACCACAACGCTTGCAACAGTCTTAGTTTTTATAATAATATCATTTCGTGTAATTCCATCATTTGTAAAATTAAATAATTCAGAAAGCCAGGTGAGAGCCTAAGCCTATAGTGACTCACAACTCTCAATCATTCGTGTGCAGCATCTTAAAAAATTAAGATTACAAGAATTTTTCCAATAAATTTGTTAAGAAATAAATACAAATTTGTTGAAAAAATGCTTGTATAATCACAATTTTTTAAGATTGTGTAATGGACCAAGTCTCTATATTTCAAGAAAAGTCCGTTTGTATTCAAAGATGTTTCTTACAAATAAATAATAAATAAATTAGAAACCATAACGACTCAAAGAGAGGCTAAGCCTAGTGACTTACAATTCTCAACTATTCCTTCGTGCGTTTTACCAATAATGAAGGTGACCTACAATTTTCTACCGATTCCGAACGGCTAATGAGCAGCACTTCTAATCATGACAAGACAAGACTACACTTCAAATATTATCATAGAATTTCCAATAGTTTTGTTTTGGAAAAAAAATCCAATTGGAGACGGGCGACCATACATATGAATTTAGTACTATCTGTCATTTTCCCGAAAATTCAGCTACAAAAGGAAAACAAATGCGAACTTGACCTCATATTGAATGTTATTTTACTTTAATGGAAAAAATATTTTGGTTGATGCGATGTAGCAACGATTTCCTCTAAAAAAAACAAGTGTTGCCATGCTCATGCAGAGTTAATGCAGTTTGTTTGCAATTGTGAACGCAATTTTTCACAGTATTGCGGAAGTTTTTCAATTACGAACTCAACCATGGTCGACGTAAGACGTAACCCACCCCAATAGAGTGACTGTATAACAATCAGCCCCATGATACGATCTGACTTTTGCATATGACATCATTTAGGATTGGTGTTATTTATTGTTTTTTTTTTTTTCTGAAAATCTAACTTCGATCCGCAGTCTATCCTACTAACAGCACACCAGTAATTCGAAATTCAAAAACTTACCACCATCATCATCACCAATCCCAAGTTATTTTTCCAATTATTGTTTCATGTATAAAATAATGACAAGCCAAACAATAAAAAGAACAATATTTATATATGTATGTGTACATACAAAAATATATCTCATAAATAAAAAATGAACAAAATATTCGAAAAAAGTATCTGAAACTCACATTCGCACACAAAATAACTTCCAAAAAATAAAATCCCTATCCATTTCAAATAGCATTTGTTAGATACTTTACAAAAAAATGATTTTCTAACTTTCTTGTTTTTTTATGACGTTTTGTCCAGAGAGAATTATGATTCTTTTTATCACTTCTGAATAATGGCCAAGTTACAAAAAGCATTCGTTTTCCAATGGATACGCATCAAAAATGCCAAAAGAAGTTCCGACAAAAAAAAAAAACATAATTTGCATTTTTATGGAAAAAGTTTTTTTTTATACAAATAAATCTGCAAATAGAAGCAAAAGTGTCGTATTATTTTATATTGGGATAGGTAGTGTGTGTGTGCGTGTGTGTTGTTTATATACGCATAAATAAAATTCTTGAATCGAAATTAGTATACTGTACGTATTGCTTTCATTTTCAATTGGTTATCCGAAGTTCCGGAGACCGTAGCCAACTTATTGCTCCCAATAAAAGTTTTCTCTTAAAAAAGAAAAACAATTTTTTTTGATAATCGACTGAATGATTGTATACATTATAACTCAGAAATGAATATTCTTAAACATTGGGGGAATTTTCAAATAAAATAATCCTTATTTCGTCCAAAAGCTCCAATTCATGACTTTTTATTCACTGACCATGACCAGCGAGATAATAAATTAAAGTGGATCCCTACTTTCCCTTTGTGGAAATTTCTAGCATTTATTAGGGGGATGTAATAAAAATTGAAATAATTGACGAAATTGTTCCTCGAAATATCTAACCCATAACGGGGCAGGATCAAATACTCGCGTTTGTTAACTTTTTTATAAGTCCAAGTCCAATGTAACTTCTGTCGTTTTAATAAACTCAACGAAACCAAGTATTAGGGGTGCAGACAGTTTGTCTTTGGCATAAGACTGTACTCCAATTTTAATCGATGACTATGAGGACCAACTCAAAGATCCTTCAAATGAACTCACTAAAGTTCTCCCAGGGCTTTCTACTTTCCACCCGAAAAGGAAACGATAGCCATAACATTTGAAAAAGTTTTACCTCTCAAACCCCACATCTCTCTTCGAAATGTCAAAAAGACGTACTGAATTGAACGAAAAAGTATCTTCGAATGGTCAAAGTTTCTATAATTTCATAGAAATTTTATGTAGTTGGTATGTGAGCTCCTTCGATAATGATGAACATCTGACATGATGATGTGAGAAGGCAATAACTCGATTTCAAACCAAAATCCCAAATTATATTATTTCTTGCAAAACTTTAACTATCGACCCTTGACTTTGTTTTCCTAAAGGATGCGGGAGGAGAAGGAAACTAGCTATAAAAAAAACCTTTTGATAAAAAGGATATTTTGTTTATGGTTGCATGGAGAAAATTAATGACCTAGTGGGTGATATAATATCTGAGTACCTATCGTATTTTCATTTAAAAGCAGGTAGAGTATGGCTAGGGGCGAACATTTGGGTCTATATATAATTACATGAGCATATACCTATTCTCTGTTCGTGCTTATTTGTATTCCCAACAAATATAAAGGTTTTCCCAAAACCGAAAAACTCAAGTTGACAAGGGTTGGGTCGATTTTTAAAGTCCATGACCATGGGACGAATACGAAATAAGTGGTTCTCAAACAATTTCAAATGCAAATCGTACTGCGAAAAAATTGTTTGCCGTACGACATTCGTCGCAATTCAATAAAAGACAGTTTTTACACTCCCAATCAGTTAAAGTTTTTATTTTATTTCCATATTGAACCATTTTTGGCTGCTATAATAAATGATAACATTCACGATGAAAAAATATTTATCCTCTCTATAAAAAGGTCGGATAGAATTAGCAGACCAATAGCAAAGTTGATTTCCAACAACAAATAATAAATTCGGTATATTGACTGTTAACGGCCGTATGAAGATCGATCTAAAGATCGATGTTGATCATTCTATGTTTTCAAGATTCTGCTTCTAGTTTTTTAATTTCTTTATTTAATAAGAGCATTATGAACATAATAGTATTGGTTCTCCTCCAAAATGTAAAGTACCTCACTCTCTCTTTAATATTGCAGTAAACACTTTATTAAGGTTACTCACTTTATATTGGATGAAAAATATATATCAATTTTAATACAGAGCATGGTAAATAGTATATTCGATTTAACACGCTTTTTTTTAAACTTAAGGCTTTGGAACACTCTTCTCCATTATACAGCGAATACGCGAAAAAGCCGCCGAGAAAAGCGGAGTTCGTTAAATTAGATCTATCAGTTAAGTAAGGCAAAATTTGGGTTCGTAAAAAATCAAAGTCGATATTTTAATCAAACATTAGCTGTATTTTATTTTCCCCAAGATCTGATCCAGATTGGATTTTGTTTTCAAAATAACATGTAAATCAACAAATACAAACAAAACTGGTCCTTGTGTTGTTTTTGTTATGCATGTAATTTTGAATGAAGATCCAATCTGTATCAGATCTGGGGCAAAATAAAATACAGCTATTATAAGAAAACACGAACAAATTCGATCTAGTAATTGTAGCAGTCTATCCTACCGTCTAAGATAATTAACGATTTCTTAAGGCTTAGAACTTAAATTAAACAGGTGAATATTTTTGTTTTCCGATTTATATATTTCTAAAAATTAAAAAAAAGAACGAAAATCAATAAAATTTGTTGTAGGTAACAAAAATTAGTGTAGCCAGTTAATTTTGTTTTTATATTTAATTCCCTCTGTTAAGTATTGAAGTGCTTGTCCCTTGACAATATTAAAAATAAAACACTCACTAAATTTAATTGATTTAGTTCTTAACTTTTTGTAAGACTTGATGTGCTTTTGAATCAGAGGAATTTGCCAGGAACAAAATAGATGCACAATAATTGAGGTGAGGTTCGATAAAATAGATCTATACAATGTAAGTTCTAGATTGTATTTAATTGGCCTCTAAGTCTATTCAAGACATTTACAGCCGTATCTATAAGATTTTCTTAAACTGCATCTTAGAGGTTATTTAGTTAAGCATACTTAAATATTTAATTTGGCTTTAAATGACGAAACTTCAATTCGTATCTATAATCGATTTTTCATTGGTACTTAACTAAACAATGGTTGTGTCACGTAACGTAAAAGAATGCGAAAATCTAGTACAGAAAAAAAAACAAATGCTGCTTCATTTTATACAGCACAGCTGTTTTGTGACACCTTAATTCAGTAAATAATTGGAAGACACATTTTTTTATTTGTGAAATCAAAAAAAAAAATGACTATCGAACACACACCCACACCCGCCGCCACAAATAAAAGAAAAAGATCTGAAAATTGGGATGCCTCCTACAAGGAAACTTTTTTATTTTAGAATTTGCAATAATACACTACAAAACAGAATTATTTTATGCACAGATTCTCTTCCAACAACGAAAAAGAAAGTGTCGATACAAACACTTCAAAGGCTAAGCGGGAAGCGTGGACGAAATTTCTTTGTGCGTATACATACTTTAATCAATACAAATTTTATGTTTCTTAAATCGTTGCACTTTATAATTTATTCTAATATAATATCACAACAAACAATACCTACAAACTCACAATTTGAAACTTCAAAATTTCAAAGATGACAATCGATATGTCAAAATAAGGCGTGTTTTATTGGTAATCTATCTAGCGCAGTAATACAAGTATCAAAAAAACGCTTTATGCGAGAAACAGATTAACACAGCAACTTCAACAGCGACTTCACAGCAACGAAAACTTTAACATCAAAAGTCTTGTGAAATAGATTACAACGTGAACAGCGTTTTTGACAGCATATAATCAAAATAGTTTCAAATGCGAAATGAATTTGCCGTTAATAATATGATAAAAATTAACGTGAATTGCGTCAATGTATACGACTTGCGCAATTTGTCGTACTAAAATTAATTTGTTTTTAGTAATTCTTCCATTGTCAAAACCAAAATAAATAGACGATACAAAAAGAAGCGAATTTAGGGTTTAGGTCTAACGTTGATGTCGATGTCGAAGTTGCTGTGTTAATGTAATCAAAGCCATTTAAAACCAGTGGCTCTAAAAAGAGTGACGTGGTTGTCAAAGTTGCTATTGAAGTTGCTGTGCCAATCTGTTTGTGCCTGGACACATTGACGGAAGATCGCAATGCCTCACTGCGCACTTTGTGGCTACACACAGAAATAAACGTACTTGGTGATGCAAGAAAATTGACAGTAGAAGAACAGTTGGAAAGTAGAACACGGCATATTGCGAAGTAAGTACCTGGACACATTGACGCAAGTGCACATGAAACTTGCATGAACATATAAAAGAGAGAATGATTTTTAATAAGAGGGAAAGAGATGGACTGAAGTTACCGGCTCGAGGCTAAAATAAAAATGTAATTATCTGTCAAAATAGGAACGATATTAGAACAGAACTTGATTCACTGCGCAGAGTTTCATAATAAATTATGAGATTCGTGCACATTTTTTGTTTTTCGGTCCATCTCTTTCCCTCTTATTAAAAATCATTCTCTCTCTTTTATATGTTCATGCAAGTTTCATGTGCACTTGCGTCAATGTGTCCAGGGACTTTCTCGCATTATTCACTCTTTAACTCACTCTTTATAATCTCCCAAGGGTTGGTATCAGTGTATCATGTGCCAAAACCTTCCTACTTGTTAAATTAACTTACACGGATGTGTTCGAAGGATCTGTATCTCGTTTTTAAGCTGGAGTTGAAATATTCATGAAAATGCAGATTGAGTTGAAATATTCATGAAAATGCAGATTGAATTGATTTAGAGTTTTTCTCACTATTAAATTTTCAATTAACACTTAGAAAAGTGCGAAAATATATCTTTTATCTACAATCTACTCAAAATGTTCTCGTATCCGTATTGTTACTATTGTATTTCTTAATTTTTACATATGTTAAAAAAACTATTTTATTCGCTTTATACTGAATTCTTTTCAGTGTTGAAGATTTTAAACAGACCATTATTAAGGTAAGGTAGTATAATACTTCTTATATAATTTCTATCTTTAAAGTATATTTCTAACTTATTCTTAAATTTAAACATTCTCTAACTAATATCGTACTAAGACAACTTGTTTTAATAAATTGCTTCTGAGCACACCTAAGGCTATCCACGCACTGGCAACTGTGATCGAAATCAAATAGTTTAATCACCAGTTGAAAGAGAACCGCGCACTGGCAACTCTTTAATCACGCTCACACTCTTTTCTTTCTTGCGCTTATAGTGTCAAAACACAAACTTTTTAGTTTCGAGAATCGAGTTGTTTTAAGTGCGCGGCGTCCCATATAAGCCCATATGTTTCATTATAGCTACCAAACAGTCCGAAACTAAAACTTGAATGTGCGCGCCTGGCCTAAAACAATGACAGATCGTGCTAAAAACTAAGTAAACAGACCTATTTTGACGTTTGTAAATGTCAAAGACTTGTTTGAAGTAAGCACGATACTAAAACAATAAAATAGGTATTCGATGAGTTTAACTTATATAAAAGGGTAGAGAAAGTATGATGCTGTTTTCGATTAAAATTTTGCAAAATCGTTGTCTTAACCTAGTTTTATACTAAAACAGCCTTAACATCGTATTAAGTCAACTAAATTTTTGTGCGAATTTTGTCAGTTGTCATATAAATTCAGCGTAATACCGAAGTTACACGACATTTCTGAACAAATGCAGTGTACTGATAAAATATACCAATCGAAATTATTTGCCTTCGTGTAAATTGATTCAATATTTTGTGACTTGGCAGTAGTGTAAAACCGCAAGAAGGCTAGGCGCACACATTCAATTTTTAGCTTCGCAACTGCTTGGTTCGAGCAAATAAAAAGTTTGTGTTTTGACACAAACTAAACGATTGCCTGAAATGAGTTCGCTATTTTGTGTAACATATAATTATATGCACATGCGCGGACATTCAACCAAATAGTTGATCTGTTTTCAATAAGCAACCAAACAGTTGTGCAACTAAAAATTGAATGTGCGCGCCTAGCCTTATGATATATATTAAAATTTTGCATTTGAAAAAGTATTTATTTTGTAAATTGCGGAGCGATCACACTTTGGACTAGTAGAGGCAAAGTATAACAAAATAAATATTAACGAACACACCCTCAAGCATGCCAACATATATTTTTCCGAACACCACCTAAACACCTCGATTACTAGCTTATTTTTATTCACTAATCGTTTGTTGTTGTTTTCCATGTAGCATATTTACTAACCAATAAAACACGGCTATACATTTTAAAATGCCTTTAAGTGACCCTTAAACGCGGTTGATGGCGTTTAAGTTAAGAGTCCTTTAAGAAACGTTACTTAAATGTGAAAATTGATTATAGATACCGATTTCATACTTAAGAGCTGTTTAGAGGTATTTTAAAGTTAAGTAACCTTTAAGATTTGTTTATAGATTCGCCTGTTAATTTTTGTCCCACTTTTTTACAAACATAAGCTTTATATGAACATATTTAAACTATTTTCATTGCAATGTTTATTTGTTATTGCCAAGTTTTGTTTAATTAAC
Organism: Philhelius festivus; assembly: GCA_963931855.1. NCBI lineage: Eukaryota > Metazoa > Arthropoda > Insecta > Diptera > Syrphidae > Philhelius > Philhelius festivus. The sequence goes on from OZ007555.1 coordinate 81,956,133, forward strand.
AATTAGCTAAAGTTGGTTATTTCAAAGTTTCTTAAAAATTGCGTCAAGATCAAAATTTATTTTTGTAATTTTATACTCAATTGAGTCAGAAATAATTTAATTGAGAGTATCGTCCGCAATATGTGCGGCTTTGCCATGAAGCCAGGTGTGCCAGCACGTAACTTGATACGATCGAGCATTGTCGATCGTAGGTCAACTCGAAACAAATTATTTTTGGCAGCACGTAATTTGAGACGAGTTTCTTTGTGACTTCCACTTAAAAATATCATTGTGAACTATAAAGTGGAATGTCAAATTGGTATTCTTCTGATATTTTTTGATTTGGAGAGTTAAGTTGAGGAAGTAAGTTAATGCTAAAATCATGCATTGACCTCGGCCCGTGCCTTTTAAGTGATTTTTTTACCTTTTTGATTTTGTATATTAGATAACTTGTCAGTCTTAAAGAAATGATCTGATAAATATATCTACATATGTACTTGTTTTTTAAGAACGACCTCCATTTTCCAATCTTTGAGATGTTTTTGTGGAGGACCCAGTATATTTTACGAAGTCAGCAAGTTTTACCCACAACAAATTGCTGTTTTTCCTTCCTTGGGCACTTTTAAGCATTCATATGGCTAAATCTTGGTGAGAACTCATAAAAGTGTTGGAAATATCCGTCTGTTTTTTAATTATTGACATTTTTTTGTTTTCCATGCTATTTCTTAAAAAAATCGCTGCCGAAGATAACTTTTTTCTGTCGAGTGAAAACTTTTGTTTCAAACCTCATTTTCAAGTTTGTGTGCTGCCAAATCTTACGATACAATCGAGCACACTCGATTGAACCAAAATAGGTGCTACCGATGATCGATTGTATCGATAAAACTCGATTGTACCAAGTTACGTGCGGGCACCTCAGCATTTGGATACATATATTATTTGTGTATAAAATAAACAAAATGTTCCTCGAATTCCATACGTTGACAACTTCTGTACTAATACGCTTGGATCAATGGTCTCAAAGGTGCGCATGAAAATCCAAAAACATAGCAATATGATGACCTTAAAATAGGACAGCGTTTATTGCTGTTGATAGTTTTGTTTCAATTTAACTTAGGTATAATTGATTATAAGCCAGCAATTCTATGAGACATTATCAACCATGGTAGAATATTGATTGGACGGTAGTCGATTATAAGAACGGATCCTGATTTCTTCTGGATTCGGGCAATGATTTATTTTTTAATAATGTCCAGAAAGGTACCTGTTTCGAATAACTGATTAATGATATTGACAAGTTGTTGGTCAATCACAAATATAGCGTCAAGAAGAACGGGATTTGATTTCAGCAATTGAAACACCTCTGAACTCGAACTGAAGATTTTGGTTGATCGCAATGTCATCTTCAAACTGAATTTTTTTGCATATTTTCATTCTATTCGACAATGCCATCAATAAAAAAGCTCTTGAATTGGTTAGTAATTTCTAGATAATCCTCTATTTCGATATTGTTGACTTTAATTCGTGTTATCTTGTTGTCTTCCTTATTCAGTATCGATTTTAAAGCCTTCCAAGTAGATTTGTTGTTTCCTTGTACTCAATTTTGCTTACACTGGTTTAATTCATACTTTTTATATTATTATTTTATTATTTATATACATATATTATTTATTATTATTTTTATAACCATTTTATAATCATTCTTGAACTTTCTTTACGAATGCCAATTTGCAGTTAAATATTTTTGTCCGTAAAAAATTGATTTTTTTTCGCGGCGCACTTGATTCTAGAACAGGTACGAGTCTTGATTCTAGTGGTAGGTACTCCAACGCTGATTCATTTGATTTCTAATGTTTTCTGTTTTGATGACCTGAAAAAAATCTGTGGGTTAGGAAAAATTCAGATGACCCGTAGTGTATAATGTATACTTTTTCTTGTAACTTTAGGAAGAAACCAAAAAGGATAACAAGATACATTGTCTGCCTTAGTGAATTTTTAAATGCGATTTATACAAATTAAATGTGTGTCTTGTTCCCATGAATATTATACGCATATATATAAACAACGATAAAGATACAAATTGATGATGACCGAATTCTGTTGGTTACGTTTTCGTCCTTTTTCTTGAATAAACACAACAAATTGAAATGCAAAGTAGCTTTGTAAATTAATATGAAGTATAATTCAGATATCTTTAATTCGAAATGTCCCTTATTTGAAAGGGGTGAATTTGATTTAGATATTTCTATCATTTAAAATGGACAATATACCACTTATGGTAAATATTTAAATTTAATTGCAATAAATCTTTGGATAGTTGTCAAATAATTCGTTAAATAGAAGACAATTATTTAAATGAGTTTAATATTTTAATATTTGATGATTGTATTAAATATGGTATGTAAAGTAAAAATGACGATTTAGTTGATCAAGAACTAATATGAATTATTTAACTTTGCTTTTGCAACAAGCATATAGACCATGCATTTGATTAATTGTGAATGTTCTGTGATAAATTATAAAAAAAAATATCGCAAATCAGCTATTTTATATTTTATATTGCAAAGAAACGCAAATGAAAATTGTATAGATTAAGTTAGCCTCTATATAAAAAAAAACTTTCACATGAGGTTTCCCCACTAAATCATTACTTCTTCTTAAAATCTTAGCAAATTGAAGATTTAACACTTTTTAATTGAATATCAAATGGCAATATCAAATGGCAAAAACAACAAATAATACATAGTCAAATTTTACACTGCAAAACTCAAATAAACATCGAAGGATTGCCAATCAGAGTAGAGAAAAATTTTCAAATGCATATAACGTTATTTGTTGAAAGTGCTTAAACAACACTGAGTTGAAAAAAAGAATACCGTCTGATTTCTGGGAAAATATGAATGTATGCCAAGAAAATTTAAAAAACAGTTGTTGGTGTGTAAATTTCAAGGACTAAATAATAAAAATTTAAGGACACAATTTAAAAAAAAAAACAGTAAGTCAACCGCTCTCAAGATTTTGAATTTTCCAAAACCAATTTAGACGCTTTTTTTTAAATCCTAAAAGATATTTTTTCTAAAAAGATAAGATAGACGGAATTGCGGGACCGATTTTTTCAGTTCTCTATCATAATGTTAAATTTGATGAAAATTTCATGTTATTTTTTTTTTTCGAACACAAAACTTCAGCTATACTAACCAAATATATCCCAAGGAAGCAATCAAAAATTTCTAGCTAGCTAGCTTGTGGTTCAAAAAAATACGAAAAATGGTTTTAAATGGTCCTCCTAGAGAATTATTTCTATTATTTCGGTTTTCTCAAAAACTGATTTTGATCTCAGAAAGCTTGAATAGTATTGTGCATTCAAATTTCAATATTACAACTTTACACTTTCAACATGATCTAAAAGATCTAAAAAAAATGTTCTTAAAATATAAATAAATGTTACAAAATTGCTCTTATTTTTCTCCAAAAATTGTGACAATTTTTGTTAATATAATTATCAAAACAGTTAAAAACAAATGAAACCATTTTTTTTTAATTTTGATTTTCTCACCGATTTAAGTTACATTTCTTTACAGAAACTTCTTAATTGTTTGAAAAACATAGAACATCAAAACTTAAAAAAATATATCACTACACCATTTTCAGCCAATAAACCATGCCCATAAAATCAATGCTTTTTAAATAAAGGCATAGTAAATATGTGGGTATACATTCTTATACAAAATAAGCAAAATATTAAACTTTAAAATTAAAGCTTGTTAAAAACTTAACTAAGGTTATGTTGTTATCACATAGACATTAGACACTTATCTAAAAAATTTTATATCAATATCTTTAATTTTTATTTTTTTTTTTATAATCTACCCGTGCTCAAGGGATTATGATTACCCTTTAAATGTTTCAACACAGCGCGGGCGTGAAGTTAATGAAGAGAAAGAAGGATAGGAAAGATGTGTGGCACGATTTTCTGAGACTGTTGGTGGTTGTCTCAGATATTTTTATCTCCAGGGATGGCGGTTGAGCTAAAGCGGAGAAATGCCGTGTCTTATTTCTATGTCGCTTATAATTCATATTATTTTATTCGTGTTCATCCTTGTTGGGCATACTAGTTTAACTCAATTACATGTTTTAGTGTTATGCCTGAACAACATGTAATGAGCGACCCATTGATGACAATTTTTTAGAAGGTTTTATTGGAATTAAAACGACATAGACGGCAGGGATCGAACCTGTGATCATGAGGTTGACAGGCGAGCACACAACCATCGTGCCACGGCCACCCCCAAATTTGTTAACGAAATAGTGGAAAGTTAGGAGAACGGTCTTACCTCAGTTGATTCTGATAATTAAAATTAATAAGAAAATTGGATTTTACTAAAAGCTTCTCTTTTATGTCCTAAAGAAAGTTATTCCGATAACAATAAAAGCTTCATAAGAAATAGGTAGCGCTATTTTCGGATTTAACAAAAATAGTTCAAAAACTCTTCTATTTCACGTTTCGTATATGTATGTACGTGTACATATGTACATACGTGTGTATATCTCGTAGAAATATTTTTTTTCTGCGAAAACAAAAACATGAAAATATTTCCATTTTGAAATGTTGAAATACAAGAACATTTTTTTTAATAAAATTAGCAATTCAATGAAAAAAAAAAGAATTTTTCGGAAGCTTTTCAAATGTGACCAAATTAAAAATGTCCTAAGGCTTTAAGAACTAACGTACATATGAATGTACATACAATCTCCTTGTTTAATTTTGTTTACTTTTGTAAAATATACATAGATACTCGTACTTCACAAATGAATGACTTCAAGTCAGGTCGGTGCGGTGATGTTTTTTCTTGGGATTCTCAATGATTTCCTTACGAATAACAAAATAAAATATCTACTCGGTGGCGTCACGTTTGTTCCTCTCATTCAACACGTGAATCTTTTCACTCCTGCCATGGCACCACCAACAAAACTTTAAGGCTAAGAATCTTTTTTCATTTTCTGAACCACATTAAGGTACACATGCCATCACCAACCAACTACCAGAGGCGGTTTTGAGCTATAATAAAATGGGCCGTGTGCAAGATTAAATTAGGGGGCGTTTTTGAGTTTTTTTTTTGATTTCAAACAAACTTGCGGTTTACTAACGCCCGCACTGTGTTCATCATTTCAATGGTATTCAAACCACTCAAGTGCTTAAATAATTAAAAAAAAAATTCAATACGCAATAAGAAATACATTAAAATTAAGACAATACTAAAACGTAATATTCAGAATTCAATAAGTGAGGTATTGTGAATACTAAATAAACGGGAATGCGAATAGTAAGTACTTAGTAGATTCCTAAGAGAAAATGTTTTTTTTTATACTTAAAACCGCTATTTATGTTATAAAAGGGCGATTCCATTATAGCGGGTGCAACATTTAGACTCATTTGAAGTACATTTAATAATAAAATAAGCAAAATATTTAATGACACTATTACTTGAAGGGATACATTTTCACCTATTTATTTTTAATCCATTTAGAATTCTAAAATATAACAAATAATTTGGCAGAAGGATGGTTTCAAAGTGCGATCGCGGGTGCAACAGAATCGGCCCGACTTTTCTAGATCATAGTACAAAAAACACAAATTCTGTTAATTGTGAAACATTTATCATGCTATTCTTACATATATTGAACGGCGTTGATTCAATTAACTAAATAAATAAAAAATAAAGATAGAAAACAAAAGTAAGCAACGAAATATTAACTTTTAAATCAATCGCGGGTGCAACATCAAATTATCGCGGGCAACGCGTCTAACTTAAATTAGTAAACTGATTTAAAAAACTGAAAAAAATATAAAATAAGGCACATATGTAACAAGTCAGTGCCCTTCTCTACTAGTTATAATTTTGTTTTTTCAAATACTTCAATATTTTTTCGAAAATACATATATGTATGTTAGAAGTACTCCATCTTCACCGATATCGGTTAAGGATAACCCCACATAACGATATTGTGATATTGCAGCCTACCTGGTGCAAGAACGTACAAACCTGCGGAAATAACTTTTGGAAATACTGCTGCTGTAAAAACAGAACGGTATTTTAGAGCATGGATCTACTGGTAATATAGAGGGCTCAAAAGACCTTGTTGGAGATTTAGAATTTAATGCTTCGTCTTCTGACTCAATAAAAACATCGAAAACTTAACTTCACGAATGCTCATGGTCCTTGTACTCTTCTCGATTCTTAACTTCCGACTTAATCGATTTCACATCTTTTATATCCGGCACTTGTCTGCTAATATTATCCCTTTTATAGAAATCACCTGTCATCCTTCAGTTTTTTAGGCTTTGAATCAGTTTTTTTTTAAATACATTTTTTACCACTTCAACTACGTTAGTGGGACTCCTTGGGCGATTACGTTTCACTTCTGCGACTTTTTCAGTCTACAGGGACTGATGTAATGAGTGCCTGCCTTTTTCTGTGTTGCCTGCATTTTTTCGTTTTGTCTGATTCTGGTCAGAATTTTAAAATTTGTATCTGCCTTCATTTTCCCTTTCAATACATCTCTCCACATTAAATTTCTACGTCCTTTTTCTGCATGAAGCTCAGCATATTTGTTAATTTTTCGTCAATTTTCTGTAAAGCAGTCTCTTTTTCTTGTTTCACTTCCATTTAACCATATATTTTTATATAAAAAAGAACAAAATATTATATTACATAGTTAAAAAAAAACGTGAACACAAGAAATTATTATTCAAAGCATATTTTATCAATAAAATACAATAAATCACGTTATAATGTCAGTAGTCAATAAGTTGCACCCGCGATCTTAATATTGGGATCGCGGGTGCAACCAATTTAAATCAACGTTTTTTGTCGTTCAACGTACAATATATTCCTAATAACGACTGATTTAATTTTAGTTTTGTTTTCTTCTTACTTTTAGAAAGTTTCAAAACGCTAGCACTTTATTTCTGCCAAAAAAGTAAACTTTTATATCTTTTATATCGCGGGTGCAACAACCTTACAATGGCTATTTGCAATCAATAATGCTAAAAATATAATAACAAATTCGTACATGTTTTTATGCAAACGATTAAATGGCATGTTGCTTCATACGTCTATTGAGTAAAGCATAACTTAAAACTGTCGGAAATAGCTATTTTAAGCGTGTGTTACCAGTTGTAATAATTGCAGTTCGTACCGACTCTTCGTATGATAATGTTGCCAAGCGCAAAAAAAATGTTCTCTATAAGTTAGGTCTCAGTTTTTGTTTTTATTATTAAATATAGTATTTCTACTTTGAATATTTATCAAAAAAAGTAAAAAATATTGTAGTTCAAAAATTGGTGTCAAAAATCGTCTATAGCGGAATCGCCCAAAACCAAACTAGGCTAGCCTTGGCTATTTGAAAGCGTAATCATTTATAATTCAATTATGAATTGTTCTTTTTCATTTACACAATTTAAAAGACTATTTGAAAAATAATTTTTAAGCGGAGTCTGTGCTAGCCGTTATTGTTAACATGATTCGAAAACCAAATCACGAATTTTAAAGACGTACAAATTTAGATAAATTAAAAAAACAACTAAGAAAATTATATTTGCTTTTAAATAGTCAAAGTATGTTTTTGTCTTTTGCTCCAGATGGAAAACAAAAACACCATATTTAATAAAGGCCATTTATTGGCGGCATATAATAATGTTGTGGATAGGTGTAAAATTTCATTGATAAAAAAAATCTAGTTAGTGATGAAAACTAACTGCGATTAAGCTAAGCCACATGAGGAAGGTCGCTAGGTGGAGAAATAACAAATGTAATGGCCGGTCAAATAATATATTTACAAGTTCCAACCCTTATTATAAAAAGAAACGTAAGAAAGTTACTGTCAAGGGAGGTCTGTAAGGCAAAAGAACAAAACAACCAAAGTGTCAATTATTTTTTGTTTTTAATAATTTCAAAAATAATTAAAGTCCACTTAATTACATGAAATCTAATAAAAACTCTTGGTTTTGGTTTAATTTTTTCTTGCTCGTATTGATGGTAATAGCAAAGGAAACTGGGGTCGCTTTAGTTCTTAGGGTAAATCGTTGGAAATTATCGGTGTGCATGGAATCAGTAAGAATACTTCTTTGCTATTGAATTTGGCACCGATAATTTTGTATGGTCAATCTAGTTCCATTGCACAACTTTGGGGCGTTAAAGTTGCGAAAAACCACCACCGGTGATCCAAATTTCAATGTAAATACGAAATCTCATTCATGGGCGATCAATAGGAATTTTGCCATTACCGATAGCTAAAGTTGCTTTCAGAATGTTTAGGCAGACGGGTCTTGTGGCAAATGCACATGCATGTTTGCTAATAGCGTTACTTGTTCCATGGATATTTTTGATGTACATACTTTCCTCCAAGTAGGTACCACAATAAAAAGAATGGCAACTCTATACTTTATTACATAATGTACCTTTACAAATTTTCAAAATTAAAAATTATATACTAAATAAAACATTTAAATAAAATGTTTTAATAATTTCAACAAGTTGTTGCTGCCTTAGATGCTCCATAATAAATTGTCATCCGTCACTACGAGTATCTACGATTGTCAAAAGCCAATTTACAAATCCTATTCACCCAAAATTGAAAGCCATATAAAATCGAACTGAAACATAAGACGCACATGTAATAAAAAAAATAATTTATAAATACAATTTTTGTAGAGTTTTTCGTGTTTTATAGAATAATTTATAAATGAGCACTCAAATTTTGAGGGCTGGGGCTTGCTCTTTAATATGATTTGTTTAATATTTTGGAATCGGAATGTTACGAAGCCGATATAGGTATTCATTCGATAAAAGCTTACACTCCTCCATTTTATTCACATACTCATAGCCTTGAGCTTATTTTTACGATCCAGTCATTGAAAGGTCAGTCATCCTCAAACATTTTCAATAATATTGAGTCCAAAAATTATGTCGGTAGGCAATAACTTCACATTTTCACTTGGAAGATAAACTGGTAAGCCTGGGCATTATAAATTGTCCAATTTATCTAGATGAAAAATCAACAGTTTTTTATCATTTTGCTTGAAACGTAAATCAATCCAAAGACTACAGGGGCGGACGCAGAAAATAATTTCGGAGGGGGTTTTAGAAAAAAATATCAAATATTTATAAATATATTATTTTATTACTTGTAGGTACTTGCTAATTACATAATCTTTATTGTTATTTACATAAACATGTTATAACTAAACAATATTGGCTCTTAGAGATAGGGACTTTTGGAACAATTTCATATAGCTAATCGCTAAAAATCATATGGATGTTGCAACTGATACCCATTTGGCAAATTTGAATAATGTTACCAAAAGTTGGAAAATATTCTTTTTTATTCATTTTTAGACATAGACTTTTACTACGGGCCCTGTGATGGAGGCCATTATTTGGTTCATATGATGTCATCAAAATTCTTAAAAAAATTTTAAGAAAAAATTTTGGTACGCCAACTTGTAGTATTCATTATTGTACGAATACAAAATAAATTTCCAAAACAAATATTGAGCCGTTTTTGAGATTACGAATTTTGAAACGCAATGTTTTTTAAACTTTTTAGAAGCTTTTCCCTGAAATTTTTCATTCAAATCCGTTCTGCTTATAATGAGAAATTCAAAATTCGAAAAAACGATTCATTGTAGGTACAGTCAGTTATATCTTAATTTTAAATTTTTTTTTATTAAATAGTAGATCGTAAGAATTAATCGAAATAAATAAAACTTTACCAAAATTTTCGAAGCTGTTTAAAAAAAAAAAATACGATTTTCGAAAACAATTTTTTTACATTTGTACATTTTGGTACCTTTATTTTTAGGTACAAACATTTTGGGGCTTCCAAAAAATAACTATTTTTTTAACCACTAGATAAAACTCAATGAAATTATATGAATTTTTTTTTTAATTCTGTGGGACAGTTTTTGAGAAAAAATAATATTTATAAAATTTCGAAAAAATCGTATGGGTAGGCACCGTTATTTTTGGTCTAAAAAAACCTGTGGGGGGAAAATTCAAAACGATGTCCTTGTGACACTGGGGCATAAAAACATTCAATATGTATGTTTTTTTATTAATTACTTGTGGTATGAATATAGTATAAATGAAGTTGTTTACTTTTGTTCCTACTTTATAATTTATTTAATATCCCTGTTTAAGGAAGTACAAGTATTGACGAAAACTTTAAATTTTTGCGAATTTCAAAGAAAATTGCTTCAATTTTTATTTCTAGTAACTCCTATTCTTGGGCCGTACGTTAATGATATTTGAACTATGGAACCTTTTTATGAAAAGATATAGAAGAATTTATGGCACGAAAATAAACACTTTGTTTTTTTTTAAAGAAAATGAATCCTTATTTTTTTTATTCCACATGTTTCGGAGGGGGTTTGAACCCCCAAAACCCCTACCTGCGTTCGCCCCTGAAAGACTACCAATACGAAATGGACCCTCCCTGTTACTCCTCCTGAAAAAAAAACTTTCTGACTGTATCCCATCTCTAATATACCACATGGACAGAAATGAGATTACTGAAATTCTTAGCTTTTTAACATTCTTAAAACTTTTATTTTATTATCTGCTGAATTGTTTTTAAAGAGAATTTTGAATAAGAGATAATTTTAACATCGACTCTTCTATGAGATAACAATCACCTTTTCTTCTATCTTTTGATTCCTTCTAAAAAGAGGATATAACATTTTTGTTGTAAATGGCCATCTTTCAAAACAATATTTAATTCACAAATTCTAAAAGTAGCAGTTATTATTCACCCCAAACTGCTGTAAAAAATAAAAATAATATTCGATACGCAAATCCTTTCATTATTAAATAATTAAAGCCAAGCCCACATACCTAACTGAATATTCTTTTTTTTGTATTTCCGTCATACGTTTATTAAATTATTTATGTGTAACCTTCCGTCTGTTTTGTTTAAACTATTATTATATGGAAGAATCAACTCCTTCCAACTTCGCATACATTGAATGCGAATGGAAAATTGGTAAAATAAAAGCTGTCAAAGAACGGGGAGCCATTACGCTGCATTGTTTAGTGCATCCTGCATTGAGAAATAACAGTTATTTTCCCGAAACAATTAGGCCTATTCGGCGAGATCTTTTATTCTTCTATTCTGTTATTCTGCTATGAATTTCCATACAAATGTTTGAGCTGTCAACAAATCTTTTATGAATTTTAATTTTGGTATTCAGCACGCTAAAATCTGTTATAAAATCTGCTAAGAAAACTTTTATGAACTGTCAAACGTTCGAACATAGAAAAAATCTTTTACGAATAGTATTTTTGGTATTCAGCATGCCAAAATCTGTTATGAAATCTGTTAAAAATCATAAAAGAATAAAAGACAAACTTCTGTGACTTTTATCATAAAAGATTTCAATACATACACAGATACGAGTATATCAATGAAAAATTGATATATCATCGTCGTCCATTGTGCACAATATTTTGCAAATATGGCTGATCTGGAATTAATTAAATAAGAATTAAATTACATTTTTGTTAAGAATGGACGTTTCATAGACGACGATATATTTTTTATTTCGTCAACGAAATCTTTTTAAAATGAGACAAATGAAAGAAAATATATTTGCACACATACGAGTATTATATAAACATATGTATATGTAAGTAGAGTAGAGGACACCAATAATATGTAAGAGAAGAGGTTACTTTTTTGTTCGTCATCCATTTTAATTTTGTCAGATGAATTATTTTATTTAATCACAGCTGATTATGATAGCAGATTTAGTTCAGTTTCATAACAGATTTCGTTTTCGAAGTTGCATAACAGACTTTTATAAAAGTTCGAGCCCCTGAATACCAATTATAAAAGATCTTTTAAGATGGAAATCTTTTACGATTCATAACAGAAAATCCATAGCAGAATAACAGATGTTGCAGAATAGGCCTAAATAGCTAACACAAAACAATAAACACTAACAAAAATAACGATTATAACAACACATGACACGGAACAATAGGGTTTTTACAACACCAATATATTTAGTTCAATTGATTACAAAAAGGATAATATTTGACAGAGATCCTGCATTGTTGTGTTTTTTACGACATAGAGATGAAGTAGGCGTTTGTTTGTGCGCGTAACAATACCATAACGTGGTTGGGTTTTTACGCCTCTTGCCGTCAACATTTATTCAAGGGCCACCTCACTCAACACTTAACTGTGATTTCTTTATTTTGAAATTGTTTGAGCCTGTTTCCGCTTTGTGTTCGAGTAAAATAGGCACTTGGGATTTCCCGCCCAGTCATGATGTGTAAATATATATATTCCTTGTAAAAGGATATGCTTGATGCCTGATTAATTCACAAAAGGGGAATACTTTTTAGTACATCTATGCGCTGTGTGGTGAAACTTTATCTACACAGGAAGAACAATAGGATGTTAATTAAAAATGATGGTAAGCTTTAAACAATTTTTTGCAACCCTCCCTTATAAATATGTGTCGAATGTAATACGAGTATTTGTCTTAAGCATAAAGAATGGTTAATCCTATAATAATGCTATTTATAAATTAAAAAGAACATTTTAATTTTAAATGAGCTGAAGAACGTTTTGAAAGGAGTCTGAAGTTCCCATTTAAATCTAATATTTCAAAACAAATATATAAGACTATCATTTTTTTTAAATAACTTGGAATAATATTAATTGTATGAACACTTACCTAAACGGTTTTAATAGTAAAGACAAATACATATAGATTTGATGGAAGACGCTTGCTTACAAAATTTTATACATTTATAAAGAAAAATACAAAAGAAATAAATAATGACAAACATTATAAATAAAAATAATAATAAATAATCAAATAAATAATAAATAATCAACAGTTTAAGAACAAAAGCAAAATTAAATATATACAAATATTATATTAATAATAAATGATAAATAATTTACATGTGTGCAACATTAATATAAATTAAAAAAAATATATATACAAACTCACAATATAAATAATAACTAACGGTTAAGATACGATAACAAAAATAATATTAAAATGAAGCGATTAAATAACAGGGAAAGTTTTTTTTTAACTAAAATAGGTAATTACTTATTTGCACGCTTGATCAAAATTAAAGAGAAAGTTAAAATGATATCCTTAACGTTATCTCAATTTAAAATTCTTCAATTTCTCGATGCTCTCAGAACTCAGAATGATTTTCTCTCATCATTCTCATTCTTTGGTTTAAGAACTACCAAATAATAGCAATCAACGGAATATAATATCCTCTAATAGTTTACAGAAGTTTTGTTGGTCTTGTTTAACAAAGTCAATAAACAGAATGTAATGTCCAAATTTCCTTGTATAGGTTTGTCACGTAAGTTTCTCCAAATCTATGTCAATTTAATTTCATCTAAAAATGCAAGGGTGTAAGATTGTCATTTTTTAGCGCAGACAATCAAAAAGACGAGCTGGAGAAAACTGGTCTCTTAATAACGTACGTATCGATGTTGTACAGTAGATCAAATATTTGGGAGTACTTCTGACCCACAATTTAAGCTTTCTTAAGCATTCCAAAAAAAAAAATAACGATGCCAAACTGGCCTTAAATATAATATGGCCGAAGTGTTTCTTCAACCAACATATTGAAGCGCAAAATTAAAGTTGAATTAGAACGGTGTTAATGCTGTATGAAACTAGGTTAAAACAACGATTTTATAAATTTTAATTTTAATCGAATCATTTAATCATACTTTATCTACCCTTTGATTAAAATTAAATTAATCGAATACCTATTTAATTTTTTACTTGCGACTTATAGGTACTATAAGGCAAGTTATGCATTCGGAAAAAAAATCGAACTCGAGATTTTGATCAAAGTTGACATTACGATGATAGCGAAGACTAAAAAAGTGGGTCTCGCAATTCTGTCTGTCTGTCTGTCTGTCTGTCTGTCTGTCTGTCTGTCTGTCCGTTCGATTGCAGCTAAACGGCTCGGCCGATTTTCTTCAAACTTGGTAGATATGGGTTTTAATTTTTTTCCCCCGGATGTTTTTTGATTTGATTTTTTAAGACCAAAAATAACGGTACCTGCCATACGAATTTTTTTCGAAATTTTATAAACATTTTTTTTTCTCAGAAACTGTTCGACAGATTTTAAAAATAAAAACACAAAAAAATTTCATTTAATTAAAGCTAGGTATTTGTTGAAAAAAATTTTCAGAAAAATGGTTATGGAGGGTACCCCCCATGGAACCATTTTTTTTGTTTTTGATTTTCTCAAAAACGGCACAACCGATTTTGATAATTTTTTTTTTGCTAAGGCTCCCCAAAAACCTGAATAGAATTGTGTACTAAAATTTTCAAAAAAAATTTTTTTGGACTTTTAAAAAAAACTTCAAAATTTTTTTTTCAAAACTCAATATTTCGAAAACCCCTCCATAGATTTTTTTTAATCTTGATAAATAAAAGTTTCTCAATATAATCTACAAGACGTGAGAAAAAAAAATTTATTTTACCTAAAAATAAAGGTACCTACCATACAAATGCTAAAAAATTAAAAAAAATGGTTTTCAAAAATCGTATTTTTCTCGAAAACGGTTCCGAGAATTTTGATAATTTTTTTTTTATTTCAATTAATTTTTACGATCTTTAATTTAATAAAAAAAAATTGAAATTAAGATATTACAGCTTGTACCTACCATAGAACCATTTTTTCGAATTTTGAATTTCTCATTATCCACATAACGGATTTTAATGAAAATTTTTATAGAGAAGCTTCTAAAAAGTCTAAAACACATTGCATTTCAAATATTTAAAATAAATATTTTTTGAATTTTTGAAATAAAAAAATCTATTTTTTCCTTTTTAGAAAATTCGATATCTCAGAAACGGCTCAATATTTTTGTTTTGTAAATTTTATTTTTATTCGAACAATAATAAAAACTTTAAATTGGCGTACCAAAATTTTTTCTTAAAAAGCTTTGAAAAAGTTTGTACATAAAAGCTTTTTTTTAAGAAACCACTACAACGACTTATAATTTTTGTTCTTGCATAAATTCATATTTGGATAGCATTATGTTTTTGTCTCTTACTACTAAAAGAATTTAAAAATTCATTTTATGCTTATGAACAGCTTTTCTCTAATAACATTCGTTTTTAAAATTCCTAGTCTATTACATAGGAGCAAGTTCGTGCGACCCAGTCGTGCATTTTATTTAGCATCGTTCTAACTTCATACGACTCTTTGACATTTACAAACGTCAAAAATGGTCTGTTTATTTAGTTTTTTGCACGAACTGTCACTGTTTTAGATGTGTTCAGAGGCAATTTATTAAGAAAATTGCCTTAGTACGATACTAGTAAGAAAATGTTTAAAATTAAGAATAAATTAGTAAACTACTTTAAAGTTAGCAAATTGCTAAGTAGTATCATAATTCATAATCTTTAACGCGACAGTTAAAACATGCATGTCATGTAGTGTACAAGTGTTCGGGTATACGAACGTTTCGAAAGCGTGCAAGGGAACTTCTTTAAGAGAATATTCCGTAGGCAAACGCGGACTTTATTACCAAAGTAATAAAGGAATGAAAAGAAGTGAATCATGCCTTCACAAAATCATTTAAAAAAAAAAATGCTCGAAATAAATGCTTCTCCTTTTAAAGACTGAAATCAACTAGCTTTATGCCACGTGACATCTATAAGCTTGTCCGAAATTTAGATATGTCATTTCAAAGGTTATCATAAAATCGGTGTAGATAATCTTTCGAGAGCAACTTCATCTGAGAGTTGAAATTTTAAATCTTAATGCTATCTATCCCTCATCGAGATGACCGCCCTAGACTCTGTAATTTATGTAATAGAAGAGAGAATTAAACATCTTCAATTTTGTGGTGGCTTCAAGAAATCCGTCGGTTATACTTTCAGGAAAGTTTTTTAACTTTACAAAAACTGTATGAAATCTTAAATGGTTCAATGGGACGGTTTACCATCTCTCAATATTGTCATAATGTATTTACTTACCGTTCCAGTTTCCTGTAAAATATTCCGGTCGATTACCCACTTATTGTAGTTTTAAGCTAAATACATACATAGTTATGCTTTTGTTTAATCTATGTCAAAAAGAGTGTTCAAATATTTAAATTTCATGTTCTCTTCATAATGATGCTTTTTCTTTTGTGTTTTAAATCAAGATAAAATTGATAACATTTTGTATATCTGTGGTGTTTGGTAGAAACATGATAACTCCATTTTAAAATTTGCGTCTTTGCGTCCACTTCACATCGACCTAGAGCCTAAACGAGTGTACCGATTTTCTTTAAATTTGGAATATATATGAACATAATCTAAGAAAAATCGTATTTCAAGTTTGAAGAAAATTGGTTCACGCGCATAGGCTCTAGCTCGATCTAAGGTGGTCGTAAAGCCACAAATTTTAAAATGGAGTTATCTCCCAAACACCACAGATATAATTAGTGCTTCATATTAACGAAACTCCTTGTCTAAAATTATTTTCATTTTTACGAATTACGATATTTGTCGTAGAAAATTTGTATCTATTTTTTAGTTTTTTAGTTTAGTTTTTTCTTGCATTTTTACTTTTAATTATTTTTACATCACATTTGAATATTATTTAAGGCAGACGGCCATTTTTGCCATGTCATTGTTCTTAACAATACCTACAAATTGTTTAATTTTATGATGAAAAAACAAAAAAAAATATCTATCTATCTATCTAAATGTTTCTTTTCTACGTGACCTTTTTTAATAAAAATAATGGTTGAATTAAAGTTGATCTTGAAATCGATTTCCAGAAACACTCGTTAAAGTACCTACATACATTATGTGCTATGTATAAACCGTTCTTCATCTCACTATCTTTCTTCACAGCTGTTTTTTCACATTTAAGCCTAGTACTCACCTAGCGTGAAATGAAAAATAAATACGTTCCAAATTAAACGCGAAGAATAAAAATGAAAATAGAATAAACTTTTCCACGTGAATTTTTGATACTCACTTTGAATGAAAAAAAAGACAATTATTTTTAAACTGATTCGTTCTTTCTGTTTATAAATTTTTAATTTTTTGTTTTGAAACAAAATATTCAAATCAACTGACAAATGTCACAGTTTTCCACCTTTAAGATGCCTTAAACTTTTTCCTGAAGGTTGTACATTGAGAAATGAAAATCATAGCGTGGAAAAAGTTGTGGAACATATTTGTTTTTCCAATCCACATATTAGTACTCACCTCTCGTTGCGGATTTCATGCCAGTGAACCAGCAGTCACTTTTATATGAAATTTTCATTTTCACTTGAACTGAGTACTAGGCTGTAAGGGAAACACACATTTTATATTATGTATTGTAAATAATTAAGTGAACTAATTAGTTCTATAACATCAATCATATATTTTATACAAAACAATATAAGCAACGAAATATAAAAAAAAACAGTTTTTATTAAAGTGAGAATGGCACAGTTGTGTTGGTTGGAGTTATGATGAACGATTTGCGCGTAAAAAAAAATATAAAAAATGAAAAACGAACAAAAAATCCATTATACTCACTTAGGGCTTTCTTACAGGCAAAACCCTCTAACTTTCTAAATAAGTTTTCAATCTTCTCGAAACTCGAAGCCTCTCATTGTAGAAACAAATCTCTCCATTTATTATCAGATTTAGAAGAAAACTTTTTTTTCGTCCTCCTTTAGTCTCTGCCTGCCTAAATTAGAGGGAAAAAATCAAAAAGGAAAAAAAAACGTTGCCCTATAATATAATCCCCAAGCCCACATTCTCACACATAAATACCTAAGAGTAAATTTAATTAAGCATATAATGCGTATAATAAGGAACGCAAACCAAAAAATCGAAAAATGTACGAATATTCTCCGCAATTTCTTTTCCGCCCAGGAACACACTCCCGGGGAATTATAGCGAATGGGAAGAGGAGGATTAAACTCATGCGAAAGTTGCCACAAAGTTGATAGAATTTCATGAGAAATTTTCCGAGTCCATGGGAATAGATTGAAAGGAGAATCTGTGTTTTGTGTTTTTTTTTTATTCATTCAATGGTTTAGGGTTGCAAGCTTCAGGTTCTAGAGATTCTAACTCGGCTTCACATTTAAATATGCACATGTTTGTATACATACATATATATGTATGTAAACAGTAGGCATCTATAATTTGCTTTGCAAACTTTTGCTATTAAAGTCACATCGTCGTAATTGAAAGAAATTCTACGAAAAGAAACACATCTCCTTAACTATTTCATGTATACCGATATACATACATATGTATGTACATGTTTGAAGACTTATAGAAAAAAATGACAACAAAATATATATATATCTATATTATAAGTATATAAATATGTACATAGGTAAAGGGAGCCATCCATGGGAGTGTAAAGATTTTATTATTTCTACTGAATTCTGGAATTTTGTGTTATCTTTTCGTCTGAAACTGAAACCTTGGAGCTATTCTAAGAATAGGTTCGGGAGTTATGAGACATAAAAAAAAATCGATAGTTAATCAAAACTTAAAGTACTAATACCTATGGAGAAGTCCATAGAAATGATTTTATTAGAATTTGCTAAATAAAGATATGCAGATATGTCGTTTTGGCTAGCACCGTACTGGTAATTAAACTTATCGTTTTATCATAATCTACAGATACTCAGACCACTTATTGAGTATGAAATCTCCATAACCTAACCATACCGAATGAATGAAGAAGGATGCGTGGAGAGTATCTATATCTGTTTGATTCGAAACAAATTTTAATTAAATTTCTTACTTGCGACTTTTAGGTACTATATACGAGTACATATGTATAAGAGGCAAGTTATGCATTCGGAAAAAATCAAACTCGAGATTTTGATTAAAGTTGACATTACGATGATAGCGAAGACTAAAAAAGTCGGTCTCGCAATTATGACTGTCTGTCTTTTCGACTACAGCCTAAACGGCTCGGCCGATTTTCTTTAAACTTGGTAGATAGTAATTTTTAATTTTTTCCCCCCACACGTGTTTTTCCCCTTTTTTAAAAAAAAAAACGAAAATAACGGTACTTGCCATACGATTTGTTATCGAAATTTTATAAGTATTTTTTTCCTCAAAAACTGTCCCACAGATTAAAAAAAAATCAAAAAATTTCATTTAGTTAAAGCTAGGAAACGGTTGAAAAAAGATTACAAAAAATTGTTAGTTTTGGTACCCCACTTGGAACCATTTTTTTGGTTTTTGATTTTCTCAAAAACGGTACAACCGATTTTGATAATTTTTTATGCTAAAGTTCCCCACTGCACAGTGGCGGAAAATCCCAAAAACGTGGCCAAAATTATTTACCTTTTGTGACTAAAAAAAAATGTTGAATTTTGTGTAGTAATGGAAAAGTTTATGTTTCCCGTGAGATCCCGTGATGAAATGTAGCTCTTAATTTACCTTGATATCTCCTTTATAAGTTATTAACAAAAAATGTTGCAATATTTTGCGATGTTAAGAGATATTGTAGATGAAATCTGTTGAACACACCGAAAATGCAAGTTCGCCTCAATAAATAGTTTTTGATTTTCTTAGTTTTTGATATAGTGTCACAATCAAACTTAATTTTTTACTTGCGATATACATAGGTACTATAGGGCAAGTTCTGCATTTGGAAAAAAAATCGAACTCGAGATTTTGATCAAAGTTGACATTACGATGATAGCGAAGACGAAAAAAGTGGGTCCGACAATTCCGTCTGTCTGTCTGTATGTCTGTATGTCTGTATGTCTGTACCTCGAACTACAGCCTAAACTACTGGAGGTATTTTCTTCAAACTCGGTACTTAAGAGTCTTCGGTGATTCCCTAGAGGAAAAATTGAAATTTTTTTTTTAGCTCCAAAACTAAGGGTACCCCCCATACACCCGTAATGCAAAATCTCATTTATCTCGAAAACGGCTCTAACGATTTTGATAAAAAAAAATTAGGTGTGATATTATGGACATGGACTACATTTTGGTCAAAAAAAAATTTGGGGGGAAATGTTATTAGGGGTACCTGTCATAGAACGGTTTTTTTGATTTTCGATTTTCTCACCAACGGCTCTAAAGATTGTAACCAAAATTTTTATGCAGGAGCTCCTTTGCATTTTAAAAAATATGAACAAAAAATTTTTTCGAAAAAATAGTTTTTGGATTTTTAAAAAAATAATAAAATTTTTTTTTGAAAATTCGATATCTTGAAAACCGATACACGATTAAATTTTTAAATTACGTTTTAAAATGTATTTTATTAAATACTAACAATTTGCGTAAATTTTTTTTTTATAAAAATTTTAAGGAAAATTTAGTACACAAAAAACATGTTTCAGTGTGTCTGTATGTCTGTACCTCTCACTACAGCCTAAGCCACTGAACCTATTTCTTTCAATTTCGGTAGTTAAGGGTCTTTGGTGATTCCCTAGAGGAAAAATTGAAATTTTTTTTTTAGCTCCAAAACTAAGGGTACCCCCCATACACCCGTAATGCAAAATCTCATTTATCTCGAAAACGGCTCTAACGATTTTGATAAAAAAAATTATGTGTGATATTATGGACATGGACTACATTTTGGTCAAAAAAAAATTTGGGGGGAAATGTTATTAGGGGTACCTGTCATAGAACGGTTTTTTTGATTTTCGATTTTCTCACCAACGGCTCTAACGATTGTAACCAAAATTTTTATGCAGGAGCTCCTTTGCATTTTAAAAAATATGAACAAAAAATTTTTTCGAAAAAATAGTTTTTGGATTTTTAAAAAAATAATAAAATTTTTTTTTGAAAATTCGATATCTTGAAAACCGATACACGATTAAATTTTTAAATTACGTTTTAAAATGTATTTTATTAAATACTAACAATTTGCGTAAAATTTTTTTTTATAAAAATTTTAAGGAAAATTTAGTACACAAAAAACATGTTTCAGTGTGTCTGTATGTCTGTACCTCTCACTACAGCCTAAGTCACTGGACCTATTTCTTTCAATCTCGGTAGTTAAGGGTCTTTGGTGATTCCCTAGAGGAAAAATTGAAATTTTTTTTTTAGCTCCAAAACTAAGGGTACCCCCCATACACCCGTAATGCAAAATCTCATTTATCTCGAAAACGGCTCTAACGATTTTGATAAAAAAAAATTAGGTGTGATATTATGGACATGGACTACATTCTGGTCAAAAAAAAATTTGGGGGGAAATGTTATTAGGGGTACCTGTCATAGAACGGTTTTTTTGATTTTCGATTTTCTCACCAACGGCTCTAACGATTTTAACCGAAATTTTTATGCAGGAGCTCCTTTGCATTTTAAAAAATATGAACAAAAAATTTTTTCGAAAAAATAGTTTTTGGTTTTTTAAAAAAATAATAAAATTTTTTTTTTGAAAATTCGATATCTTGAAAACCGATACACGATTAAATTTTTAAATTACGTTTTAAAATGTATTTTATTAAATACTAACAATTTGCGTAAAAATTTTTTTTATAAAAATTTTAAGGAAAATTTAGTACACAAAAAACATGTTTCAGTGTGTCTGTATGTCTGTACCTCTCACTACAGCCTAAGCCACTGAACCTATTTCTTTCAATTTCGGTAGTTAAGGGTCTTTGGTGATTCCCTAGAGGAGAAATTGAAATTTTTTTTTTAGCTCCAAAACTAAGGGTACCCCCCATACACCCGTAATGCAAAATCTCATTTATCTCGAAAACGGCTCTAACGATTTTGATAAAAAAAATTAGGTGTGATATTATGGACATGGACTACATTTTGGTCAAAAAAAAATTTGGGGGGAAATGTTATTAGGGGTACCTGTCATAGAACGGTTTTTTTGATTTTCGATTTTCTCACCAACGGCTCTAACGATTGTAACCAAAATTTTTATGCAGGAGCTCCTTTGCATTTTAAAAAATATGAACAAAAAATTTTTTCGAAAAAATAGTTTTTGGATTTTTAAAAAAATAATAAAATTTTTTTTTTGAAAATTCGATATCTTGAAAACCGATACACGACTAAATTTTTAAATTACGTTTTAAAATGTATTTTATTAAATACTAACAATTTGCGTAAAATTTTTTTTTATAAAAATTTTAAGGAAAATTTAGTACACAAAAAACATGTTTCAGTGTGTCTGTATGTCTGTACCTCTCACTACAGCCTAAGTCACTGGACCTATTTCTTTCAATCTCGGTAGTTAAGGGTCTTTGGTGATTCCCTAGAGGAAAAATTGAAATTTTTTTTTTAGCTCCAAAACTAAGGGTACCCCCCATACACCCGTAATGCAAAATCTCATTTATCTCGAAAACGGCTCTAACGATTTTGATAAAAAAAAATTAGGTGTGATATTATGGACATGGACTACATTCTGGTCAAAAAAAAATTTGGGGGGAAATGTTATTAGGGGTACCTGTCATAGAACGGTTTTTTTGATTTTCGATTTTCTCACCAACGGCTCTAACGATTTTAACCGAAATTTTTATGCAGGAGCTCCTTTGCATTTTAAAAAATATGAACAAAAAATTTTTTCGAAAAAATAGTTTTTGGTTTTTTAAAAAAATAATAAAATTTTTTTTTTGAAAATTCGATATCTTGAAAACCGATACACGATTAAATTTTTAAATTACGTTTTAAAATGTATTTTATTAAATACTAACAATTTGCGTAAATTTTTTTTTTATAAAAATTTTAAGGAAAATTTAGTACACAAAAAACATGTTTCAGTGTGTCTGTATGTCTGTACCTCTCACTACAGCCTAAGTCACTGGACCTATTTCTTTCAATCTCGGTAGTTAAGGGTCTTTGGTGATTCCCTAGAGGAAAAATTGAAATTTTTTTTTTAGCTCCAAAACTAAGGGTACCCCCCATACACCCGTAATGCAAAATCTTATTTATCTCGAAAACGGCTCTAACGATTTTGATAAAAAAAATTAGGTGTGATATTATAAACATAGGCTACATTTTGGGGGGAAATGTTATTAGGGGTACCTGTCATAGAACGGTTTTTTTGATTTTCGATTTTCTCACCAACGGCTCTAAAGATTGTAACCAAAATTTTTATGCAGGAGCTCCTTTGCATTTTAAAAAATATGAACAAAAAATTTTTTCGAAAAAATAGTTTTTGGATTTTTAAAAAAATAATAAAATTTTTTTTTTGAAAATTCGATATCTTGAAAACCGATACACGATTAAATTTTTAAATTACGTTTTAAAATGTATTTTATTAAATACTAACAATTTGCGTAAAAATTTTTTTTATAAAAATTTTAAGGAAAATTTAGTACACAAAAAACATGTTTCAGTGTGTCTGTATGTCTGTACCTCTCACTACAGCCTAAGCCACTGAACCTATTTCTTTCAATTTCGGTAGTTAAGGGTCTTTGGTGATTCCCTAGAGGAAAAATTGAAATTTTTTTTTTAGCTCCAAAACTAAGGGTACCCCCCATACACCCGTAATGCAAAATCTCATTTATCTCGAAAACGGCTCTAACGATTTTGATAAAAAAAATTAGGTGTGATATTATGGACATGGACTACATTTTGGTCAAAAAAAAATTTGGGGGGAAATGTTATTAGGGGTACCTGTCATAGAACGGTTTTTTTGATTTTCGATTTTCTCACCAACGGCTCTAACGATTTTAACCAAAATTTTTATGCAGAAGATCCTTTGCATTTTAAAAAATATGAACAAAAAATTTTTTCGAAAAAATAGTTTTTGGTTTTTTAAAAAAATAATAAAATTTTTTTTTTGAAAATTCGATATCTTGAAAACCGATACACGATTAAATTTTTAAATTACGTTTTAAAATGTATTTTATTAAATACTAACAATTTGCGTAAAAATTTTTTTTATAAAAATTTTAAGGAAAATTTAGTACACAAAAAACATGTTTCAGTGTGTCTGTATGTCTGTACCTCTCACTACAGCCTAAGTCACTGGACCTATTTCTTTCAATCTCGGTAGTTAAGGGTCTTTGGTGATTCCCTAGAGGAAAAATTGAAATTTTTTTTTTAGCTCCAAAACTAAGGGTACCCCCCATACACCCGTAATGCAAAATCTTATTTATCTCGAAAACGGCTCTAACGATTTTGATAAAAAAAATTAGGTGTGATATTATAAACATAGGCTACATTTTGGGGGGAAATGTTATTAGGGGTACCTGCCATAGACCTGTTTTTTGATTTTCGACTTTCTCATTAACGGCTCTAAGGATTTTAACCCAAAATTTTTAGCAGGAGTCCCCTTAAGTTTAAAATAATATTGTATATAAAAATATTCGAAAAAATATTTGTTGGGTTTTAAAAAAAAAAAAAATTTTTTTAAATCAATATCTTCAAAACCTATGAACGATTATTTTTTGAAATTATTTCCTTCTTCTTCTTCTTCTTCCTTTTCTTCGGCGCTGTTATGATCTCGATGTCGAGGGGATCATAACTCTCCCACGTATCTGCTTCACACTAGTGATCCGCCTGTGGGGAAATTATTTCCTAAAATTAATATTATTTAATACTTAAAATTCGTATCCCACATTTTTGCTTCACAATTTTTAGAGAAATTTCTTATATAAAAAATTTATTTAATAATAAAACGATTTTTTAAAGTTTATTTGCATAAATTCATACTTTTCCGGAAACCAGACGGTAATTTTATGCATTTGAACATTACTATCTCATTAAATCCATGTTTTATATTTATAAAATGTATCTTAAATTCCAAAGTACTTTTACATAAGAGCAAGTTCGTGCGATCCAGTCGTGCATTTTATTTATCAAGAAATCAGCTTAGTGAGGTTTTAAAAACTTGTTTATCAAATGATTTAAAAGAAAAAATTGAGTTTTTGTCAGAAAAAGTTGAAAATTTCACCCACATTGATACATCTGATAAGAAAAGAAAGTATTGCCTAAATTTGTAAATGGATATAAGGATCAATGGTTATCTTCATCTAGAGCTTTCGAAAATAAATTCAAAACCTGGTTGGAGTTCGAAATACCGTTTCCATGCTGAACCCATAGAGTAGCTGGACGGCCACAAATTGTCGACGGAAAACGCCGGAGAATTAAGCTATGCGGCCTAAATGCAACTTCGGCAAGAAGGGAAAATTGATTCTTCCACCGTAATAAAAGATGTATGCTTTTCAACTCCATCGCGCGCCGGAAAATACCAAAAAGCTTATAAAAAATTGAACTGCGGAATAATTCCATTTACTGAAGATGAGACTTTGTCAACATTTGTTCAGGCAAAATTAACAAAGTTTCCATACAATATTATTAGAGATGCAGCCAAAAAACATAATATCCTAAGCCAAGGAAAAATGTTATCCAGAAAATTTAAACATAAAACAGTCACTTGCAGAATCACCACTTCAAAGCTTACTCTTATTTTCAAATGGGGTTGCGATGGAAGATGGAACTTCGGGCATGAGCGTGTTTTTTGTTTATTTAAATTTAAATTCTATATTTTATAATATTAGGGCAACATTTTGAGCGATTTAGTAATATGTTAAGGCCGTTTTAATAAGTTACTAAGGATTTTGCTAATTTTACTTTTTTTTGTTTGTAATCTACCCGAGCTCAAGGGATTAGATTACCCTTTAAATGTTTCAACACAGCGCGGGCGTGAAGTTAAGAAGAGAAAGAAGGATTGGAAAGATGTGTGGCACGATGTTCTGAGACTGAAGGTTGTTATCTCAGATATTTTATCTCCAGGGATGGCGGCTGAACTAAAGCGGAGAATGCCGTGTCTTATTTCTATGTCGCTTATAATTCACATTATTTTATTCGTGTTCATCCTTGTTGGGCATACTAGTTTAACTCAATTACATGTTGTTAGTGTTATGCCTGAACAACATGTAATGAGTAAACCAGCAACCCATTGATGACAATTTTTAGAAAGTTTTTAATGGAATTAAAACGACATAGACGACCGCGACGGCAGGGATCGAACCTGTGATCATGAGGTTCACAGGCGAGCACACATCCATCGCGCCACGGCCACCCCCTAAAAATATCTCTTGGCAATTTTCTATGAAAGAGTTAAATCGTGTTTTTTTTTGATTTATTAGCTAATTGTTCTTAAAAGCAAATAAAATAATATAAAATGTTTTCGGAAGACGAAGATTTTGATATACATACATATACATATGTACCTATGTTTGAAGACTAAGTTTTATGCAGTAAAAAGTTCCTAATGGAACACAAGGGATATATCTTTGTACACCAATTAATCTTATAGAAGCATTACATGGAATGGTCTAGTCCACAATAGGGATTTTTAAAAAAAATTTCAAAATTTTTTTTTTTCAAAACTCAATATTTTAAAAACCTTATGCTCGATTTTTTTAAAACTTGATAAATAAAAGTTTCTTAATATAAATTACAAGATGTAAGAAAAAAAATTTCTTTTACCGAAGAATAGAGGTACCTTCCATATACAATTGTTAAAAAATGGTCCCGAGAATATAGAATTTCTATTTATCGACATAACGGATTTTAATGAAATTTTTTATAGAGAAGCTTCTAAAAAGTTTAAAAAACATTGCATTTCAAAACTTAAAAAAAAAGTATTTTTTTGAATTTTTGAAAAAAAAACATCGTTTTTTTTGGAAAATTCAATGTCTCAGGAGCAGCTCAATATTTTTTCTTGTAAATTTAATTTTTATTCGAACAATAATAAAAACTTCAAATTGACGTACCAAATTTTTTTTCTTAAGAACGTTTTAAAAATTTTGTATACCTATAAAAACTTATTTTTTTAAGAAACCAGTACCAGTCTTATGATTTTCGTTCTTGCATAAGCTAATATTTGTTTGAATCACATGGCACCCTACTACTACTCAGAGTTATTTTAGTCATTTAAAAAACGAATTTTATGCTTATGAACAGTTTTTCTCTCATTATATTCGTTTTTAAATTACTTAGTCGCTTACTTAAGAGCAAGTTCTATATTTGTATGTACCCGCTATAATGAGTTTATAAATATGGCTACTAGTGTTGTGGTTTAACTTAATATCGAACTGGGTTTTGAATAATTCTTTTTGCAACTGACAGTACAGTGCAGCTTGCACTTGCACTTTTCGATTGTCATTGGAAATGCTTATCAGTGTTGATACCTGTTTGTTAATTGCAGATACTTGGTCTTGTCCGCGTTTAATTGACCAATGAGTCTCGACTTTTCTTCAATCGCAGTGAAGAGCTCAGCGTCAGTGGCGTAGCGTACCATCTCGACGCCCGGGGCGGGAGACCCATTTTGCCGCCCCCATTCAATACTAAATTAAAATTAAATTTCGAGACATCATTTCACAGGCAATGAAGTATCTTTTATTGAAAGTAAAATAGAATTAGCGGTTTCATAAACGGATTTTACGAGCCTTACGAATGAGGCTCGTGAGACAAAGCTGCATCTGCGGATTCATCTCCATGCATGCGTTTTTTCCTGCGAATTGTACTCGTTTTGAGATCGATTCCGAGTTTTTTCCAAAAAGTCTTAGAAAAGTCGATTGCGGCTTGGACGAAACAGTCTCTGCTCTCCACCAGGAGAGCTTTTAAAACGCAGAGTTTCTGAGCACACTTATCCACAGTCAATCCACATTGCTGCAGGTAAATCTGTGCGTCATCTTCTTCAGGTAGCTCTGCAGCTCAAAAGCCAAGAAAAGTGAGGAAGTTGAATGACTGCATGACAGAAGACGACTGGCTCCCGATCCGTCAATTCTTCCATTACTTCAAGAACTTCCACAAAACTTATTTTTAAGCGTCTTTACAGCTTCATGTCTTTGGCAAGACGAGGTTCACTTCTTCTGCAGGCTTGTGACTAGATGCTTGAAGTATTTCTGGTGAGTCGACTGTGGTGGGACCAGAACTACTTCCAACTTCGACGGCAGGCACGTCTTCTTTTTCTGCCTGTAAAATAAGTTATGCATTCCCATGAATATTGGCCGGAAGATAATTCTAGGCCACTCACGATTGTAGATAGAGGAATCATACTTACATTGAAATCACTTCCGCTGCTGCTCGATGCCGCCGAAGACGTTAACGTAGCTTTTGAACCAGAACTAGAACTGAAATATTTCGCGTCTTCGCATCTGCTTCTTTCTTAGCCTTTTTCTTGTGGTATTCCGCGCCGCTTCCTTTAACTCTTTTCATTTTCAAAAACTAGTTCAAAGGTTGAGTGAAGTACTAAGTGCTTAGTTTTAGAAGATTCAACAGTATTTAAACTATAAACAACACAATCGAAATAACTTTCTGTGATGCGTGAGGGAGCAAAAACATTGAGCTGGCTGAGACTAGAATAACGTTTCCGTCGAATCCTAGTTATCTTATCATATCTCGTATATGCATATCATATGTTTCGGAACACTCCCTTTCAGTTTCGCGAGAGTTTCGGAACGTTTTGTTAACTTCCCATAGGGAGTTATTGTAATCGGTCCGATTTGTCAAATTGGAATTTTTGGCATTTCTCGACGTTTCAAGGTCCCTAGAGGCTATATCAATCATTTTTAGAGAGATTTCTGTGTGTGTGTGTGTGTGTACGTACGTTCGTACGTTCATACGTTCGTACGTTCGTACGTTCGTACGTTCGTACGTTCGTACGTTCGTACGTTCGTACGTTCGTACGTTCGTACGTTCGTACGTTCGTACGTCCGTACGTTCTGGTACCATTTTTCGTCGTCGATATCTCAAGAACGGCTAAAGATATCGACTTCAAATAAATTTTGTTTAATAGATAATAACTTCGAAATAGGCTGAAAGGGCGTTTATTAATATTCAGTGAGTAGTTTTTCACTATAACGGTTTAAAAAAAAGTAAAAATTTTGGTTAGTTTCAAATATCTCAAGAAAAAATAATGCTATTAATTTAAATAAAATTTAATGTACTCATTATAAGGTCATACAGATTTGGTATGAATTTGGAAAAAAATGAACATACCGTTATTTTTTAAATAAAAAAAAACTGAAAAAAAATTTCATAACCCAGATATTCTAAGAACGGAAAACAATTTGAAACTCAAAATAATTTTATTTTACGAAAAATAATGTGTTTGACAACTGGTGAAAATTTCAAAAAAAATCAGTTTACAGTTTTTTTTTACAAAAAATAAAAAACTACATAAAATTCTATTGAAAATTGGTAAAAATTGTTTTTCGACTCAAGTTTCTCGAGAACTAGTAGTGATATTGACATCTAATTTAGTTTATTTTATACATAGTATAATTTTGTAGAATTGGTAAAATGTTGACAAATATTGAATTAATAGT
The DNA here is from genome assembly GCA_963931855.1 of Philhelius festivus. Taxonomy (NCBI): domain Eukaryota; kingdom Metazoa; phylum Arthropoda; class Insecta; order Diptera; family Syrphidae; genus Philhelius; species Philhelius festivus. Next base: position 81,985,392 of record OZ007555.1, read on the forward strand.
TTTTTTTAAATAAAAAAACTTAAAAATTCTAGTGAAAACTAGTTGAAATTGTATTTCAAGTCGAATTTCTTGGGAATGAACACCGATAGTGCCTTCTAAAGTATGTTTTTTTATACATCGATACCTTCCCGTAAGAATGTATACTAAGCGACATTTCTAAAATTGTTCAGGAAACGAAAAAAACGAAGAAAGTTCTAGTTGAAACTTAATATAAAGCTTTCAAGACCACAAATGGGAAGTTATCAGTGTGGGTCGCACCCAGCCTCTTTTTTTAGTTTCGCGATCAGCGCGACAATACGGAATGCACTCTTACGGCCCTACTCACCGTCTACGAATTCACGAAAGCGGTCAACGACACAGATAAGGTGGCAAATTTCAAATTTACATCATTGTTGTTTGTTGACTTGTCAAACGATCTGTCATGAAACATATAATTTCTACTCTACCTGCATAACCGGCGACATTTTGCCGCCCCCCTAGGCCTGCCGCCCGGGGCGGACCGCCACCCCTACGCTACGCCACTGCTCAGCGTGCATCGTTCGCATACCTTATTAGTTGGACGGATTTGTTATTCGATGTTATCGTCTTCTCAACGCAATCTTTGCAATAAATCAGGATTGAAGAAGTCACATGATTTCACTATGTTTATTATAGTTCAGAGTTCAGCCCTTCCCATATAGGATATAGACATTAGTAGATTAGCCCTAGGGATATGTAGGGCACATAATCAGGACAGTAAATTTTGTGACGCGTTCTTGTAAAAAATATATGCATTCATATATGAAAAGAAAAAAGAAATCAAAATATCTTCTAACCCCCCTTTTTAACAGTCAAAAACCACTTTTGGTTTAAACTTCAGTTCAACAATAAATTTGTTGTTGTTCACAGTGTCATTTTAACCTTAAACAGGGTTTCTTCTGTAGTTTAAGTTAAACGACACTATTCTGCCGCTTAAACCTCAGTTCAACAACCACCTCACATATTTGAAAATAGAATTTATTTTCATTTTAAAATTTGTTTTTCCTGTCACAGATGACAACTGAAACAAAGCAAACTTTCCTTGAGAGTTTGTTCTTTGATTCAGATAGAAAGAGAAAACAATTGCTTATACTGTTTTATGTATACCGTCAAAATATAGCAACTACCTACAATTCTGCCAATTTGTATTCATACAATTTTTTGAATTGAACTGAAGTTAAGATACGACTGTGAAACCGGACGAGGGGGCTACCCTTAGCCCAGGTTTATCAGTACTAATTCCCATTTTCATACACAAATAAATAGAAACATATTCACACGTTGTCTTCTCTTATGTCAATGTCAACATAAAATTTCGACGTACCTTAACACCTAAGTTTTAGAAAATTTAGCGGAAAATATTTAAGGACGCAAATATCAATATTTAAGACGATCTACATCTGGAAGAAGCCAGCGTTCAATGATTATTGTAAGCTTTCATAACTTAACATAAGGCTTGTTTTTTTCGCAAGTCCATATAGAATTGTAGAAAAAAACGACATCGGGACTAAGCGCTTCACATGTAAATACAACAACTACTTAAATCTATACAGATTACAGAGTTAGCTAAGACCAGATAATTTTCGAGACTTAATCTAAGACCCGATAAAAATGGTGATGCCAAAATAAAATTATCTATATGTTATCGATAGTTTGTTCAGAGAAGTCAAAAGTGAAGTTTTTGTATGCTGGTCGATGCTAGTCGTCAATACAGCTGACAAATGCCATAGCGTACACAGTGCTTCCAGCTATTTGAAAAAAAACTCTTAAATCCCGATGTCGTTTTTTTCTACAATTCTATATGGACTTGCGAAAAAACACGGCTATAATTTCGCCCAAGTTATTTTTAACATAAATCTCATCATATAAAAAATAAAAAAATTTTTTTTTTTGGCATTAGAGGTGTTGCTTTATGAAATAACATACATTAAAATACAAGAACAAATCCTAGTTATTTAGTGTAAGGTTTCCGAACTATAAATATTCGCCTTATTAACACAATAATCAGTTTAAAATGTTCTCTCCCTGTATGGAGGGAAACTCATATTCATACCTATATACTTTTAAAATAGGCGAAAGCTTAAAACTTTCTGTTTTATATTCAAAAGAACAAAACAAAGCATTAAAACATCTTTTAGACTAAAATCATTCAAAATTGTTAACGCCTTATATCTCCATAATTGTATTCAATTTTATACTTTGGAGTCGAGTTGGTTCGTCCTGATGGAGAGTTTGCATTGCCAAGCGCAAATAGGATCTCCAAAGCTAACGCTATATGGAAGTTCCGCAGTTTCACAGTTGTTGCCAAATTTAGCAGATGTTTTTGCAACCTCAGTCCCAAAATATCCGCGTTTTCATTGGTGTGCCTTGTCTTGGCACAATTTGTAGTTTCCCAACTTCGTTATGTTTATAGATGCTGTCCTGATAGGGCTTCCTTTTATACTCCTATAACTGCACTTTCGTTTGAGTTCATCGCTTGAAAACTTTTAAGTAGTGCAAGGAAATTAGTTTCTCAAAAACAAACACAACTATAAATCTTGTGATATGCTCCTTATGTTTATGCATTGGGATTCGGGATCAGGTACGGAAGCGAATTGGAAGCACTAATTAATGCAAATTCATATGACTTAGAATCGCATTTTATAATCATGCGTTGCTATACCATTTTGTATAAGAAATTACCTTCCTTTGGGGTGTTTTTACCTAGATCCAAATTAAACGTTAGAAACTCTAAAAATATTTGCTTTCCATTAAAATACATACGTTGGTAACGGTAGCGTTCACATATGAAATTCAAAAACGGCGTGGAGTGGAAAAGTGGAAGATATACTGAAGCAAAACACAAACTTTGTTAATTCTGTTGCAAAAAGGATTACCTAAAAACGAACAATGTTTTTTTCTCTTTTCTACTGAAGGAAAAGTTTGTTCGAGATTAATCATATAAAATCTCGTGCAAATCAACACTGAGAAACCTGTAAGTCTATAACGTAAAATTTTACAAGCTTTCAAGCTTTAATTGAGCGTAAAGTATTATAATTAAAAAAGTTTTGATTGACGTTATGAAGTGGCAGGGAGATGAAGGAGGTGATGAAACTGCATAACTATATGCGTACAGGTAATTAATGATGTGATTAATCAAATGTTGATATTTACCTATATATTTCAAAGTATTTACCTATATATTTTATTTCAACAATAAGTAGCTTATTAATAGCTAAATAAAATTAAAACATTATGAAATTGAAAAATAAAGTTATTTTTCTATTGGAAATATGAAATAATTTTAAATTTGATTTAGAAGAAAAACAGAATATACTCGTATATAATCGCGATAGTTTGAAATAAATTGGTGTACTTATATTATTTATCCGGTTCTCGATACTTTTGTAGGGACCTTTTCCTAAAATTTAATTTAAGTTTCACACTTGAAGGCAATTTGAAGAGATTTCGAAAATAGTTGTATTATAACTGGAGGGTTTTGACTTAAAATGTCTTATGACTTGCAGTCAGACTGGTAAGGACAAGACTTTCTTTTTCTATTTATTTATTTCCAAAACTTTTTCAGATACATTTTAAAATATCTTTGCACTTCTGAATATAACTAAAATACTTCTTCGCTCTTATATGTATATTTACAAATCTGAGCAGATACAAATAATAATAAAAATTCATTAAGTATTCATTTTTTTATGAATAAAACTTTTCAAATAACGGCACTACTTGTTTTTTATTTGAGAATACTAGTTTTTACATGCTGAAAAAAAAAGAGAAATATCAAAAAAAAAAAAAAATAAGTACAAGAAGAAATCATAAGAATCCGGGCTTAAAACTTAAGACTTTACTCAACGAACGGAATCTGTTCTAGGATGATGTTATCCCCTTTGTTAGGTTAGTACTACACTTCAATTTAAGAAATTAGAAAGTGTTCAGAAAAGTGTAGTATTTTTGTTTGTAAATTAGTTGTGGAAAAAAATTATAAATTTGTAGCTTTAAACATAATTAATTCATACAAAAATGGATATAAGCAATGAAAAACAAATAAAATTCCTTGTTTATTTATTTTGCTAAAACATTTCCTGAAATGAGTTTAAAAAATTCTATTTTGATTTCTAGAGAAAATACAACTTTATGCAAAAAAAAGTTTAAGATATCGTTATAGGAAGTTTATTAGTATATTATTTTTTTGTAAACGATATTTCTTTAAATAAAATAATTAGTGGTATGGTATGTCAATTTTAAGTATTTTATAAATATAAAGAGATTTTCATTCGCCGGGGGTAGGTTTTGGCGGCTTGTGGCGACTATGTTGTTTTGGTGACATCTGTCAAATCTATTGTTTAATATTCAGTTAGTGATGTTAAATCACCGTGACAAATAAAATCGTTAAACAGCACACAAAAATGAGTGTTCGTTGGTTCAAATGTGGCCCATTTTACCATGGCCGTTTGTTCAAGTTCTTGTGGCCAAATTTGAAAAGACCGGTTCGGTAATCAATCAGCTAACATTCATACTTCAAAGCTGACTGCAAGATCGATCGAGAACATTGCCATGAAAGTGTACGGCAGAACCCGAGGCAGTCGATTCCTGCACATGAACTCGGCCTTTCGCAAACTTAAACTTGGTGAATTTTGCGTCGAGACTTGGTCCGTACAAAATCCAACTGACCCAGACGCTCGAAGTTCATGACCAGACATCGCCGTATGTTCGCTGACTGGTCGAGAAATCGTATTTAGCGACGAGATTCATTTTTGGATGAATATGATTGTGTTTATAAGAAAAATTTCGACACCAACCCACAGGAGGTTCACCAGTTGACAAAACATCCTTACAATGTTACGGAGCGGTCATTGTCAATGGCGAACAATAAAGAAGGGTGATAGTCAATTTATTATCACCCAAATTGAACCATTGAACCTTTGACCTAGACGACATGTAGTTCCAGGAGGACGGCACTACGTGCGACACAGCGGACACCACGATTGACATTCTACATGAACGTTTCGAGGATAAGGATCTGAGGTGACGTGAATTGACCACCAAAGTTAATTGATTTTTCCCTGCTAGACTTTTTCTTAAGGGGTTTCACGAAGTGAAGTCGTTGAAAATTGGACCACTCGGATCCGTACAACTGATGTAAGAAACCGAGGCGTGTATTTCAACGATGTCATATTCCATACATACGAGTAGTGTCTTTCAAATAAAAAAGAATTTCGCTCATACCTCACACACAGCTTGTTTTATTCCGTTTGAACATCTTACCGCTCTTGTCGAAAAATCTTTTAAATTAAAGGATAATGAATTTTCGAAAAACAAATTAAATTTTTCAAAAATCAAAAAATATTTATTCGAAAACTTTTATATACAATACTATTTAAAATTTGAATATTCTGCCGTCTACAATTTTTGATCGAAGACGAATGAGCCGTTAATGAGAAAATCGAAAAAAAGAACGGTTCCATCTTAGTACCTAATTGTTTTTTTTACCAAAATGTAGACCATGTCTGTAATCTGTTTAAACCGTTTTGGAGATAAAAAAGATTATTTTTATTCACGACACTTTCCTTAAAATTTTTAGTACCTACTTACTTAATGATATACCTACATTTAAGAGCATTTTCAAAAAAAAAAATTGTTTTAAAACAAATTGTTTTCAAACAGTTTCCAAAATATGTTTTTTATACGGTAAATACAGTAAAACTAAAACTAACAAATTCTTTTGTTTGCGAAGATGGATGGAAATTGACCTTATCAAATTTATGAAAAATGCATCCCATTTTAAAAATGAAACATTATGCATTTAGATGGAATTAAAGGATGTTTTATGGGCTTAACATTTTTTTAAAAGAATACTCTTTAAAGGCTGAAATGGGGTAAACAAAAAAACCATTTAAGATTTTATAAATTTTTGTTTGGTTGGAAGAGTCTTGTGACTTTTTTTTTGCTTCTGATTTTTTTCAATAATATTACTTCAATAGAGAAAGGCGATAGTTGAGATTTATATTTTTCAATCTAATTTAGTAACAATCTTAAATGTCATATAGGTAGTAGGTCAATTGTTATGCAGATCAGTATTGACAAAGTAACTGTTATTGTTCATGGTTTATTAGTGTTATATTACCATACGCGCAGTTTGAACATTAATTCCAATTTCTAGATGAACCCCCTCCTTCTCAACTGTCATTTAAAACCATTAACCATTAAAGAATAATAATAACAGAAGAATTATTTGATAAAAATGTGTTTACATTTTTTCCCGTCCAAGTTTTTTGTGCTCAAAGTCCATTTATAGATAGCTTCACTAATAACAACTGCTTAAACACGGCAAGAACCCTCTTCAAGTAAGAAAAGTTCACTTAATTTCCAATTAAGTCGAAAGAATAAATGTGTTGCAAGATCTTTGAATTAAGATAGGTATTTCTTTTTCTTTTCGGCAAATCTATAATGATGTGGCACCGGACGATTACACTATCCTGCCAAAAAGCTAAAAGCTGCTAGCACACAATTTATCAAATCGATGCCAAAAACAAATTTTACAAAGTGCTCCCTTCGTTGAAGACGGCTAAAGGTCGCACTAATTAAAATTTTCCCAAAACACAACCTCACCAACATCAGCAGTTCGGAAAATGCTAAAGCAAAAGCTAAAGTATTTTGCCACTTCTACCGTTATAATAAATTATCATTCCTATAAAGAGCCACAGACCTTTGTACATATCTACAATTGGCTGAATGGTTTTTCATTTTACAAACACACTCTTTCTGCATAAAACTGGGAATGGGGTGGTTCAAACCCCTAGACCCCGACCGCACACACCAAAGAGTGAGCTAAAAACACGATGAGTGTCGCAATCATAAATTAAGCTCTAATTTTTTTCAAATTAGTTGCGGATTATAAATCAGCACAAAAAGCAGACGTACTGTGCATATTTTTCAACCAATATTCGAATAAAAGTGTTCGAAACCCTTGACCCCGAATGCACAAGTGTAGCGTGAATAGAAAGAAGCACCCTTAAGTTGCTGGCGTTGAACGGTAACAGTGTCATGATTTCGAATATATACACAATAAGAACGTCCCTTATAGATTAAGAATCGGTGGGAGGTATTTATAAGCTTTTAACTAAATTAGTTTAAGTTTCAGTCCACGTGCTTGCCACCCTTACGTTCGCTCCGTAATGCCGCGAATGACAACACGTATCTAATAAAGTTTGTTCGAAGAAGAAAAAGACAAAAAAGACTAGATGCTTTGGTAGAACTCTCCAGTAATGTTACAATTACCGTTCAGAACACACACAAACACTAACAAACCCCCTGGTTTTCTGTTTGGATGGGTGATTACTTTCGCTTTAGTTTGCGTGAAGGACTTTTCCTCTCGTTGCTTTTTCTGAAATTTCAGGATCATCAAGTTTTATGGGTTTTTTAAGAAGTGCTTTTATTAGCGTTAATTTTAATTGTGCATTTGTTTGCCTTGTACAAACAAGGCTCTACTGATGCTTGCCCACCACGACCACCACTTCTGCCACTCCATCATAAAGGGGGCACTTCGAGCGAAACAGCCATGGTGCTCCTTGCACATGGGGGACAAATTGTGGTGGCGCGGCGGGCGCCCAGGCAGGGCTCTTTCAATTATTTGTACGCTTGTCGCTTTGGAAAAGACTGCAAAATATGTTGTTTTTTGTGCGTTTTATTTTTGCGTTTCGCTTAATTTATGTAACTTTAATGCTTTCACAATAGCCGTGGTTGGTCTCCTGATGGTGGTGGGGTGAATGGATTTTAATAAGCGGCAGTAACAGCGAATGGTGGTGATGGGATTGTTTCCCTAATGTATAATGTAGGTATATTGTAATTATTTCTAGTAAGGATAATTTGGTTTTCTGCAAATATTTTTGATAATATACCTATATTCTATTGCTTTTGTTTGTCTTTTGATTTCGAAATCCCATCAACGACAGCGCGTGTACAGCACGGTCAAAGCCCAGATGTTTCGTTGTGTTTTTAAGAATAACCGTCTACATTAAGTTTGACAATTGTGTTGTTTGTCTAGAGAATTGTTTTTTATTTTTTTTTTATTCGAAGAATGAGGGTTGCTAGACGATGGACTCTTTCTAAGTGAACAAAATTTATATTTATCACTTAATGGTGATTTTCGTTTTTACGGTCATTGAATTACATAATTAAATTATTTGAATTAATGATTTCTTTTGAAAATGGGAAAACCATAATTTTTCGATTTATAAGAACAAAAATAATGATAGGTTGCATTTTGAGATTTGGTTAATTATTTAAATTAGAAATTAATTAAAATTAATTCCGTACTCCATGGGGTAGATGGTTAGTGCGTTGCGCTCTCGGTGTTCGAATCCCTTTCAACTAAGCATAAAATATTTTTGTTTTTTAAGGTTATTGCCTCTTACGAACAAGTTACAAATCCGATCGGACTTAGCAAAGCAAATGAAGTGTTTTCACAAATAAAATACAAAATTATCTACTTCCGTGAATTTTCGCAAATGTGGATTAAAAACGTCTATGGATTTTAAGAAAATTTACAAACATTGACATTTAAAAAAAAAGTGCCCCAAAGTGGTTTGGCAAAAACCGCCGCAAATTGGACCGTAAATAAGCAGCTCAAAAACAACCATAGTTCAGGCTTATAAGATGCATTGAAAATTAAATTTTTATCAATTCAGTAGTAGTCCAGGAAAAAAAGACTTTCCGACAAAGGTGCATTTTGATGGAGAGCTTTAATTGTATTAGAGCCTTCGATTCGGTACGTGTATTTCTAAAACACGTATATTTGTCCATGTTTTTAAAACGCGATAATAAATACAAGGATTCGAACGTTCACATCTCGATTCTCGAATCTGTCTTGGAAGTTTCACAACTTTATTGTATAGTTAAGTTGCTTTATATGTTACACATGCTTTTCGGTTTTCGCGCCCTATTTCACCAAATATACAAATGAAAAACACAAATTTGTGTCTTGTGGTTTACAAATACAACTGAGTAGGATAGAACTCATGAATAAGTGATAATTTGAAGAAAAAATTACAAGGAGCTTTTGAATACAACAAGTTTGGCTAACTACCCTTTCACCATTTTTTATTAGTTGTAAAGAATATTTTTTGTTCACCAATTGTAAAGCTCGTTAGAATCAAATTCAAGCTAATGTTAATAAAATATTTGTTGCTTCCTTAATTTGCGAGCGATGTAAGAAATTATTGAATGGAAAAAGTGGTAATGGGAAATGAAAAGATTGGAAGTGTCTCAAAGTCATAGCCATGATGGGCAGGATCTACAGGGTAATCAAAGTGCAAGTTACATAAGTGACCTTGATAATCATAGCGCAATTTAAAACAAGGAATCCACAATCGGCTTACAAATCTGGTCAACACATCTGCATATTTAAGCCTTGGAGATACCATGTATGCGGGCAACGCCATGATACTACCCCTAATGCCAATCCAGTGCCAGGCAGTCGACAGTTGCTGCTTTGAGGAGAATCCAAGTTTTTTTTTTTCAGTTGTGTGACTGATCTGTTCTCCATTTCTGTGTGACATTTTTCCTTTGATAAAACTGAAACACACAAGAAACTTAAAAGCTCTTAAATTTGTTTTTATAATATAAATCGGTAAAACGGAAAAGTCGATACAATTTTGAACGCAAGACAGGGGCGAACGCAGAAAATAATTTCGGAGGGGTTTTTAGAAAAAAATTGAGATTTTTATAAATATATTATTTTATTACTATATTGTAGGTACTTGTTAATTACATAATCTTTATTGTTATTAACATAAACATGTTATAACTAAAAATATTGGCTCTTAGAGATAGGGACTTTTGGAACAAAAACAAAACATCATAAGGATGTTGCAACGGATACCTATATGACAAATTTGAATAATATTACCAAAAGTTGGAAAATATTCTCTACGAGGGCGTGTTTGGTACTTCCTTTTATTTATTTTTTTTTATTTTAATTAATTTTTAGACATAGACTTTAACTATGGGCACTGTGATGGAGGCTATTATTTGGTTCATATAATATCACAGTTGGTCAAACAATCAAGGTAGCGGAGCACGAATTTGAAGTGGTGCAATCCTTTAAATACCTTGGGTCAATAGTAGCAGCCGATAACAATATAGAAGAAGAAATACGCGGGCGGCTTCTCAAATCCAACAGAGCCTACTATAGTCTGTCAAAGCTCTTCAAATCCAGAAATCTCACCATAACTTCAAAACTGCTGCTGTACAGGACCATGGTCCTGCCAGTACTCACATATGGATCCGAGACTTGGGTGCTTAGCAAAAGGCACTCCGACCTCTTAGCTGCGTTCGAGAGAAAAGTCTTAAGGAGAATTGTTGGCCCCGTATGTGAGGAAGGACGATTCCGGAGACGGTACAATCATGAATTGTACGCAATCTACCTAGAAGCAGATATCGTGACAAAAATTAAGCTCGGTAGACTCCGGTGGGCAGGGCACCTAGCTCGCATGAGCGAAGAGGAACCTGCTCGGAAAGTTCTTTGTGGTACATTCTATGGTAGACGACAGCGTGGTAGACCATGCTTGCGCTGGAGAGATGGCGTAGACCAGGACGCCCGAAGCCTTGGGGTGCGCAACTGGATGGCGTCGGCTAGAGACCGGGATAGGTGGAGAGACTTGTTGAAAGAGGCCAGGACCGGAACCCGGTTGTCGAGCCGATGATGATGATGATAATATCATTAATGCAACAAGAAGAAAAAGAGTGTAAGTGATTCCATAAGTGTATACCTAAAAATAGAATTATAATAAGTTTCACAAAATTAAATTAATATGTAAAGTCATAACTTGTTGTACTTTTGCAATCATACGAAAAAGAGTTTTGCGAACATATAAGGACATAGCAACATTCAACTGGTTGGTACCTACATACATTAACTACTTATACTACATAATAATTATAACCACACCGTTCCCAAGCGTGTGCTATGTGTTACTCATTTGTAACTGTAACTTTCACAAAAACAAAATGAGTAACCGGGTCGCACGAAATCGCTTTTATTTAAAAGACTAAGAATTTCAAAATTTAATGTTATTAGAGAAAAACTATTCATAAGCATTCAAATTCTTTTTTTTTAAATGAATAACACAACTCCTTTAGTAGTTGAAGCTACAAACAGGATGCCATGTGATTCAAGTAAATATTAGTCTATGCAAGAACAAAAATTATAAGTCGTAGTGTTTTTTTTTTTAAATATCTACAAAATTCTTAAAACATTTTTAAGAAAAAATTTTGGTATACGCCAACTTGTAGTATTCATTATTGTACGAATAAAAAATAAATTTCCAAAAATATTGAGCCGTTTTTAAGATAACGAATTTTGAAAATTTTCGGAACTGTTTTTGGAAAAAAAAATACGATTTTCGAAAACAATTTTTTACATTTGTATGGTACCTTTATTTATTGGTACAAAAATTTTGGGGCTTCCAAAAAATGACTATTTTTTTTAACAAATGCCTAGATTAAACTCAATGAAATTTTATGATTTTTTTTTAATTCTGTGGGACAGTTTTTGAGAAAAAAAAATCGTTTGGGTAGGTACCGTTATTTTTGGCCTAAAAAAAGAAAAAACCTGTGGGGGGAAATTCAAAACGATTTCCTTGTGACACGGGGTCATAAAAACATTCAATATGGCTGTTTTTTATTTAATTACTTATAGTTACTTATTACATACTTTAATAGAAATTTAAATAAATTGTGGTATGAATATAATATAAATAAAGTTGTTTACTTTTGTTCCTACTTTTTAAATTATTTAATATCCCTGTTTGCGAACTTCAAGGAAAACTGCTTTAATTCTTATTTCCAGGAACTCCTATTCTTGGACCGTATATTTGAATTATGGAACCTTTTTATGAGAAGATATAGAAGAATTTATGGCACGAAAATAACACTTTGTTTTTTTTTCTTGAGAAAATGGATCCTTATTTTTTTATTTCACATGTTTCGGAGGGGGTTTGAACCCCCAAAACCCCCACCTGCGTTCGCCCCTGACGCAAGAAATATTGAAATGAACTCTTTCGATTCTTTCACAATTATTTTGTTTTGATAAACACTCTTGTTATTACAATTTTGAACGTTAGAGAAATAGAGTCCTTGTACATAAAGTACATAAAGTACATAAGTACATAAAGACAACTAGTAACGAACTTCAGTAAAGTACAATAATTTAAATTAAATTGGATGAAATTTACTAACATTCAATTAACAACGCAGTTGTACAAAAAATTGCATTAAAAAATTTCTGTTTTCTCCCTTCTGCATTGTTTGAAATCTTTGTAAAATCATTTCCGAAATAATATCCTTAATTGAAAGGGTTTAAATGACTATCTAGATTATTAAATTATTTTTTAAAAAAATATGATGGCAGGTAGATATAGTAGATTATTTAATTCTCATCAAATGGTAATTTCTACGAAATACAACTTTTTGTATATGAACCAGGGTTGCGAATTTTTGAATTAAAAAATCCTTAAGTCATAAGTCTATAGATGACTTGTGAATTAAAAAAATTTAATTCATAAGATATTTGGTGACTTATGAATTAAAAAAAAATTAATTCACAGCCCCCAAAGTGACTTATGAATTAAAAAAAAATTAAATCCTAAGCTACTAAGTGACTTATGAATTAAAAAAAAATTTATTCACCACCTACCAAGTGACTTATGAATTAAAAAAATTAAGTCACCAGGGAGTAAGTGACTTATGAATTAAAAAAAATTTAAGTCATGAGCAACAAAGTGACTTATGAATTAAAAAAAATTTAATTCACCACCTACTAAGTGACTTGTGAATTAAAAAAAATCAAGTCATCAGGGAGTAAGTGACTTATGAATTAAAAAAAAATTAATTCACAAGTCAGTTGGTGACTTGTGAATTAAAAAATATTTAATTCATAAGTTAGTTGGTAGATTGGACATTTTTAAGCTTGTTTTGACTACATAATTATTTAATTATTAACGAAAGCTTTCAAATCTAGTTTTTAAATCATAAGATTATCACGCTAGCTTATAAATTATCCATTTCATAATTTTTCTAATCAGCATTTATCCATTAACTTATGAATTAAATTTTTTTTAATTCATAAGTCACTAAGTTGGTTTTGAATTAAATTTTTTTAATTCATAAGTCACTTACTTGCTGATGATTTGAATTTTTTTAATTCATAAGTCACTTACTTGCTCATGACTTGAATTTTTTTAATTCCTAAGTCACTTAGTAGGTTGGGAATTAAAATTTTTTAATTCATAAGTCACTTACTTGCCCATGACTTAAATTTTTTTTAATTCATAAGTCACTTAGTAGGTTTTGAATTAATTTTTTTTAATTCATAAGTCACTAAGAAGCTTATGATTTAATTTTTTTTAATTCACAAGTCACCAACTGACTTGTGAATTAAATTTTTTTAATTCATAAGTCAGTTCGTAGCTGCTGAATTATATTTTTTTTAATTCATAAGTCACTCACTAGCTTGTGAATTAAAGCCAAGCTTAAGCTAACAAGTGACTTAAGCTTTTGCAACCCTGATATGAACTTTGACACACTTTCGTAAAATTCATAAGAGTGTAGATAAGCATTTTATTTACTTCTCATTGCTGCACTGGTTATAAGTTTTACCAAAACACAGCCTTTATTACCGTATTTTATCGTTAATTTTCAAATTAGGCTCATAAATATACAAAGACAAACATTCAGGGAATTACATTCTATAAAGGACAGTAGAGCTTTTCCAAAGAGAAAGGAGACTCTCAACCAAGGTTCAACAATTCAAACTGTAAATCAATAATTGGCAACTAAAACAAAACCTCTAAAGCTTCTTTCACAACTGCCCCAATAAAATGGACTTGGTCCAGGAGCTGATCTAATACCTAAAAGTGCTAAACTATTTTGGAGTCTCCTACCACTAAAAATTCACGCAATGGGTAGTTATCCATTTAAAAAATAAATTAGCTGAACATTTTAATTCCAGGATTTCAGTTCTGATTATAATTTTTTTAAATTTTAAATAACGCCGTCGCGTCACCGAAATAATCAAATATTAATTACTTTTTCCTGATTATTTGAGTACAGACCTTCCTTTTTTTATAAGTTTATTAAATTTGTTTGCCCTAATAACATCCACGCTACGAATTCCAAGTTAAATCGTGAGGTGTTTTTGTGTTGTTAGGTGACAATTTCAGAAATTCCATTTTAAATTCCAATGTCGATTTATTTTACTGCATTCCTTCCTACTACCATCATCCTCGTCGTCGCCCCAGTGGATTAGCAGACTTCCAAATTAAAATGGAATAGTATCACACATTCAGATTTAACGCCTCACAAATCACTTCGAGTTAATTTTGCCTCCCGGGAACGATTTGTTGTTCACGTTGGTAGTGGTAGACTCGACTACTGACAGCGCGCACTATGCCGATGTCGAGTCGAGCGATGAATGGATATAGAAATTGGTACCGTGAAAATAAAGATATCCAAGGACGGATCGACTCGAAGACATCTGGAAAACGTCGTCATCTTCATCATCGCTGCTGACACCATCGCCGCGCCGCAGCGTTACTTGTCTAAATATAAAGAAACAAATTCAAACAGTGATACATCACTAGATTCACAGTGATATGTCAATATGTCATTATTGTATCCCCAAAGGATAGGAGGAGAAGAGAGGACAAAATTGATATTTCCAAAATAGCAATCTGAATCACATTCCATATTTGTATGTTTTTTTCTTCCTGCTGTTGTTGTGATTGTTGTTCTTGTTATTAAAAAACCTGCAGTCAGAGGCACTTGCTATTAATTTTTCGTTTCCTGTTGCTTATAACATAAGCAAGCATTATTGTGTGTTGTACATTATATTGAAGTTGTAATGTAATTTCTTTATTTTTTCATTTCATTTTTGCAAAAAGCGCACAACGTTTCCTCTTGTCATTAGAGAATAGTGCGAAGTAATAAACATGAGTGTAAATGCGTTCTCCTTTCTACACGGAATGAATGAAAAGAAAAGAGTTCCAAGGAAACTTTACGTGGAAATTTGAAAATTTGAAAAGAAAAATTCTACAACAAAAGGATTGGTGTTGTGAATTATAAGTGTTGTTGCCTTGCACACAAATTTTAAATTAACTTGAAGCAAGTACGAGTATGTAGGAACGAAGTTGTCAAGTTTCTGAATTTAAAACAAAAGTTATGAGGAAACATAAATTGTGTAGGTACTTAAAAGAAATCCCTCTACATACATAAATATGACATTATTGTGGATTACTTAGAGCAAATAAATTGTTCTATATAAAGTGTTATCCAACACTAAAGAACGGAATGACTTCACTTTTAAAAAATAAGTAAATTTAAGAAAAACGATAATAAGTGATTTCATAAAATTATTTTTTATTTAATCAAAATATATTAGTCTTCAATTTACAGTTACTAATTATGTTATAACTCTTAGGTACCTTATAATAACAGTACTCCCCAACGATTTCTCTTAAAAAAAGAAAAAATGGCTGTTAATGGTACTCCCCCCTAGAACCATTTTTTGTTTCTGAATTTCTTAAAAACGCTACAATCGATTTTGATAATTTTTATATCCCAAAAGCTTCAAATTTTCCAAAACTCAATATGTATTTCGAAAACCCCATGCTCAATTTTTATTAAACAATCAAAAAATTTTTAATACAATCTACACGATGGGAGAAAACAAATTTTATTTTATCTAAAAATAACGTTAGACTTCATAAAAATGAAAAAAAAAAGTTTTTCGAAAATTGTATTTTTCTCGAGATCAGCTCATTTTAAGATCTTTAAATCAATACAAAAATGTTGAAATTAACATTATACTTAAGCTAAGTGTACACGATTGGTAGATCTTACAATATTGTCAGATCTGTTAGTGAAAAACATGCTTACAATGTCTTACAACCGTGTAGTCTTACAATTAATTGTCAGAAAATGTGTCTGACAATTAATTGTTAGATCATTGTCTGACAATTAATTGTAAGAATTCTGACAATCATGTGTACGCTAGCTGACAATCGTGTAATCTTCCAATTAATTGTCAGAAAATGTATCTGACAATTAATTGTAAGAAGGTAAATTGTAAGGTATTTGATAATCGTGTACACACACAATTTATTGTTAGGTCTGCCAATTTTTATCGTTGTCTGACGTTTCTGACAATGAAGAAATTGTAAGATGTAGGTTTTTTAGCATCATACAATTTTTCCATTGTCAGACAATTTGCAGCCAAAGTTCAAATGAAGCAGATTCCATATCCAACAAAAACTGACAATATTAGTGGTGTGTGTACACGATTGGTAGAAAATCTACTAATCTCTTACAATTAATTGGTAGGTATTTGGTCAGCTATCTGAAAATAAATTGTCAGCCAACTTCTGACAATAATTTGTAAGAGATTGGTAGATTTTCTACCAACCGTGTACACACACAACTTGATTGTCAGCTCATTGGTAGATAATTGTCAGACATTGTCAGGTCTTACAATATTGTCAGATCTACCAATCGTGTACACTTAGCTTTACTGTATAGCTTGAACCAATTCAGTTGGCCAACGGCCGGTTGCGCAGAGAGAGGATTTAAGAGAACAAAAATGGTGCACAAGCTATTTAATGAGTAAACATTTTTCCTTAAATCTTACAGTGCCTAACTCAACTTTGCTTTGACAAATAGTTTATGGATTATTGTTTATTTCTATGTTTTATGGTTTGTGGCTTAGCAACAGAAAGGTTCCGGGGGCGTTATGTTTATATTTATTCTATGGTGTTAGTGTTTATTTGATATATGTATTTATAATTTTTTGATCTGTGGGGTTTTGGGATTAATTGTAGATTAGTGTTAATTATTTAGATTAGTGTTTACAAGTTTGAATAATTTTTACCTACGAGTTTTTAAGAATTTATTTTACCTTAAAATAATTATTATAAATTTGTACTTCAGAGATAAGTATGAAACATAATAATAAAATAAAAATAATATAAATAAGAATAATATAATTTAAATAATAAATGTTTATTTACATATATGTACTTAGTTTTAAGAACTAATGTCGCTTTCATAGTCGGTTGAAGAATCGTCACCTGGATTAATTATAATTGAATCCGAAATTGTGTCCCACGTCAGGTCGTGAGAAATGTATTCTTCCTCAGTTCTTATGGCTTTTTCACACACTTTTCGCCAGTCTTCAGCCGTTATTTTTGAAAATTCCTCCTCTGCTAATTTTTGAACATCCAATAAATTGAATGTTGTGTTTCGTGAACCTACTCTTGCCTTGACAGTTGCCCAAATATTTTCAATGGGATTGAGATCTGGATGATAGGGTGGTAAACGTAGAACCTCATGTCCCATGCCGTGAATGATATCGTCAATCTTATGCTTTGGGTTGTGTGTAGCTCGGTGTTCTTTTATTAGCTCATACAGTTCAAGTTTCAACATCTGTATAGTATGCGGAATATTCTTTTCGTTTAGCCATTGTATCATCTCGGATTTCTTGCTAGCAGAAGCAGCTAATTCATTGAGTTTGAGAGCACTTTTTAGCTCCTTAATAGTGCTAAACATACTGTTTTGTCAGCTGAAAGCTTTAATATACACTCTAAAACTTCCACAGAGCCGCGTGCTTTTACGTGGAGTTATAAACTTTATTTTCTATTAGTATTAGTAAATACAAATCATACTATTGAACACGAAGAGAAATTATTATTTGTATTGGTAAATCATCTTAGCATCAAAATGTATTTAAATAGAATAATGAGTAAGGGTAATAATTAAAAGCCATAATACGTTCAATGCGGGGTGATTTCTAAGTGCGACTTCATTTTTATCAGAAATGTTGACATTGTAACATACTTCGAAATATTAAACGCCCTTCTAAAATAATTTGTTTTAAGTGGATAGTAATTTTTTTTTATTTTAATTTTGAACTTGAGAAAAAAATATTTATTTGGCTCGTGCACTTTTTCGGATAAAGCTTCTGTGTTTTTCATGATTCTTTTCAAACTGCAGTCATCACATCACTGTGAATAGTTTTCTTTTTCTGTTATATAAAAATTCTTAAATACGAGTATTCGCCATTTTCTTAAACATCCATGATATAGCTTGCAGCTCTTAAATAACACTTCAAAAAATTTTTTTGCTGTTAAAGAGCTATTTTAAAGAGTTAAGTATCAAAATGCTAATATGCTTTCCGACAGCTGATAAAAACATTATTATGGAGCATATTTATCGAGCAGAAAGCTTTTAAACGTAACGAAGCTAAAGATTGTTAAGAAATTCTATTACAGAGCTAAATTTTTATATTCGTTTACCAAGAGCTGCAATCTGTTTTGAAATAGAGCTAGAGCCTTGCATTTAATTCTCTCAGAGCAATTTAAGAACATTTAAATAACATTTAGCTCCAACGATGTTACTTGGGATCAGTCCAAGCCCGTGGCCTTGTATGTGAGCTATGAATTGAATATAGCTTTCGTCCAAATAAATGATATCATATCCTTTTGTTCTGTATTCCCGGATTTTTCCCAGATACTTCACTCGCATGAGTTTAATATCATTTCTTTCGCAGAGAAGTTTCCGGTTGTTTTGAGTTTTTTTGTAGCTAAATCCGTAGTCCAGTTTTCCATTTCGTATGCTGCACTTTTTTATTTGGTGACTGAACAACTCCTCTCTCTTCGTATTCCTTAATAATCCTTCTGTATGAACGTTCAGAAATTCCAGTAGTTTCCACTGTTTGCGTTGTTGCGTAACTCACAGGATTTTCAAGAAACGAATTCTTTGCTTCTTCCAGTTTGTCATTATATATCTTAACAACTATCTTACGCGCCTGGCTTCCAATAGGTTTTCCTTTTCTAAATGGATCCATTAAAATTTCTTTTAAATGTATTTCAATGTATTATTCTTGGTTGTTTTTTTTTAAACTGAATGGCAAACCAAAGCAAATATCATTTAAATACGTTAATTCCCTCAGATGCAAAAATTCATTCTTAAAAACTCGTAGGCAAAAATTGTTCAAGCTCGTACACACTAATCTAACTAATTAAAACTAATCTACAATTAATCCCAACCCCACAGGTCAAAAAAAAAATATATCAAATATACACTAACGCCATAAAATAAATATAAACACAACGCCCCCGGAACCTTTCTGTTACTAAGCCACAAATCATAAAACATAGAAATAAACAATAATCCCTAAGCTTTTTGTCATTAATCCTATGTCGCAGCTCGCAGGTAGTTTTTTTTGTCTGACCCAATTGCATTTTGCAATAGACTTATTTTTTTATTATAGGTGCACTAAAATTTGTCCCAGTAATAAAAACAAAAATTATTAATTTTATTTTTTCGAAGTAAAGTTTACACCTAAAAATCTTTTCCTTTTATATCACCAGAGATGAAATAGTTTTTTAGACATCAAGCTATGAAAGAAAAGTAAACCATGATCATATCTTATTCAAAGAAAGTCCATCACTGGAAATTCATTTCTATTTTACTCTGAGCGAAGCTATAAACAAAACTCACCCTCCTAAGTACTTCAGTTTCAGTCACGGTTGCCACTTGAAAAAATAAATTGTGTCCAAAGTTGAAAATAAAAATGACCAAATGTAGTTAAAAATGACCAAAATAAAAAAGAAACATAAACAAACAAAAAAAAGAAAAATTAATTGATCACATTTGTTGCAGCATATGTTCTTATGTATATTATACAGCTTACACGTTATTTTAAAAATTTTAAAAAAACAAAAACATAAGAAATCAGGTACAAAAATTCACAAAGCACCTTATATACAAAACATGAATATTAACTTCGCACAGCTATTTGAAATAAGATCACGATTGCGCAAAATTTTAGTTGAATTAGTACGATGTGAATTGTTAAGGCTGTTTAAGTATGAATCTAGGTAAAACAATCTATAGGTAATGCAAATTTCAATCGAATATAGTGCTAACTTCATCAAAACAGGTACGTTTATTTATTTTTTTGCATCAACTGCCATTACTTTAGTGTTAAGTAGTAATTTACTAAAAAATAGCCTTAGCACCATACTGTTAAAAAATGTTTAAAATTAAGAAAGAGTTAGTAATCTACTTTAAAGTTAGCAAATTGTTAAGTAGTATCATCATAATACCTTATTAATAAGCTGTTTAAAATTTTGCGCGATATGTTTATGTATGAAGGTCAATTATTGCCACTTAATAACTATAAAAATAAATATATTATGTTTTCACAAACGCTATTTCTATTTTTTGCAGACCAATAACCATTACTAATTTTTTGATCTTCAGGCTCTTTGGCTAGCATTATATTATTAATAGTTTCAAAATTGAGCCCAATTGTTAATTTAGTTTTTATTTAACTTAATTCGCAAAATTTTCGCTCGAAAAATACATAATATTTTGTGCGGTGGGACTGCGCAATATTTTTAGAAATTCTTTAAATTGGTTGATGCGGTTGGCACTTTAAGCAAAAAATGTATGTATTATGTTGCGACACTTTTTTTCAACTTCACTAGGAACTTTTTGCAATAATATGCAGAGCGAAGATGCAGCGAATGGCAAGTGCATTAAAAAAAATGACATTTTCAATTTGGCTTGATGGTCATCAACCTCACTAACCATAATACTAGCCTCGTCAGTTGAAAGACCAATTGAATTTTCAAATAGTATATTTTATTTTTACCCAGCGAAGAAGCAACATTGCGCAAAATTAACGCACAATCTTAAGTTTTCCAGCTATCTATCGTTAAATTCGCAAGTGATGGAAATGAACGCATTCAGTTTACATCATACGCTAATAAAACTGCTGTTGGTATACATTTCATTTTTAAGAACCTGAAAAGTAAAAAAAAGCTTTTTTTTCAATTCGTTGAAAAAATGACCAAATGGAATAAAAAATGACCATGTGACCAAGTGAAAAAATAATGACCAGATTTGGTCATAAATGACCAAACTGGCAACCGTGGTTTCAGTATGATCGCAGCAGCGTCATTAACAACAACGGCGGCATGTACATCTTTTTTTTTCTTTTTTTCAGTGATTTTTCTGTCTCTTTAAGAATTAAAGAGTAGAGCAAAGAAATTTAAAGAGACCTGCGCAGTAGAATTGCCAACTGAATTGGTTCAAGCTATAATACCTATAACCAGCGCTGCCACCCTAAAGATAATCAAGCGAAGTATTTTTCAGAAAAAAGCGCAGTAGATTGCAATACAACGCAGTAGATTTTAAAATATGCAAAACAAAATTCAAATCATAGAAATACATTTTATTTATGAATAAAAGCAACAGAACTTAAAAAAATTAACTCAACAGTTAAAAAAAAATAAACAAATTTCTTAAACTAAATAAACAAAAAATCACATTTTATTTTTAGAATTCTTATATAGATAAAATAAAAAGAGATCACATATTATTTCGAAAATTCATATTATAAAAAAAAAAAAATAATGACATTACTTCATTATAAATTCACCATTTGTGAATTTAAATTTATTATAAAATTCTATAATACCTGGTGAATCTGAGGGAGACCAACAATCCTCTTTTAGGTCTTTTAGTTCTTTGGCTAAAATAGTACTTTGAAGGGTGTTGAGGCTGTTTCTAGTATCAGTTTATATTAAGTTGACTAGCGCAAATTTCCTTTCAGCAGCTGCGCTGCTATGCGGTAAAAAGCATAACAAAAGCATAAATTCTGCTAGCTCCACCAATGCAAATTCACATACCGAGTTTTTAAATGTTCTGGCTTTTGACCAAAACTTTGTTATGTCTGAAGGGTCATTGTATTTTTAAACAAAATAATTATTGCCTAACAAGAACCTCCATTGCATATTGAGTACTTCCGCATTTTCAGATGAATGTGGAAATTCTTCCAAAATGAATTTGAATTTTTCACTGATTGCATTCAGAGTGAGTGAATATGATTGAGAACAAACTTTAGTTAAGTACTATTAACATTTTTAAAAGAGGAGTAGATTCGTTTTGCTGCGCAGTAGAAATTCATTTGGGCCAAAACGCAGTAGATCTACTGCTAAAGGAGTAAAGTGGCAGCCCTGCCTATAACCCATTTTGTCGAATTTCTCATTATTGGCAAACGGATTTAAATAAAATTTCTTAAAGAGAAACTTATAAAAATTTTAAAAGACATTGTATGTTTCTAAGCTAAATAAAAAAATATTTGTTGAATTTTGAAAAAAAGCAATAATTGTTTTTGAAAATTCGATATCTTGATATCAAATAATATCAAATGTTTGAAATTAAATTTCTATTCGTACATTTTTGCATTTTGTTTCTTTCCCTTACCACTAAAAAATTAAAGAAATGAATTTTATGCTTATGAAAAGTTTTCTCTTAGTTTGTTACATACACTGAGAAAACTGTACTATGAGTTATTTAAATAGAAACATGTTTAACTGCATGTTTAAATAAGGACAAATAGAATTCGTTTATAACTAAACTCGAATCTGTTTAGATTCGAAAATACTATTATTTTACAAGAAAATATGTTTAAATCAAACTCATTCATGTTTAAGAATTTCATTATGATCTGCACTTCATTTTTTATATGTATTCAAATTAGTTTTAGTTTGATTTTTAAAATGCAGGTTTAATTGTTTTACTAACTTAAAAATTGTAACATAAAATGAACATGAACTAGTTTGTTTCAAATATAAACGAAGTTAAAATATTTATATGAGTAAGAGATTAAACATAAATGTTAAATTTAATCACGAACGAGTTTGAATTGAATAAAAATGAAGTAGCTAAATACAACTTTTCTTCTTTTTGGCATCGAAAGTCATGGAGTGTGTTTATGTTCCGCGTGTGTTTGTGATTTTACTAAAGTGAGTAATTTATAAAATAATAAAGAAATATTTGATTACCATTATAATGTTACATAACCGAAGTTCTGTTTCAAGCAAAAATATAAACCATAAGATTATTCGAGGAGTGGAAGTTAATACCATTGTTCCCTGCTCTATATTGTAAGTGTAAAAAAATATTTGTTTCAAAAACTGTTTATTTATATAGTTCTATTTAAAAAAATACTGATTAATAAGTATGTTTTATAATTAACTATCATTTGACTTCTATATTCTTGCCAAAGGACGACTAGAGCACGACGAAAGACGTAAAAAAGAAGCAAATTCCAGAAGACGAATTATATGAACCAGAATTTGAAGATGTTCTCAAGATGTGACAAAGATGAGATCTTAAAGCGCTCCACAACAATTTAATGACCTTTTGGAAAAATGTAAATAAATAAAATAAAAATATAAATACATACATAATGTAGGTACTTATTAATTTGTATTTGTGTTGAGTATTTTTTTTATTTCTGAATTTCTGAAAAATCTGAAGTAACAAAAAATTAATATGATTCTATTTAAAACAACATCAAATGAAGTTAATAAAAACAAAGATAAGCATGTTTAAATCAAATAGAAAACGTGGTAAATTTAAACCAAATCATGTTCAAATCGGGTCAAACATTGGTAAATACGTTTCTATTCAAATTAAATAGATATCGATTCCATGCCAAATCATATGTGTTTGAGTTTGATTTAAATATGAATATGTTTGATATTTTTCTCAGTGTAAGAGCAAGTTCGTGTGACTCAGTCGTTCTTGTACTTGTTGCGGATATAAAGGAGTCTTTTTAACTTCGCCATGGGTGGTTTTTCGGATTCTCCTGACATTATGAACAGTTTGAACATATCCCCGGGCAAGAAAACGAACTATTATACGCGAATTCACCGTAAGGCTCATATAGGATTTATTTGCAATGAATAAAATTAATTCACCGTTAGTAAATCACTTTTTATATAAATTACAATGTTCGATCTTAAACAACCGCCACTGATGGCACACAACTGATTTGTCTCACTGAAAAAAAAAAAAAATAGTTAACGGTAAAATTGACGAGATAAAATATGGTAGGTACATACATACATGTGATTTAGTTTTTTCCACATATTTTATTTATTTATGAATTATTTTGTTGAATAAGGTAAGAGTTTTAATTTAATTAATAACTTATAATAAAAGGCTAATGAACCTCTGATTAAAAAAATATGAAATTATTATTGCTTTCCTTAAGTTATTTTAGTTTTTTCTAAAGTGAAATCATTTCGTGCTTTAGTTTATGGCGAACAAATTTCTTTTTTCGGTTTTTTAAAGTTTACAACAGACAATTGGATATCCTCTACTGTGGATGGCAGAGAAAGAAGTGGAAACCAAATTATGACACCAGAAGTGGATATATCAGTTAAATGAAAGTACGCCCAATCAAAAATGTTACTTCAAAGACACGCAAACGGCGACGGCGGCGGTGACAGCAACATTCTTTTCACAAATGAGAAAATTTTCACTGTAGTAATTTAACAACCAAAATCACAGGATTTTGGCTTGCAGTTCTTAGAAAGCCGGTGAAAAGGTTGGGAAAGTCACAAGAGGCCATCATCCAGGTTCAGTAATGGTTTGGTGGGGCGTGTTGCTTGATTCTTACTCACCTTCATTTCTTTGAATAAGCAGTAAAAACACGTGCTATGCTACAAACTATGAAGGTGATGCTGTGAAGCCCTTAAGTAACATTTTATTTGCGAGAAAGCACTGGATTTTCCAACAAGTTTCTGTGCCGGCCAACAAGGCAAATAGCACTCAATTTCAACTTTGGCTCTGAGATGATTTACGGTTGTTTATCGCCACTGAGGATTGGCTCTCAGGAAGTACGGATCTTAACCCGTCCAGCGGAATATTTGAGAGGAGAAGGCTTGTTGTAAGCCTGACTGAAATACATATTGGGTCTCTAAAATCTGATTTGGTGACGACAGCAGATTCGTACCGATCGTATGAAGAAGTGTGTAAAGGCTGTGTTAAGGTTCCACATATTTACAAACATACATTAAGGGTACCTATTCATGCAACGAGATACTTTTCCGCTTTGCAGAAAGATATATATGTAACATTCCGCAACATGTTTGCATGAACAACACCCTCTAAAAAATACTTGCGCAAATGTGGGAAATAATCAGCTGTTCGCTTAACGCAAAGTCAAATCAAAAATTGTTTATCAAAAATAATTTACTTCATTCTATAATTTAACTTAAAAAGTGAGTCTGTTTTCTTATTTTAAATAAGAACAAGCAACAAAAGCAAATTTGTTAAATTATATGAAGAAATTGCTTTAAATGATTTGTTAATGTTGGAATTATTCGGTGAAAACGATGATATGTGAATGTGAAATGTGCATTGGTGAAATCGTTAAATTGATTTTTTTATATTAAAGATAAACAACAAGAGAAACAGGATGAAATTTTAGAAGAATTAACCCTTGTAATGCTTGTTGCTGAACATTCACGATACAGTGATTCATTTTGACACCATTCTGTTCCAAAATTACACACACTTTTTATTGCCTTATTTGGATGAAGATCGATTTAAACAGATTGTTAGAGTCAATTGGACAAATTTTGATGTTATCCTGATCAAAGATGACGGGATTTTTCATTGCCCAAGATCTTGTCAACAGTTTTCGGTGAAAACACAATTGATAATTGTGTTATATCGAATGGGATCGAGCGGTGAAGAAGGTACGGTCGGTAAAATTGCAAGATTGTTTGATATTGGTGATGGTGGTACTATACAGGTAATAGAAAATCTTTTTATAATCACTTAGAATATTTAAATTGAAAATTTCATATACATACATACATTCTCAGAATATCAGCGAAAGAGTTTTCAAAGCCATTTTTAAACTGAAGAACAAAAATATTTGTTTTGGCCAAATGCTCCAGAGCGAAAAAGTATAGTTTTCGAAACCCTGAATGAATTGCCGGACTGTATCAGATACGTTGACGGGACTGAAATCAAACTAGCCGAAAAACCTTCAGAAGATCCCAAAGCATATTTTTCTAGGAAACATAGGTATTGTTTTCAAGCCGTTTGCGTTCATAAATTGAGGACTCGACATATGGTTTTGGGATATTCGGGCAGTGTTCATGATGCTAGAATATACAACAACTGCGACTTATTTATTAAAGAACGGGAATTTTTCTCGGGATCAGAATGGTTGGCTGGCGATAGTGCTTATAAATTGACTGGACGGTTGTAACTCCATTCAGAGAAAATTCTAGTGAAATGTCTGCTAACAAAAGAAACAACTTTAACAAGCATTTTAGTGCATACCGCATAAACATTGAGCACTGTTTTGGTCTCTTGAAAGAGCTTGAAATTTAAATAAGAAACGAAGCTAGTAATAAACTAGCATGTCGGTGGATACTAAGTGTGTGCTATTTTACATAACATTCTTTTAACTCAAAATGGAGCAGAAGACCGTTTCGAAGTTCCAAATCAATCGGCAGTAGACTTTGATGAAGACGAGGAAAGTAACGTTGAAAGTTTTTGCACAGTTGCAGGACAAGTAAAAAGACGAGCTTTGGTAGAAATGATGGAAGAACAAAGTTTATAAATACTCATCCCTCTTCCTAATTCCGATAGTTTATAAAATATTTTATTGCTTGAAATAATTATTTTATATATTCTTTGCAAGTTGTTTATGTTTCATATAAATTCGAAATTAGTATTTATTTTTCTATTTTGAACTAAAATGAAATAAAAGCTAAA
The DNA here is from genome assembly GCA_963931855.1 of Philhelius festivus. Lineage (NCBI taxonomy): Eukaryota > Metazoa > Arthropoda > Insecta > Diptera > Syrphidae > Philhelius > Philhelius festivus. The sequence goes on from OZ007555.1 coordinate 82,012,053, forward strand.
AAAAAACTTTATTATATTAGAATTAGTGTGTTTTGATTTTGTTTGCATTGGGAATTGACTTGACCTTCGGAATTCATCTGGGTTGTTTTGTTTTCAGATTTTTAAAGAAAAAACATTCGGATACTGGCTAGTGTGGAATTCAGAAAACTTTAAATCCGCATGAAAATCAATTTTGTATAAAGATTTAATTCGAAAAAAACAGAACAGGTTTCTTAATTCTTTTTATTAAAAATAGAAAATAAATTAAATTTAATTGAAGTTAAAAGTAAGTATGTATGTACACTTATTGACAAAAGTCTGCGTACACTTGGAGTTTTTGGTTTTTTTATTGTATTCACATCTGCTAAATTCAAAACAATGATATATTTCACTCAATTTTAATTCAAAAATTAATAAACAAATTAAATCATTAAAAAAAAAAGTAAAAACTAAATAACAAATTCACTTTTTACAAATTCTTAAAAAACTAAGATGACAAAAGTCTGCATACACTAAGATTTTATTATTTGAATTTTAAAAATAAGCTTCTTATTAATAAGAAGTTGTATTTCCTCTTTCCAGTAACACAGCTTTCATCCTTCTTGGCATGGATTCCACAAGTTTTTTGGTGACAGAAGGCTCAATCAAGGCCCATTCTTCTTCAAGTGCTTGCTTTAAGAGCTTCTTGTTGGTGATGTGTCTTTTCTTCAGACGCCTCTTCAGTTCGTCCCATAGGTGCTCTATGGGGTTCTTGTCAGGAGATTGGGGTGGCGTCTTTAATTGTTTTGTGTTATAGTATAAAAGCCATTCCTGTACGACGCGATAGGTATGTTTCGGGTCGTTGTCTTGCTGGAAAACAAACGACCCTTCTAATCCTAGATTTTGGGCACTCTTTTTAAGATTCTTTTTTAGGATATCCAAGTATACAAACCGGTCCATTATTGAATTAATAAAAATAAGATTTCCAACCCCCGCCTCCAACATACAACCCCATACGAGTACGTTACCACCACCATATTTCACTGTGCCAACGATGTTAGATTTTTCTTACGCTGTATTAGGCTTACACCATACTCTAACCTTACCATCATTATTGTAAATGTTAAATTTACATTCATCACTGAATATGACCTTTTGCCAAAACTCAATTCCATGATGTTGATGAGAATAAGCGAAGTCTAGCCGTTTTTTCCTGTTGACTTGACTAATGTGGGGTTTTTTTCTGGCCACTCTACTGCGAAAACCTTTTCTTCTCAACACTCTTCGCACAGTGTTTCCATCACAAGATTTACCCGTGTCCTCTAGCATCTCTGCTTTCAGTTCTGATGCGGTCAACCTTGGATTTTTGGTAATTTTTCGTGCCATAAGACTCTCTTCGCGAGCGGTAAATATTCGTGGACGTCCTGATCGGCGTTTAGAATTCAATGATCCTATTTTTTTTATAGTTTTTAAGTATTGTTTGGATTGTGGAATGTCGTCTTCCAATAAGCTTTCCAATTTCACGCAAAGATTTTCCGTCCGAATAGTACTTAATTACAAGTTCCCGCAGAGCTTTGGAAAGTTCCTTGTTTTTTTCGATCATTTTGGACACAGATCACTAAATATTCAAAACGAACTAAACTTTTTTCTTAGACCATATGCCAAAGCACCTAGAGATGAAATTTACTAAAAAAAATATTTTGGGACCGTTACATCTGAAAGAGATAACACTTACAGATCGTGTACACAGACTTTTGTCACCTTGTAAACTCAGAAATTGATAAATTAGTCAACCGTTATTCTTAAGTGTGCATAATTTGGGGGACAAAATCTGCGCAGCATAAAGCTGGAAACATGAAGAAAAATTAACATGCATAACTGTTTCTCTTTAAGCAACTTTGTCCGCATGTTCTTAAAAAGACTTGTGAATTTTAAGGTGTACGCAGACTTTTGTCAATAAGTGTATTTCATTGCTTGTATTTAAGTTCCAGTTTATACCATTGAACTCTCTCCTCCTTTTCTATTTTTCAAAATCTTGTTTTTTTAGTTTAATTTCTTCTTCGAACTTCCTCACTTCCAAATCCAATTTGCTTCTTGCAGAGAAAGTGTCTGCCAATATTATTGGAACAGCTAGCCCTACATTTTGTATTGGGTAGCTTCATTTGGTCTAAAAAGAATTAGAAATACAAAACGTTATTTACTTAAAATAAAACAGAAAAACAGATGTAAAGAATTAACTGACTGGTTTATGTATCTATATAAGAAAATTATTCGATCTTTAAGTAATGATTAGATGATTGAAATGTTTCTGAGTTCCAAATATTATCCTCTAAGTGGTTCTGAAAACCATTTTTAAGTCAACCAGGATTTAAAAAAAAAGTTTATCTAAAACTTGTTTTGCCATTTTTCAATGGTGATTTCTTCTCTTTCCCATACAAATTTTTACAGATCGTTTCTGAGGAGATAAAATTATCTGGTTTCCGAGGTTTATCAGGGTTTTCCGCGGTTACACCCTTATTGTCAATTTTATGCAAAATTAATACCGTTAAAAGATTTTTGGTTATTGGTTTATTATTTGAAAAAGAAATGTTCTCAAGGGAAAGAAATTATGGCAGGACGTAGTATATTGTGTTGTTTAAATTTGTGTATAGACGGAAGTTAAACTAAACCTAATTTAATAAAAAAGGACCCAATTTTAACTTGATTGGTAATTTTTTTTTTAAAGATATAGGAATATAAATAAACTACGGAGGAGATTCATTTTTTAAATGACATATGTATCTATGTATATGAAGTTACCCAAGCCTTTCAAGCATTGAAACCAAATAGAACTTTTACCTAGCGAAATCACGTTGTTGGAAAATAAAGCACTATTGTGAATGAACCCACAGAACATTGCTAATAATTCAAATTTGATAGTTCTATGATTTGTTAGGTTTTAATATCATTATTTGTTTTTTCTATTTTTTTAGTTTTGTAATATTTAAAATAGTTTATTTATGTTTTAAAACGAGTGGAATTGGGTTATGGTCCAGCGATAGTGACACATATACTGAAAATGCACAAGAAAATGTTGAAATTTCCAGAAAAAGAAGCCATATCAGAAACACCTCCAAACCTGAAACTGGAAGAAATAATGTAAGATTTAAGAGATATTTCTTATCGCATTTTTAAATACTTTTGCTATCCAAACTATCGATGTACTTTTGTTTGGAATTTTCATGAGGCATATTATCAATTCCATGGTTTCATGTCCTCACGTTCCTTATAATTCTCATCAGTATTTTCCTGCCATGACGAATTATTCTTCTGCTCAGATTCCAAGCTACCAAACACAAGTGGGTCCACAATGCTGTCTGCATCGATTATTTTGACTACAGCTTATTCTAACTGGCTGAAAGTATGAAGCTTATTTGTTCCACCACCAGTTGCTTTTTATTCCGCTTTATTTCATGACATTTTCTTCTTAGCGGTGAATTTTAAATCTGTCCATACCTAATTAAAGTAGGATTATACATGAACGTATTAAAAAAAATGTCCTCGTTACCGGTAGCCACTTCTCCCAAGTACGCATTGGGGGAAGTTCCAAAGCGAATGTGGTTCTTAGCACAAACTTCCTTCATCAATCAATCAATTTCTATTTGTTATCAATTTTTAAATAAATATGTATTTGAATGTTATTTTCTATAAAATAATTATTTATTTTGGAAGAAACTTACATTTTATTCACAAGAAAAACTTCTAGACATTAATTTCCTTACGCATCGATCAGAAAATGAAAATAGAAAAGAAACGACTATTACTACGTTTATATGCAGTATCGAAAGATCGACTTGGATTAGGGTCGGATTTTCGCTCAGGTTTTTCGTCATTTGAGTTGAGAGCTCGATTTGGAGTTGAGTTGAAATGGTGTTGAGCGATTCTGATACATTTTGGTAAGCCAACTCCCCGACCCAGGTTTTTCGTCTCATATTTCGACTCGACACCGCTGAGCGAGTGAGATCGAGTCGAACGAAGCTCATTTCAACTCAATACCCGTTTACTAAGGGTCGAAGCGAGCATCAAGCTCGCTTCAATACCTCATATAAACGTAGTATGTGATATCGAAAACTTTCTATCACAATCGGCATTCACAATATGAAATAGAGTAATCGACAATCGATGATCAAAAGAAATCAAAAATGAAAATATGTGTCTTAAAAACTATTGGAGATGTAGGTATTTCAAAAGTGCCTTTCTTGCATCAAAACAACAAATTAAAATAGTTCTCTAATCGTTAAATTATTCCCCAAGTGCTTTCTCACGGTGTAGGAGTAATTGGATTTCTCCGTTTAGTCTCGAGAACATGTCATACATTTTCTGAGATCTGACTGATTGTATTTTTAGACAGACACATTCACGCGACTCCAAGACATAACACCATCACTTGACATTATTTTTCTATTTTAAAACTCGCCTTAGCTCTGCTTATGTCTACTTCTTATAGTTAAGTGACAACAATATCACTTGCCAACCCCAATCAGAAGCAATATTAGTGGCAATGTCTTCACTAAATTATCCACCATGCAGTAATTAGCTTAGCCACGATCTCAAAGGCATAAAGCAATTTAATTACCTTCTTGAGAAGGATTGAACGCTTAAGTCTTGTATATTATGTGTTTGAGGTGTCACATTATTTATCAATGTGCTAGCTTGGTGGTGGTCTAGTTTCATCAAAATGCCTTAAGGCTCTTTGGGCTTCTTATAAATCGTCTTCGTCTCACTTTAAAAAGCGAAGGGTGTTGGTAAATAATCCAATTCACATGGTCGCATTTATGGTTGGATTGCAAGTGCTCTTGAAATTCTCATATTGGATGCGATGTTTGCTGGAACTTCCCCCTCTTCGTTGGGATTATTAATTTGCTTTTATGATGGTATAATGAATGAAACCCTTGTTGTCCGATTGGGGGCGTTTGCAATGTTGCAGTTGTATTACCATTACAGGGTAACTCACATAAAATCTAAGCAAAAGCAAGAACTTGGTTGACTGTGTTATATATGCACTCTTTAAAAACGGAAACCGCTATAGAGTATCTACTTCCTTACTTTACCATGATAAACTTTAAAATTACTTTACAATTTAAATTAATAAAATTATAAGATAATCCAGAAAGTTGTTGTAGTAATATTCGAAAACTTTTATCTAGAAATCGACATTATTAAATTATTTGAAAGTGTTTTACTAATTCACTTTCTTCTCTGTCTGTATTTTTGTTACAAATTCTGCAATTGAAAGTTTCGAGATACACTCACAAAAGCATAGTACTCACAGTACATAACACAGCGTAAGACACTCTTATAATAAAGGGGGAATTGGCAACTTAAAGCTGACACACACAAATATTGCTTTATACGTATTTAAAAGTTACTGAGCTGTATTGCGGCGGAACTCAGTGATCTTGTGAGTAGTGACTTAAACTCTCAAAGACTAGGTCAAGTCGGGATGAATGGATTTGATCTCGAATTTTATGTAAAAAATCAAAACAGGATGTCCGAAATGCGAGTGAATTTATCATGGCAAGAGATACACCAAAAACATTCGTCAATTTCTCGTAAGAGGTTGAAAATATTTAAGATGGAATAATCTGTGATTCCATCTCAAAAATTCGGCGTCCTAACATTGCCGCTAAGCTTTCAAAATTTTATTTACCTTTTTAGTTTAATAGTTTTCCTTAATATTGTATTTATCTATTTTTATTTATTTGTTTGTTTCAATGTTAGTTTATGAAAACAGATGTCAGTTCATTTTAAAAAATAAATGTTAGTTTAACAAAAATTATAAGTTGTAAGTTATTTATTATATGTTATAAATTGTGATACATTTTAAATTGTACATTTAAATTTTTTGAAAATATTAAAAATTCACCAAAGCTCATAAAGAATTTTTAAATAAAAACGAATATAGTATAATGGAGTTTCTAAAAAAACTCCTTTCGACCAAAAAGTCCTGCTTTAATATTTGTATATATGAGAAAAATAATACAATTTTTGTGGACTTAAAAAGCCTTTGAATCAATAATACATACATATTCACATAAAAAAGAATCGATTCATTCACTCTAATAAATTGTTGCCTTCATTAAAAAAACCCTTTCACATTTTGTCGCACCTAAGGCCACCCTGTATAAATATGACTGTGCGCAAAATTCAAACACACACAAGTGGCCTTCATGGTTTTATTGAACCATGATGTGGTCTTGAATCTCTGTTAAGTTATATCGGGGACTTCTTTCGAGAGTGGATGAATTTTATAAAACATTTCTCTGAACCATTTTGGAGAATCGTTTCTTTATTCTATCCCCATCCATTTTCTCGTTTATTGAAGTTATGCACACATCTTTTCTCTGGAAGTTGAACTGGATGGACAATAAAATCTATAGATTTGGAATGAAATGAATGATATCCACTTTGAAACGAAAATGCACTTGAGATTATTTCGTACTACATACATATTGGATTGTCAACCGTAGATGTAGCTGCCGATGACGACTATTTTGCTTCTTTTCCGTTCTGGGTGCTATTTAAAAGGATGAAATTGGATTTTGAGAGAATATTTATATTAAAACCAATGGCATCAGTCACTTGAATTTCAAAATTGGTGGACAAATAACTTATCCATATGGTAAAGTGATCAGAACCGGATTCAGCCACATACTCGTATAGGGGTAGGCCCTTCAAACTGGGGTGTAATAGGGATTTATGAAGGCAGTGCTTTTGAAGTTATTTTTTTACTTGCGATATAGGTACTATAGGGCAAGTTCTGCATTTGGAAAAAAATCTAACTCGAGATTTTGATCAAAGTTGACATTACGATGATAGCGAAGACGAATAAAGTGGGTCCGGCAATTCCGTCTGTCTGTCTGTATGTCTGTACCTCGATCTAGAGCCTAAGACACTGGATCTATTTTCTTCAAACTCGGTAGTTATGGGTCTTCGGTGATTCTCTAGAGGGGAAATTGAAATTTTTTTTTAGCTCTAAAACTAACGGTACCCCCCATTATGGGCCCCATACACCCGTAATGCAAAACAAAAAAAATTAGGTGTGATATTATGGACATGGACTACGTTTTGGTAAAAAAAAATTTGGGGCAAAATGTTATTAACGGTACCTGTCATAGAACGTTTTTTTTTTTTGATTTTCGACTTTTTCATTAACGGCTCTAACGGTTTAAACCAAAAATTTTCAGCAGGAGTCTCCCTAAGTTTAAAATAATATTGTATACTTATAAAAATTATTTGTTGGGTTTTTTTGAAAAAAATTTTTTTTTGAAAAATCAATATCTTCAAAACCTATGAACCATTATTTTTTGAAATTATTTCCTAAAATCAATATTATTAAATACTTAAAATTCGCATCCCACATTTTTTTTTTTGAAAAATTTTAAAGAAATTTCTTATATAAAAAATTTATTTATTTAATAATAAAACGATTTTTTAAAGTTTGTTTGCATAAATTCATACTTTTCCAGAAATCAGACGGCAATTTCATTTTAAATTCATGTTTTATATTTATAAAATGTATCTTAAATTCCAAAGTACTTTTACATAAGAGCAAGTTCGTGCGATCCAGTCGTGCATTTTATTTATTTTCAATACAAAAATTGTTAATGGTTGGAGTTGGGGCGATGGGTAATGATGACACTGAAGACACCGGTACCGGTAATTTGCAGCTTATTTAAATGAACCAATATGGACCAAAAGAAAAGGATTATCATCGATCATCCATTGACCATTGTGATTTGTCTTTAGCTTACAACATATAAAACAACAAAATGAAATGGCCAAGTTACACGTCCCTATTGGAAAAACCGCTGATTTAAAAACTTTTTACTTGCGATAGATGCATAGTTACTATATTGCTGATATACGCAATCGTATGCATCTGATCAGACATGACATAAAGATGATAGGAAAGATGAACGAAATGGGTCTCGCAATTCTGTCTGTCTGTTTGACTACAGCCTTAACAGCTAAGCCGATTTTCTTGAAATTTTGAAATTAGCAGTTTTTAATTTCCTCACACGCTGTTTTGAAGTAAAACTTCTTTTACGGCATTGAGAGTAAACAATTTTCTATGCAGTTGTCAGTCAAATATCAAAACGACATGTTATCAGTCAAAGACAGCGACATGTTCTTAGAATTATTGTTCGAAGGTAATTCGTAATTATTTAAAACACTTTTAGAACATCTTTATCGCAAAAAAAAAGAATGTTCGTTTAATCAAAAAATACCACAACAAATAATCAACAAAACAGTTGAAACATAATTTCATTAAAAAAAACACACAATAGACGCGTATATGGCCGTACAATTTTGCAATCACATACCACTTCCCTTTTTTAAAAAAATACTAACAAATATATTTGTTAAACATTTAATCCTACACAACCTTGAATACTTGTATACTATTTATCTTAAGAACTAAGCACTAAAATTTACAACATAACTTTATGCGAAACATAAAACTTAACTAATAAAACTAAACTTTCTAGTTTCGGTTGTCAAATCTTTGGAAACCAACCAGTTTCAGTTATTACGATAATTTAAACTATACTCTGTCCAACAAAAATTGTCAGTACAGGCCTTATGGGAGAGCTTTTTCTAAAGCAGTGGCGCCTGATGCACCCTCACTACAATGCGTTAGGAAAAATGCCACTAAAAAAAGAGCAAGCCACTGACTTTTCTTAAGGAATTGTTGTTGTAATTCTTTGCCAAAAGTTGTACACCACAACACGACCGTCGTATCCCACTGCTGATGAGATAGAGATACTGTCAAGAGTGTTAAGTGTCACTCAATACGATCGTGCGCTCTGTATCTACGAGTACATCAAAACAGAGTTACCATTATCATTCTCAATTGCAAGCAAGGAGCTTTTTCAGTGAAGCTTTTGAGAACACATTTTAAGAAGATGAGTATGTTGAGTGTTGTCGTATTGCTTTTCAACTTAAAAAAAAAACGCGCCTATTATCTTACTGCTTGGCGTTGTGGGAAAAGGTAAAATGAATATTGTTTTCAGTCGTTTTGAATCAACAGACGGTAGCTCTGCGCGTTTTTTACTCTCATTTGCGGCGATTTATAATGTAAACTACGGAATTCCTGTGAGAGCTTTAAAAGGCGACACGCTTATGCATGGCAATGCACCCAGAATGAGAGACAAACGTCCTATCTTCCCTGTACTGACAATTTTTGTTGGACAGAGTATAGTGCCTACTGCAGAGGTAACCCAAGAAATCTGAGGCAGTAAAGACGCCAACAAAAACAATGCAGCCCTTGTTCTACTCATATATGTATAAGTACATACATATATGTAAATAGTATTACTTTGGTAATACTGTATGTATATAACTTTTGTGTACAAAATTTTTATATTAAACCTAATACAACATTTGAATGGCTTTATTGCTCTCTGTAACTTTTCGACGTCACAATAAATGAACAGGTTTAGATAACAATAATATGCATAAATAAATACACATGTTTGTGTTTGTATGTACATCTTTCAATAAATTGTGAACTGCAACTAATTCTGCTTGGTCGATCACTGGTTCTATTAGAAATTGAAGTACATCAGATGGAAGTGCATTTTTCGTTTTAGGGTTTAGTTTTTTCTTTTCAAATTACAAATTAGAAGAAGCCAAAAGACTGTGCAACACATCTTCCAAATTTTGCTGCCTCGAAAATTTTCTTGAGAAACTTTCACGAAAACGCTTTATGTCTTTGTTCCGAGATTCTTGGGCTTCTTCGCTGCGCTGTCTAGCCTTAGATATAATTTCGGGGCTGTGTAATAAAATTGTATGCACAAATATATTTGCAGTATCAATATAATACTCCTTAATTCGACTAGATATTGTGAACAAAAAAACCCTAAATCGACATATGATGTTGGTTATATCCGAAGAAGTAACAGAGTAATCAAAAAATCGACGGGCCATCATTCGTACTGACATAACTTGGTTTTGGTTTGTTGAATAAACGGTTCCATTCAACTTCTAAATGCTTCTTGAATCCAGGCAGTTTGTAAGAGACATGGATTAAACATTCAAAAAACCTTATCCAAGCATTCAAGGAGATAACAACTTTGAGTTGAAGGTGTTTCAGTTATGGCATTACAGACCTTACCGTCTATCATTGCAACAAGCATTTTATGCTTAACTGAAATACTTCCGTTATTATGATCTATTAGACCCTTATTTATTAGATTTCGCTAATACTGGGTTCAACCTCGGAATAGTTAAACCGAGCTTACACCACGTCAAACACAGCCTTATTTAAAAAAATATTTTCTTACCCGTTTTAGCTTCCTTCTTTTTGTCAAATATACTATAAAAAACACCAATCTAAAAGTCTGGTTATATAATAAACGTAAGCAAGCCTACACTGATTTCCTTTATTATTCATTTTGTTATAATTGTATGCATATTGGAAATTGGATTGTTAAAGTTTAATTTAAAAGAGATATTTGGTTTTCGATGGAATCGAATTCTCCTACAGTTAAATCTGTTGTTTCGTGGACGTTGGTCTACAGAACCTTGTTGGTGATGGACGAGGATTTCGCCACAATATACATAATTTTAGTATGTGATTCTGGGTCACCTGACACTGGCTGGATAGGAACCAAAGATGTTAAGAAATTATTAGCATCTGAATTGTTTAGGTCTGAAAAAATTTGTTTATATTCATTAATGCCTGAGCTTCCATCACAACCTAATGTGAAAATAAAGTTAATGTTATAGACATTTTATTAATATGCAACGTTTATATACCATCTTCTATTGAAGAGGTGATTCAGTTATGACCAAGTTTTCAGGATAACATTTTTTTTGCTCCTAAAATAGCTGCATAAGTTGGATAAAAATGGTTTTTATGTTTTATTGCAGTATCTCTAATAACATTATATTCTAAAGATGGGTCAGGGTAAACCAAAAGTAAGCCTTCTCTTAAATCCCCGATATAATGATATAAAAATTGGAGATAAGCCCTTAAGCCCGAAAATACTATGCACGAATTAAGGGATACCCTGTACAGAGCCGAAAATTGCTTAAGGTACTAGTATACGGTCTAGAACGCCAAAAAACGTACGATTTTTGGGATTTTTTTCTCGGAAACCTTATTAGGTAATAACATAATTTTTTTTAAATAATAAGTACATGCGTCAAGAGTACAATAAAAAATTTTTTTTTTTAATTTTAGAATTTTGGCCGAATTATAGAAGGGCCAACGTCGACTCATGAAAAAATACATTGCTCCATGGCGGACAGTTAATCTCAGGATTGGCTGGACTGAAACAAAAAAACAAAGTGGGTTATTTAAATGAAGATTTCTTACGAGACAATTTACCACAATTTGTTTGAAAAGAACAATTTTTTTTTGGCAATTTTTTTGGCCATTTTTGGGTCGCCATTTTTTTCGTTCATAACTTTTTGGTCAAATTGTGGTAAATTGTCTTAGAAAACATAAAAACAATCTAGTTGCAACAAGTTTTTCGAAAATCGGCTCAGTAGATCCGGAGATTAACTGTCCGCCATGGGAAAATGTGTTTTTTAAAGAGTCGACGTTGGCGCCCTCTATAATTCGGCCGAAATTCGACAAACAAATTTTTTTTGTACTATTGACACATGTATTCATTATTTAAAAAAAAAATTATGTTATTATCTTATAAAGTTTCCGAGAAAAAAATTCCCAAAAATCGTGCGTTTTTTGCGATTTCTAGACCGTACTAGTACCTTAACTACACAAGTCGTTGATATGCATTTCTGTTCCTTGCGCAGCTGTTGTCCAAATGCAAAATATTTTTATATAGGTATAAACTTTTTTTTCTTATGTTATTTTCGGTATAAAATATTATACTCTTCTGACTTCAATAACGGCAAAGCTTTATTATTCACTTTTTTGTACACGAAAAATATATTATTCTAAAAGTACGCTTAATTTGAGGAGCACCTGAATAAGTTTATCTCAAATCTTCCTAGATCCTTTTCCTTAAGTTAATAATTATTTTTAATTAATTCAACAAAGGAATACATCTGTTAAAGAAAAGCTAAATTTATACCGAAATACTTGTATACTAACCGAATCCGTTTTAATGTTTCCCTTGGGTTTGGGTCTGATGCCATTGACACGCTATTTCCTTAGGATAGTCCCAATTCAATTAAACTCCAACTCAATGCCGACCGACCGTACCTTCCTAAGTACATTTCCTCTTGGAATGACCGATTTAAATCTCTTATCAATACTTCCGGGTAACTTCCAATAGACTGTAACTTAATTCATTCGTCTATTGATTGAAAGCAACAAAAAAAGAGGTCGTCTGGGAAACGACGACACTTCATTCATTATTTCCGTGAAAACAATGATAATGATGATAACCATAGACGCAAATGAAGTCACCCTTAAAACTCAGAGCGGCATGATTATGCCGATGGAATGGTCGTCTGTCGTTGATGATGATGAAAATGATGGAGATGGTGGTCATTGGTTCGGATGCCACGCATTTAACAGCCGACTTAATTTAAATCGCGGTTCGGGAACCCTTCCATTTTGCTTTATCCAAGCGCGGGAAGTAACTATAACATAAAATAACACCCGGATATACAAACGCAACGGGTGCAATATTGCTTGTGTTGTCAAGAAAACAATAACAATCATCATTACGGCAAGGGTACGACGAACACATGATCGAGACCATTACCGGAGACGTAGCGGGCTCTCTAGCATACGAATACAATCAATTTTTAAATCATTTGTTTACAATCCCGTTAGAGTGTTTCATTCAAGCATTGACGGACGGCATTTGGTGCGATGTAAACATTCAGGGAATCACTAGTTATGCCATATGGCTACAAGTGGAGGTCCTAGAGTTGATGATTTTATTGGAGACGAAGACAATAAGCTATATTTTACATATGTAGGTAGACACACAGGGTGTTACTAGGCATAGTTTCATAATATTTACCCAGAGTTGTACAAATATAAACAAAATAAACATTAATTAATAGTTGTAAGTAGGCATCTAAAATTCAACCAAACAAACCCAAAAGCACATACCTAATATAATAGCATTAAGCTTATAAACTATTAAGTGCTTCTGAAATATATTCTTAGTCCGAAAAAATGTAAAAATCGCACCCTTAGAATGAAAGTGACCTAACGGAAAAATAGCAATTTGTGCGAAATGGGCAATAAAGTTTTCAAGAAAGTATAGTTTTGAGTAAGTTTGAATGTATCTCTCAGATATTTCAAGTGACTGATGTATAGACTGTCCCTTTCTTACTTATATTTCGTATTTATATACGAGTATGTTATATTATATACTTATTTCATATTAAGGTCAGTTAGGTCACTTTCATTCTAAGGGTGCGATATATCAGTAAAATTTGCATTTAATTTGGAAGGAAAGGCTTTGACCTGCAGCTAGGTAAATATAATGAGTTCTTGAAAGCGCTTGATGCTGTTTAACAATTGATAAAATTTGAAGAAGACTGAAATACTCGCAATCGGACCATTAAAATCCTTGAAAAATTAATGATCAAAATAAATGAGGATGTAGATTTAACTGTTTCTAACTTGGGAAGAACTTCAACTTTTGTTGTCTATTCTGTTCATAGAGTTTCTATTTTTGTTTAATGCATCCTTCGGTTATATGGGGGTCGGTATTGCCATATTATAAAGAATATGTCATTAGATTAGGTTAGGCTGATAGCCTTAATCAAACATTCTGTATAGTGTAATATAACGTGTCGCATATGAAGTTAGTCTTTTTAAGTCCAAATTGTCACATTTGAATAAGTTCATGTAGATTGTGTATTACAATTGTCACTTACCTAGCTTTTCAGTGTGAAACCACAAGAATTTCGTGGTTGAACTCAAATAAACTACTTTATCAAGTTATAATCCATTTTCCCCAGTTAGCCGAACAAATTTGGTCTGTTAGCTAATGATAAACTGAACTGATTATTTGACAGAACTTTTAAAAATTATAACTTTTTAAATTTGATTCAAATCCGTTATGCCAGTAATAAAGACGAAACTGAAAAAAACTTTTATTCACAGAGTATTTGCAGTTCTGTATCATATCTGGGGCCAAATTACCGCATCAGTTATCGAGCAATACGTGACTGAATTATGTGAGTTTGGCATTACCGCTTACGTCATCCAGCAATCGATTACTCTAATTTGACATTTTCATTCGATCACTGATGGGACTTACTCACTCGGTCACAGATGCGGTAATTTGGCCCCTGGTTTAATAAATGGGTCTATATCAACTCCATCGGTTCTTTGTCGATTGAATTTCAATATGAGTCATTCAAGTTTATAAGGAAATTTGCCTCTTTACGTTATTTTCAACAAATCAAACTACGGCGCCAATAGTCTTCTTGATCAGCTAATCGGTACTTTTAGTAAATTCTCTAATCTCATTGCTTCTACAAATGACAATCTCAGAACCGAAAGCTTTAAGTATGATTTCTTTGCTCTAAATTTAAGAAAATAAATGAATAAATAAATAAATAAAATGTAAATTGTCAAGTTTTATGAAAATCAAGTATGCTGTTTTCGAAATATTGAGTTTTTTCTTAAAATTCTAAAAAAAGTTTGCTTCAAAATTTATTTGCACAAAATATATATTTATTTGTTCAACATTCCAAGGAGCTCTAGCGTAAGACAATTCATCAAAGTCAGTGGTATTGTTTTTGATAAAATCGAAACAAAAGAAATGATTCTTTTCTTCAGAAGTTTATTTTTTTGTTTTTAACCATAGCTGGCTTTTACTTAATGAAGTTTTTGGAATCTGGAATAATTGAAAAAAAACACCGTTATTTTTGGTCTTAAAAAAAATTAACATGTGCAGATAGCTAAAGACTCGCCCGACTTTTCTTATGAAATTAACATTTTTTTAATTATCTCTTCGAAGTTTTAAAACCAAAAAAAGGTTGTTGATACGTGTTTTTCAGTTACGCTTAATTTGTACGACCATTAGATAAAAAAGAATTTAGTTAAGATATGAGTAAATTTTTTAATTTTTATTTGAAAATTTGATACATAAAAAACGGTTGAGTGATTTAAAAAAAATGTATGTTTCTTAACATTTTAATATAAGAGTATGCAGAACATTGGTAAAATTCTAAGTCTCTTACGCAAAATAACAAGCTTGTGCGTTACGTGCATTTTATTTTGATTAAAAACTAATGATCAGTATCATGAAATTGAATTTTACGATAGTAGTTACTACTCGGATGGAATTTTTCTGTGATGGCATTGATGACGTTTCCTTCGTCTGATCCCACCCAAGCGAATTTATATTACTACAAAGTTGTAATGACTTCTCAATAACAAAGGGATTGTCATATGTCATATGTTGTCTAAAAGAATACTAAACATGAATATGCACCATCAATGAAACCGAAATTGCCCAGAAGAGCGTCCTATTGCGCAACTTAATTCAAAATGCTATTCAATTCAATTCAATTCAGTTCAATTTTATTTCATAAGGATGTACAAGTAAGACTTAGTCTTTTATAGTACCTACTTAACATTTGGATAGTAAGCAACAATTATTCAATTATACTTAATCTAAGAAATAATAACATAATATACATAAATATATAATACATGGCACATATTAATATTACATAAATAAAAACCTGTTTAATTTCCTTTGTTAATTACTATATATAAATAATACTGTGAAGAGGTTTAACTAAATTCAGAAGAGATCCCATTTTTGAAGTTTCCAGCATTTATTATTCCTTTAATATGTAAGGGAAGAGAATTCCATAGCTTGGTTGCATATATAATAAAGAGCCGCGAAGAGTTCAAGTAGTTAAAAGTTGGAAGCAAGAGGTTTAAGGTTCTATGGGATTGAGCGAATGTTAGTTTTTCAAAAATATATAAGGGTAATTTATTGTGGATAATTTTGTGCAGAAACGTACAACACCTGGCATCAAGATATTGCTAAAGGGAACATCCAAGGACAAGCCGATGATAATGTGATATATACTCGTTTCTCCGAAGTCCATATACATATCTAACCATGTCATTAAAAGCGACAAGGAGTTTGTGCTGCGAATGGGAATCAGGTTTGCAGTATACGGTATTACCATAGGTTATTAAAGGCAAAAGTAAAGTTTTAACTTAGTCTAAGTTTAGTTTCAACTGGAGTTATGGTAGAAAATAGCCAAAGTTTACGCAACCCAGTGTAAATTCTTCCTACTGTAAAATTTATGTGCTTTTCGGCTGAAAGTGATTTACTTATTTTAATACCCAAACTCGTAACAGTGTCCACAAACAGAAGCTGAGATTGGGAGAGAAAGATTGGGGGAAGAAGTGCTGTATCAATATGATTTTTTGATATAGAAATAAGTTGCGACTTTGTCGGATTGAGGGTAAGACCATTTTGGAGTGACCAACTAAATATTTCTGAAAGATCTTCGTTTAATCTACATACCAAATCTTCTTGCTAGCCTATCGGACGAGATATATAAATTTGCACATCATCAGCATAAAGATGTAACAGCACGTTGGACCAAACTTTTGTTATATCATTTATGTAAATGCAAAATAATATGGGCCCCAAAATAGATCCTTGTGGTACATCAATTTGCAGATTTAAAAACTCAGATTGTAGCTGACCAAAATTTACTCTTTGACTACTGTTACAGAGATAATTTCGAACGAGATGGACAGCTCTCTCATGAAACCCAAAGTAGTACTTTAACTTTTGACAAAGTATACCATGGTTTACTCTGTCAAAGGCCTTTGAGAAATCTAGTAGACAGAGAATAGTAACCTTGTCTAGATCATATTGTATCCTAATGTCATCAAGTACCTTAATCATAGCAGTTTGACAGCTGTGATGTGCACGAAAACCTGATTGGAGTGGTGACAGCTAATTACCTGTAGTAAGGTATGATACAGTTAGATTTACACGTAAAATTTGTGTTATCAATATGAAGAGTTACGAAACGTTTTTAATAACTGGATTAAAATAAAATTGATCAACAACTTTCAGTGGAGCTTGTCGTTTGTTTGTTTGTCCAACCTATCGATAAGTCGTTGTTCACTTAGATTTGCGACTAAATATTTAGTTGCAATAAAGTTTCGGTAACGAAATTTTAAGTCTTTTGACACGGCTAGCTTTTAGTTTTTATTTTTTTTTTTTATAATCTACACGCGCTCAAGGGATTATGATTACACTTTAAATGTTTGAACACAGCGCGGGCGTAAAGTTAAGGAAGAGAAAGAAGGATAGGAAAGATGTGTGGCACGATGTTCTGAGACTGAAGGTTGTTGTCTCAGATATTTGATCTTCAGAGATGGCGGCTGAACTAAAGCGGAGAATGCCGTATCTTATTTCTGTGTCGCTTATAATTCACATTATTTTATTCGCGTTCATCCTTGTTGGGCATACTAGTTTAACTCAATTACATGTTGTTAGTGTTATACCTGAACAACACGTAATGAGTAAACCAGCAACCCATTGATGACAATTTTAGAAGGTTTTTAATGAAATTAAAACGACATAGACGACGACGGCAGGAATCAAACCTGTGCATGAGGTTCACAGGCGAGCACACATCCATCGCGCCACGGCCACCCCGTATACATATTTTGAATTATAAATAATAGTTTTAAAAAAGTACCTGTCAAGTATGAAATAATTACATTTTTTATTTTGATTTAATTTAACTTCGGCGTTTATTAAAATTTAGATCATTGTTTGAAAATATGTTCACTTTGTATTTGTAAAATAATATCTATCAAATTGTTTCTTCACTACTTGTCGGATATTGGGTATAAGCGGTTTCATAGTTCTTTGTTTATTGGCAAAAGAAAACAATTCTGCAGTGGGTAGTTAAACCGGGTGTACTATATTTCCCTCAGGAATACCATACCAACACCATACTCAGGAGAGCCATAGTTTGAGAAATATGTGAACTATGACTCCATCTTGTTGAAACAATAATTTCGGATACCTCTGGCATTTAAAACGTTACAATCTGAACACGACACTTCTTCGTCGTTTTCGAAAAAAAAATATGATCTAATATTTCTTTGAATATGAATCTACGGTTAAGTGGGTGCATATGATGTCAGATGGAAATAGGTCGCATCGATCATTGTTCTCTCGGAAAAACTCATGAACAATAATTAGTTTTCGGATTAGCAGCGTAAAGAAATTATTGAGAACACTTTAGTACTCACCCCGAATGTTTGAATTATTAATTATAAATTACATTAATTAACAACCGGGAATCTCTTAAGAGTTATACAATTCATGAAAACGCATACTGAATGTGTATATTTGCTGCCGATGGCCACCACGCGGTAAATTTTCGGAGCAATCAATGGGCGCATTTCGGACATGTACAAATTTTTGATACGATCTCTGTTCTTGAATAATAAATCGAAGTCTGGCAAAATAATTCTGGTTTTTACTGGTTTTGGGAATCTTTATTCTGTTCTTAGATTTTATGTTCCAGTTCGATTTTACTTGGTTTACACAAAAATTGTAAATAGAATTTGTCAGTTGACATTTTTGACATTCGTAGAGAGTGGAGCATATAACGCAGCATTGTTTTGAAATTATTTCAATAGTTTAATTACATGATTGTGCAAATGCGCTACGATGCGAATTTTACCAAATTTTTTTCATTGAGGAATAATGTCAAGAAATGGGACCTCGACGGCACCACGCGATTCCCTTATTTGACCCCTCGTGTACTTTAACAAACCGAATACAAGTTCTATGATTAAAGCAACATTAGAAACGAAATTCAGTTATTACAACAGCAGTCTGCAAAATTGCTATTTTTTTCTTGTGATACAGGTTATAGGGCAAGTTCTGCATTTGGAAAAAAAATCGAGCTCGAGATTTTGATCAAAGTTGACATTAAAATGATAGAGAACACGAAAAAAGTGGTTCCAGCAATTCCGTCTGCCTGTCTGTACATCTCTATATGTCGGTACCTTGACTTACAGCCTGAGCTACTGGAAGAATTTTCTTCAAACTCGGTACTTGAGGCTCTTCGGTGATTCCCCAGAGGAGAAATTGAAATTTTGTTTTAGTGCGAAAACTAACGGTATCTACCTGCCATACAGCCGTTATATAAAATCTTATTTATCTCAAAAAACGGCTCTAATGATTTTGATAAAAATAATTCAGATATGGACTACATTTTCGTGTAAAAAAAATTTTTAGGAACTTTTTAGGTCCCTGTCATAGAACTTAATTTTTTTTTATTTTCAACTTTCTCATTAACGGCTCTTACGATTTTGACCATATTTTTTGTACAGGAGCTCCTTTGAATTTAAAATAAAATTGTATATATTTATGTAGGTAAGCATATTCGAAAAAATATCTTTTTTTTTGGTTTTGGAAAAAAATGTACGTTTTGAAATTATATCCTAAAATCTATATTACTAAATACTAAAAATTGGCATCCCGAATTTTTTTCTTGAACGTTCTTAAGGAAATTAAAAAAAATAATTCAACAATAAAACGATTTTTAAACTTCGTTTGCATAAATTTATACTTTTCTAGAAATCAGACGGCAATTTTATGCATTTGAACATTTTTATCTCATTTTATCCATATTTTATATTTATTTAACAGCAATTTTGAAATTCCAAAGAATTCCTACATAAGAGAAAATACGAGCGATCTAGTCGTGCATTTTATTATATTATGCAAAATGTGCTTAAAAGAGCTTGTCTTTGCAC
The DNA here is from genome assembly GCA_963931855.1 of Philhelius festivus. Taxonomy (NCBI): domain Eukaryota; kingdom Metazoa; phylum Arthropoda; class Insecta; order Diptera; family Syrphidae; genus Philhelius; species Philhelius festivus. The sequence continues at coordinate 82,031,770 of OZ007555.1, forward strand.
CACGGCCGGCGCCTATATGCCCGAAATCATATTGTACACATAATGTTAAAGACTTTATAATTAATCAATTAAATAAAAATTATAAGATTGTATTACATTTAAAAGTAGTACCCCTTGACATAATGGTTAGTGCGTTGGACTGTCATGCGGAAGGTATCGAGTTCGATTCTCAGCCGCTGTAACAAAGTTTTTTTTTCAGGGGTGTACTGCCTTGCGAGTATTGACCAATTGAGGAATTGAAAAATCATCCAAAAGTATCTCTTGTCATGGAAAGTGCTGCTCCTTAGCCGTTCGGAAACGGCAGAAAATTGTAAGTCCCCTCCGTTTCTGGTAACACGCACACAGGAATGGTTGAGAGTTGTACGAGTAAGTCACTTCGAGTTGTTGCACCACCAAATTTAATTTAATTTTAATTACATTTAAAAGTTATTGGAAAAAAACATCGACCTAGAACATAAAACGCACCCTGTATAATAATGCGTAGACTATATTCATTCTTTAAAAACCATTTATATACACTATTTCGAATATATGAATTTTTTGGTAAAAATCTGAACTGGCGGTTCCATGCTTTTGAGATTCTTGTCTTGGCCTTATTTGAATTGACTTATGTTGTGTATAATAACCGGGGAAAGGAAATTGTGGATGTTTGTAATTATTATAGTTTAAGTTACAAAATGACTCTTACTTCCTGTGGTTCGTGGTTGTTGTTGAATAATTTCGATTAGGTAGTATCTTTTCTGGTTATTGAATTGGCAAGATTTTAATAACATGTTTAACAATGTTTTTCCAGTCTTTCCAGTTTGAGTCTAAAGTACATTTTATAAGCATCGAACTATACCAGTCTAAACATGAGCTCTCTAAGAATAGTCGTAAAATTTCAATTTTATCTTTGTCTTTTTTGATTTCGAATCGTTCACATTCGCCTTCAAAAGTATTTATCCATTGGATTACATCAGAGCTCTTACCTCCGAATTTATCTAAAACAAACCTTTCAGCTAATTTTTTTGTGTTACATGTGAAACCTCGAAAACTAAAATATGGATACAACGGAATCTTTTTGAAATACGGTCCACACTAGGGATGTGGATATAAAAAAAGCAGCAATCTATAAAACAACGCCTTCACCTATCTTAGATTTAAGCACAAGCAAAAGAAGACGAACTACCCGATTTATCCCAAAAGTTGTTTTTAGTATATTAACAAATACATTCAAACACATCTGTATTTGTAGCTATGCGCTAAAGAGTATGCTATGAAAATATCACTAATAAGAAGGTCTTTGCTTGCGATACTAAGCGGGCTTTCGATTTAGCAATTAGCACTAGTAGTGACCGCAAATATAGTATGCGATATATGCTATATGATTAGAGTCTACCTCTTTCATTTCTGCTTTCTGTCGGCATGAAAAGGGACATTAAATCCCTTTATCCCCTTCCTAGTTACGCCACTAAGTGAATGGGTCAATTTCAACACCCAGTGAACTATCAAATTATTCATCAAACTCGATTGACATTTCTCTTTTTCTATGAAGACATAAAAATAAAACTGATACTTGTTCTATATTAATAGTTTAAAGTTATTGGGGCAGAATTTTAAACAACCTTTTATTAAGGGCTTAGCATTCTACTAGTTAGAAGTTTGTTAAACTTTTAGTAATTTATTATAACTCTTCGAACTTTTAAACCTTTTTTTTCGTTTTACTAACTAGTAAATTATTAATTGCCTTTTATTAAAAACGGTGCATCTGAACACGTCCAAACAATAACAGTTCGTGAAAAAATCTGAGGAACGGACCTAATAATTTGATTTGTCAGTAGTCAAAGTGACAACCTACAATTTATTTGGTAATTCGTACATTTGTGGCATTTCATCAATTTATTTTGTAACTTTCTTTTTATGCAGCACCCAGCCATAATAGGCACCAAAACCCTTAAAGGGCGCACCTATCACTTTTGGAAACCTGGCGATGCTATAAAATCCCGATTTGAGCTCATTAAATTCCGCAGGGGATGACGGAAATCTAATAAAGTTTGGGAGCAACAAAGCAATTTGTTTCGAAATGTTTTTTATTATTTTCCCTACTGTGCACCATTCCATTTAATGCTCCTATAAGATTAATTGTTGTACACAGGTATATCCATTGTGTTCCATTATGAAGTTTACTTACCAACATCTGCCTGATGAATATTTCTCCAAACGAAGTGTAATGTAACGAATACTTGTAATTCTGGTGAAATTGGAAGCCAACGGCTTGTAATTCGGTCTAGGATTTTCAGGTCTTCAACCAAGAACCGAACTGTTGTCTTGTCAAATCTTTTCCTGGAGTATAATTCTCCATCGTCCAGCTCTTCAAAAGGATTTTCTTGAGCTTAAATCATCACACTTTTCTTCACAAAGCTGAGTCTTCAAACATATCGAAATCTTCGTCTTATGAAAACATTTTATATTATTCTATTTACTCTTAAAAACAATTAGCTCACGAATCCAAAAAAAAACACAATTTAACTCTTTCAAATAAAATTGGCAAGAAATTTTTTTCGAGGAAAATGACAGAATTCAAATGGATTTGGCAAATTACTAAAAGTTAAAGTAATCAGTTTGTGATTTTAACTTTAGTAAAATGTTAAGAGGTAGTAAGATGTTAAAATCATTTAAAATTAGCAAAATCCTTAGTAATTTACTAAAATGGCTAACATATTACTAAATCGTTTAAAATTTTGCGCCATTGAAAACATTACTTAATAAAATCGGAGCAATGAAGATGAAGCCTGTTTTCTTAAGCAAAAATTAAAAACGAAGCGAAAATAGCAAAATAGGAAGCAAACTTTAACAACTTTCTATCGAAATGTTCTCCATAACTGAAAACAAACTACTTTTTAGAAAAGGAAGAAAAGGTACCCCCAAAAAAGGTTAAAGCCTTTGCATTGTCAACAAAAGCCAAACTAAAACGAAAAATCGATATTGCCTTTATTATGCTTTAAATGACCCACGGTTTAAAATATGACCTGCAACACCCTGTACATGGTAGCCGTTGCTTTAATTATTTGAATGGCGACAACGACGCGCTGCTGCTGTTCTGAACAAAAGGACGATGACTTTACTGCCTCCAGTACGATGAGAGCGCTAGAAATGAGTAGCATTTTTGAATTTTGCTTGTATGCTCAAGTCGAAGCCGATGCCAGGACATCAGGCAATACCTATTATGAGGCTCGGGAGGCTCGCGAAAGGATAACAAAGCGTCAACAATGGCATCCCAAGCCAGTGAGCCGCCATGCTGTTGTTTTGCTGGTAAAGGTCTTAATTGCTTATTCGTTTTCTTTTGTGTTCACTTTAACCGACTACGAGGACTAGTATTATATGTATGTATATATGTAGAACATCAACAAAACACAACACTATGCATTATGTACAGATGTATACTAGAATAAATAGGTATACTATTAGTAGTGGAGAAAGTATAAATGGAGTACCGTAACGTACTAGAAATTTTTAGGTTTGAGTTGGGGGTGCTTGTCCTTGTATAATGGAGCTGCTGCGGATTTGGCAGCCTTATCTTCTGTTCGGGGAATGGATATTGTCTCCTGATGCAAATTCTTTTATTTCGGAAAACTGGAATTCTCCATTTTTTTGTTTTTGTCCTTTTTGGCACTTTTGCTATCGTAGTAGTCGTCGTCATCGATGGCGACGGCATGCCATCAACGTTATGTGGATCTGAGGAATAAAGGGAGCCTGGATGTTGGTGAGGTCGGAAATTAGTTGGTACTGTACCGTCTGTTATAGCCTTGTTGGAGTACTCTCAACACGACGACAACGTTAACGGTAACGGTACGGTAGCTATACAATCTTATGCCACACGAAAGGTGGCAAATGAATTTGTTCCGCCCTGTTGGTATGTTTTTATAGTATGTATGTAGCAACAATTCTATGGTTAGCTGTTAATGAGGGCATTCATTGTTATTATTGTTATTTGAGTTGTTTTCATCGTTCTCATATACTCATTCTTACCTTACCGCAACGGATGTCCGGAAATCCTTTTTTGAAAACGGTAATAAGGGTGTCATTTGGAAAATGGTATTGTTAAAGAGATTTTTTGTCGTTGAAGTGATTTGAATTACCCATGTAAGGACACTTTTTAAATAACATCGTGGGAATGTTTTCCTTAATTGAAGTATTTATTAACAACGGTTTATCTGTGGTGTTTTGTGTAAACGTTCACTTCTCATCGATCTAGAACATAAACGGGTAAAATGATTTTCTTTAAATTTGGAACATAATTTTCCAAAGAATATTTTCATAAATATCACAAATTTGAAGGAAATTAACATACCATTAAGGCCGGAACTCCATGTAAAGTGGGCTTAAAATGTTCCCAACTAGGCAGCTTGTTGACTGAATGATTCTGAAGCAGTAACTGATCCGATAGAATGATCTTCTCAGCCATTGTGCACAATTAACCTGCGTCAAATCCCTCAGTCCGTTAGTTAAGGGTCTTGTGAATCAAACGCGATACAGAATTAACCGAAGTTCGTGCTAGAAACATTTAATCGTGCTGAGCAAAGAGATCAAGTCTTTGATCTTCTTTTCCGAAATTACGTCGGTGTTGTCAAAAAAAGCCCTTACGAGAACGATTGTTCTCTAATTTTGGCCAGGGTATGGCGTTTTCAGAGCAAATAAATAAATGTTTCTTATTGTAGCTTCTACGACAGTGAGTATGTTGTGAGGAATAACTGGCTTCTTGCATGCTCTCTTATTAGTCAATGTCCGCTATAATAGGTAGCAACGATCCTGTTTATGTCTTCCCTGGTCTTTATACCAGATCAAGTATTCAGGGTTTATTATATGTGGACCAAATCTTTTTAAATATAATGCAGTTAGTTAAACTGTTTATCCTAAATTTTGATTTGCTAAGCAAAATTGATAGAATGTTTTCTTTATAACTCCGAGCAGAATGTTGACTCCTTCCCCAAATGAGCCATCTAGGGATGATCCTTGCCTGGCCAAGATCTGCTGAATTAACGGCAGAGGAGAGTGTAATTTTGACGTGGAATCCGGTAAGTGAAGGTAAGAATTTATACTGGAAAGTTCATTCCAACATTGCTAGGTTTGGAGATTTGGAGGTTGATATACACTAGAATTTATGGCTTTAAAAGCTTCGTTCTGGCTCCAGCTTGGATCTTCTTTGAGTAGCATGCATACTTACCAGATGACCAGCAATAGCTTAAAAAATATTAGCAAAGTCGGATAGCCGAACGAAATAAAATAAATTTAAATTCTCATCAGTAAAGAAATATCGAAGTCTTTCTTCGCTGCGTGGCGGCATTATCCCATAACCTAAAAATCTTTACTAATGCTCATTTTAGGGGTGCAGTAGTTAATGGGAATTTTTTGGACCATCGTGAGTTTATCGATGTTAATGCTCTTGTAAGTGTCGACCATATGTTGAGATCGGTCGTATTATGGCTGTGTACGTCAACAAGATCATCTTCGTTTGCAGACCCCACTATCTGCGAAAGGTTTTTTGACTAGGTCTATAATCGAGTCTAACCTCAGATTCCTGTACATTGTGCAGTCAATTCTTTTGGGATTTTTGAAAAGAAGAGACCTTTCGGCTCTGAAATGTATGTTAAAGGGAATCCATTTATGGTACGACAAATATTTCAATTTCTAATTCTCTACCACTAGATTAAGGTTGTCCTTTACGACCGCAGTTTTCTCTGTTGAAGTTAAGTTAGTTTCAGCTAAAAAATCAAAAATGGATAAATACACCTAGTTCATTGACCTCATAACTACTCGAGAGAGAGTGCCGTGCTTTGGCATTATTTGTAATCAACAAGTAAGTCCACTTGCAGTATTCATAATTTTTATACCAGTGACTTCTGGTAACGTACCAAATAACCCGACACAAAAAGCTTTCTAGTTTAACCTAGCTAAAATACAAGTTCTAAGCTGAACTTGGTCTAGGCTGCCGCTTTTATAAATCACGTCATATTGATATGGCCTCTAAGACCACGCCTTTACTCAAAAGACCTTTTACCATGGTTCTTGAAAGCAAAACTACAGGAGTCAAAGGCTGCCATATGTGTATCATGGAAAAAATGTTTTGCAAATAAATCTATTCACCACTCCGACAAATATAAATTATTTCAAGCTGTATCAAAGTCTGTTATGATGTACTGCGCGCAAGTGTGGGGCCATAAAGAGTATGAGGATGTTGAGAAATTACTCCGGTTCTTTGTAAAACGAATTTTTGCTCTTCCCTCAACTACGCCGAACTACATTATACATATTGAAACTGGAATTCCACCGTTGTTTATCGACACACTAAAGATCCATTTTGATTATATATTAAAAATACTCCAAACGGATGCATCAAGGCTAGTTAACAAAGTTTTAAGATATTTAGTTTCCAATAAGATGAATTTTGTACAATCATGGATAAGCTTATCTGATTCAGTGGGGGAAGCGCATGATTTTGATTTGCGAGATGTAACGCGCCTAAAACAACAGTTTTACTCTCTTATATCGAAAGTCGATGCAAAATATATGGAGGACTTCATTAACCAAGCCAAGGATTCACTTTATAGAGAATATTACAGCCGACTGAACTTCGTCCTAGGTGAATCAAATTATTTTCACGACAAGCACTCCACGGATATGATATCTACGATTCTACGAGCCAGAGGGGAAATCCTAAATTTGAACTTTATTCCTCATAGACCAGACTTACCTTTGGAATGTGATCTATGCAACACTCACGAAAGAGAAAATATTGCGCATTTTCTAGGATCATGTCCAATTTTAAGGGAAATTCGACGTGATATTTTTGGCAAGAATCGATTGGATGTTGAAGAAGTAATAGACATTTTAAATGGCGTGCAGGGCTGGAACAAGCTTTATAAATTTATTCGAACAGCTATGACTTATAGAAATAGAATCCAAACGGAATGCTTTTGATTGTCGTTAATTTATCATTTTCTTTATAATGTTTTAAATGCACTTTTTATTGTTATGCGAAAAATTTTGTAAATTAAATTAAACTAAATTAAATTTTTATTCAATTATCTGTCAATCTGACCGACGGTTTCAAAACCAGGTCGTAAAAGACTTGTAAAAAAATTTTAATTGTAAACCTGATTTATTATATTAATAAAGTCTATTCTAATCTAATCTAAAAAAATCCATGGTTCTTGTGTGGTTGCTATGTCAGTTTTTTCCTCTTTCAAGAAAAATCGCGTTTTTAATTCCTCGAATATAATGATTTCGTCAATCTCGACATTGATATCAGCTTTTCTTCTTCTGCAGAATCTTGAGTTTTGCATTTCTAATGCCCAATTTCAGTTTATATTCATATTTTTCGTTGATCTTCTGATGAAATTATCCGCTGTTTTTCTTTGGTTCATCTGCCTTAACTAAAGCCAAGCCCAGCAGATTAGCTCTTGTCCACTCGGTTTGATGCCCTTGTAATTCAACCAAACGCGGGACTATATTACCTTAGCATCTTGCTAGAGTCGAATCAAGAGTAGGGACCTTTGTTTGTCGATAAAGAGTGCAAATGTACCATTTTTGAGCGCTTGAACTCGATGAAATTCCAAGTAGCCATCAAACCTTTGTTATTTGTCGAGAGCTGATGCACCTGGAGGTCGTCTTTTGATAAGCTCAAGAGTAGGCGGTCGCTTTGTTCTAAGAGATGATATTCGTCTATCCGGTCTATTCTTCTTTCTGTATTCTGGTATTTTATGTTATTAGCTGCCTCCTTCTCAAGGACTGTTTTGACTTTTTCATTCCTGCCAATATTGTGAAGAATAATGGAAGTCTTTTGAACTATTCCTTGAAAAAGGCATTCGCCGATTTATTTTTCTTACCTCACGCAGCGCTACTATAGCTGGCGTTGCTACATGAGGGTAACGGGTTGGTATTAATCGGTTTAGGAAAGACAGGGGTACTTTGGCTGGTATTGCATGTACTTCCTGATAGTTATGGCCGCGTAAAAGCCCTAAGACTGTCAGCACTATATGAGCTGCCCTTAATGGTTTCCTTGCTGGAAGTCAAAAGTTCTTTCAATTTCGTCCATATTGAAGAAAACTAAAAATAAAGTTACCATGAGTAAGTCGGATATGAAAGGTCAGCCCCGGTGGAGACGACATACCGCGGTAGAGAAAAGTGTATGCCAAAACCTGCTAGCATCCGAAAGAACTCGATATTAATTGGCTTACCTCCATCCTTCCAATTCTACGGCACATATTATGGAATCGCTTTGAGTAGTCTGTTATATAATAAGCGAATGAAAACCTGTCAAATTAACAAGCCACTTGTCGACTTTTGGCCTAATGTTTTTTTCTGAGTGTATCTAATGAAATAATTTTCCATTTAACAATCACCTCGATCCCATATGTGCATGCGTATGCATATATTGTAAGCATACATAATATGTTCATATGAATATTTAATCCTGAAATATCTTAAAGATGTTAATTATTAAAAGAAAGCGCTTTCCAAAGTCCAAGCTTTGACAGGTGATTGCGCCCACATTGTTGAAGCATCATCTGTCAAATTGTGTGTTATTTTACTTAATGTGACTAGCAAATCCGAACAATTTTTGGCGCCCTTAACACAGTAATTCCTTATAATTACTACTAAAATGATGTATTTACTTACAAGTTATGTAAGTATATTTATTAGAGATGAAGGATGAAAAAAGTAATCGTCGGTCGTGACGTTAATCGGTCTCCTTGTCTGTACTTCTGTCAGTTTATCCAGCTGTTCAAAGATGTTCACATTTAATTTCAAGTCTTCTTTTAAGCTCATTTAGAACGGGTTGATTCTTTTCAAACATTCTCGAAAATGACTCGAAAGATTTTGATTAAACCCCGTACATTAATGCTGAAAGCAACTGAACATTAACATTGTTTTAGAGGTTCTTGCTAAAAAAAATCGCTTAACGCAAAAAGCTTTTTTTTTTACAAAATGGCCTTACGGGTATTTTTCGTATATCTTTTGTGAGCTTGTTTGGTGATCTAAAGCTGAGCCACAAATTCGGGCGATCCAGTCAGTCATATTACGGTCCCTTGGTTTGGTTTTCTGTTGATGCGATTAAAAAAAGACGCTATATTCAAATCACAAAAAAGTAATATCTACCGGTATCATGTGCGTTTAATCATGTCTTAACTCATGTATACTGCTTTTGAGATGGATTGCGACTTAAATGAGGAATCTCCCAAAGTCGATGAGGTTTAAACTGCTTTGCATATAAAATCGTAAAATCGCAGAGTCATAAATAGTTAATTACCACCTAGAGTCCTACGAAGGTACATGAAAAGTTTTCACTTACGAAAATTATTTCTTTATTTTTGATACATCAATAAAAAGTGTCTCTGATGAGTTTTCCTGTTAAAAAAAAACGCGAATACTAAAGGTTCTTTGTTGCGTATGCCCTTCTTAAATAGAGAATTTAAAAATTCGCTAACCTACCTTTTTTTTAGGTAAGTACATTTTGAGAAAACTTCGCCTTTCATATCACAATACATAGATATATCGTATCACTGCCATATACACATTTTATGTATGTATTTGAATGCAACCTAATTTTCATCTCATGGCTCAAGCCCACATGGCTGATGAAGTAAATTCGAAACTCCCTGCTCCTTTCGATAAAAGGCACACGATGGAACGACGATGAGAAGTTTATCTCAAATGCAAAAGTGAATGTTTTTGACGTGGATAATATGTAACCACAACCACCATTCTAACATTTCAACCATACAGTACTCTTCGCCTATCTATTATTATACCAATGTTAAATATTTTTGTTTAAATTGCTCCTGACACGCGAGGGAACATCTTCTGTCCGCCGACAGACATATGGTTGCAGGCAGGGAACAACACATCATAATTGTGTACATTTTTGGATACTGTGTAGGCATTCTACATATCGTCATAGCTATTGCCATAGCCTTTGCCATCGGCATCGTTGAACACAGATGATGATGCAGATGTAAAGAGCTGCTCTTTTATAGATTAAATTCTTCATCGCATAAACCAGGGCCGTAAGGTGCCTCTTTTAGCCTGGAATATTGTTGGCACTTTGGTTCGCGGCAGGCAGAATGTCACCAGTGAATTTGCATTCGTCAAAGTCAGCCTGCATGCATTCCAGCGGGCGCGCTCGAGTTAGAACTCCAGCAAGCAGCACTCCATTGCATAAGCTCGTGCCTATCATAAATTAAGCATCCAGAGACGATGAGTGATTGCATCCGTCAGGCAATTTAGGTGATTGTTAATTAAGGGTAGGTGTCCATTGAAAAAATAGGTTAGACTTTTGCGCTAAGCTGTATAACTTTCACAATTTTACGAATATTTCAATGAAATAAACGGTCATCGATTAGAAAAATGTTATTCAAAATACTTTTGCAGTTTTGAAAAAAATATAAAAAAATTGTGTGCCCAGAAACTGCCACACAAGTGGAAAAATCATACATTTTAGTAAGGTCCTTATTCAAATGATAGGGAAATTCCGAAAATATTACTTTTTTATTTTTTTTATATTTTTTTTATAGAAACAACATATTCCCAAATCACATATCGTTCTTCTTTTTTTATTCTGTTTTATTATTTATTCAAAAAAAAATATATAAAACTATGAAAAACGAAGGAAATTCGCATAGTGGTATGAATGCTCTACTGGATAAAACTTCATAAGTATAAAAGATAACGAAGTAAAATTCACTCCTGTACAAAGCCAATAAGTATGTGCAATTACGTTAATTTTTTTTTTATTTGTTTTTTTATTTTTACAGTAACTTTTTACTAACAAAAGTCAAAAAATATACATTTTTTTACAAATATTTTGTTCTCTACCCTGGGAAATTAAGAGTTATATTTTTTAATTTTTGGAAATAATTTTTTAATCAAAGATTTATATTCCCTGAACAGCGTATCGTTCTTAAAAATTTAATAAAACTCATCTAAAGTTCAAAAAAATGCAATTCAATATGACAGTATTTGTAATGCATTTGCAAGAAAAGTATTAATAATACAGTTCTCACATATTTTTTTTATTTTTGTTTGATATTTTATTTACTAAATTCAAAAATACAAAAAACTTTTTTCACTGAATATTTATTTAATTTTATTTTTATAAAAGAGGTCTGTTTTGCATTTTTTAACAAAAAGTTCCTTTGCACACGCACGCAAGTAAGTTTTCAGTTCACAAGAATGCCACTGCAATATCAGCGCTTTGAAAGAGAAGGTTTCGTATTCTCTGTGCAAAAGAATTTTGTCCGCCCATCCGCTCTCTTGATTCTTTTTTTTTTTTTGTCTGGGCTTATTTAGTTTTTTATTCTTGTTTATGACTTGTCATCTTGCATCTCGTATTACAAGAACAGAAAAAATAAAAAAAAAACGTGTTAGAAATGATTGTTTTTAGTAGGTAAATGATGCAATGACCATTCCACATTGTCGGAGGTAGAGTGGAAAAATGTTCTTTGTGTATGTATAAAAAAGTATATAAGTAGGTAGGTATATCACAAATTCGCTGTCATAAATTTTGTTTTTTTGTATTTTTTTATTTGCGATCGATCATCACTTCTACTGTTTTTTTTTGTTTCTTCTATGGAAAGCCATTTTAGGTACACACATAGTAATAAATTGCGATGCATAGTGATCTTCATTTTTTGTCAAAGGGTGTGTAGATGATGGAAGAAATGAAATTTGCGATGTTGTGTATAGAATAAGATACATACATATGCATACAAATATATACAATAGATTTTGTGTTGTTTTTTTTCCGATAGGTAGGTTCATAGGTAATGTAGAGGTGCAACGCCGCGCCGACGTGATTTGATTTGGTATCGTAAGGATTGTTTTGATTTAATTTTGCGTAGGTAGGTAATGGATGTATCAAAAACATATTAGATGATGAAATTGCATTTCACTTTGTAATCGAATACGCAACAACCAAGGGATATGGCAAGTGGAAGGCGCCAAAATATTATGTATGCAGGTATCTATTAATCTAAATACCTATGTACCTATATATTTATATAAATAAATTCAGAAGGAAAATTCGATCACATTTAGTTTTCGGTGGTGACGTATTCCACTGGTAGAAGAATGGTGAAATTGGGAGGTATGTCAAAGTATGTAGAAAGAATATGGGAAGTGCGCTTCTTTTATGTATTTTTGTTGGTTTTACATACGAAGAGTTGTCACCTTTATTTCAATATGTCATGGTGATAGATAATACTCTCGTTACTGTTATTTTCTGTTTTGTTTTTATTGTGCAAATCTATTTTGTACATACCTATAAATATTTTTTTGCAACAACCTAGCTGCAAAGGTATAATGCCTCCAAAAACAAACAAAGGAAACAAAAAACCCAAGCAAAAAAAATTGATAAAAAGTAAGCAAATAGAAAATACATACATATGTAATACCTACTTCGTTTTCATTAGGCCACATGATGTAATTTCGTTGAAAATTTCGAAATGAGATAATTTTTAACAAAGGACAATAGGCAAGTCTGGCCCAGTTCTAATAAGAACGACCTTTATATAATATACATAACATATGTATGTGTATGTTCATATATTCATTACCACTTAGTTTTTAATTTGTAAAAAAAAAACAAGTATTAGTTTTCCAATAATGTTGTTGGTGTCAAAATCAAAAAGACAAATTGTGAATAATTTCGAAATTACTTAATGAAATTGGTTTTTTGTTTTTTGAATGAGATCAGTTTTTATATAAAATGCATTTTTAGTTTTTGCTTAGGTAATAAAATAGAAGCTTAAAATTAGTATAGTAGTATACAAAGTAAAATTAAAATACAATGATGTTATTGGAAATAAAATTGACAAACTTTTTATTCGAAATTTGTTTCAGCTAATGGGAACCAGTGGCACCATTTTACTTCAATTATAGTAGATATACTTTTTTTTCCAAATATTTAAAATCTACTTCTTACTTCGCACCATCAGCAAAATACTGAAATCTACCTCATTTTAAAAATCTCTGTTTTAACCTACTTCAATTTCACAAAAAAAAGTCCAAATCTACTTGTTTTTTTTTATTTCACTCTAGGTAGTATTTTTTTTTATATTAAACGTGCACTCAAGGGGTCATGAATACCATTAAATTGTTAAACACAGTGCAAGAAATTAGGAAAGTAGGATAGGATGAGAAAGGAAATACCGATACATATTGGTTTTTAATGTCTGCACATTACAATGAGTGAGAAATATTGAGCCGGGTAAAGCATTCCAGATGCGTGTAGTGCGGCTAAAAAAGGAATCACTGTACTTGACAGTACGTCCAAAATTGGGCCCAAGGGTAAAATGATGAGCAGTCCTAGAAGTACGGGTATTACGGTTGAATTGTTTGAGGGGGAGAACGCAACTGCCTACTTCACTAGAGCATTGTTTATGAAAATTGCGGCGGTGCTCGAGAGATTCAAATTTTTCAGCTCGACAACGGTCGCCTTTCATTTTTAGAGCTCTCTTTTGAATTCTGTGCAAGAGACTTAAGAGGGTTTTTAGAGCACCTACCTAGTGGGAATTACACTCGAGCTTTGGACGAATATAGGCCTTATAGATTACAGCCAGATTAGTAGGGGTAAAAAACTTCTTGCATCGGCGGAGAAAATTTAAACACTTAGCGGCGTTTTTGGTTACGTCAAACATGTTAACACTTCACAAATGATGGTCTCTGATGCACATACCTAGAAGCATACCTTCAGTCTCCTCGATGCAAGTGCCAAACAGCATTGAGTTTTCGAAGATCATAATTTAATGAGCTTATCATACGCTGCCGTTGGTAGTCCACATCCGAGGACAAGGATGTGAATCTAAAAACGAATATGAAAAACTAAGGTTACTGTCGTCAGCAAAACAATTAAGCGGAGCAACAGTTATAGACAGAAACTGTCGGAAACAAAACGGACCCCTGGGGCACACCAGCATTTATTTTGTGGATATCAGATTTGAAACCGTCCAAAACTACTTTTAGTGAACGGTCCGAAAGGTACGAGTAATTTCTAATCCAACGAAGAAGAGATTCATCGAATTACAAAAAAAAAGAATGTCAACACAATAAATTAACACAAATAAGTAAGTTTAAAAGCATAGGAACTCAACACACTGATGTGTACACGAATCCTATGAAAATTTCGCTTGCATATGTGTTTTTAATTTTAAATTAAACTATATTTAAATATATTTTATATTTTTTTATAAAAGAATGTTTTATTAATTAAATAAAATTAAATATTTATACACAATTTTCTTTAAAATTAAAAGAAATGTATTGATAATTTTAAGTATTTAAAAGTATACATTTAAAGAAAACATTTGTCGTATACAATATTTTTTCAAAATCAAAGAATGTGCGATGTAAAAATTTTGATCGAAATCGGAAGAGTCGCAAATGAAAAAGTAGAAAATAAAAAGAAGGTTCTATGACAGGTACCGATAATAACATTTATTTTTTACCAAAGTGTGGACTGCATTGTTGGTACAGTTATCTATACATAATTTTAAAAAAAAAAGCATTAGAGCTGTTTTCGAAATAATTATAATATTTCATAATGGCTGTATGGAAGGAACCGAGCTAAAGTGGCTGCAGATTGAGGTACAGAGTTGCAGATAGACGGAATCATTATTCTCTTGTGTTGTAATGTCAACTTATGAAAATTCCCAGTTCAAATTTTTCTAAAAGTAAATTAAAAGTCATTTTAAAACCTACTTCGATTTTTCCCAATTTACATCACTTTTTTCTTCAAATCTCCTTCGATTTTTTTCCGGAAATGGTAACGCTGATAGGGACTTCAAGTCTAAGATATGTAACAAATGCAAAACTATGAAAATTGTTATCATTGTTTTTATTTTGATGATTAGGTACATAATATTCAGGAACAATAGATAATAAACGAACGGTTTGATCAACCAATTTCAAAATTGATAGTCTGTTTGTTTAAAAACACTTTTCCACTTTTATTAAATGAACGATCAATTGTAAAAAATCAATTATGTATCTCCATAAATAGTTTCAAAGAATCCATTATCTATAACAAATTTATTCATGTTTTCAAAACTACCCAATTTACCTTTTATGTTGTCAATTTTTACATGTAAATTAGTGGTCAAAGACGGAACCACTTTTTAACCTGAGGCTATATTTTTCTGCACTTATTAATTTTATTAAATCATAAATAACCTCAAGACAATGAAGCCCTTTAAAAAAAAATAAAATGGTTGACTATGGATATTTTTCATTTTTAGAAACTCTGAAACAAGAAAAAGAAAAATATTTAAAACGCTTTTGGTTTCATCCCAATATGATCACTTTTCGCAGAGTTACAGCCCTTTGAAAAAGACTCAAACGAACATTTTTATAGGTATAGGTACATAGTTACTATTATTATTTTTGAAAGTCTATTAATTTACTTGGGTTAGGAAATTTAATAATTTTTTTAGTTGAGCAATTTTTGAATTGTGAACTGTTTCCTAAAATTAATTGTCTACATTAAAAATAAATTATAAATATCAGAGCAAATTCCCCGGGTTCCTAATGTCTAAATCTGTGCTCTCTTTTCTTTATTTTTTAAAATATCCTTAAAAGTAAAAGCCCTAGAACCAACAGATTAACCTTGTATAAATACGCAAGGAATAAAAACGCTATCTACCTAAATGCGAAAAGTTTCAATTCACCTGCAACCAAAAATAAAACAGAAAACAAACCGTCTATTATTGTGTCTAATTCTGCGCAAAATTGAATGCAAAAAACTCAATTTCCCTTTCCTAAACCTCAAACAATTACGATTCACGAAAAATAATGTTTTCTACCCAAAATACAAAAGGAAAAAAAAAATCTTTCATTTATATTTTGCGCAATCCGAGTCAATTCAAAATCAAATGTTTGTGCGCTGCGCTGACTGTGCGGCTTGCCAGCTTGCCACTCGTGCCTTGTTCCCGTTTTCTGTTATTTTTTATATTCTATTCTATCTTTCTCTATCTCTATGCGAGATGCGAAAAGAGAGGTATCCTGAAGAGACGAGACGAGGTAAATTTATTTTCTTAACACAAAAATTCTTAACTAAGAGAGCCATATTTGTACACCAATACATGTACACGTTTTTACATGAGATTTGAGTTTGCTTCTGGGGTAGACCTACCCTTAATTAGCCTTATTGCGAATAAGTAAAACGCACACGCGGGCTTATTTGATTCGCTGACTAAGTCCTAAATGCAAGGGTGCAACAATCAACGATGTGTATCCATGTCCCACACGCAAAATTTGATACTTATGAAATGTTAAATTTACTCCTGTCCTGCGATGTAAGATTTAGGTGTTATTTGGAAAAATTTGTGACTTTACCTTTACTGTGAAGGATTAAGGAATGAGCTATGGCTTTTCTAAGGTACTTGTGGTGTACACACCTGCTCTGGGGAATAGAAAATTATTGGATTTGTATGGTGTAACACATTCTTACAATGGAGTTTATCAGTAAATTCTAACCGATTAGATCACCACCAAGATTTGGTTTTTAAATAATAAGGTATTTAAAGTCCGACTTAAAAATTAAAAATTAATAAATAAGTGAATCTGAACGTCTAAGATTAGGGGCACTTAATCATCACAAGACATAAGACTCTTAAGATTAGTACTCATTAGTACTCTTAAGGAATTATCACTTCCTTGTAAGAGGCAGTACACTTTAAAACCCAATCAAGTCCTGCGACGTGATAATTGAACGACCTGACCACATGTATTCGTATTCACTTTACTAGTAACTTAACTAGTGTGAACTCTTACTGTGCCTATATCATGTCCGTCAAGTTAGCACTACCACTTCAAAATTTTAAAAATGTAATAATTGGATTAATTGTCGTGAATTTGTCGTAAATTATTCGTGAAACGAAAAAATTTGTCGCGCTTGTTTTTTAAAAAATAACGCCTGGTAATGCTAACTTCACTGCCAAGTTACCAGGGGTTATTTTTTAAAAAACAAGCGCGACAAATTTTTTCGTTTCACGAATAATTTACGACAAATTCACGACAGTTAATCCAATTATTACATTTTTGAAATTTTGAAGTGGTAGTGCTAACTTGACGGACATGCCTATATAGTTGATATAGTAGTTCCCTAATATCGAATGTTTGCCTCCAAAACCGGTCAAAGCAACGGGAACATAACTTATTTTTATGAAAAAAATTCGTTCAAATCGTTTTATAATGGACACATGACCTTGAAGTGTCTGTAATATTGACGTGGTGGAATTTGTCTTCAAGCAAATGGTCGCTGTGGTTTTTACGTGTTGGATTTTATAATTCACAAACGCTCAAGTGTTGTTGTAATGGCAAGGGAAAACCAAGTTGTAAATTCTGTATCTCTGAAACTGTGAAGTGATAGAAAAGTTATCATTTCAGTTTCACAGCCATTTATCATTTTTACATTTCATAAACTCACATAATGCGCATCTGGAACTCATTCTGATAAATGTTTGTCAAAACATGTACTAAAATGAGAAACGCTCTCATTTTTGATACACGATACTCATTTTTGAGTAGGTATAATATTATTTTTGTAATTTTTATATTTTATCATGGTGTGAAAAAAAATTTAATATTTGACATTTTATTCATTTTTTTCATAAATTGCGAATCGGATAGTGTGTGAAGTTGTGAAAAAACTTATCACTTCACAGTTTCACAGATAGAGAATTGACCCCCAGGTAAATTATTCCATATTCGTGTTGTACGACTAGAAGACGAATCTCTGTATTTGACGGTACGTGTAAAATAAGGCTCAAGGGTGAACTGATGAACATTCCTACTGAAACGGGTATCACGGGCAAATTGATTGAGGCGGGAATGCAACTGGCTACATTGAGTGAACATTGCTTGTGAAAGAAGCTATTAAAAAGGAAATACATACATGAAACATTCTGACGGTGTTCAAGAGCTGAAAATGATTCCATGATAGTTCTGTTTCCTATCAGTTTTAACGCTCTGTGCTGGATTCTATCCTATAAAAGAAGAGATTCTGCATAATCTGCTGGAAAGTGAAAATTCGATCGAATTATAATTACGTTGTTAAGGACGAGACTCAAGGAATTACATGTGTGGTGTTTGGTAGAAACGTGTTAAGTCCATAAAATAATTTGTGTTTTTACGTCCACTTCACATGGAGCTAAGTTCTAAACTGGTCGACTGATTTTCTTCAAATTTGGAATTTTTTTTTTTTTTTTTTTTACCACTTATTCTGAATCGAGACTGAGAATATATTTACTGAGTAAACACTTTACTGATAAAATTTTTCAGATTAAGATTGTGGAAGTTTTGTCTAAGATCGTTTTATTTTAACTAGTAAATCTGCCAATATGGTGGTACATTTCCTGTCGGTAAACAGTTTCCATATCCTCAGACTATCCTAAACTTTTTGTTTGCTTTTAAGTTCGTGGAATAATAAAAGCTTTCAAATATGTATATTTCCGATCGCCCGGTTCTCACGCCATTTCTTTTTCTTTATAAGGGAAACAAGAGTTGCTCTCGTTTTTACTTTTGATATAGTAAAGACTACGTATATGGCTAGTTATGCATTAGTAAAACAATCGAACTCGAGATTTTGATCAGACTTGACTTCACAATTTTAGTGAAGACAAAAGAAGTGGATCTCGCATTTCCGAACTGTCTGCTCGACAACAACTTTAACGGCTCGACCGATTATCTTTAAACTTTGATAGATAGCATTTTGAAATTATTCCCTCGACCCGTTTTATTATTCGTTTTTTTAAGGCCCATAACGTTATTGACACACAAGTTTTTTCGACACTTGGAAAACTTTTTTTTTTCAAAAAAATTCCACTTCGCAAGATCTAGCTAATGATTGAAAAAGACTTTATCTAAAAATGGTCTTGAATGGTAACTTCCATAGATAAATATGTGTGTCCAAAGGCTTTAAAGAAGTTCAAATAGTATTGTGTACATATTCAAATTTTTAACCAAATTTTTTGAATTAAATTCGTCAATTTTACTATGCACTTCGTTCAGACATAAATGTTTAATTAATACAATTTCCATACGTATTATTAAAAATAAAATTTCAGGTAAAGGTAATTTATTTAAAACTGACATAAATTCCAATCTTTAAGTTCAAAATAATACATTATGATGTAGATACACCCTTCGAACCGATAATAAATATATCAAATCGCGGCTCATGTCATGAAATCGTTTCGGAAATTGAACTCAGGGCAAAGTTAGGTTGGATGCATTTTACTATTATAGGACAGCATAAGGCATGAACATACAAAAATTTGCACGAAACAGGTGCAGTTAGCCTCAGTCAGTGTCATTTAGCCTTTTCATTGAGTTTCGAAAACAGAATGCACCCTTTGTGTATTCAGAATTTGATTGGCATATTCCGTGAATTTTGTATACATTTTCTGATAAAAGAATGTTAGATATAATTTTTTTTATATTCCAAAATATTTAGTTCTTCCAATAAAACATACCACTCCTAGTTGAAGTAAAAATCCCTTTGAACTGTACAGCATAGTATGCTATCCTCTATTCTAGTAACATGATTCTAGGAGTGTACTTCAAAATAATAAATGTAGATATATATTAAAAAAAAAAACAAGTCATTGGAGTTTGATACATGGGTAGGGTAAAATTGTAATATTAAAAATATTTCTTCAATGAATTCAAATGTTAACTTGATGCTACGCATTCATTCAAATAATATCAAAGCAAATATCAACAAATAATTAATATAATAAAATCTTTAGATTATAGGCAAATATTTATTGAGGTCTACAAATTGAGAAAACCTGAAAAAGTATTTTTTGTATGCAAAATGATACGGAGATTTTGATGTTTGTATCAAAAATAAAATTAATATTGAATTAAAGCTAAGATATTTGTTGAACCTAAAAACCTTTTTTACATGCGACATATACATACATACATGCGTTGGTATACTGTATGGCAAGTTATGGATTCGAGATTTTGATCAGACTTGATATATGTAACTATGATAAGGAAGACAAAAAAACTGGGGCTTACAATTCGGTATGTTTGTCAGTTTGACTATAGCCTAAACGGCTCGGCCGATTGTCTTTAAGGTTGTTAGATAGCACTTTAAATTTTTTTTATTTTTTTAAGACCAAACATAAATATTTTCTTCCCAACAACTGTTTTACAGTTTTAAAAAAATCCGTGGCGCGATGGTTCTGTGCTCGCCTGTCAACCTCATTATCACAGGTTCGATCCCTGTCGTCGTCTATGTCTTCTTTAATTCCATTAAAACCTTCTAAAATTGTCATCAATGGGTTGCTGTTTACTCATTACATGTTGTTTAGGCATAACACTAACAACATGTGATTGAGTTAAACTAGTATGCCCAACAAGGATGAATACGAATAAAAAAAAAAAATAATGCGAATTATAAGGGACATAGAAATAAGACACGGCAGTTCTCCGCTTTAGTTCAGCCGCCACCCCTGGAGATAAAAAATCTGAGACAACCACCTTCAGTCTCAACATCGTACCACACATCTTTCCTATCCTTCTTTCTCTTCCGTAACTTCACACCCGCGCTGTGTTGAAACATTTAAAGGGTAATCATAATCCCTTGAGCGCGAGTAAATTATAAAAAAAAAAAAGTTATTTGAAAAAAAATTTCCGAAAAATGGCTATTAATGGTGCCGCCCTTTGAAACATTTTTTTGTTTTTAATTTTTTCAAAAACAGTACAACCTATTTCGAACATTTTTGTGTTTAAGCTCTCCAAAAGTTTAGACAGTATTGTGTATTCACATTTTAAATTTTTTTATTTTAAATAAAATTTGTCTTCAAAACTCAATATTTCGAAAACCCTTTTGTCTTTTTTCTTTAAACTTGACAATCAAAAGTAGTTTAATACAATCTACAAGATACGAGAAGAAAAAATATATTTTATTCAAAAATAATAGTACCCAACATACAAATGTTAAAAATGGTTTTCGAAAATCGTATTTTTCTTGAAAACGGCACCTAGAATTTTGAAAAATTTTTTTTCCTCAGCTTAATTTTTATAATTTAATAATAAAATTTTGAAAATAAGATATTACTCACTGTACATACCAAAGAACCATTATTTTGAATATCTCATTATCGGCGTAATGTATTTTATTAATTTTTTTTTAAAGAAATACCGAATGCAATATTTCAATAATTAAAGACTATATTCATTTATTTATTGATAATTATTCATTTTTTATTCAACCGTTTCATTTAATTGAAATGCACTTTCCTGGTGCTCTATAATTTAGAAAGAATGGGCATGTTCAGTACTAAATAATAACTTAGGTCTAATTGAGACTGATTAAAACCCAGAGTTTTAATTTTTACGGATGTAAAACTTGTCCAAGCCTACCTTATCTATAAAAATGCGACGCGATCAGGCCTGTAATATCTGCAGTTTATTCAATTAGAGCTCCTATTGTGAAGGTAGAACACGGTTTTGAATTGATTCTGTTAAAATTGAAAAATAAATAATTAAATATTAAACAATTTTTATTTTAACATGTTCACATATGAAAAAGGCAATACTTTTTGTTTATATTATTCCATTAGAAGATTCGGCATTAAAAATATTAAATGCAATATGTTTAGATTGTAACACAATACATTTTTCAGATTTATAATCCTTCAATTCCCCCTATAGCCTTCAACGAAAACAGGCTTTCCAAATTTTTTCCCTGTCTTATCAACCAAACCAATTTTTTTATTTTTCTTGCAAAATTTATATATGAAATTTAAAAAAATACTTTAGTAAAAACTAACTTACGGTTCGAAAAATTTACATAAAATTGTTTTTTTTTTTTTTGGGTATCCGCAAGGGAACTATCTTTTTTTTGATTTCGATTTTCTAAGAAAATCAATTTTCGTATTTAAATTGTCAAACTACTTGGTTGAGGAAAAAAATTGTTCTTTCATACAAAATAACGGTAGTCACCATAAAAATGTTAAAAAATTATTTACGGAAAATCTTTAAAAATATTAATTTTAATTTACACAATATTAAGAGCTTGATACTGGAGTACCCAATTTTCTGCTTTAAAATTTAATATATAAAAAAATAATTTTTAAGGTTAAGTTAATTGTTTCAATTTATTTGTGATATAAAAGACTACGTCTTATTTGTACTCACCTTTACTTAAATAAATTGAAATTGAAAATTTGAAATAGGAACCGGTACAATTGTTGATCTTGCATAAATTATTATTTACTTAGGAGATCACATACGAGTAGTATTCTGTTTTTAGCTCCAATTTTAGTATGGAGTTGTTTTTGCAATTTGAAAAATCAATTAAGCTTTCGAACACGACTCTTATACATAAGATTCGTGCGTGCATTTTATTTTTAAGTTTGAGATTAAAACATTTTTTCTCAATCCAAAACCTAAAATTTTCTTAATTTAAAAAAAATATGGTTCTTCAGAATGAAACTTTTTTGATTAAAAAAGTAGGTTTGAATCGAGTATTTAGTAAGTAAGTTGGATAGGAAGCAAGAAGATAAAAAAACTGGGAAGAACTCCCCAAGCTAAGGCAGGCGAAACTACTACCGGGCTATTACAACCAAGAACGTTTCACCAACCGCATCAACTTATGAAGGAACAACCTAAGAATAAAAACTTTTGTTCTTACTGGACACTGAAAACTTAGAAGGCACCTAGGTTTACTTGGTGTGGTAAGCATTGCCACAAGTAGATTCTGCAACATGCATGAGGAAACACGGGACCACATACTAGGAAAATGTTTTCCACTTACGCACCAAAGGAAAAACCATGTGGGTCAATACAAGTTGAAAAAGAGAGCGGCCCTTTCTCTCTAACTGTTACCCAAATATAAACATTTCGGAGAGCAATAGATTTGGAGGAAGAATTGTAAGATAAGGAAGCTCATCCAGATTTAGGTTGGGGCACAATAGATCTCTAGGTCGCAGTGCCCTACTCTAATAATTCATTCACCCATTATTATAGAGAGTTTAACCTCTTAGTCGAAAAGTATGTATGAATACTTAAAGTTCGACGAATAACAGTTTGATCTTGCTTCCTTCCAATCAGTACAAAGTATAAACTCATTATAGTGAGTACGTACATAAGGTTATACAGTCCTTATAATGCCTCTAAACGCAATAATGTTATTTATAAAACTTATGTGACGTTGAATAGAGGCATCATAAAGGACATTTTAGTGTTGTGATTATCAAAAAAATAAAATGCATTTTATTTGTTATTGAAATTAAAACTTTATGTTATTTTTATTTATTGAGACTAAAATGTTATACTATATTAAAAACAAATTGAATTCAAATTTTTTTAGAATTAAATAGATAAATATAGATACTTGGTAGTATTCTCTCTCCACACATCCTTCTTCATCCGGTATGCGTTAGTGTTCCAATTTTTATTTTGGATTATTGAATTTTATCGTCAATAAGTTGTCTGAGGAGTATTTGCAGCTAGGATAAAACGAATAGCACAGTATTGTGCTACAGATAATGACATACCTTATCTAATTCACAAAAAAAGGAAATCGCGGTGATATTTCTAATTATAGACCAATAGCCAAACTTTCTTGCTTACCGAAACTTTTCGAAGCTATCATATTTAAGAGTTTTTATTTCAGCTGCAAACCTTTCCTCGCGAGCGAACAACATGGGTTTATGAAAAAGAAATCTACTGTTACTAATCTCGTTGAATTCACGTCGTTTACAAATAAAACTATCGAGGATGGTCATCAAGTTGACTGTATTTATACAGATTTCAGTAAGGCCTTCGACAAGTTGTCTCATAATCTAATTTTATTTAAGCTTTCATCTCTTGGATTCCCTTCTGCATTCGTTCAATGGATCAGGTCTTATTTGAAGGGAAAGAAATACCAAGTTCTTTTTAGAGGAATCGTTTCTGATCCAATTAATGCTGACTCTGGTGTTCCACAAGGTAGTCACCTTGGTCCACTTCTTTTCATAGTATCAATCAATGATGTTATTTCAATTGTAAAATCATGTAGGGTTCTTATCTACGCAGATGATATTAAATTATTTAAAATCATCAGAAGCCAATCCGATTGTGTTTCGCTTCAAAATGACATAAATATATTTTCTGAATGGTGCTCATATAACAATCTTTTTCTAAATGTTTCAAAGTGCTAATCAATGTCCTTCTTTAGAAGAAAAACCCCAATATGTTACAATTACAGCATAAATCAACTCATTCTAAGTAAGGTAGAAACAACATGCGACCTGGGCGTTCACTTCTCGCAAAATCTAGACTTTTCACTCCACATTGAGAAAATTGTCAGTAAAGCAAACTCAATGCTTGGATTTATTAAGCGTTGGAGTAAGGAATTTTCTTGTAGTCTTGTAACATCTTCGTTGTACAACACCTTTGTTCGTCCCCAATTAGAATATGCTAGTTCTGTATGGTCGCCACTTTACTCAATACACATTGATCGAATCGAATCTGTCCAAAGTAAATATCTACGCTTCGCATTAAGTCATCTTAATTGGAGTGACCCAAATCATCTTCCTCCATACAGCAGTCGCCTTCTTCTTTTAAACATGAATTCTCTAGAAAAACGCCGGAAAGTCAGCGATGTTATGTTTTTACACCAGCTCTTGGTTGGTTCCATAGATTCACCGGTTCTTCTAGAACAAATTCATTTTAAAGCTAGAAGCCACAGTTCTCGGAACTCTGAAATTTTTCATATAGACTTCCACCGTACCAATTATGATCTCAATGAGCCTTTGATACGTATGAAACATGAGGCTAATATAAACACTTAAGCACAGGTTGTATGGGCGTTCTCATTAAGTATTGGAAACTACTCGTAACGTTATTGTTTTTATAGAAAGTAATATTTGACTTGTAATTATTTTTGTAGCTACAGATAGTAGATTAATATTTATTATTTCTTTGTTTGTCATATTTGTTCGTTTTTTAGTAGAGTGTTAGGCTATATGTATGTATATTTATTTACTAACAACTAACACCACGCTAAATGATGACTGTGACAAGCTGATGTTTCCCAGTATCTAAAGGTGAAAAAACCCGAAGAGAAAGAAATATTGTTACAAATGCTTGTATTAAGCAGTACTGATGGCGTAAAAAAAATGTACTAGTTCAGTGTTTGAATTCTTTTAGCTTTTGCTAGTTCTATTTTTGTTTATTAAATTCGACCAACAGACAAGACGTTTTTTTTGTTCTTTGACAAACAGCTGAGTGTTATGACGGCTAAATGTAATAGATTCTGACTTATTGGCACTTTATTTGACATAAGCTCATTACAAATATGATGGGTAGGAAAATGTCTTATAAATACGAAATACTAACTGGATGAATAAGTCCTTATGCATTGCATAACTATACATCCATTTAGCGATTTCTAATAAATAAGGTTGTATGTTGTTATTTTAAATTGATTATTAATTCCTTAATTGAAACTAAACTAAGTGAGAATGGGATGGAAGGGCATTCTCAAATAGAGCAGCATGGTCTTTTAAACTTTTCGCTTCATATAGATCCCTAATTTACAATATAAATAGAAAAAAACTTGCCAATGATGGTTAATTAATGCAAATTGATTTTGATTTCATTGGTTTATTGGTTTATTGGTTCTGCAACAGCGGGTAAGAAATTATCTGACCATGTCTTGTGTTAATAAAAATACCTACCTAAAGATAGTGTTTCTGTTTCAAAAATTAAAGCTTTAGTGACACCGTAAAAGTAGAATCTATTACATTGTGCCAACACAATTTAATATGTATTTTAATCAAAAACCGAATACTTCAAAACAGCTTTTTCTGCTTGTCTTGGAATATTACGGTCCCATAAATAAATGTATCTACAACATGTACCATTACTATACCAACCCGCATTCATACCTATTCTCTTTTATCTTAATAATAACTTTAAATATCTACATAATCGCAAAACAAAAGTCACATCACAGAAATCATCTTAATTTTTTTTCTAATCATCTAATTTTCTATCATTGCAGGTCATAAACACACTAATAAAAGTCAGCTTAAAAGACATCAATGTCCACACTCAACACAACAGCCCTCTTATCCCTTATAAATCTACAACAGCAAAAAAAAAAGTAATAAAACTGCACACATGAAAAAAATATACAAAACATAAAAATATTAAAGTTAGGTATAAAATTGTAAACCTAAAAGGATACACAAGGGCATAATATCAAAGGGAACAAAAACAACAAACTTAAACGCAGACGAAACGAACATATAATATTTTATATCACTCAACGTGGTGACATTAAAAATAACACCATCGCACTTCTATCAATTCTGAAATAGGAGTAAAAATCAACATCCGCACGGATTTCAAGAAGACAGCTTGCCTCAGCCTCAAGGAGCGGGACAACTTTTGACACGCAACCATAAATGTTAAAATAATAATGTGTGTGATATCGTGAAGTAGACTAAAAGAGCTAAAGAAAGATACCTTCCTTCTGGAACTAAGACACAAGAAAAAGTTTCCATTCGTCATCCCCTGGAACTCTTTGTTAAATATTCTACCACATCGTTTATCTAAACAAACCTCAAGATACATGATTCATCTCTCCTTCAATTTTAAAGACAACACTCTCGAAAATTGCTCGTTTACATGCCAATCAAAAAAGCTTATAAATAGGCCCCTCTTAACACATGCGGTCTAAGCAATAATATTTACGCGAAAAAACCCGGAGCCGGCCGGTTCTGCATGAATTTTAAATGAAAATTTTAAAAAATTAATAAAAATAACATACAAATCGATCAGCAGCTTCCGCAGATGGATTGTTCGAAGAAGCAATAGATAGAAGATACATCTGCAAATGTTTATTATCATTGTGTTTCCCGAAAAGATATTGAGATAGTGACTTGGAAGCTGCTCCTTTCAGCTGAGTCCTATCGTCATCATCATCATCGGCTTTATTGCTTGCTCGTCGACCGTTTGTCATTTATTCAAAATAATAAACATCTCGAGAAACTTGGAGTTGAAACACAGGAAGAAGGAGAAGTATCTATATCTAATAAAAATTTAAGGGGCAGCAGCTCTGTCTCTAACTTTGGCGTTGGGGTTACAGAATTCCCAATACAGAAGACGTGGAGAACGAGGCAGGCGACCACGGCCAACCCTCTCAAAAAGCGAATGTGCGCCTGCCCCTGCAGTTGGCAACATACAACACGGTGGTGGTGGACGTTGTCTTTCAACCAACTGCCGGCATACTAGTTTCGGATTCATCCTCAACAACATCATCGTCGTCGGAGTTGCTGTCGTGTTTGTGGCGCTCACTCGAACTCTTCTTGCCACGTAGTTTTTTTTTTGAATAATATTTCGCCCTCATGCAGCATAATTTGTGATATTTCTACCCCAAAGTGAAACACTTTTCTTTCCGTGAAAATACAGGAACCGGAGAAGAGTACGCGATTTTGATTACAGCATCTCACTGCCGATGCAGTTCTTCACCCGCGTTTCCATCGTCATCATTGTTTTTAGATGCGGAGGCGACCAGCGGACCATTCTTTTTCCAGCAATCTCAGCAAAGCATTTCAGGAACAGTAGTGTTACAAGCACTCCGACAAGTCAGCCAGCAACTACTATAGATCACGGTAGTCGGAGAAGCTAAAACAAGACAAATTGTTGAACATTTTTCCGGGTAAAAAAGAAGAGAAGTCAATCCATCGTCGTCGTCCGCTGCTGCCAACCCATCAGATACATTTTGTATCTTTTCAGCTCCCCACAACCGATATGGAGACGATGTCTTCTTAGTTGTGAATCTCGCGTTTTGTTGAAGATATCATTCAGGGAAACTGCCAAATAAATACGTTACGCCCGGTGGCACTGTCTCTATAAGTCGGTTTGAGCTAACAAACGGTTGGATTTTGTATCTATTTTTTAATTATTTTTTTTTGTTTTATTTTTGATATATTGACATCCTTAATTCGAACGCACGGATAAATTAATTGCGCATGAAAGTCGAACTAATTAATGTGTAACATGTGAGAGCTCCTAATTCAAGCTCAAGTCCAAAGCGGCTGCTACAAAAAACAACAACAACGAAATATAATAATCTGAATGATAAACATTTTTTGAATTTATGAATGCTACCGCGCCGCCCGTTAGTGTCGACGTTTGAGGTTTGATTTTTTCTTTATTTGTCGGTTGTTCAAGATATTGTGTGGTCGTGTTTTTTTAGATAAAAAATCTAATCTTTAAAGGACACACATGACACATAAATTAAATAATTAAATTATTCATAAATCACCACCAACCAAGTGAGAGCGTCAAAAAGATTTTAATTGGAAAAATAAGTACACTAATGCGTGTTCGAGTTTTCGAGTGCAAAAAATCTTATTAGATTGAAAAGAGCAGCAATCAAATTATTTCACAAATTAAGAGTTCTGTATATATATTTGTTTGTGGTTGAAATAAATTTAAAAAATAAGCTGATAGAAAATCAAAGGTGCAAACAAGAGTGTTAGTTTGAAGTTGATTCGGTGTGTTTTTTTTTTAGTTTTGAAATAAAATGAAACAATTAAAAAGTATAAAAATGTCGTTCTGGTCGAGAATATCATCATTTGGATTACTTCTGTTGCTGGTTTCATGTTGTGGTGAGTTTTATACAATAATGTTTTATCTATTCCCTATACATGTGTGGATAAAAAAAAGAAAATAATTTTTAGATATAAATTACAAACAAATAGAAAGCCATACATATATGAATACAACTTATTTTATAAACCATCTCTAAAGCAATATAAAGACAAATTTTTAGATTTATCAGATGTGCTAACAACGAATAGGTATGAAGTGACATTTTTCTATATAATATGCGAAGTAAATATCTACATTGAATACATTAAATACGGAGGAAACATATAGTTAAGAATTAATAAAATTACATTATTGGCTGTACAATAGGGTGGGTCATTTTTGTATGGAAGAAAAAAAAATTTTTTTTTTACTTGTAATAGCACTTTAAATGTGCCAAAGTGTTACAAGAACTTATACAAAAAAATTCGTAAAAATTGTATGATTCCTTCTGCCTCCTGATTAACCTTGAAATTTAAAAAAAAAACCAAAAAAATCATTTTTTTTAAAATTTTTAAACTTTTTATTTTTCAAACCAAAGTAATAAGTCAAGGTTTATATATTTTTGAAATAGCTTCACAGACATCAAATTAACAATGTTAGACAGGAATAATTTGAAATTTATTTCACTTCGCAGTTCTTATTTTACACAAAAATTCTTCTTACTGTCAAATTTAGGCATGAGTTTTCGAGAGTTAATTTTTAATTTAATAAGACCTTCTCGCTCTGATTTTGTGCATAGACTTCCTGAAGCTTCAGTTACATTTTTAACTGACCTCTCAACTGCTTGAGTAAGGAAAGGCAAACGCCAAAAATTTATCTCGTTGTCGTTATCTTCTCGTTTGGCAATAAGATTTGTAAGTTCTTCGTTTGATATGTTCTTTAAAATTGGTGGTTCTGTTGTGTGAGCTTGCCTGTTGATAAGTTCGTAATAAATTTTGGCATCCATGTTTAGAACTGGAACCTTAAATAGCCTTAAGTTTTGTGTAGCTTCACACCTTGATTTAAGAATTCGACGCAATCCCAATTCTCTAATATGTTTTTCAGAGTCTGTTAGCATTGCTAACAGGAGATTTTCAGGGTGTTGCGTTGTATAACTGGATCAATAACAGCCTTCAGTTCCGTTGTCAAATAACGACTTCTAGAAAGTAATTGCCATAAATGTCTTGCTCCATCTTTGGGTGTTTTTTAATATCAAACCAGCACGGAGCGTAAACTTGAATAACATACATAAGTTGACAAGCTAGTTTATCGGAAGGGTCTGATGTTGCAATGTAGAGACGAAAAATCCGGTTAGCACGAGGTAGCCATCTGGCATGAGACATCTTTCTAGGTGATTTGATAGCTAAGTCTTCAGGGCATTCACCAGATATAACGGCCGATACTTTATTGTATAAATACAATTGGTCAGAACTAAGATTTTCGATGTCTAATAACGGCATCTGACCAGGTATATTTTTAAATTTGACAACAGCTTTTGCTTCACAATTTTCTAAAGCTTTTCCGATTTTACCACCAAATGTTTTAGGTCTAGAAGTAGAACCGTCAAAAAAGGAAAACAAATGCCGAAACGGCAATTCATTCATATGGAGCTAGCATATAAGCCACTGCAGAGGACTGCTTAGCTCTTCTTCTAGGATTCTGATAACACCGCCAAATTTACCAACGTTGACATTGGTTCCATCACATCCTACAGCCATCAAATGGTCCAAGGGCGCACTTTCGGTTAAAAAAAAGTTTATGATTGCTCTTTCTATAGATTCAGCTGTCCCATCACCAGGAGTGATATAGCCCAAATATTCGCTACTTGGTTCTTTAATTAATGAAATGTGTTCTTCAATAATCGTTTCTCTATAGAATTTTCCGTTCCTTTTCTTTGTGACTATTGTTTGATCTTACCGACCGTCAAAGTATAAAGCAAATATTTCTCGAACTTTTTGTTTCTCAATGATGTTTTGTCGGGCTTTCTTTCTTTCTCGTCTCAATTTATTTTTATCAATTATAGGCATATTTGGTTCAAGCAAAACAACCGAAGCTATAGCCGCAGCTGCTTTATCTGATACACCGTAACGATTACAAGTTTGAGACAGTTCAGAGTAGCTTATAGAACTGGAAGATTCCTTTTTCCCCTTATTTATTTTTGTGGGTTGAAAATCCTCGCTATCGCTGGACGAGGAAGAGGATGAAGAACCTTGGACGATAGAAACACAATCAGTAAGGACCTTAGTATTGGCTTGTGAAATATTATTGTTTGCTATCTTCCGTTTGAGTTTCCTTGATTCACGCTTCTGATGTTTTCTTGTCGTTGCTACGTCTGTGTTTCCAATCATTTTCTTGCAGTTCTTTGGTCGCTGAGAAAACTGTGTTCATTAAATGGGATTTTCTTTTCCTTAGGGCAAATACATTTGGTAAAATCCGAACACTTACAAGAAGAAATAGCAAACAATTTTTTGCTGGAGGCAAGGAAGTTCTCAAAACGGTTTTTGTATTTTAGGGTGCGATTTTAAAATATTTTTATATTTGAGTTGAGAAGCTTTAAGAATTTGTTGCACTCTTACATGTGATACAATTGGAAGTGATGCTCTTTGTCATATATTTTCAATTTTTACAATAACAACATCAGCAACTTCTTGAAAGCAGGGTTCTTTTTTAGTATTTTTTGAGGTTTTTATTTCAAATCGCGCCCACTCGTAACACTTTATAACATCTTCATAAGTCGGAACTACATTGCCTTTGAAATCACTTGTATCACCAAATATAGGACTTTTCCAAGCCTTTCGAGTACGATTCATTTTGAAAAATCACAAAAATACACTTGAATTCTAGTCAAAGATAACAAAATCAACAGACTGAAGAAATCTTGTTGCAAATAAAATTTCGTATTTTTTTTTTAAATTTTATACAATTTGTGTGCCATGAAATACATTGAAGTTCTCTTTTTTTTTCGTTTGTAAATCTGTGTGGAGCGAACTTAAATTTAAAAAATAACATGTTCCTATGTTATTTTGGCAAAAAAATAGTATTAACCATATATCCCTATTTCGCACCTTTTAAAGCTAATCCGGAGGCAGTTATACTATACCGATTGTAATAAAAATTTATATACGTATTACATACACCGATTAGCAAACATTCCATTCCGTAATAGGAATATTTTTTGTTTTGTTTGCTTTTTAATTAGGTACTTATTAAATTTCTTAATACAATGTTTCGTTGTCTTTATCTTTTCATATACCTATTGCTTTTTTCCCTTATGTTTCCCTTAGTTTTTTATAAAAAATTTAAATGCTACTGTATAATTGGCTTTTACTATTCATATTAATTGAAATAAACGTTATTTTGTATATAAACTATTTCACTGATGTCACCCCACATCAGAGTTCTTAAAACCTATACAAATTATATTGATGTGTCGTTCATCACTAATTTTGAACTTTCACGTTCCCAAAATTACAGAACGATTACTAACTTCATTCACTTTATATATTTTTTAGTTTTATATTTATATTATTGTTGATGTATATTATTATTAAGTTGAATTAAAAAAATAAATAAAAAAAAATTAAAAAAAAAAATATTTTCGCTATTAGAATCCAAAATTTAAAAAAAAAATTTTTTGGCCCACACTTGTATAAGAAGCAAAATTTCTATGTATTGGGGTTTCATAAGAAATAAATTACATTCTGATGTAACATAACATCAATTATAACAAAATTTACTAATTTCACCCAAGTTTACACTAGTTAGTAATTAAAATTTCAAAAACTTCTCTATACCTATATGCAACAAACTGTCATTTTGCATGAGTTTGGCCTCAATTTGGCACCCCCCTTTAAGAACTTGGAGTAAAGTGCAAAAAAGCTTGCGTATCGTCCTGATTCAATTCAATTTTGTTTTATTGAACATACCACATATTTACAATTTGGACTACAATTAATATGGAGGCCTAACTATATTACAGTGACTTAAGTTTAACTATTTTTATATAAAATATACATGGAAACAAAATTAAAAAGTCGGTTGACTTTATCGTCATCAGGTTGCTTATTCCCGGTTGTCAGTGGTGATTTTTGTAGGTTTTGGGCAGGGATGGCGTTTAGCCGTGGTGGTAGGCTGACACAATGTCAGCGTAGAACGAGAGTACTTCCTCATTGTCTATGATAACGTTGTCATCCAGAGTTTCCATCACACTGAGGTACCTCAGTTCGGGATGTCGTTGTTCTGATATCAGGTGGTCGGTGATGTTCAGAATTAGTTTCTTAGTGGGCTTAAATTCGCTTCTGTGTAGAGATGCTCGTTTCTGTAATTTTTCGGTCATTGACGGTCGAAGTAGAGTCCAGTGCAGATCCTCAGTTTCTTCTTTTCGAATAGTTGAAGTTCCTTCATAACTGTCTTTGAGGTTGAAAACCAGACTGGGAAGGAATAGCTGATCACTGGTCGGTTGGCTTAGAACTGATCTTATCAGCAATGGGCGCAAATGGCTGAAGGCCCAGCTGGGTTTTTTCAGCACATTTCATGAGTGCAGGTTAAACCTTAACAACTGGTTGAAGTGCACTCCCAGGTACTTGACGTTTTGTTTTGTCGCTGTGGTAGATTCGTCAGGGAGTCTCAGGACCACATTTCTGCAGATGGGTACGGTGTGAGAGCTCCTATCAGTTGAAAGTCTACTGAAGCAGACAAGTTCCGATTTGGAAGTGTTCTGACTTAGAGTAATCAAATGACAATAATCAAAAAGTTAATGTAAACTATATGCAACAAAGATTAAAATGGAAGATTTTCCCCGGGGCTGCTATTTTTAATACTGAAATAAATCCACAACATTAAATAAAATTAATTAATAAATATTAATGAGAGTAAGAGTTTTCTGTATGTTCTATCTCTGTCATAAATAATAAATATTACGGACAATAAATTCCTCAAATCATTTATTCAAAATTTTATATCTGCATCATCTCAAAGTCCGACTTAATTGAAATAAAATTTGTTGCTTAAACAGTTCGAAGACAACCACGACCTAGTAAACTAGAACTATCAACCATGTGTGCGTGTTACCAGGAAAGGACCTACAATTTTCTTCCGAGTCCGAACGGCTTAGATGAACAGCACTTTTCATGACAAGATATACTCTTGGCGGATTAGTCACTTCCTCGCAAGAGGCAGTACACCTCGAAAAACATTTTTGCACGAGCTACGTCTTATACTTTTATTTTGAAGAAGCGAGATATTCAATAAAAAGGTCAAAATTCTTTGACATATTCAAAAACTACAACTAATTAAATTGCTCACGTCGCGGTCGTGATCAGTGCAACAAAATACAGGGTGTCCGGTAATTCGTGTGCCATACTTTGGGATGCCATTCTTGGTAGTTTGAAAGGTTAGTATTTCTTCTAAAAAAAGTCCAAAATGAGGTCCCTACTACTAGTACTAACAGAGAAATTGACCTTAACATGGGTCAGGGTACACCAAAGTTAGCCTTTTTTTAAATCGTCAAAAAGTGATGTCAAAGTTGAAAATCAGACTTTACTGTAGAACAATTTTTTCCTTAGAATATGAATCAGATCCCAAAGTATGGCACACGAATTACCGGACACCCTGTATATAACGAAAATTTCTTCAACGTTTCCAAAATTTCTGAAATTTTGTCTTTTTAAAATCAGGTTTATATATACATAATAATATATATTATTAAATACTTGCAGTAAAAATATGTAACACTTGAATTTTTTTTCAGAAAAAGATGTTTAACAAATTTAATATACAGAAAAATTATTTTTAATAAAACTGCTTTAACGATTTTTGTTACCATAAATGAGTATTTGGTCAATAAATCGGATGGCATTCTATTTTTTGAGCTCATAGTATTTTGTAGAATTTAAAGCAGATAGCTTCGCTCCTTAAAAAGGACCCTTTGCAACAGAGTTAATAAAACGAGCCCAATCAAATGGTTGGGAAACTCTTTATTAAGATATAATATTATATGGTCTAATTATTGCAAAAATGGGTGATTAATTGTACGGTGACTGAGTAATTGTACGGTGGCGTTATTAATTTCAAAAGGTTAAATTAAATATACTTAAGCTGTGAAATTAAAACCATATTTTCTATAATTAATAATTTTAAAAATTATATTTAAAATCCATCGATTTCAATTCTAAAATATAATGCCTCTTACCATGGTAAATCAATTTTTATTTTATAATGAGCATTCTAACTTGTCTGAGTTATAAGCAGTATATGTACTTAGGTGTTTTAGATATTTGAAATTTCTGCGACAAAACTTTTTTTATTGATAAGATTTAGTTTGAGTATGAAATTTACGAAGTTTTTCGCATAGACACGTTTAAAAAAATATTTCTATATTTCCCATAATGCATAATTGTAACTTCTTCAAATACAGCAAACACTTTAAAAGAACGTCTATCTATTGTTATAAAGAATTAACATGAATGAACACAGTAAAAGGAGTAAGATAAATTTAATCGACAAAATGAGTCCCTTAATTCGTGCATAACATTTTAGGGTGTGGTTCTTGGTTATATTCTAAAAAAAAAAAGCGTTCTACAGTAAGGGCCTATCTCCAATTTTTATATCATACATCGAGGATTTAAGAAAAGGCCTATTTTGGTGTACCCCTACCCATGTTTACGGTGGTTGCGCTGTTAGTACTAACGGTAGGAACTTCATTTAGGCTCTTAGAAGAAATACTAGCCTTTGTAATTGCGTTTAAACAAATTTGATGTCCTATCTCGGACTTGAGATATCCAGTTTCTAGCATATTCCGTTTTTCCTGCCTATGCTAATTTTTTGACTTTGGGCTCAGTTTTCTCCAGAGAATGCGTAATAAATATAGCGTTTTGCTATTTTTTTGAATGAGCGTAACCATAGTACAAATAAAACCCAATGACAAGTTTGCGGAAAAACCCACAGATCTTATGATACTTGGCAAAACCTGAAACATGTAAAATTGAAAAACATGGGTGATGTCTTCAAACATTAATTTATTTTATAGGTGAATAAGTGTGTCTACTAGTAAATTAAGTTCCCACATAATAGAAAGAAAATCATGTTTGCCAAAGTAGTGCTAGAGCAAATGTCCATTGCAAATAACTTGTTTTCCTATGGACTTAGGTCCTTACTTCAAACAAGGAAGTAATATATTTGTGTGTAAATTATTTGCTTTTGTTTATTTTTTCAACTTGCGATATATTTTCAGGTACCTACTACTATGTAATTGGCAAGTTATGCATTACAAAACTTTTGATGGTAGGGAAGACTAACAAATGTGGGACTCACAATTTTGTCTGTCTGCCTGTCTGTTTGCCGGTTCTACTACAGCCTTAATTTTTTTTCCTGTAGATATATATTCTTCTGTTTCTCTTAATTTTTACGACGAATGATAATTCAATAACAAAAATTTTGAAATTAAGACATTACTAACATTACCTACTATAAAACCATATTTATCTCACAAATATGTTATTATGTGAGTAAAAATGTTATTAACGATACCCGTCACAGAACGTTTTTTTTTCAATTTTCTCATTAACGGTTCTAACGATTTTGAACAAAATGTTCACAAAGAAGCTCGTTTGTATTTAAAATAATATTGTGCATACTAATCTCCAAATTTTTTTTTGGATTTTGCAAAAAATAATATTTTTTTTTTATTAAAAATCAAATCTTGGTGAACGATTAGTTCTTGAAAATATTTCCTAAAATGTATATTGTTTTATACTACAAATTGACATCCCAATTAAAACAAAATTAAGGAAGTTTCTTATATAAAGAATTAATTTAATAATAAAACAATTGTTAAGCTTTCTTTGCATAAATTAAGACTTTTCTATGGCACTTTTATGAATTTTAACATTTTTTTCTAATTAAATCGATGTTTTTATTTATGTAAGCAATTTTTAAACTCCAAAGTACTTTTACATTAGAGCAAGTACGTGCGATGTGCAGTCTTACATTTTATTTTACAGAAGTTTTAATTTGGATTTTTGAAAAACTAAATCAATTTTTTTTTTCGAAAATTCGTTAACTAAAAAACGGGTCAATGATTTTTTTCTGTATAAATTCATGTTTTCTTAAGAAATCATATGATATTATTTTCCAAGCTCCAACTAGTAAAGGAGTTGTCTTATGGCCAATTTTATATACAAACACTAAAAGCACTTTTATCAAAAATCCTCTTAAATTTTATCAGACTTTAAAATCTTTAGAGTTTCACCAATCTATAAAAGGGAAATTTTAGGGAATTTTTTGTTTAAAATTGAGTTCTCTTCACATCCCTGTAAAAAAGAAATTGGGTCTTTCTTTCTAACAAGCGAAATGTTTGAGAAAAAATGAGAAAGCATTATGTGTTAAAATAAATGTCAAGAGATGCAATAAAAAGAAAAAAACAAACTGCAAAAACAAATATGTTTGGAAAGATTCTGTGGCATAAAATGCTTAAGTAATAACCACTTTATTTATTGCCCTGACGGGTTTGTATCGGTTGCAAATGTCGACCAAACAAATTCAGCAACTGACCCACAGATGCTTTTGGAAAATCGGAACCTCATTTTGTAGTCATAGTCGGAGAATCGATTCCTGTGAATAACTATGTGTTGCACTTTATCGTTGGATGAAGATTTATTTTATATTTTATTCTTAATAAAAAACAGATAATTTAAATATTAGTATTTGTATCTTAATGAATTGAAAACTAAAATATTACAAACTAATAATCTCAGCTGCTATCTAGTACGAGTATATCCAATTGTTGTTATCTACATTTGATGACATTTCATTGAGTCTTTTAAAATTTATTGAGCCAAAAATGGGCATTTAGTTTATAAGGGTGTTTAAAAGCTTGTTTAATTTAAAAGCTCTTGGTGAAACCCAAACATCTGTTTTTAAGGTTTAGAAGCCTGTTAAATGTTTAAAAGTCCTTCGTGAAATCGGGCTTTTAAAACGTAAATTGTATGCTTGAGAAGAATTTTCTTTAATAACTTTTCTACGTCAGTTTTCAATTCTTCGGTACTTTGAAGCAAGATAAATGTATCAAATGATAATATGTACATCTATCTATATCTAATGTCTGAACATTTTCAAAAAACAAAGATTCAGGCATGGCACTAGAACCAAGTTTAAGTATAACATAATAATACATTTTTGGTTTAAGACCATCAGCGACATTTTTACATTATGTATATCGTTGGCATGAATGAGGAGGTACTCATCAGCATCTCTTCATTTCCCTTTTTGTGTGTCCTCATTCCTTAATATAAAGTTACACTATAATTGTATTCAAAAAGTTATTGAATGCAAGATTCCTTGCCAGTCCCTTCCAGCTTTGTATATAGGTACAATGTACATAGCTGGGAGCTCCATATCTATACATAAAGATCCGTTTAAGCTCATTCTAGCAACAAGTCAATAGCCCAACCCAACCTAAGCCCAAGGGTTCATTTAACTTGTCTCATCACAGAAATTCTTGTCATTATGCCTTCAGCTTCAATTCATTGCAATCTCAATACATTCACCAACGAAACAGGGTGCCTGAAATATTATTCTCAACATCAGTCCATGTAAGAGAAGGGTGCCGGTGCATGTCGAGGCTTTAATAATTTGCTCCGCTCAGCGACTCCGTACCTACATTACATAGGCTACGCCGGCCGCATCTCTATGTGTGATTGCTTTTTCATAAATACATAATTTACAAGAGTGGTGTGTTGACTGACATCAATTTGAATATGATTCCTTTTTAAATTAACTGCGGTCCTAGAAAGCACGGAGCATCCACTTGCTGTTTTTGTTTTTCTTTTAGTAGCCTTCGCAAACATTCATTACCTGCGATAAAGTAGCGCTTCCTACATTGTACTTAGGTACCTACATATATGCCTATGTGTAGGTACAATAATTCTGCATCCTGTTTGTTTATATGAATTGTGTCTTTAAGTGTTCCTTAGATGGTTCTCGTCTTTGAGAATTCAATTTCGTCCTCAATTCGGTCTTTTTGTTTATGAACTCTCGCTTTGTATATTAGATCTCTTGTAAATTCTGGCTCTATGAAAGGCGTGTATTTTGATTAGGTCCTTATCTAGTGTGGATTTTTTTTGTGTAGATTTTTCTTAGACAAAAAAGGATATACAGGACAAACAGGACAAATAATAAAAAAAAAAAAAAAAAAACAAATCCATGAAAGCTAAATTGTTATTTTTATATTTATATCCTTTCACTGTCTGGTTGTTCTTGGTGGTATGGTTGGTTTTATGGTAGATGTCGTATCTTTCTCTTTATTTTTGTGTTTATGTTTTTTAAGAGGACTTTCAAATGGGTACTTTACTTACACTGACATAAATGTATTCGTTCTAACTAGGTGTATGATGATAGAACCCAAAATTGTTTAAGGATTGCTGTTTGTGTAAAGAATTCTCGAGGTGGGAGTTTTCAGAAGGACTGGAAACAAAATGATTCTTGAACAGCACGGTAAAGTTTTGCATTTGTGATAAGTATGTGTTGGATGAAAGTATGTATTTATTTGTACCTACATTTTTTCGAGTTAATTTTAAGCATGTTACCACTTTGATAGATCCATAAAATGAGACAAAATTCCTTAGATTTTCGAAGACTTTTTGCCGAATATGTTTCCTGAGGTAATAGGTAGTGTTGAACTTTTAAAAAAGGTAAATTTTAAAAACATTCTTTTCAATAGATTTTGCCTTAACGAAAAAGTGTTCTATAGGGTGGTCTGCGTTTAAGTTCTTCAAGTCCAAACAAATTTACCTGCCAGAATTTTTCTATTAAGACGATGTTAAGTCGCGTGCATCGACTTTATGCAAAAAACGTTTTTTTTTGTGAGTTATTTATTTAATTTTTTTAATAATGGGTCAAACGTACTTGGTCTTCTGTTCTGATTAAAATCATAGGCGCAAAATTTTAAACAGCCTATTATTAAGGTATTAGTAGATATAATACTACTTAACAATTTGCCAACTTAAAAGTAGTTTACTAACTCATTCTTAATTTTAAACATTTTCTAATTAGTATCGTACTAAAGCAATTTGCTTAATAAATTATTGCTTCTGAACACACCTAAAATAATGACAGTTCGTGGAAAAAACTAAGTTAACAGACCTTTTGTGGTGTTGTAAATAGCACGATACTAAAATAATAAAATAGGTATTCGATGATTTTAGCTCTAATAAAAGGGTAGAGAAAGTATGATTCTAATTATATTCGATTAAAATTTGCAAAATCGTTATTTTAACCTAGTTTCATACTAAAACAGCTTTAACATCGTACTAATTCAACTAAAATTTTGCGCCGTATAAATTAAATAATTTTTAAAAATTGCTTTATAAATATTATATTAATATAATTATAATAATAATAATTATATACATAATTACATTATTATAAAATAAATAAAATTTTAATGTATTATGTCAATGCCAATGCCAGGTTATGATTTCTCATAATAAATTCCCAGTATCCTTGTAATCCGTGTAATACATCGATAGTAAGAACTAATTTGATATTTATCTGAGTCACATATGAGATTAATATTAAGAGATCTAAGCATTATGGAAATGGAAAGCTGCAATTTTTTATAAGATTTAAAACGTCTTAAATGTGGAATTATAGTAAACTTTGTCATAATTAAATGTATGCATCACCATTTGAAAAGTAATTCCTGAAATTTGTATCTTAAATATATGTACAAAAACAAAGCGACAACATTAACAGAAGTTTCAATACTCTTATAGAAATTTTAAGCAAATTACACCCGAATATTTTTTTAATGAGTTGTTTTCTTAGTATTTAATAAAATGAAAAGTAGCTTAATATTAATGTAAAAAAATGGGATTTTTTATGTTGTGGCAACCATGTTCTTAAAATGATACTGTTACCTTAAGCATTATTTTATGCTTCACATAAAATAAATTTTCCTGTTAATGTAATGAATACTTTTTTTTTACTTGGTTTGCTTCCTTAGTGTCGTTGTGCGAGGGAAAAATTATAATCAAGACCGAGTACTTATTACATCAAAATTTTTTTGCTGTTTACATAAATTTTAAATTGGGAAAATATGTGTGTTTTATAAAAGAACAACATGATATGCATTTTTTGTGCTTCGTTTAATTTTTAAAGCTTATATGAATTAGAATTTAACGCTTGAGAAAATTGTATACGCTCAAGAATTTAATGTTATTTAAAAATTTTAAATTACTGTTCTGAGATACCTATACTAGTTCATATCCAGCCTTGTCTGCGATTTGTTAATAAATAGGTTTTTTTTCGATTTCTGTTGCAGCATCTTGGCGTCTTGGAATTAAAACCATACCGCGTGGTAGTCCAACAGGCTTACCATCACGCCAACTATTTGAAATTATTTACAGTAAAAAATGGTGAATTATTGATTAAACAATTCATTCAATTCAAGACATTCAGATTTTAATACATATATCTTGAATTCAAAACATTTTACAATCATTTAACATATCAAAATAATTCAGGGATGTAGACTATGTACTTGTACATGTCAATTTTTTCAACTATGTTGTTCTATGTTGAAAAACCATTTTGGCTGTAGATTTGTACAATATTGTTTGCCCAACGATCATCGCAATTGTTACTTATAAACTTTACGGTTTCTTGAAATTGATTTGTCTCCATTTAAAAAAAAAAACATAAAAAAGTGTTTAAAGTTCAAAAATGTTTAACGAAAACTTTAAATTTATGCGTATCGTTAAGAATATCAATTCATAAAGTCAAATCGTATTAATTAATAATAATATAAAGATACGAATAAAACCAGCCTTCCATAATTTTATTTAAACAGAGTTCTTCTAAATTATCTGAGGTTTTAATGTGAAGTAGATGAACGAGTTCAAAATTAACAGATAAAGAAATAAAATATAGAACGCAACATTAAATAAACATAAATAAATTGTTCATTAGAAAGGTACAGTCGATTGGGGTAGGACTGTGTATTGTAAATTTTTTTCTAAGTTTCTGAAGAAATAGAGCACTTACAAATTTAACCTGAACTTTCATTTGAAGCCTTATATTCAAGGTGCAAAATAATTTTGAACAGTTTCAAAAATCAGTAATTTTATTCGAAGTTTTTCTCAAACAACTAGAAATAAAAAAGCAAATTTTAACATCGATTTAAGCTTTTGAAAGTAAAGGGTTTTCCATTAGGCGTAACTGTAAGTGAGGATATCATAAATATGTGCGCCGCCGCGCCGCAGCCGCCGCCGCCGTGGGTTCGCTCGGTGGCCCACATCCGAAAGATGTATACCCCCGGAAAGGTTTGTAGGTCAGCTAGCTTCATTAATTGGTCAGCTAAAGATTTCTAGGTCACGAACGATTTTTGGCTACTCAATTGGGTAATTTAAAAAATAAAAATATTCCATTTTTAAAGGCCAAGTTTACTACAGCGTGGACTACGACACGAACTGCCTACGTATTTTTCAAGACTAATGTTCGTGGAATAGTTAATCGACTTTTCTATTCCTCAAAGGGTATTTGTATAAGTCACACCACTTTAAATGTTATTCAACAGATTTGAATTATTTTTCTTATATTATTGGGCAGTGTGTTAACAACTTAGCAAAACAGTAAAAAATAAGCCTGAACACTAAAGCAATGCCTAGTCACATCCAACAATCTTGTTGTTGACGAACTTCTAGAAAATTTTAAATTCATGTAAGTAATAGCCTGTGCTTTAATGTGTCTTTGAAAAAAAAAAACTGACCTTGCAAAAGCTTAAGCTTTTCTATGGCTATCTCTTACTGACCAAATATCATCGAGGTATGCAGTACGAAAAATTTAAGATACAGCCAGAGGTGCATTTAAGCAACCACAACTTTTACTCACGCCCAGAGAAAGTATCGGAATTATGCTCTTACAAGACCTTGAGTGTCTTTTAGATACCGAGAGCCAAACACAAGGGGCCGTAATCTTAACCCTCCTTAAAACAAATGTATGAATTTTTGGAACTGCGAGCTAGCATCTTGGTATAAATTGAAGCATTGAAGCAATTCTGAAAAAAACAGAGTATTTATCAAAGGAAGGTTTAATTTTAAACGCTACACGCGAATTCTAGAAATTTTATACCATAAAACTGCATTAAAATCGGAATTCAACTATTTTTCTAAGGGGTATTAGAACTTTAGTATGCCAGGAAAAAATTGCAATCAAATATAGAATCATACTTGCTCTACTCTTTTATTAAAGTTAAAGTCATCGAATACATATTTAATTTTTTTAGTATCGAGTTAACTTCAAATGGCTCTTTGACATTTAGAAACGTTAAAGCAGGCTTGTTAACATAATTTTTTGCATGAACTGTCAATACCTCTGGCGTGTTCAGAAACAATTTATCAAAAAAAACATTGCCTTAACACAATACTGGTTAGAAAAATTAAGAAAGAGTTAGTAATCTATAATTTAAAATTAGCAAATTTTTAAGTAGTATATACTTATACCTTAATTTTGCACCAATGTCGTTAGCTTTAATCAATATCTTTAAGTAATAATTAAAGGTTTCTTCAAATTTCCTCACAAAATTTTCATAAAAATATAATTGTACGTCCCGCGTACGTTCGACATAGGTTCATATACTGAAATACAACGGGAACTTTCCCTAGCTTCATTGTTCTCACGTACAAGATCTGACTTCCGACTGATTAAGTTGAAACAGGAAAGATTTTCTCGCACTATATAGCCTTTGCTAAATGTATTAGCCATTCTAAAAAGTTGCCATAATTTATAATGGAAGTAAGATAAATGAGATCGAAGTATGCAGTAACGTAAGAAATGTATTTCTATTAAAGAAAATTTAATATTTATTGTTGCTACCTTTGGATTTTATGAATATGTACTTCCATCCTTTTAGGCAGAGGGCTTAACAGGTTTCGGCACTCGACTGAACTGTTTTTGTTCCATTCCTGTCTTAAAACGTTTTTGAGAATTTCTTTTAATGTTGTCGGGTACTTTCGGATGTTTCGTTATAAAGTCCCCCAAGTGTTCTGAATTGGATTCGGATCTGGAGACTGTATAATATTTTCGCTATCTCGGTTTGATTTGATGCTGAATCAAATTAAAGTTGAATTTAAATGCATTTTTACAAATTGATCTCACTTTTTTTGGCTTTTTCGATAAGGTTTACCATGGGTGATAAAAAAAATAACTTGTAACTTCTCAATACACCTCTTTGCACTGGGAGCAACAATCAATCACTGATTACGAACTGTAAGATTTAATAACATTAATATTTTCATTTGTAACGGGAAATAACGGGGAAGCCTTAACAAATCATTCATTTTTGCAACCTAATTAGTAACTTTCAAATCCAATACAAGAAAAAGAAAAAAAAGAGAAAACAAGTGTTAAAGTAAATAGAAGGAAAAATTAAGGGTGCCTAATACCTTTGGCCATGGCTGTACGTCTCGTGGACGTAGATCATCTTTCTATGGTTAATTACCAAGAAACACTATAAATTAAGAAAATGGCGAAAATAATGTATGTACTTATTAAAAAAAAAAGAAAATTGATTTCAAGCAAATGTACTCAATAAAGAGGAAAATGCTGGGCTTAGCTTCTTAAATATTCTGTGTATAAACTCTCTTCTTCTTTTGAACAGAAAAACGGCGACACACAACTTATCAGTGTCTTCATAGGTTTTTAACTATTTAATATTTGCATTTATTTCTTTTGACTTCTAAGCAGTCAATTATTAGCTAATAAGCATTGGTAAATGATGAGCACGAAGAGTATTTATCATCAGGGCTGTTGAAGAACTGAAATTGCAATATTTGTAATATTTGTACTTCCGTACTGCTAATACCGCCAAAGTACTGCCTTTTTCTGGTAAACTTTTTAATACAAAATCTTTAAATAATTCATTATTACTATTGTCCGCTCTAAACGCACCAGAACACCTTTCCCTGCGAACATACCCTTCAATATAAAACGCAACCCATCGCTTCGAATACGTAACAAGTGCCACTTTACAAGCTTAACAAGGTCCATACAATAGCCGTGTTTTATTGGTTAGTGAATACGTTACATCGCAAAATTCGTTCGTTGGTATTTATTTTTTTAAACTTTGCCTTTACTAGTCCAAAGTGTGATCGCTCCGCAATTTACAGAACATAACTTAATTCATACCAAATTCCGGTTTTAAACTGCTGCCATTAATTTTGTCATAAAATATTGAATCGATTTACACGA
Source organism: Philhelius festivus (assembly GCA_963931855.1). Classification (NCBI taxonomy): domain Eukaryota; kingdom Metazoa; phylum Arthropoda; class Insecta; order Diptera; family Syrphidae; genus Philhelius; species Philhelius festivus. The sequence continues at coordinate 82,076,635 of OZ007555.1, forward strand.
AGGCGAATAGTTTCGATTGGTATTTTTTTGGCATTTGTTCAGAAATGTCGTGTAACTTCGGCATTACGCTGAATTTATATGACAACTGACAAAATTTGCACAAACATTTAGTTGAATTAACACGATGTTGAAGCTGGCTTAGAAAAAAATAGGTTAAGACGATGATTTTGCAAAATTCCAATCGAATACAGTATCATACTTTCTCTATCCTTTTATAAAAGTTAAACTTATCGAATAGCTATTTTATTTTTTTTTAGTATCGTGCTACCTTCATATGACTCTTTGACATTTACAAACGTCAATATAGGTCTGTTTACTTAGTTTTTAGCACGAACTATAATTATTGTTTTAGGTGTGCTCAGAAGAAATTTATTAAAACAAATTGTCTTAGTATGATATTAGTTAGAGAATATTTAAAGTTAAAGCCTAGTAGGGGAGAAGGGGGTACATTTGACACTTAGTTTTTAAAAGTCTGTATTTCCGAAAACTGTCAATGTATTCCATGTTTGTTTGTATTTGATTTATTGATTATTCAAGATTATGCTAACATATAATTTTTTGCTTTAAAACATTTCCACATTTTAAAGAAAAATATTTTCTAAAAAAAGTCATTTTGTCAAAAGTGCCCCGGGAGCGGGGCACATTTGACTTTAAAAGGGGTACATTTGACAATGGTTGATTAAACCCCACATCGTGTGCATTATATTTCTGAAAGTATTAACGGATCCAGCACGTCTGTTGTTTGAATAGTAAAAAAGTAAGTTTTTGTTTTTAAACAATTTATTAAACAATATAACGAAGAAAATAAATCAGTAAATTCCCTTTCTAAAAAAAAACAACAAGAATAAAAAAACATAAATTATTTAATTTATAAACATAAAAAATCAGTCCATATAAATCTAAATTCAAATTTAATTAATTTATTTAATATATATATGTAATTTCCCAAAATCAACGTAAAACAAACATTTTTTTGCAAAAATCAAAGGTGCCCCGAAGGAACTTTTTAATTTAATTTTTTTTTAATAACTTATATTATATTTTCACAAAACTGGCTTCAATTTATTGAACTTTTAGCATAGTGCTATCATAATATTGATTCGCGATAAAAAAATTTATTTTATTAGGTTCACAAATCGCTTACTTACCGGTGATCAAAAATTAGATCAGAGACACAGAAAACATGAAAACATGTGGTTCTCCTCGAAGAGTTAAAGAAAGGCTGCCAAATGTCATAACGTTTCTTGAAATCAAACTACCGAAAAACGCAAAGTCAAATGTGCCCCGGTGTCAAATGTACCCCAGCTTACCCTACGCAGATCCGAAAAAATTTTGCCTCCCATACATTTTGTTTCCTGAGACAAATTTTGTCTTAGATATTTTTCCGAGCAGTACGCAGTTCGCGCGCAAAATTCATACTTTCGTGCATTGCTGTACAAAACGTCTCCACTAAATTTTGTCAGGAAAAAGAATGATACAAGCATTATTTTGCGGGACAAATTTTGATAGCCGAAATTGTTTTTTGTCAAAACTGGTTTTATTTAAAAGCTGCTGATGCTTGTCTTGAAAGCATCCAGAGGAGATTCCAAAAAGGTATGAACAACTTTTGTAAGACAACCCGTTCCAGAGATACACTACAAAACACATTATATTATTTTTTTAATTCTCCAACTTCAAACTTTTGCGCGAGATTTGGAAAAGTTTTGTTGACATTAAAATTGTAGAGATAAAATTTGTCTTGTCTCGATCTCGATCTGCGTACTAGGCTTAAGAAGAAGAGAGATTTGGAAAAGTTTTGTAGACATTAAAATTGTAGAGATAAAATTTGTCTTGTCTCGATCTGCGTAGGTACTAAGCTTAAGAATAAATTAGAAAACTACTTTAAAGTTAATGCAAGTTAATGCAATGTTCAATAGTGAGAAAATCTCTAAATCAACTCGATTTGCATTTTCATGAATATTTCAACTCCGGCCTAAAAACGAGATACAAATCTTTCGAACACATCCGTGTAAGTTAATTCAACAAGTAGGAAGGTTTTGGCATTGTATATATAAACCATTGTATATATAAACTATAGTACTCTCATGGAACAGAAAAAAGTGTTATGGAATACACTCTACCGAGGGCGCTGTCGTAGGAAAATATTGTCGTGGAGACTTTTGATTTAGGGTGGGGTAGTAATTGAGGAAGAGCGAGAAAATTTTATCAGCTCTGGCAATGAGAAAGACGAGAAAGAGAAAATAAAATTTGTTTTGTATCATTTTCCTTTTGAGGGATCTTCTGTGTGTTTTGTTGTTATATTTTTTTGTCAAGAATATTTGTTTTGTTTTTGCTATTTCATACGCAACAAAGCAACGTTGTTCAATTTCGCCATATCTAACCAAAATACAACGTTGCTTTTTATTTGTATGGACACACATACCTATTTGAATAGATTTAAGTAGGAATAATTTTGAAAATTGATTCTTGATAGGATTAGGCTTTTTTGAATTTTAGTATATCTACATAGAACTTTATCTTAATATATTAGGTAACTTACCTATGTTGATTGCAATTATTATTATTTTTGTTATTCAAAAGTATAATAATTGGTGTAATTTTGAAGAACAAACATAATAATTGCAATCAAATTTTTTAACTGCCTACATTAGATGCAGTGGGTGGTAAGGTAGTGGAAATTGTTTTTTTTTGCAATTATTAATATAATTATGTACACAGTATATAGGTATAAAACTATTTCTTTAAGCAAATCTAATAGGTACGTATACCTATATTTTTATTAGAGAAAATAGCTTTTACATATGATATGTACATACCTATATAAAATATGGTATGGTAGAAAATAATTTTGATTACAAAAAAAAATATTTGTATGTGTTCATAGGTATTTATATAATTAAAAATAAAAAAAGAAATTTGATATACATAGGTATAGACCAGTTTTTAAAATTTATTCATATAAACTTTGCAAAAAATATAGAAAATGTTTAATACTTTTTATGTTTATATAAACAATTTCAGAAATGTATAAATATTCACATAAAGCAATTGTGAAAAAAATTAAATAAGTTTTTCGAGAAAAAAATAATTTCAGAAAACTTAAATTAATTAAAAAAAAAATTAAAATAAATAGAATAAAATTATTATTGACATAATAGGTATTTTAAAAAAATCGGATACCTTTTTTGGAAAAAATATTTTGTATGCATTTACATATTGCTCACAAGCAATTTTAGAAAAATTAAAAAAAAAAGAAATTTGGTGTCAATTTTAAAAAATTATTGATGCACCCCACATGAAAAACTTTGAAAATAAAAATAAACATTTTTTTATAAAAAATAGTTTTTATCCATATATTTTGTAAAAAAATAAGATATTTGCCCTGCGAATTTTGAACAAACAAATATTTCTTTTAATGTTTGCCTACGAATTTTCATCAAATTTGGAAATTATTAATTCATTAAAATGTATTTTGTTAGTATAAATATAAAAGGTACGAATTTATGCAAACAAAGTTTAATAAACCTTTTATTATTAAACTAATTTTAAATATAAGAAATTTCTTTAAAATTGTTCTAGAAAAAAATTTGGGATATTAATTTGAAGTATTTAGAAATAAAGATTCTAAGAAATATTTTCAAAAATTAATCGCTCAAACTTTTTTAAGACATTGATTTTTCAAAAAAAAATTTTTTAGATAAAAAAATATTTTTCCGTTTTGTCTATCATCGTAAAGTCAACTTTGATCAAAATCTAGCGTTAAATTTTTTCCACATACAAAACTTGCAATTATGTACATAATTTTGTAAGTGAAAATAAAATAAAAAAATTGGTACACCAACCTTAAGTTTTTATTATTGTACGAATGAAAATTAGGTTTCGAAATAAAATATTGAGCCGTTTTTGAGATATCGTATTTTCCAAGAAAAAAAATTACTTCTTTCCAAAAATTAAAAAAAAAAATTTTTTTCAAAGCTTTGAGACGCAATGTTTTTAAACTTTTTGGAAGCATCTATATAAAAAATTTCCATAATGAGAAAATTGTCAAATGTCAAAATTTGGAAAAATGGTTCTATGGTAGGTACAAGCTCTAATATCTTAATTTCAAAATTTGTTTTATTAAATTAAAGATCATACAAAAAAAAATTTATCAAAATTCCAGGCGCCGTTTTCGAGAAAAATACGATTTTTAAAACCATTTTTAATTTTTTGATGTGTAAACATCTTTCCCGGCGGTAGAGTGAATTGAAAACGTGTGTAAAACTTATACGTCCCGGTTACACGTTCCGGTTACACGTTCCGGTTACACGTTCCGGTTACACGTTCCGGTTACACGTTACGGTTACACGTTACGGTTACACGTTCCGTGTAGCAAGCTACCTTACCGACGATTGCATTTAACACCATGTTTACATTGTAAATATTGTGTACTTACGACATCGTGTTTACATTGGAGACTTTGAGTACTGAAATCTCGATTTTATTACTTTCCATTGCTGGCTAGAACTTAGTTCAATCCCTCAACATTTCTTTACCTCTCGACCAATTAGGCCTATTCTGCCACATTTGTTATTCTGCTATAGATTTTCTGTTATGAATCATAAAAGATTTCCACCTTAAAAGATCTTTTATGATTTGTATTCAGAGGTTCGAATTTTTATTAAAGTCTGTTAGGCTAGCCGCGCACTGGCACTGTGATCGAAATCAAATAGTTTAATCACCAGTTGAAAGAGAACCGCGCACTGGCAACTCTTTACTCACGCTCACACTCTTTTCTCTCTTGCGCTTATGGAAAACAGCTCAACTATTACGAATTAATTTTAGGCAATCGTTTGGTTTGTGTCAAAACACAAACTTTTCAGTTGGTCGAATCGAGTTGCTTTAAGTGCGCGGTGTCCCATATAAGCCCATATGTTTCATTTTAGCAACTAAACATTTGCGAAACTAAAAATTTAATGTGCGCGTCTGGCCTTATGCTACTTCGAAAACGAGATCTGTTATAAAACTGAACTAAATCTGTTATCATAATCAGCCGTGATTATGTAAAATATTTCATCTGACATAATTGAAATGGATGACGAACAAAAAAGTAAACTCTCAGCCTAGGTGCGCACATTCAATTTTTAGTTTCGAGACTGCTTGGTTCGAGCAACTAAAAAGTTTGTGTTTTGACACAAACTAAATGATTGCGCGCACATTCAATTTTTATCTGTACAACTGTTTGGTTGCTTATAGAAAACAGATGAACTAATTAGTTGAATGTCCGCGCAGGTGCATATAATTATATGTTACACAGAATAGCGAACTCATTTTAGGCAATCGCTTAGTTTGTATCAAAACACAAACTTTTAGTTGCTCGAACCAAGCAGTTGCGAAACTAAAAATTGAATGTGCGCGCCTAGCCTAAGGCCATTTGGTGTAACATATAATTATATGCACCTGCGCGGACATTCAACTAAGTAGTTCATCTGTTTTCTATAAGCAACCAAACAGTTGTGCAACTAAAAATTGAATGTGCGCGCCTAGCCTTACACACTATGGGTATTCATACAATGGAACACGATTTTATCTCATATGTTTCTGGGAATACCATGACCATTCTCTACTTATATGTTTATATGGTATGTGTTTTGATATATTTTCTTTCATTTGTCTCCTTTAAAGAACATTTCATTGACGAAATAAAAGATAAATATTCATTATTACTTGATGCACCTGTGTACTTATTGAAATCTTTTATGATAAAAGTCACAGAAGTTTGTCTTTTATTCTTTTATGATTTTTAACAGATTTCATAACAGATTTTGGCATGCTGAATACCAAAAATGCTATTCGTAAAAGATTTTTTCTATGTTCGAACGTTTGACAGTTCATAAAAGTTTTCTTAGCAGATTTTATAACAGATTTTAGCGTGCTGAATACCAAAATTAAAATTTATAAAAGATTTGTTGACAGTTCAAACATTTGTATGGAAATTCATAGCAGAATAACAGAATAGAAAAATAAAAGTTCTCGCCGAATAGACCTAAATATGTGAAAAAGACGAAAGACAAATCAACTGGTGTAAAATTTCATAAGGGATTCATTTGATGTCTTAAAAAATCCACTTCACTTTATTGAAGGACGATAACATTTTATTTTATGCTCGCAAAAAATCAAAAATGTTCTTCAGGGCAATCAGTTGACATCTGCTATGAAATATTCTCGATACGTCAAAATTTAATTTGTCTCTTATCTGTCATACCATATAATTATTTTAATTATCGAATTAGATATTCTTTATTATATCAAAATATACTTTTAGCATTCACTATATCAAAATATAGATCGTTCTCCATCTGTCAAGCCATGAACTGGATGATGACTACGACTTCAATGTATTAAAAAAATTAGTTTTTGCCACTTATAATTCTATTACAAGGTGGGAATGATGTCAATCGGTTTGTAAATCTCTGACAGAGGGAGTAAGATAAAGTACAGAAACCTAAAAAAAAGTTAAAGGATTGGTTTGATTTTGATAAGGTGAACGCTCCATCTAGTGGTTTTTTCAAAAAAAAGTTTTGACATTTTCGCTGCATGACAAGTATATTTGTTGGCGGCGTTAAGCCAGATATACATTGTTCAAATGCATGAAAAGCACGTGCAAGTCTATTATTTCAGTGGCGAGAGAACGTTGCCCTTTGTGTTTTTTTTTTCAGCAAAATTGTGTTTTTACGAATTTCTTTGGGATTTTTGTAATTTTATCCGAGTAATTTGTTTTAATTTCCATTTCATCATATAATTTTCGTTTGCTGTTTTAATAGTATTTTAATCAGTGCTTATTATGCTGTGCTGTGTTCTCATCTCTTCGACGTACTATACACAAATGAACCAATAAATACATGATCAATCATCAACCTTGCATATACAATATTTCTATGCAGTACGCTAGATTGTAATGATTTTGATTTTTCTTCAAGCCTACATCCAATCTATACGTGTGACTTTTTCATTAATACATTTACAATTGCTTTGTGGTTTTCTTTTTTATATTTGGCGTTCGCTCAGTGCAATTCGCTTAACTGAGTAGAGTAAGGAGTGCGAAGAGATGACTCCTTTTCGCATGAACAAAGTTAACTTATATTAAAAATCGCTGTGTTTAAAAGCACAGATGCACTCGAAAGGAAGCCAAAAGAGAAACAGAGATTAAAATCAGATTCGTGTAAGAACAGTCTATTTTTTATCAGATAACATCTCTGTTTGAATATAAGTGTAAAAATATAACGCTGTCACAAGCAACATCTCTGGTTAAACATAAGTCAAACAAACTTTACGTTACGTAGCGGAGTTCACTTACTCCTAACACATGCCACGAACTACTTCATCGAAGCATATTGTCGATAAGGTTTTTAGTTCGTTTGAAATGAATAAGTGCCGACACGGCAGTGCGAACTTTGGGAATCTATGTAGTATGCCGACATGGCGTGTAAGGCTAGCCGCGCACTAGCAACTGTGATCGAAATTAAATAGTTTAATCACCAGTTGATAGAGTACTGTGCACTGGCAACTCTTTACTCACGCTCACACTCTTTTCTCTCTTGCGCTTATAGAAAACAGCTCAACTGCAGCGAATTAATTTTAAACAATCGTTTAGTTTGTGTCAAAATACAAACTTTTTAATTGCTCGGATCGAGTTGCTCTAAGTGCGCGGTGTCCCATATAAGCCCATATGTTTCATTTTAGCAACTAAACAGTTGTGAAACTAAAAATTGAATGTGCGCGCCTGGCCTTAAGAGGATCGAAATAGTTCGTCGACACAATTTTTTATGTTGTTATTCGGTTTTAGTTGTTAACTAGTGGTTTTGATCCCATTAATCTTAAATTCACTTTATAATTTTTTGATTATTACATTAAAAGTATCCTAAACACAAGTAATAATGGAAAATGAACAAGAAAAATGTGTTTGGACTCGTTCCGAAATAATAATTTTACTAGAAATAAGTAAATACAACAAAATAGTTGATTATTTCAAAACGTTTTTGCAGTACATGGTCCAAAAATACATATGTTTAGGTGGAAAGCGTTATGTACAGCTATGTAGACATATTTTTGTATTTAAGTATAAGTGGAAGGGATAAATTGTGGAAAAATAGTGGCTTTCATTTGAATATTACCCCTAACACACACTACGAACTACTTCATCGAAGCATATTGTCGATAAGGTTTTTCGGTCGTGTGAAATGAATATGTGCCGACATAGCAGTGCGAACTCTGGGAATCGAAGTAGTATGCCGAAATGACGTGTAAAAAGGACCGAACTAGTTCGTCGAAACAATTTTTTATGATGTTATTCGGTTTTAGTTGTTAAAATTTACAAATCGCCTGAAAAAGCAAGAGTAAAATTCAATCTCCTTAAGCAACAATTCAATAAAGCTCTGATCAACACAAAAAAGTGGTTCTGGAGCATTAAAATTCAAATATTTTTCGGTCATTTTCACTTTTCATTTATAATTTTACAGCTCTACCATTTCACAGCTGATTTTGGCATATACTTCTACGTTGGCGTATTGGTGTGTAAATGCCCATACAAAAGCGAAGTACTTTATCGATTATATCGGTATATATCTAAAGTCGCAAACTAGTACGATTGCATTGTATGTTTATTGGGTACGTTCGATAATAAAAATTCGGCACTCGGACGAACGTTGATGTTTACACATCTTAACCGTGAGTCCTGGCACTCACACTTTTTTTTTTTTTACATTTGTATGGATGGTACCTTTATTTTTAGGTAAAATAATTTTTTTTTCTCACAACTTGTAGATTATATTGATAAGCTTTTATTTATCAAGTTTAAAATAAATCTAGCATGGGGTTTTCGAAATATTGAGTTTTGAAATATTTATTTTAAAAATTGAAGAAATTTTGATTTTTCATACATTGTTTACATTGGCGCCTGCCAGGTGACTTAACATACCCTAAGCGGAGCTATGGAGTCGCGTGAAAGGGTGTGTCCCCGAAAAAGGGACTTAAAATTCTTAAGTCCTGCAGAGCGGGCCACCCAATGTACTTACTTTTAAATATGATTTCTGGCTAAACTAGGCATCTCAGCGAGTTAAAAATTGCATATTCATGATCTAGGGAGTGCCACCTTTCAATCCACGTATCGCATGTAACGAAAAACAAATGTTTATCTTTAAATGCGATTTGCGACTAAACGGAGCTCCGTAGACCCCCCAAAGTTGACTTTTTCAAACGTGATTTCTGGCTAAACTAGGCATCTTAGCGAGTTAAAAATTGCATACTCGTGATGTAGGGAGTGATGTATCACATGATTTTTTTTTGTTATTTTACATTTCAAAATTCTACTTCTCAAAATTTTGAATTTCAAGATTCTAATTGATAAAATTTTAGTTTTCAATATACTACTTGTCAAAATTAAAGTTTTCAAAATTCTGCATTTTGAAACTCTACTTCTCAAAATTGTGCATTTCAAAATTCTACTTCTCAAAATTCTGCATTTCCAAATTTTACTTACTAAGTTTTGTGCATATTAAAATTTCCCAGAATATGGTATTTCAAAATTTTACTTCTCAAAATTTCTTTTTCAAAATTCTGCTTTTCAAATTTTACTTATTAAGTTTTCTGTATTTCAGAATTCTACTGCTCAAAGTACATTTTTCAAAATTATATTTCCCAAAATTTTGCATTTCAAAATTTTATTTCCTAAAATTCTGCATTTCAAAATTTTATTTTCTAAATTTCTGAATTTCAAAGTTTTGCTTTTTAAAATTTTACTTAGGTGCTAAGCTTTCTGCATTTCAAAATTCCTTTTTCAAACTTCTGTTGTTCAAAATTTTACTTATTAAGTTTTATGCATTTCAAAATTTCATTTCCCAAAAATCTGCATTCCAAAATTCTACTCTTCAAAATTTTAGCTTTCAATATAATTTTTCTGTACCTATTTCAGAACTCTAATACCTACTCTAATTCTCGAAATTCTGCATTTTAAAAATCTGCTTACAAAAATAATTATCCAACTACCTATACAAAAAAATTGTTCTGAGTGGTAATCGTGTATTTGAATTAAAATCCTATACTCGTACCTACATACATATATTTATTTGCTCCAACATAGATACAACACAGCGAACGAAAAAAATAAAACCTTCATTCCAACAATACACCGTTTTTCTCTAGGCGTGAAGCAAAAAATGCCACATCATACTTATTTGTATAGAAAATGAATAAAAACAAAACAAAAAATAGCTTTCTTGTTGTCGCTTTGTTCTGCACCTTCGGTTTGCTTTTACCGAAAATATTATCACCCCTTCCTGATTATCGTCTGTCCTTACTCTCCACAACTCTACGTAAAAAGTTATGGAATACGCTCGTATGGCACCGCGTCGTTCGTTCCTCTTCATGAGAGTACTATAGTTTATATATACAATGGTTTTGGCACATAATACACTTATACCAACTTTGGCAGATTATTAAGAGTGAGTTAAAGAGTGAATAAAGCGTTTTTTTTGGTGCTTGTACTACTGCGCTCAATTTTTAGTTTAGCAACTGTTTAGTTGCTAAAATGAAACATATCGGCTTATATGGGACACCGCGCACTTAGAGCAACTCGATTCGAGCAACTAAAAAGTTTGTGTTTTGACACAAACTAAACGATTGCCTTCGCAACAGTTGAGCTGTTTTCCATAAGAGCAAGAGAGAAAAGAGTGTGAGCGTGAGTAAAGAGTTGCCAGTGCGCGGTTCTCTTTCAACTGGTGATTAAACTATTTGATTTCGACCACAGTTGCCAGTGCGCGACTAGCCTTAGGTATAGTTTGATCAAGATCTGAACAATTTTGTTTATTGTTTTATACATTGAATTAAGACATTTTTAAGGCATTACAATTTGAATTGCCGCGTTTAGATATTTATTCAAAGTGTTGTTTTAGTACCTTGTATAAAAATAGCTGATGCAACAGCAGCTGAAGATATCTGAACAAATTATAATAGGCTAACATCATTTCGAATAGGTTCTTGAACACTGGATTTCACTGGAGTGTGTTCATAAATTTTGTGTAAATTTAGTTGAAATTATATCCTTTTGAAATGTAAATTTAAATGAGAAGAATTGGAATCGAATTTTGAAATTCGGTTTGATACTTGTTGTTCGCAATTTTTAATAGGTACATAAATATACATCTTGGAATTTTTTAAGTGTTATCAAACAATTAGTGTGACCGATTTTCAAAAGAAGTTTCGCCTTAGACTACACTACCTTATTGGGAGGCCTGATTAGAGGAATCAAAGTATTTCAACATTCTCTTGGGACTTCTGTCCCAATCACGCACCACCTTACCTCAGTGCTCAGTTGTTCAGTTGCTCAGGATAAACAGACGTGATTTGACAGCTAAATGTTTAGGTTTTTTAAATTAATCAGATAGCTCTAAAAATTATGCCGAGAGAATAATAATATAAATTACATTCTCTGAATACAAAAAAACGCTTCCAGCTTAATGTTTAAGCATTTTAATCTTTTTGGGTCGTTCACATGGAATTTCTGTCCAAAAATGTATGTTAGTTGAACTCGACATAAAAACTGCGTACTGAACAGGCCAACTAATAAGACGTAGTTAGAACAGCGGGACTAAACACCAATTTTTGTGGACTAAAGGGTATTAATTCAAAAATTAATTCTCAGAGGAGACGAGACATATGATATTATATCTTACTTTAATATTAAGGCGTGAAGTATTTAATATATGTGCATATTATTAGGGTGGTATTATTGAAATATGATAACAGCTCAATTAGTTGGATTCAATGAAACCTCAAAGGGTAAACAAAGCAATTAGCGCCAGCCACAGATACTCACTCACAATCACAATATCCCCCAAGAGCCAAAGTGGAAACAAAACCATAAATGCTGGTTCCGAGACTTTTGGGAATTGTATGTTTATTTGACGTTGTTAAAACTAATAAATGGTAAGTGAACGTTATAGTCAAACAAACAGTATATTAAGGAACGACATCGGATACCTTTTCTATGCAATGTGTTCCTTTAAAGTAAATTTGGTTTCAAGGTGCGGGGCTGCTGCTTAGTTCTCAAATTACATGCGGTCGAAGGTAATTAATGAGAGCTCATGCAGAGAGCTATTTCTATTTGAAGACATAGATTGCAACTTATTGCCTTCACCTCCCTTGTGGTTAGACAAAGATAAGGCTTCCATAAAGAAGCTGATAAGCGATATAAATGTACATTATACATATGTAGTTATACCAAACGAAGTAAAATACCAGTTTAACCACACGCACAATTATTAAGTGCGCCCCACAATAAGGAGTGAAGCAGAATTTCGGGAATGAAAATTTATTTTCCTTAGGGGATAATCTCAAGCTTTGGTTTTGGAAAGTGTTCCCAAGTGAAAGAAAAAGAAGATTTTCTATAAAACTTCGTCTTGAGAGACTCACTTGTCGTTTTGCACAAGTACGTTTGTTAGGGTGTGAGCTTACCAACATTTAGATAAAAAAAAGAAACAACCATATAAAGAGATTAATCGATAGGTTAAGGTTTCAAATATAATTCACTTAACTTCACTTCACTACAGGGATTTCTGTATAAATATTTCCGAGGGCTATTTTATTATTAACATGGGATATATCTATGTGCGCTTTGGATTTGGAAATAGAAATGACGTTTTAATCGAACCTTATATTACTTACTTTTCAGTTGGTATTTATATAAGTATACTCGTATGTATTTACTGACCTAGACATATAGAAAGCCAAATGCGCTTAAGCATTTTTTTAAAGTTCAAACTATAGTATCAAGGTTATATCCTAGGAAGACATTCTCTTAAATTGGTGGAATGGTGGTACTTACAGCTGTAAGGAAAATGATTTATCAAACGATTTTAATAAGACATTGGGCCTTACCTATAGTCAAATTTAGAGACGACTTTAATATTTGAGTGAAATGAACCAATATGTAATGAGCTATAGTTAGCCATATAATATGTTACGAACTTAATATTCAAGTGTACTCCAAGTTATGAAGCATTTATTGTACGGAACTTAAAAAATAAAATGTAACATTTATGGTCAGTTATATAGAGTCCATTAAATAATGGTTAATTTTGCGCAAATATCAAAGTCGTATCTAAATTTGTTTAGTGGTAAGGCCCATTTATACTGTGTCGTATTGTAGATATGTATTTGATCTGCATTTAAGATAAAGTAATTGCTCACCTTAAGCTGTTTTTAAAGTTGCAGTTAAATTGCAGTTTATATATTATATATGCTTACCTCGTTATGTGTTGATGAAAATTACGATAACTGCACAAGTAGCTTTCATTAGGCTTTCATTAGAAAATGAAGTTGTTTATTGATTTTCGAAAATCCGTGCAACACTTGTAGTATAAATATTTAAAATACTTGTCAGAGTGCAATCTTACTTTTTAAAGTATCAAATTTGAGGACCATAAAAAGGGAAATTTCCTTTCAGCTTCTGCTTTATTGGTTAAGTATGATAAGGTGCCATCAAATACTCATCTCCTCAATGTACAAACGAAATTATATTTCTGTTAGCTCAGCAATCCTTTTATTCATGATTTGAAGAATATACTCTTCTTCATTTTGGATACAATGATTCGGTGGTGTCTTACCAGCAAAGTTGATCAATTTATTCAGGTTAGACGTTTCGTAAGAATTATTTATAACGATAAAAGAAATGGAAGAAGAATTCTTCTCCTTCACTGTTTTTAGAAATCAAAAATTCTGCTACCGATTCGCTGAAAAATAATAATATTGACCTCACAGTCAAGGATATGATATTACAGCAAAGTTTAAGTGATTGAATCAGCTCCAAATCTATTAGGAGGGTGGTTGGACATGCCATTATTATATAAATATAATGCACCGAGGAACATAGCAGATAAATTTATTTGCAATACATTTACTGGCAATATTGTTCTGTGGATGGTAACATTCCCCTTCCTCAAGGTGCCAGAAAATTAATTTCAAGTCGAAAGTAGGAATAGAAATTGCAATTGCCGAAAATGCGTTAAGCATACTTTAATTTCGATTTCGTAATGTTTGGGTTAAAGGGGAGAGGAAAATTGTCACGTCCCTGAAGTACCTCAAATGTGCGTTCGAGTAGCAAAAAATAGGGTTATAAAGATGTATGCAAATACTATCGATAGATGTCCGTCAAGTTGGCACTATCACTTCAAAATTTTAAAGATGTAATAATTGGATTTGGATTAATTGTCGTGAATTTGTTGTAAATTTCTAATGGAATGAAAAAAATTTTTCGCGCTTGTTTAAAAAAAAAAAAACCCTGGCAATACTCGCTTGACAGTCAATTTAGCAGTATCAAGAAAAAAAGACAGTGTTAATAATTGTCGTAAATTTTTCGTAAATATATTGTAAAAGAAAAAAAATTGTCGCATCTTTTTTTCTCAAAAAATGCCATAAAAATGAAAAAGTCCTTAAAATAGCTTTTTTCAATAAAACCTAGCACTACCATACTAAAAGTATCTGTTATAACTATTTTTTTACCGTACAATTTATCTAAGCAATTGTCGTAGGGCGTCTTTGAATAAGTTCCGTCATAAAATAATGTGTCGCTCCCTTCTTGCCCAAAAAAATGCCTTAATTATGACAACAGTCCTAAAAATGCCATTTTATGGACTTTTGTCATATTTAAGGCATTAACGTTTGCGAAGGTCAAATTTTAATAAAAGAATAATGTAATCCCACTGAGGATTTTCATTTTAAAACTTCTTGTTCTTAATAAACAAAAGCATTCTCACTGGTTGTTCCTTAAGGCACCTTAAGACACTAATGTCATTCTGGCTAACAAGTTCGTCTGCAGGACTTTTCCAAGCCTTGTTAAAAATTGAAATCGCTTCATTGGCCTTTTTTCTTTGGGCAATTCTAGCACGCCGTCTTCATCATTTTCCTCATCACTAATGATGTTGATACTCTGAGCAACATTATGGTCTTCTTCGTTTTCATCCTATTTATGTTATGGGTGTCTTCAGCTGTGCAGTTCACCTACCCAAATGATTTAATTAAAGACAGGAATACTACAAATAGTAATCAAACCTTAGGATTTAGGACTTAGTGGAATATCATCTTCCGGATCATTAACATTAACTAAAAAATATTTTTCCTGCACTTTACGATTGCGTCCGTTTCCAATCGATCCCAAGCTGATTTTAAAAATGAAATGGAATCTCTTAAAGTTAACTTTTTCAGTGATTCTGGCATACTCGCTTGTTTTGCTACAACCGAAGCTGGTTACCGCAATTACTAGAGGATACGATGGAGCATTGTCTAACAGCAGAAGGGCCTTCAATAAAAAAGCTTAGTATTGAAGTCTGCATTTGATTACGAGTAATTTTTGTCATATACATACTTGAAACCAATCTTTGAATACAAGCGTGGTCATCCAAGATGATTTCGAATTCTTTTAGTCTGCTGGACAGTTAAAATTTTTTAATGAACGAGAATTTTGCGCCTTCCCAATCACCATTGGCTTCAGCTTATGTAATTCAGTTGCATTTGAACACGCGAGGAAAGTTATGCGCTGTTTGTCGGATTTCCTGCTAGGAGCGTTTTTTTCAAACGATGAAACATATATTTTGTCCGGCAAAAGCTTCCAAAACAGCTCGGTTTCTTCTGCGTTATAAAGTTGATCGGTCGGTGGTCGTATTGTATCAATCGTTTTCTTTAGCTTACATTTGTATGGGTCTACCAGCTCTGGTTGGAAAGACAGTTTTTCACCAGTGATTTTAATAAATTTCACGCTGTTTCTGCATCATCCACACTTCACTAGCATTGGAGCTGGCTTGGTTCTCCTTTATTTGAGAATACAGTGACAAAACCTTTTCCATTAATCGGATTTTGGGAAGTTCCGGTGATCAAAAAGTTTTTCTTTTCTCTGGCCCTGAAAATGTGTTGCTTAGACACTTAAAAATTTGTCCACTCTTTTTGTTAATCGGCACAAATAGTAGACTTTGCAGCGTTGTATGTTTTTGCCGAACTTGTTACCACTGAAACCACTACGGAATTACTCAATTATCGCGCATTTGTCCTTAAGAGACAAAAACTTTGGTTTCTTTGAGGATATATTGACCCAAATAACCAAAAAAAACCAAAACCGTTACGCGTATAAAACTTATTATGACAAAAAACAAAGAAAAACGTAAATATCGAGCAGACAAAACAATCAAAAACAATTTTGATTGTAAGGACCAACGACTATTAAACTGACGTGCAACAAACCGGAAACTGCACAAGACGAAGTATTGTACCAAAATTAAGGAATTTCAAGCTAAAATACAGCTTGCTGAAGAAAAAAATTGTTGTTCACGTTTTAGAGATATTAAGCAAAAAAAAAATCTGTTCGCGTTATCTGGTGTTCAAACTACCCGGTGTTCACGCTAACGGAATCTACTGTAAATCATTGATTATTTTGACACTGACAGCTGTTTCCCGCCCGAAATCTTGACAGATAGTCAGTGTCATACCTCCCTGGAACGAAATTAGCCACTTTACGCTTGAACAACGTTGTGAAACATTAAAAACTTTTTCAAAGTCAGTGCTGTGTAGTCCAAACAGTGCGCTTTTTGAAAAAAAATTATGGTCGAAAATAAGCACCCACGCCTGCTGCACGCAAGTTTGTGCAAAATGTTTGTGAGACTGTTGCCCACAGACAAGAATGTAGCTGCTGTAACAGAGAGTGTGAGACTCAATTCAAGAATATCAACTCGCCATTGATCTCAACAGCTCAACATTTCACGCACTAGCCAGAGGAGAATTCAGCACAAAGATTTAGGATGATTCGCTTACAAGGAACAATTGAGTCAGCAATTGAAGGCGCACATCCCTCCGTTATCGCTTCGAGGTGGCCATGTTAACCCAGTCTTTATTTTACTTAAATTGAAGACATGGATTTGGACGTCCTCTGATTCATGCAGGATGGCGCGCCATGCCACATAGACATGCCACACAGCCAATGCCACAATCGATCTTTTCCGCACCAAATTCCCAAATCGTGTTATCAGCCGTCTTGGTGATGGCAATTGGCCGCTTCAGCTACGATTTGACTCCTTTGGGGAACCGCGAAGGACCAACAGTCCTTAAACCACCCAATCAATCCGTGAACTACAACTCGAAACCATCAACAAGGTCTCGGAAAATTGGAGTGACAGAATGCCCTACTGCGAAGCCAGCCGAGGCAGCAACTCAAACCATAATTAATGGGAATGTTTGCTCTCTCTTACTAATAAAGCCATAATACATTGAAAAAATTTGATTTGTTCATTTTATTGCATTTTTAAAAAGAAACTTGTATCTCAATATGGCAAAAATTTTTCATGCAAATTGTTTTTTGTAGAAAAATCTAAAATTTCTCTAAATTTATTTAATTAATTATTTTTCTTAACATCTGGTTGTAAGGACATATGATATCTCATTGCTATGCGAAGGGGAAAGAAGCAGACTAAGAGTGTGAGAAAAACTGTTGCACGTACGAGTATTTCGTGTTATTTATTGAACGGCGTTGAAAATTCAAAATTATTTGACAAACCATACAATTTTTTTTTTAAATTAATAACTACACACACACACATTCAAGGATATAAATAGACCACCAAAACCCTCATAGATACTATTTGACATTTCAAGTAATTGAGAGTTATGGGAATCGGTTCGAAGGGGAGCATATGGTTCTATTAATATAAGAAAATGTTCAATGTTTGACTTTGGTTTTATTCTTATTTTTTTCGTCTCATCAATGATTGACGAGATAGATGTGGGAATAATTAATGTGCGCACTAATGATTGTTGGTTTAACATTAAACAATGTTTTGAGGCACTATTAATTTATTATTATGTTGAGGGTGCTAAGTGATTGACCAAATAAAAACGAATTTAACGTTTATTCGGATATTTATTTATAAATCTTTGATCTCTGCAACTATAAACATGCTTACATATGTACATACTTCATGAGTCTTTTTTTATCAGCAATTTAGTTTATCAGTTAGATGTCAGTTTCAATTTGGTTTACTTGTAATTTACCATCCTCACAAGGTCAAAGAGAATGTACAGATTGTGGCAGAAATACTTATTTAATTAATTTTTTGTTTTGTTTAAAATAAAATCTTTTTTCGAATGTTAAATATTTGTAATTTAATACCCTATGAAAAGTCAATACAATTAAACGAAACGAAGCCAATTGATTGGTTTCATAAAATGAAATTGTTCTTAGAAAAGACTTGATTTGATTTTAATTGGAAAATCAAACTTGTTTCTGTTTGAAACTTTACAAACTACTTCAATACTCGAGACATTGCGGTAAGAACTTTCTCTAATAACTAACAGCTACCTTGAATCTCATATTCGATTTGTTTATTAATTTTCAGTACATGCATTATAGTCTGGGGTGGAATCGTCTAAGGTGATTGGTACATTTATTAAATTCAAATTTGATCAAATTAAATTTTCCGTCTGTGTAAGGTGATCACCATAAATTATTGAAAATTTGGCAGGATTTTGAGAGACAAGTACTAAAAGTTGCAATATCTCCATTAATTTCATTTTTTTTGAAAACGTGGTGTTTTGTTTTCGATTGAATTTGTAAAATATTTATTCATTTCTGAGGTTTTCATTTTTCTCATTTCCAAGTCGCCATAAACGTGTTCATTTTTCTTGCAACCACAGACATATAAAACACAAATGTGAATTTTAAGTAAAAATGAGAATAAAAAAGGTACTCGTATCACAAAAAGAAATCACGGTATTCACACTTT
This sequence comes from Philhelius festivus, assembly GCA_963931855.1. Lineage (NCBI taxonomy): Eukaryota > Metazoa > Arthropoda > Insecta > Diptera > Syrphidae > Philhelius > Philhelius festivus. Next base: position 82,095,432 of record OZ007555.1, read on the forward strand.
TGACAATCATCTAACGCAGACCGAATTTTCTTGTTGTGACTCTCAATTGTCACAAATCTCCTAAGGCGATTCCACTCCTGATTAACTTATTCTTAAACTTAAAAGAGAAGGCGCAAAATTTTAATCATTGCTCGTTTAAGAAATAAAACCGGATCAACTTAACACAGTCGTTTAGCTTGGAGACTTTGTCTAACTCTTCATCATAATTTTAAATACGTTAGACAACTCTTCTAACGTGACAGATAAAGAGACTCAAACACAACTACACAAACAAAAAAAAAAAAAAAAACAAAAAGAACAGAAACAACTTCAAGCCAAATAGTTCCAACTTCCAAGGTGCAAATTCATTTGGCAATTCACGTACATGCATACATAACATTTGTAGGTACAGACGTCTTTGTCCATCGCCCGCCACAATATTGCAAAATCAAAGATCGTAAAGCACTTTTGTACGATTGTTCCGCATTTCTAATATTCAATCTATTTATAAAGCACATCATTTAAAGAATCAAATAAGACATCAGTAAAAAATTTTACTTCGATTTGCTTTGGTATGAAATGGCCATTGTCAATATGGATAAAGTATACTTTTAGAAGATAAAATAGCTATTTGCTTCTGTTAAAGTTAGATGAGCTCTTAAACGTTAAAGTATAGTTTATGTCGTTTAAAATTAACAAAAAGTCAGCTGTCGTTTTAAACATAATATTTAGAGTCGACTCCCACTCTAAAATTGATTAAGAGCAGGTTTCAAAAGTTTAAAATTTTGCGCCAATAAGTTTTAGGTACGTATTTTAAAAAACGGGATAAGCGGTATAAGACGGGATTTTAAAAGCAGGATTATAATGGAACGGGATTTTCAATAAACGGTATTTTAAAAAGCGGTATTTTAAAAAAACGGTATTATAGAGGACTGTATTTTAAAAGTTTTTTTTGCGGGATTTTTGAAAAACGGGATTATAAAAAGCGGGATTCCGTTACGCTCCCAAACTGAACAGGTCAAACGAAGTTTATCAAAGCGCATATCTTCATATAAAATGGGTAGAAGTAGACAGTCTTAGAAAACAAAGAAGATTTTCTCGAAAAATTATCCAGAAATGTGTAAAAACCAAGTTTTTCTTAGTCAAACTTCCATTTAAGAAATGCGTTCTACCTTTTAATTTATTTTGCGTAAAATTATTTACAAAAAATAGACCAAGAACGACAACAGAAAAAATAAAATGCACGACTGGATCGCACGAACTTGCTCTTATGTAAAAGTACTTTGGAATTTAAGATACATTTTATAAATATAAAACATGGATTTAATGAGATAATTATGTTCAAATACATAAAATTGCCGTCTGGTTTCCGGAAAAGTATGAATTTATGCAAATAAACTTTAAAAAAACGTTAATAATAATTAAATAAATTTTTTATATAAGAAATTTCTCTAAAATTTTTCAAGATAAAATGTGGGATGCGAATTTTAAGTATTAAATAATATTGATTTTAGGAAATAATTTCAAAAAATAATCGTTAATAGGTTTTGAAGATATTGATTTAAAAAAAAAAAAAAAATTGTTCAAAAAAACCCAAAAAATATTTTTTCGAATATTTTTGTATACAATATTATTTTAAACTTAAAGGGACTCCTGCTGAAAATTTTGGGTTAAAATCCTTAGAGCCGTTAATGAGAAAGTCGAAAAAAAAAAAAAAAAAACGGGTCTATGGCAGGTACCCCTAATAACATTTTGGCCCAAAATTTGTTTGACCAAAATGTAGCTTATGTTCATAATATCACACCTAATTTTTTTTATCAAAATCGTTAGAGCCGTTTTCAAGATAAATAAGATTTTGCATTACGGGTGTATGGGGAGTACCGATAGTTTAAGAGCTAAAAAAAAAATTCAATTTCTCCTCTAGGGAATCACCGAAGACCCTTAACTGCCGAGTTTGAAGAAAATACCTCCGGTAGTTTAGGCTGTAGTTCGCGGTACAGACATACAGACATACAGACAGGCAGACGGAATTGTCGGACCCACTTTTTTCGTCTTCGCTATCATCGTAATGTCAACTTTGATCAAAATCTCGAGTTAAATTTTTTTCCAAATGCAGAACTTGCCCTATAGTACCTAGGTATATCGCAAGTAAAAATCATTTGACTAAAACTTATAAGCCAAATGAAAAGTATTTATAACTTTTCATTGTTTCTATCGGAAAGATTATTTCTTCGAAAAATATATTAACTTCTTACGAAAATAATCGATTCTAATCTCAAATTCTGTAGTTATATAATTTACTTAGGAAACTACATTTAAACACTTGATAATGTCATATATTACATTACTTTATTTTATAATTTTGGAGACAAATTTAACCAAAACTGACGAAGAAAAAAACTTGTAAATTAGCATCTTGTCATGGTCACTGTAATAAAAAATAAAATTTATTTATTTATTTATTTATTTAATTTAGACTAATAATTATGATAAATAACATGATTAAGCATAGTTTGAGAATAAAAATAAAATACATAATTTACATATAGCATTATAACAAATTTAATAATTTATGTTTCAAAACATTTCTATTAATATTAAAATCAATTGCAAAATCATATTCATTAAAATCCATACAAGCTCTTGTGATAGGATTATGCTTAGCATAGCTAGTACTGTGGTAAGGAACATTTAAAAAATCACAGTTACGCGGGCGCAAGTTTCGAAAAGGCGCATAAATAAAAACCATAGATAACAACACCGGGCAGTCAATATTACAATATTCAAGACATCAAAAGCAAAAAGCATTGAGTTTAATTTTCTTCTCTGAGCAAGAGGTTTTAGATCAATTAAAATACACCTCGTCTCATAAGATGGAACATTAGAATAACCAAAAATTTTTCCTAAGGCAAACTTTGTGAACCTTTTTTGAACTTTTTCTATACGACAAATGTTAGACGCGCTAAAGGGGCTCCATATAACAGTACAATATTCTAAATGTAATCTGACAAGACTAGAATAAAGAGCTTTCAATGTATACGGGTCTTCGAAATCTTTTGAATTTCGACTAACAAACCCTAGCATAGAGTTTGCTTTTGAAATCGCATGGTCTATGTGATTTGAAAAATTCATCTTAGGATCGAAGATTACGCCAAGATCCTTATGGCAATCAAATCTTTGTAAAATGTCGTTTTCGAGTTTATAATTATAATATAATGGACTAGGATTTCTAGAAAATGTCACAACGCTACATTTTATATTGTTAAAATATAGCCCGTTGATATTACACCATTTAATTAAATTATTTAAATCAATTTGATTGTTTTTTGCATCGTTCAATGAATTTATGGAGCTGAATATTTTCAAATCGTTAGCAAATAGAAGATATTTAGAAAAAGTAAGATGTAATGGTAAGTCGTTAATAAAAATGATAAAAAGAAGTGGTCCAAGGTGACTACCTTGAGGAACACCCGAAAAATTTATTATTTCCTTAGACAAGGCATTATCAATTTTCACCACCTGTTTTCTACCTACTAAATAACTGTATCCACGTTAGGAGCTGAGAGTGGAATCAAAACATCTTTAACATTTCTTAAGAGAACACTATGTTGAACACGGTCGAAAGCCTTTGAAAAATCAGTGTAAATAGTGTCGACTTGAGAACGCATTTCCATCTGAGATAGACAAAAATTTTAAAATATTGATAAATTTGTAGTGGTGGATCTACCTTTTAAGAAACTATGTTGGTAAACTGAAATATTATTGTGAATAAGATTATACAATTTGTTTTTTACAACAGCTTCGAAAACCTTAGGAATTAACTACAGTCTTGCAATTGGTCTGTAATTTTCAACCGAACTTTTTGTACCTGATTTATAAAGGGGAGTTATTATAGAGTAACGGGTGATTTTTTTGAGGTTAGGATTTTCATGCATTAGTATTTGACAGATCACGCGGGATTTCAGACATGGTGTCAAAGAGAAAGATGCTCAGTATGCTTTGACATTTCATCATGAATAGACTTACTAACGAGCAACGCTTGCAAATCATTGAATTTTATTACCAAAATCAGTGTTCGGTTCGAAATGTGTTTCGCGCTTTACGTCCGATTTATGGTCTACATAATCGACCAAGTGAGCAAACAATTAATGCGATTGTGACCAAGTTTCGCACTCAGTTTACTTTATTGGACATTAAACCAACCACACGAATGCGTACAGTGCGTACAGAAGAGAATATTGCGTCTGTTTCTGAGAGTGTTGCTGAAGACCGTGAAATGTCGATTCGTCGCCGTTCGCAGCAATTGGGTTTGTGTTATTCGACCACATGGAAGATTTTACGCAAAGATCTTGGTGTAAAACCGTATAAAATACAGCTCGTGCAAGAACTGAAGCCGAACGATCTGCCACAACGTCGAATTTTTTTTTTATCGACAAATTTTGTTCAGCGATGAGGCTCATTTCTGGTTGAATGGCTACGTAAATAAGCAAAATTGCCGCATTTGGAGTGAAGAGCAACCAGAAGCCGTTCAAGAACTGCCCATGCATCCCGAAAAATGCACTGTTTGGTGTGGTTTGTACGCTGGTGGAATCATTGGACCGTATTTTTTCAAAGATGCTGTTGGACGCAACGTTACGGTGAATGGCGATAGCTATCGTTCAATGCTAACAAACTTTTTGTTGCCAAAAATGGAAGAACTGAACTTGGTTGACATGTGGTTTCAACAAGATGGCGCTACATGCCACACAGCTCGCGATTCTATGGCCATTTTGAGGGAAAACTTCGGAGAACAATTCATCTCAAGGAATGGACCGGTAAGTTGGCCACCAAGATCATGCGATTTGACGCCTTTAGACTATTTTTTGTGGGGCTACGTCAAGTCTAAAGTCTACACAAATAAGCCAGCAACTATTCCAGCTTTGGAAGACAACATTTCCGAAGAAATTCGGGCTATTCCGGCCGAAATGCTCGAAAAAGTTACCCAAAATTGGACTTTCCGAATGGACCACCTAAGACGCAGCCGCGGTCAACATTTAAATGAAATTATCTTCAAAAAGTAAATGTCATGGACCAATCTAACGTTTCAAATAAAGAATCGATGAGATTTTGCAAATTGTATGCGTTTTTTTTTAAAAAAGTTCTCAAGCTCTTAAAAAATCACCCGTTATTTCCATTCATCTAAGAACAAAGTGGACTAGCAAGTATATTAGCACAAGTTTTTAAAAGAATTGGTGGAATATTGTCTGGTGAAATAGAACATTTTTTTTTCAAGAGATAAAAGTACTTGTAAGACATGTTCTACAGATAACTGCAAATTACCAAGATCAACCACAGGATCTGAATTTATTGTGTTGGCATAGTCTAATTTGAGATCAATAAAAAAAAATTAGATTGAAAAAACGACGCAAAGTTATTGCAAATTATATTAATATCATCGGACAGCACATTATTATAAGTGATGCTAGAGGGAATCCCAATTGAGTTTCTTTTACGTTCGCTTAGAAACTCAACGAATACGTAGTTTTATGCATCTTGTTCAAGTTGCATTTAAAATTTAGTACACACATGGGTAAACCTATTTACCAAAAGCCGGGTGTAACAGTTAAAATTTTATTAGAAGTCAGAGAACAGATTTTTTTAGGATTCTATTTAACAAAAATTCAATTCTTCATGAGTTAGTTAGTTAAAAATGACTTTTATTTCAGTTAAAAAATACTACAATTATGGTTTGGACTAAGTCATAATGGGTTTGGCCTATGGCCGTCTACCAGAGTTGACAAAATATAAACTGAAGTTCCTATATTAAAAATCTTCTTCCATTATACGCTTTCTATAACGAAGTGCTGCAGCTGTGTAGTTATATAGGATATCCCATCCCTTCTCTCCGTTCAAAATATTAATTACTTCATCTTCTTCTAGTAAATATTTTCCAAGCATTGATAGTCGAAATTCTTTTAGAATTGGACAAACGCCAAGAAAATGAAAAACATCCTCTCTCTTTTTCATGTTGCACAGGTCACAAATTGTTGGAAGATCTGGTCGATGTGGAACAAAATTTAAAAGGACAAGTTCACCTCTCATTTTGAAGATAGTACTTATTTTTTTTAGATGAGTAACTGTTGAGGAAATATATTTTTGCATTTAAAAAATGGTTTAGTTTGCTGTAGTAGTTCCTGAACAATGATGATTGGGCCTCTTCGACATATTGGTCATACGCAAGTCTGCCAAGATTCTCCAAAATAGCGTTAAATTTTTCTCTTAACAGATGAGGTGGCTCATTCACATGAACTGTCATATTAATTCCGCATTCGGACGCTATTTTCTGCCATTCCTCGCATATGTATGTTTTCATTTTTTTTAATTATGCTTTTTAATATTATGTTTGGTATTCTACAATCGTTCATCTCTAATAATTTTAAGACATAATTGAAGTGTGTTTTGAGGGTGTACAGGCGCAGGGGAAGAGTTCCCGTTTCGATGTAAAGCATATAGATAGGTGTATTTTTTGGTAGCCGAAATATCTTTTTCAAAAAATAGCGAAGACATTTTTCCACCTCATCATAGTATTTGTAACCCCATATTTGAGCTCCATAGAGTATTATCGAAGCTGCAGTCGAATGAAACACAGTTTGTTTTGCACTTAGTGACACATAATTGTTTTTGAAGCAGGTTCCCAGATTGCACCGATAGCTCTTTTAGCATCAGCTAATTTTTCAAAAAAAGTGCGGTCTTAGATTTAATGAAAGCGATATCAGGATACCTAAATATTTATATCTGGACACAACCTCAATTTCTTCACCATCCACTTGCCACTTTTCCAAACGTGAATAGCGACCTCCTGCACTTCTAAATATCATGACTTTTGATTTTTTTAAGATTAATAGTGAGATTCCAACGTTTACAATATGCACTAAATCGGTTAATCATTAACTGCATACCTTGGATAGTGTCACAAAAGAAAACAATATCATCCGCGTACATCAATGCCGGGATTTATACATCGCAAAACTTTATTCCACCTTTGACTTCATACAAGATAAAAAGTAGCCTTGTGAAATGTGTTTTCAATTGTAGCTGTTTTGTTTGTATATTTATTTTCATTAACAAGATTATTTTTATTGAACGAAATGTCTCCAAAGATAGATTTAAGAGCCTCAAACCCATCTTTTTCACCACACCTCAATCCAAACCTGGAATCCCAAGTAAAGACTTTCTTAGCAATATGCAAAGATATCTTTATTGATGGATTTTTTTGACGGAGTTCCCTCATTATGGGGATCATTTTAGCTCGACGCTGTCTGACGTTAAAAGGTAAGTCTTTCTGGATGCTTATTTTGGTACCCTTCAATTTGAAAGCGTTCTTCATGACGTTCCAAGCAGATTCTCTGGAACTCATTTTAACAACTATTGTTGATTTGCTCGCGTCGCGGTTATGTGTCTCATATGCAGACGCAATGACTTGGCTCGGAGTTGAGTTAACCAAACCGGCGCAGATGGATTTCGCTTTTTCGCCCATATCCGTCTGATCTTCAATAGGCAAGTGAACAACGAGATTTTTTTCGGTACTCTTCTGAAGAAGTTGATCTATATGGTTTTCAAGACGTTTATTTTGTTCTTCCAGATATGTAACTTTCCGTTCGAGTTCTTCTTGTCGCACATTCAAGGCTGAAATTTGTTTGCAGGTCTGCCTTTGAGGCCAACTGTTCAAAAAGTTTTTGATTATTTTCAAGAAGAATTTCTTGCATTCTCTCAGCACTCAGACCAGAAGAAGAACTCATTACGAATTTCGGTTCAATTTTACTAGGGATTTGATGACGTTTTTCGTTTCCTGGGTGTTCTGGAGATGTGTGGGATATTCTTCTTTTGAACATTTATAGGTTATCTCTTCGATGAAGTTTTTCTTTGCTTATAAAGAGCTTAGGAGCTAAGAACTTACTCAAATTTTAATTTTAATTGTTTTAATTTACAAAATGAATATATTTTTTTACAATTTTTTGCACTTTGAACACTTTATTTTAATAGGTTTTAATCGAGTGATATAATTTTGCTTCTTGTTTGTTTTTCGATTTTGACAACTCCCCAAATCTTCATGATTATGTATATAATTTAAGTGCCTTGCAACCCCTTAATCAGTTTAAAGGTCCGAAATCACATGTTTATATTTAATACGTGCAAGAGAAGTACATTCATCATGAGGATTAGTCAACTCTGTAGGTATTAGAAAGTGTCTGCTGGACAAGCCCAATTTACCATTTAGCTAATTAATTTTGGTCTGATGTGCAGCTACTGTAAGGAATACAAATCGTAGAAATAAAAAGAGTAAAAAGTTCACCAGAAAAAACAAAATGCGGTGTAAATATATACTGCCAGTATGAATTTCCACTCAGAATACACACCCAAAAATAGAATATTTGGCTGAATGCGAACTCTATCAGCAACCTATACTTTGCAATAATGCTTCCATACGGAAGTACCTCATAGATGATGACTCAAAACTCAGACAATGGACCGCACCTTTCAAATTTCAATATACACCTGACCACCATTAACCACGCAACGTCATCGAGCTGGGAAGCCGCGGGTAACTTAATGGAATGTTAAGCTTTTGTGGGCTTAGCGGCGGCGGCGGGCGGTCGGTGGTAGAACTGGTAAAGTATTAAGGTTTCTTTGTTTTGGCGTTGGTTGGCAGGTAACACATTGTAACTTATTGCATTAGCAAGCCTCCATGCAGATATTATAATTTTCAACCAGTGTTGTCATTTCGAAGCTTTAGAAAGAAGTACTTTAGTAACTTTAGTAGAAGCAGTTATTTGCTGTTTAAGTATTAAAATAACTAAATTAGTCGCACAAACAAAATATGAAAATAATAATAATGGAAGCATCTATGCATGAAAGATTACAGGTAAAACGATAGAGAGATGTTATCCTACACCAAACGGTTTAGTACAATTAAAAGAGAGTGAAATCAGCACAAAATTGGTAACTTAAGATCTAAGTCATTTTATCAAACAAGTTTTCATTTTCTTTTGCGTAAAAGGAGCATTGTCTTTGTATTTTTCAGAAATATAGAAATACACACTAAACAAACTCAAGCTAAACCTCAAATTAGAGTTATCGATAAAATTCCACAAACTTTAACATTTTGTGTAAATTCACAAATGAAATACTCAAAATGCATGAAACTCGCATCACTTTCTTTGTAACATGTTTATTATTAAAAACTTGAATCAAATTATTCGTCAATTTCCAACAAAACAGAATCAGCATCGTTAAAAATTCAGTGATATACGAGTAAATACGAGTATACCCAGCAACTGGCTGCTGGTTTTTAAACAGGACGCAGGCTCTTCGAAACCGCGAAGGTTACCTATTCATCAAACAAAAGGAGTAGTAGTAGTTTTCAAGCAGCTGCTAAATCGGCATCATGTAGAGTGAGAAATGAAGGGAATCCACTTCCGAATAACGAAGAACTATATAGTAATGGGCCACAAAGATATATACTTATCTTTGAAAAAAAAACAAACTTTATGGGATCTGATGACTTACCTTTAGAGCTCTTCAAATACGGAGGTGATGTTTTGGGAGAGCCGATATGATTTATTTCGATTGAGAAATTATGAATTATATCAAGATGCTTCAGCCGAGAGCTTCCTCGCATTTCAGCCCCAAGGTTCGAGGCGACACGGAGAAAACCGAGCACTTGACCTATAGTCTGCGACTGAAAGCAGCGTGTTCGGGATGCCAGAAGATGGATAGCTGTCATGTCTGGCAGAGACTCTTCATGGATCAGAAACCAAATAAGTAAGTAAGTACTAGGCAGAAGTGGTAGTGATAAAATTTTGCAGGAGGAATGGTATATTTACTGTGATGGCCCGATTATGCCCATTTGTGTACCTGGGGAGTAGCACTGAAAACATGCTCGTAGTATTGATACCGAAAAAGCGTATAAAGTAGAAATTTCCTCGTACAAACAAAATGTGCCTAATAATAACTATCTAGAATTGTTGATTTAAGAACATTGGATGAATTCAATTTAATGATTTATGTAATTGAATTTTGTTTGTTATTTGGAAAATACAAAGCAATCATTTTACAATTCGTAGTCAAGTGAACCCAATGATTGCATTATTTCAGTTCTGTTTTTGACTGCAATCTCTTGATATATCTAGCTTTACTCACTATGCTATGCCGTCAATGTTTTTAGTCCTTCGCTTTTGTGGCACCAACCCTGGTTGCTTCTGATTTATATATTGATTTAGTTTGCCTGTGCCATCGCGTAGTCATTCTCATTATCACGGAACAGTATTTTCGACTCTATGCTCAAACAACTGATGTCTTGCCGGCAACAAAGCCAGACAAAAACTACCCTGGTTAAGTTAAGAAGCTTTTGCATTTCTTCGAACACAAATTGTAATGGGTGTATTCGAATGAAATGGAGTATCTTCATTTATTACTTTGTAGCTGGAAAATAGGCGAAGTGAAGGCAGAAAATGGGGAAGCTGGAAATGAATGAGAATGGTTTGCTAGGGTGTTTCACAAAAAGTAATTGATTTTGCATTTTGATTGATCAGTTTCGTAAATGGAAAGAAATTACACGACGACGCTCACATGAAGTCAGAGACGGGGAGCTGTTAAAAGTCTTTTCACACATAATCTGGGATAAGTTATTTGCGTTGACTTCGAATATCTATAAATATATGCAGAAGAGGTACTTAATTAATTTAAATCATAGCTAATCAGCAGAATAATTTATGAAATAAATAGGAATTGAATTGAAAATTGTCAGCTATGATAAATTTTTATTAAAAAGGTGTAAGGTAAAGTGGTTTGTAAATATTTAAATAGTCTGTTTAAATATTATAAGAATTGAAATAAATAACTTTTTTTGACGAACAAAATCGTATGTCAGCTATTATTTTTATTAAACGTTCCTGAATAAGATATCAAAAAAATAATTGAATTGAATTTGATTGCATTATCAAAAGTGCATAGATTTGCAATATAATTGCGTTACAGCTCGTAGAGAACTAGTACATAGTGACATACAACTCTCAACCATTCCTGTGTGCATGTTACCATTACCAGGAATAAAGGGGACATACAATTTTCTGCAGAGTCTCGCAATCATCCCGCATAACTTATATAGAGAAGACGAAAAAACTGGGTCTCGCCAAACTCACATAAATCAGTCACGTATTACTCGAATAGCATTTTTAAATGTCAAAAAGAGATTTTATTTTTTTTGCTAAGCGTAATAAAGCTATGTAATGAAGAAATTTGTTCGAAAAATGGTTATTTATGGTACCCGCTTAGAACAATTTTCTTGTTTCGTATTTTCCCAAAAACGGTACAACCGATTGTTACCATGTTTTTGTTTAAGCTCCCTAAAGTTTGGATAGTATACTGTATATAAATTTTCAAACAAAAATTCTTTTAGATTAAAAAAAAATTAACAGTTAAAAGTTTCTTAATACAATCTACAAGATGTGAGAAAACAAATTTTATTGTATCCAAAATAACGGTATCCATTTTAGGAAAGTTAAAAATGCCTTTCGAAAATCGTTTTTTTTTTGGAAAAGCCATCTTGAATTTTGATACACATTTTTTTCTTGCAATTATGCATGGCTGAAGCGGAAGATCTTGCTCTTGTGATTACATGCTATAAGGCCAAGGCATACAGTATTATACTCTGTCCAACAAAAATTGTCAGTACAGGCCTTATGGGAGAGCTTTTTCTAAAGCAGTGGCGCCTGATGCACCCTCACTACAATGCGTTAGGAAAAATGACACTAAAAAAAGAGCAAGCCACTGAGTTTTCTTAAGGATTTGTTGTTGTAATTCTTTGCAAAAAGTTGTACACCCCAACACGACCGTCGTATCCCACTGCTGATGAGATACTGTCGAGACTCGAGAGTCGAGAGTGTTAAGTGTCACTCAATACGATCGTGCGCTCTTTATCTACATCAGAACAGAGTTACCAGTATCATTCTCAATTGCAAGCAAGGAGCTTTTTCAGTGGTTTTTATTAAGGAGCTTTTGGGATTTGAAGCTTTTGAGAGCACATTTTAAGAAGATGAGTATGTTGAGTGTTGTCATATTGCTTTTCAACTTAAAAAAAAACGCGCATATTATCTTACCGCTTGGTGTTGTGGGAAAAGGTAAATTGAATATTGTTTTCAGTCGTTTTGAATCGGCAGACGGTAGCCCTACGCGTTTTTTACTATCATTTGCGGCGATTTATAATGTAAGCTACGGAATCCCTGTGAGAGCTTTATAAGGCGACACACTTATGCATGGCAATGCAGCCAATTTTTGTTGGACAGAGTATAGGTGACTACAACTACCGTACTAAGTACTAAGAAATTAATTACCTTTCTGATTTCTTAGTTGTTAAAAATATGTGTTGTAAGACTTTGGAATGCAATATTATTTGTATCATTTGAATACCTTTTTTATAAAACGAGAACAAAGATAAAAATTGTCTAAGGTCAAAAGACGTGAAAATCCTATTACCGTTATTTAACATTTTCCCCAAAATTAAAAATAAAATTTAGGTTTTATAACAATAATTTTCGACAAAACAACAGAAAAGCAGCATTGGAGTGTATAAGTTGAAATTAAATATCATATCAGTAAACTAAAAGGGAAATAGCCTCACATATTCCCGGACTCGTCGGTGTTGTTAGATTTGCCGTTGACTCTTAAGCCCATGGAATTTAAGTAGGTAATCAAAATTATGATATAATTTGAACTTGAAAAGAATTATCGTGTATGAGTACCTTACTGAAAATTAGGTTACGGATAAATAAAATTCAGGTGAAGCAATTATTCCTTATCAGCTACCTATCACCACATAATGTAACGTATACATAACCTTAAATGGCAATGGAAATACGTAAAATAAATAAAAGGGCGTGCAACTTGTATTCTTGCACAAGCACATACCACTTTACACTCTGAATTCTGTAAAGTTTCATGTGCAGGTTTTCAATCTTGCACGTATTGAATCTACTCAAATTAAATAATCACAAGTGATTGTAAATTTCCAGACATCGAAAGTATGTACACCTACGTTTGGTTTTTCTTTCGCCTGCATTTTTCTTCATAAAAGCAAATACAAATTTACCCGAATTTCCAGCATGAAATTCTTGAGATTGATTTTTGTTAATTTTATGTTTGGGAAGCTTGTATAAGGTTGTCAATTAATTCGTAAATTTATACGAAGTTGCATTTTTCGATGGACAAATACATTTTTGAAATGGGGTTGAGTTTGGGTAGAACTTTCATTTTAAAAACTACTTTTGGGATCATTAAAGTTAGGGTATGGGTCATTTTCTTTGAAGAGGTTGGTATTGTTCATATTTAATAATATGTCATTCTGGCATTCATTCAAAAAAATCTTTTAACGACATCTGTAAACAACGTTTTTTAAATGGGCAATTAAAAAATGAGGTTCGTTGAGACATAAAAGGTCGACCATGAAGGTCACGATGTCAAAAGTCGTTAAATATACCACTTCTTGATTATTCTGGATAGATATTGAATTGATCATAAGCTTACAGTTTCATTACAACTTTGAAGATTTTAATAAACTTAACTGAAGACATCTTTTATATTGATGTAAATTGTCGACTTTGAGTGGAATCCATATAAACATATCTTTGTTCTTATCACTATAGCTTAAAAACATTTAAAAAAAACTATTCAAATGGTCAGTGTTGTTACATTACCAAAGTTCAAGTATCCAGTGATTAACTATAGGTCAGGAATAAACGCAAACGAAATCTTTTATAAATTTCCAAAATGGCGTTACCGATTTTGATGAACAGTTCAAGCTGACTGCTCTAATCTAGACACGCAACACCAAACGAAGATATGTTGAGATCGTTGCTAAGATGCATCACCTTCCTCAGCTTGTAGATGGACCTACTTGAATACCAGATGTTGCTAGCCAAAACGCCCACACTCTTGACTTGCTTCTTTCCTCTCACCCGCACACATTGAAAGGTTTTTTTTTATACCCTTAATAATATGCCAGAGACATAGGGCCGTACCAACAATCAAATTAAGAGACGACTTTAATATTTGAGCAAAATGGACCATTATTTAAAGAGCTCTATAAAGCTAACCATACATGTTATGAACTTAATATTTATGTAAACTCTAAATTATGAACCATTTATTGTACGGAACCTTAAAAATAAAATGCAACATATATGGTCAGTTATATGGAATCCATTAAATAATGCTTCATTTCGCTCAAATATTAAAGTCGTCTCTTAATTTGATTCTTGGTAAGGCCCATAGTGTCAGCATTAAGAAAAAAGGGAGGGTTTGGAAAGGAGTTGTCGGTGTACAATGTTTTTGAATTCTTGAATATTGCAATGACCAGGGAAAGACAGAGTGTGGTAAGGCATTCCACATTCGCGTAGTACGGCTAAAGAACAAATCTCTGTACTTCATAGTACGTGCTCAAGGGTAAATGTATGGGCATTTCTAGAAACGCGAGTATTACGGTTGAACTGTTTAGGGGAGGAATGCGGATGGCTATTTATGCATTAGGATGGGAGTTATACTCAAGCTTTGGACGTATATAGGTTTTGTAGATTATTGCCAGATCAGAAGGAAAGAAAAATTCCTTGCAAAGTCTCATCAAACACAAATATCTTGTAGGATATTTGGCGACATTGCATAATGTTATCGTTCCACAGGAGATGGTTAGTGATGCGCATACCGAAAATATTGAGATGTTTAGTTTCATTGATGCAAGTGCCACTCATACAAGGGGGGTATATCTCGCTTTAACAATATATAACAGCATTAGGTTTTCGAAGCATTAAATTCCACGCGGTTTCATATTCCCCATCGTATACAATGTTGCTTAGGTCGTAATTTAATGATCTTATCCTATTTTGTCGTTGCAGTTCCACATCCGAAGAGGAGGGATGTGAGGCTGAAAACGAATATGAAAAGCTAAGAGTACTATCATCAGCGAAACAAATAATTGGATTAGATTAGATGTTGCAGACACTATAGATCATGTATAAAAATGACAAAGAGGGTAGGTGACAAAACGGAGCCTTGGGGTACAAGAGCATTTATATTGTGAGTTTCAGACTTGAATCCGTCTAATACAACTTGTATTAAACGGTTCGAAAGAAAATTTTGACCGAAAGGATGCATTTTCGATAAGAGAGCAAGGTGCCAGATTTTATCAAATGCCTTTGAAATATCAAGTGCAATCCTCTTACTTTATTCAAAACGATATAAAGATTTGTTCCACTGTTCGGTTAGATAAACCATCAAATCACCTGTGGACGAATTTTTAACTATGTTTCCTCGATATTGATGTTGATGCCAGTGCCGCAATGGTTACAGAAGTGATTTTCTTGGGATGAGTTCTTTTATTCCTTAAAGAGTTAAAAGTATAAAATCTAAACAAACTGCAAAAAAGTTATTAGGTTGAGAGAAATAAGTTTCTGCTCTTACAAGGTCAAGCCAGGGCGTAGCAGATCTCCAGGTCACAAAGGTCAAACAAGTCAGAAAAAATGTAACTCTGTTAAAAAAGAACCAAATTCTTACACGACGAGAAGTTAAGAATCCTTCGATGTCATTAAGGCAGTAGAAAATGTCTGGTCATTTGCCAAGAACGTACATAATTCAACTTCTTACTCGGTCCAAACACTCATTTACAACGATTACTAGCTCTTCAGATAATGCACATGAAATCGCAGCTCATTTGCAAGAGCCCTGTGAGATAAAAACGCTTGTCTAGATGGTATACCTCCCATTCTTCTAAAGAGGTGTTCTTCCTCGTTGGCAAAATCATTACCTAAACTTTTCTATCGCTTCTAATGGAAGATGGAAAATAGCATTTGTTTAGCCTGCTCCTCAAATAGGCAACTCTATCTCCCGCTCTTCCTATCGACTAATTGCACTCAAGTCTTTTCTTCTTCTTTATGTCCGGCAATAGGGCTTTTGCAGCAATCGTTCCACTGGTGATCTGATGACATGCCTCACCAAGGAGTTGAACAGATCTTTACACTGTTTTTGGTAGAAATTATGATTATTGCAATTGAATTTTCTATGTCGTTTTTTAGAGTTTGGCACCAGGATCTCCTATCGAAAATGGGTCATTTTGGTATCAATGAAACCCTTATTCTTTGGAATTGAAATTACCTTGTGAATCGTTCAAAACATGTTGTATTGGACAGTTTCAAGTCTGATCTTCACAAAATAAATGTTGGCGTTGCCCAGGCCTCCGAGGAAGCCGAAAAGTTCTCGGAACTCGTATCTGTATCAACGATGACCTTTGTTGAATATTTCACATTCTCGAGACCATCAAAAGTGCTGCCAAACGCTCAGGGGTGCTATATTGGTGTGAAAAATGAGTCACCACCTCGGATTTGACAATTTATTTATAACTCGAGTGAAAGTCACATATTTGGGCAGATGCAGACCGAACTTTTCTACATGTACGGGATAGAATAGAAGAATACATAGAAAACAGAAATATCGTTGAATCATCTATTAATCTCCATCGGAATTTTTCGTGTCTTTCCCTGTTTTATCGCTTCTTTCACAAGTAATGCTCGTTCGAAGTAGCCAGTCACATTCCTGCCTGAATCACTTCACCCGTGACACTCGTATTGCTAGAAATGCTTAATATTTCACCATAAAACATAGTTTTGGACATAGAATACAGATTTTTGGAATCATTTGACCTTGCCATTTTAATTTGCACAACATTTCCCCCTCCCTGATTTCCTTAACGCTTGTGCTGAGCTGGGCCGGGTCACTAATATTAAATAAAACTAAATAATTTTCCGTAATGATTTAAAATAAGCAACTTCGCCTTAAGCCAACATCGGGCTTATCTGAGTCAGAGAAGGAATTAAATTCGATTAAATTTTATGATAATTCGAGCACCCATTTTCTTTTAAAGTCAGGTTTTCACACAATTTAAGTTTAAAGTAGAATTTTAAGAGAAAATAATCCGAATTTTCCGAGGCAATGAATGTTTAGAAATAAATCAACCTTATCTCATCACGTTGTCGTTTTGAATTTGATAATAAAATCCCTTCGTTTCATGTTCAAAACAAATCATAATAATTTTTATAAATATTGTCCTACACAAAGTGCAAAACAAAAGCAACAAATACCTAGCACACCTTTTAATTATATTTATGTTCCTGTCTTAATTAAATATAAAAGAGTGTAAGACCTTCATTCGTTCTTACCATCAGCGTGGCATCATAAGACATATACATATGCACTGTACACTTGTACAGTACCACTTCCTTTATCAGTTTTTATGTACCAACACTTAACTGTGGTAATGGACGAAAGTAGTAGGCAACCAGGCCAGCAAGCATGCTCTCTCGCAAATAAATTAGCAGAACTCACAACATTTTCGTTAAAATAAAGTCCAGCAGAACAGGATAGAATGTCGCGTGATGTAATAAAATGATGAATGCTCATCATGGGGTGTTTCCCCCAAGGAGTGGTTAAAAAATATAAAACATAATGTCCTTGTTTTCCTGGTCGTGACAAATGTCCATTAAAATAGCGTGAGCTTAAGTTTATTAAAAATTAACCTGGTTTTTTTCTGTAGGTATATGTACATATATTTGTCTACACACAACTAAAATGCATTAGGTATAATTTAGCAATTAGTTTAATAACAAGTCAAAGTGTGATTACTCATTAATTTTAAAATGTTCATTTTATGATGTGGTTCATTAACGTTTATGCTTAAATAATTACAATAAATAACACGTCTCACCTTATTATTAATATTTACAAAAAATACACATTTCAAATATTTATTTAAACTTTATGTAAAAAACAATAGAAGGGTTATAGACCAAAAGTGAACCTTTCCTGCACTAAAGTGTCTTGTTCTTACATACAAATGATAATGAACACATAATGCTCGTATAGCTGTTTAAACAGAAGTGGACATACAGATTTTTATATTTCTTAATTAAATAAAATGCCCTACTGTATCACACGAGCTTGATTTTGTGGTTCATATATTTCAAAAGTATGGTAAGCGTATAACCTGAATAAAACTTCAACAATTTTAACTTGCGAAATAGGTACTATAGAGCAAGTTTTGCATTTGAAAAAAAAATCGAACTCGAGATTTTGATCAAAGTTGACATTACGATGATAGCGAAGAGGAATAAAGTGGGTCCGGAAATTCCGTCTGTCTGTCTGTATGGCTGTACCTCGATCAACAGCCTAAGTCACTGCAGCTATTTTCCTCAAACTCGGTACTTAAGGGTCTTCGGTGATTCCCTAGAGGGTAAATTGAAATTTTTTGTTTAGCTCCAAAACTAACGGTACCCACCATACACCCGTAATGCATAATCTTACTTATCTCGAAAACGAAAAAAAAAATAAGTGTGCTATTATATGGGCATGAACTACATTTTGGTCAAAAAAAAAATTGAAAAAATGTTATACGGAACCCTTTTTTTTTTGATTTTCGACATTTTCATTAACGGCTGTAACGATTTAAAACAATTTTTTAAGCAGGTCCCCCTTAAGTTTAAAATAATATTGTTTATAAAAATATTCGAAAAAATATTTTTTTTTGTTTTTTTTGAAAAATCAAAATCTTCAAAACATGTGAACGATTATTTTTTGAAATTATTTCCTAAAATCTTTACTACTAAATACTTAAAATTGGCATCCCAAATTTTGTTCTTGAAAAATTTTAAAGTAATTTCTTATTTAAAAAATTACTTTAATAATAAAAAAGATTTGTTTGCATAAATGCATACTTTTCTGGAAATCAGACGGCAAAAAAGCAGTAGGACTTGATGGCATTCCTGCAGAGCTTCTACAAGTGGCGCCAACGACATCGAGCGAACTCCTGCATCCACACATAAAGAAAGCTTGGGCCTCTGAAGGTTTTCCGAATGAGTGGAAAAAGGGAATGATAGTCAAGCTCCCTAAAAATGGAGACTTAACACAGTGCGAAAACTGGAGGGGGATTTGCATCCTGCCTGCCGTTGCCAAAATATTAGTACTGGAACGTATCAGGGAACATCTAGAAGCCACACTCTATGCCGAACAAGCAGGTTTCCGCACTGGATCCTCATGCATTGATCATATCAATACTTTAAGGATCATAATTGAGCAGTGCGTCGAATATCGATCACCACTCCACCTGTTATTCATTGACTTTGAGAAAGCATTCGATAGCGTCAATAGAGAATTTATTTGGCTTGCTTTACGCAGGAGGGGTATCCCGGATAAATTAATAGCTATTATTAAGTCAACTTATGATGGATCCAAATGTCACGTTTTGCACGACGGAAGGCTGTCAGAAGAGTTTGAAGTCCAAAGTGAAGTCAGACAGGGCTGCATTCTGTCACCCATATTGTTTCTGTTGGTGATAAGCGATGTCGTGCGAGAGGCCTTAACGGGAAACGGAGGAATTCGATGGACTCTGACGTCACACCTGAAACATCTTGACTATGCGGACGACGTATATGTCTGCTCTCTCATAGGATCATGTACAGTGTTGTCGTTTCAAAAATTCCTAGAGTAGCACTTTTCATAAAATTAGGGGAGCATTGAGGAGCCACGTTAAAATTCGGGATATTTCATCAAATAATAGATGCGGTCAGAAATGAAAAGAAACAAAAATATTTTTTTTCTATTGATATTTTTATTCATACCTACACACAAAAATGTCTAAGGGTGTGTTCACAACGGAACTGCGATAAACGATTCAAGCTGCGATTTGATCAGAGCTGAGAAATCTTTACATTGATTTTCCTATGTGTGTTCACAACGGAGCAGCGCTTCGAACAACAACAATCAATGTAAAAATCTCAAAGCTTTAGTCACATTGCTTCTCGAAACGTTTATCGCAGCTCCGTTGTGAACACACCCTAAGAAGGACACATGCACGTAACGTTCTATTGGACTAAACAAAACAAAAAGCAATTCATATCTGAAGTTGTATATCTATATAAATATAGCCTCAAAAGAAGCCTTATTTTAAATAGGAAAATAAATAACTGAAAATTGATCATTATTAAGAAATTAATTAAAAATATTAAAAGTAGGTTTTTTAAAAACACATAATATGTAACTTATATAATATAAAAATAAATATACATACATTATTATTTCTTTGAGTCCAGACCTCTTTTTTTTTACTTCTCAATCAAACTTTTAGACGGTTCCCACTTTTTGCATGAGTTATTATTCAAAAGTTCTTTTGCCGTTAAAATAGCATTCACTGTTTCAACGTGAAGACGGTTTCGCTTTTTGTCTTTTATTAGACTAACATCTGAAAACTTTCTTTCCGCAGTCGCACTACTGTGTGGAAAAACAATTATTGTTTTTAGTGTTGAACATACTTCGGTAAAAATCTTCAAAGTCTAAGTCCTTTGACATAGAAGTTTGATTAAGAAATAGCCGCCATTCCTCATCTAGATTTTCAGACTCTGACTCATCCGCTAAATTTAGAAATAACATCATCAAAGGGACTAAACTTGGTGCTAGGTTCTTGGGGTCAATACCTTGTATTGCCACTAAAACTTTATCATCAAATTAAACGTAATTAAGATTTAAAAAAATATTATCGTTGGAGAAATCGATTTTATGTAGCTGTAAATCATCTATGTATATATTCTGGCTTGACAAAATTTTGAAGAAGGGTTTTGAAATACATTCTTACATTTTGGAGCAAGGTATGCATTTTTGGGACTTCCGCTTGAAATTATAAGTTTATTTTTTTTTTGTTATATTCAAAACGTAACCCAAGAAACTTAAATATGTTTTATTTATTTCCGTAAGCTCTAAGAAGATATTATGGGCCAAATTCATATTGCTTTTTAACTCGTAAGCAATGAAAAAATGTTGCAGAGAAACCCATTGTTCAAGAATTCTTGAGATAACGCTCTCCAACGAAAGCCACCTAGTTGACGACATTTTAAGAATTTTATGCACCTCAACTGAAAAATATTTTTGAAACTCTTCAAGTTCCAGTGTTCGTTTAGGACTATGTGCAAAAAACTAATATATATATTACTAGTCAGGGCCTCAAGATGGGAGGGAGGAGCCTTTTTGAGGCATGGGGAGCACAGTAGCCCTTCTCGCAGTAAAGGAGCCAAATGTTACTATAGTAGCCATTCCGACAACACTGATCATGTATCTCCACCAAATGACAATAGAGGCGAAGAGAGAGAAGCAGAAATCGTGGGGCTGAAAATCAACTCCGGCAAAACAAAGATGATCAGCCTAGGAACCCAGTCATCTTCTCTTATAAATATTTCTCAACAACCGGTAGAGAAAGTACAGAGCTTCCAATACCTTGGAAGTATCATCTCTACCGAAGGTGGCACCGAACAGGACATCAGCAGTCGAATCGGGAAGGCAAAGGCTGCTTTCGGTATGCTTAGAAATATATGGAGGAATAACTCCTTAAGCTTAAGAACCAAGGTACGGCTGTTTCGATCTAACGTCGAATCCGTGTTACTTTACGGTTGCAGCACTTGGAAAGTAACAGTAGGTGTCACTAAGAAGCTGCAAACGTTCATTAATAGATGTCAACGAAACATCCTTAGGATTTTCTAGCCAATCGTATATCAAACGAAGAGCTCCTCAGGAAAACGGGTCAGAAACCTATTGACTCTATTATGCGACGTCGAAAGTGGCAGTGGATCGGACACACGCTTCGAAAAGGCGACAACTGTATTGCAGCGCATGTAATGCAGTGGAATCCGCTCACTCAAGAAGGGAGCTGGACGACCGAGAAGCTCATGGAGAAGGACAGTCGAGGAGGAGTCAGCCCAACTAGGCAAGAGTTGGAGGGAGTTGCGACTCATATCCAGAAACCGAACACGATGGCGAGCTGACGTTGTGGACGCCCTATGCCCCACTAGGGATCCCACACGGACATAAAAGGTCTGAGGACCTAAGTAAGTAAGTAAGTAGACGGAAATTTTATGCGTTTGAACATTTTTATCTCATACAATCCATGTTTTATATAATATAAAATGTATTTTAAATTCCGAAGTACTTTTACATAAGAGCAACTTCGTGCCTTGAATCGTGTAAAAGGTTTTTCAATTAGTGCGGGTCAGGGGCGAACGCAGGTGGGGGTTTTGGGGGTTCAAACCCCCTCCGAAACATGTGGAATAAAAAAATAAGGATTCATTTTCTTAAAGCAAAAAAAAAACAAAGTGTTATTTTCGTGCCATAAATTCTTCTATATCTTTTGATAAAAAATTTCCATAATTCAAATATTATTAACGTACGGCCCAAGAATAGGAGTTCCTGGAAATAAAAATTGAGGTAATTTTCTTTGAAATTCGCAAAAATTTTAAGTTTTGGTCAATACTTTTACTTACTTAAACAGGGATATTAAATAAATTATAAAAGTAGGAACAAAAGTAAACAACTTTATTTATATTTTATTCATACCACAATTTCTTTAAATGTATAGTAAAGTATGCAATAAGTAACTATAAGTAATTAAATAAATTTACAAGGAAATCGTTTTGATTTTTGAAATTTGTTTTTTTCTTTTTTTAGACCAAAAATAACGTTACCTACCCATACGAACTTTTCGAAATTTTATAAATATTATTTTTTCTCAAAAACTGTCCCACAGAATGAAAAAAAAAAATCATAAAATTTCATTGAGTTTAATCAAGGCAGTGGTTAAAAAATAGTTATAATAGTTATAATTTTTGCAAATGTAAAAAAATTGTTTTCGAAAATCGTATTTTTTTTATCTCTAAGTTATACATACATATTTATGTTAATAACATTATGTAATGAGCAAGTACCTGCAATAAAGTTATAAAATAATATATTTATAAAAATTTGATATTTTTTTTCTAAAACCCCCTCCGAAATTATTTTCTGCGTCCGCCCCTGGTGCGGGTAGATGTTGAATTGAATAAGACAAGCTGTGTGTGAGGTTTTAAGAAAATTGTTTTTAATTTAAAATGCACATTATGATTGAAATATGACATCATTCAAATCCCTCGGCTTCTCACGGTGGCACGGATCGCCGGATCCGAGTGGTCTAATTTTTAATTACTCTTCCGCATAGATCTGGCTGAATTTGAACGTTGGCCTGTGTTACGTTACCTTAAGGGACTTGTGACTTCAGGAAACCACACAAGGAAAAGTCTAGAGAAAAGTCTTGTTGACCAATTCACGTCACCTTGGCATCCAATGTATCGCGCGTAGTACCGCCCTACTGAAAGCACGTGTAGTCTAGGTTTTCAGCGTCTTGCAGCGCTCGCCCTTGACATTGATTTCCTTCGCAAAGTTGTTTTTGAAAAAATAAGAACCTTTGACGTCCTGGGCCCATGTCATGGATGCATTGTTACCTGTTGAACTTCTAAGGTGTTGGTATTATCCTATGTTCACCAATTTCGCTTGTTAACACAGTCATTCATCCAAAAATGTACCTCTTCACTAAAGATGGCTTTTCGGCCAAATTTGTGTTCCTCCTACAAACGCTACAAAGCCCAGTTAGCGAACAAACGGCGTTGTTTTTGGTCATGAACTTTAAGCTCCTCGTTCAGTTGGTTCTTGTGCGGTTGTAGGCCTAAGACCCGACGCACACTTCGCCAAGTTGAAGGCCGAGTTCTTGTGCATGGCGAGGTTTGTACTGTCTTCTGCCTTCTGTTTTACACGGACCGCGGCGATTTTCTCGTCCGATCTTTCGTTGCTCTGAGGTTCGAATGTTGGCAGATTGATTATCCAACCAGTCGCTTCAAATATTGAAGAGGCGACCGTGAAGGGCTACGACGACGACGTCTACCGGAAAATGTGCACAACATTTCTTCTAACGAACACTCAATATTTTAATCATTTGGGCGTAAAGTTCAATAGTGTAGTTGAAGTAATGAACTGAGTAATGAACAAGGCAGATGTCACCAAAACACAGTGACCAGCACAGGCCGCCAAAATCTACTCTCGCCAATTAAAAGCCATATAATTGGTAGTAGAAATGTAACTATGTATTTGCAAAATTTAAGGGAATGGTATAAAAATATGAATATTTTGCTATGTGCCGTTTTCACCAAAATCCTACCGGTAATTGACCATGACAAAAATTGTTTAATGGCAGTTTTATGACTAGGAAATACAGACAAAATGTATGTGGTTTTGAAACCAATTTGGATTGATATTTTCTTGTACAATAGTGGTCCTAAAACATAAACAAAAAACTTGAATTGGTTATAAGTTATAACTCTCTAAATTTTTGAGCTAAGGCTGCTGCCACACACTGAGCGACGAGCAACTGAGCGATTGAACGACGACCGCTGAGCGACGCAAAAAAATTAAAACACTTGAAATCATATGGCCGTGGCTACGACGCACGCCACGTTGGCCCTGAGCGATTTGCGATTCTTTTAAGCGACAGAGTGACGTCGCTCTGCAATCAAATCTGTTTTAATTTTTCAGTCGATCGCTGAGCGATGAAGTAAGTCCATGGAACAAATAAATGCGGAAAGTTTGATCTCAGCTGTCCAAAAGCCGCCCAATTCTATGGCAGGACAGCCCCAAAGATTTAAAATATGTCACCGAAAAGCAGTGGAATAAAGTTAGACACATTTCTATTTGTTCAGGTAAGTTTTTATTCAATTAATCTTAGTGATGAAATTCACCATAATTTGCCCTTTCACGATTTTAGGGGTGCACACCAAATCTTCGATTTCTCGATATTATAATATCTCTATAAATATGAATGCCACTTTTAACTAAAAGATTACTGCGAATTGCAATTGACAATGGTATTTTCTCAACTAATCGCTCAAAAATGACGCTCAGTAAATGGCCACCAGTAGATCAGACTCTTCGCTCTATCCCTCGTCACTCGGTGACTCAATCGCTCGTCGCCCAGTGCCTGGCCGCAGCCTTAGTTTGAGCGTTTTGGAAAGTTGGAAGTTTTTTTTTAAGGGAGATACCGATGCACATTGGTTTTAATGTCTGAATATTGTAATAGAAGCAAAATATTGAACCAGGTTAAGCATTTCACATTCGTGAAGTGCGGCTAATAAAAGAATATCCGAACTTAAAGTATGTCCGAAGTTGTGTTCAAGGGTAAACTGATGTGAATGCCCTGAATCGCGAGTATGACAGTTGAATTGTTTAAGGGTAGGAATGCAACTGGCTATTTTGGATTCTATTCAGGACATTCTAGTGGATTATTAGAGCACCTGTTCAAATATGGGAATTATACTCGAGCTTTGTGCGAAAATAGGCTTTATAGATTACAGCCAGATCAGAAGAGGTGAACAATTTTTTGCATCGTCGAACGTGGTCATTCCACACAAGGTGTTCTATGATGCACATACCGAGAACTAGATGTAAGTGCCGCCCATGGATAGCAGCATGTGTTGGTTCCGATTTAACGACAAGCGACAGCATTGAGTTTATGAAGCATTTCATTCTAAGCGGTTTATGGTTCCCTATTTGACAACGCTATCGAGATCATATTTTAATGAGCTGATGTGAGTACTCACGTTAGTAACCAATTCAATGGGTTATAAGTTTCAGACAAAAGATCATTCATTAATATGAGAAAGAAAGTCGGAGACAAAATTGAGCCCTGTGGAACACCAGCATTTATTTTATGAATTTTAAATACAACTTGTATCGAGCAGTTCGATAAGAAGTTTCTTATCCAACGATGAAGAGATTCATCAATACCAAATGCACGCATTTTTGATAAAAAAGCTTGATGTCAAACTCTATCAAATGCGTTTGAAATACCAAGTGCAATAATCTAACTTTCTCGAAAACGATGTTAAGATTTGTGCCATTGTTCGATGAGATATAACATCAGATCACCGGTGGACCTATTGCTACTAAAGCCATACTGCCCGTCATTGTGAGGCTTCCGTCTTCAAGATATTTCTTCAGCTGATAATTTAAAAAGTTCTTGCCATTGAACGTCTTTTTTTAAATAATTCAACAAGTTAAGTAATATATATATGTATGTATATTGTATATACCTCAATTAAGGAAAACTGTCAAAACAAAAACAGCAATTAAAATTAACAATATTTCAGAACTTCAAATAAAAGTTTTCAAATTTCATTTTTGCTCTGTACCGCATCGTTTGAATTCATTTAAGTAGTAGTTATTTTAAATTCGCCGTACAAATAGCTTTGGTCTCATCCAAATTCCCAAAAGCACCGATAACAAATATAAAGGTATTTGAAAAAGTTTCAAATTGAAACTCCCAATACAAAAAATCAGAGAAAAAAAAAATTTGAAAATTGTTATCGGCAACCGCACAGGAAACTTTTCAATTTGTACAAAATCCATTTTATATTTTTTGTTGTTGTTTTTGTTTTGAAGAAACACCACTTCAACTAAAAGGACGAGTTTTACCTACGTAGGGCAAAGTTTTTTTTAAATAGAAAAATATAGGTTGGTATATCGGATAGTTGCATTGTGTTTTGAAACTTACAAATTTTTTGTCTTCGTTCGTTTCTTTTTATATTATTTCTCAAGAGAAAAACTTTTATCCACCATAATAATTTTGTGAGAGCAGTTTTCCAATTGATGCAACATTCCATTTTATCAGCGCGCTGGTATTAGAAAGGGAAAAACAATGTGCAAAAAAGCCTTTAAATTTCCCTTAAAGCCGAATTGTATATTGTTCGTCCTTGAGCAAGGAAAAACTGGTTAAATAAATCATTTCAATTTTGTGCGCATCTTGCATAAATTAAAATAAATTGTCGGCCCGGCACTTTTTCCAAATAGCGAGAACGGACGAACAATTTCACTGGGACAAATTGAGGGTATACACAAAAAAGATATTCGTTCCGAATTAAAGCACAATCATGGAATAAGCAGCTGTCCATCCTTTTTTGTTTCTGCTGAATCGTTTGGATTCTGCATTTGGATCATTTAGTTTTATGGATTTTTATTTGGACTACCTATAATATGCTGTTAAAGGAACAGGAAAGAATTTAAGAGAGAGATGTAGTTGTTAAATTTTGACTTTAAACACAATTGGGTAGATTTTTGTCTGTAAAAAGAGCATAATCAATTGAGTCATTAAGCTCCGTGACGTAAAATAATATTTTAAAATATGGCCGCATAATTGTTGATGAATTTTGCTCAGGAAATTAATTTTCCGTTCAGCATTGTCTATTTTAAACTCGGGTTTTGAGTTTTGAAATAGAATACGAATTTTAAATGTAGATGTTACTAGAGAAAAATGTTCAAAACCATGAAATACAATTATTAAATTAATAAAACGGCAATTTAAATCAATTTGAAGTTTTGAGAAGAAAAAAATTACATATTATTTGAAATATTTTGTAAAATTAATCCTTGAATCCTTGAAATTTTTCTTCAACGTTTTGTATTTTGAAAAGCAATAATCAAATTAATTGAGTGAATTGATATATTATTTGGAACTTATTAATAATTTTCATATACGTTTAGACCGGTCATTTGAAGCTAAAATATCTGTTCCATGCAAGTTGGTTCGTTTTAACGTGTCTTATGCATAAAGTTTGTCAAAATTGGTAAAGCTGTCAACTTGCAAATCCAAAAAAAGAAATACGTTTCTATGCCAGAAAAAACAGGTTTTTCTTGCGTGCCATGTACCGTTAATAACAGTTTTTGATAACTTTTCTTATACCATATACTTATAATACTAGACAGACATATGGAGGGCTCACAGCTGTGCCGAACCAAGTCATTAAAAAAAAAAAATCCAAAACTAACGCCAAAATTTCCGCCAAATTGACCTCTGTTAAGGGCTGTAATGAACTAATTCAAAAATTGTTTTGTTCCTTAGTTAACGGTAAAAGAACCAAGTCAGTGGCTCTCATTTTCGATTTATTTCGATGCATAAAAGAACCAAGTCAGTATTACTCAATTTTCGTCAATTTTATCCTCGAACAGGCGTGGGGGTATGGTTTGTTTCGTCTTTTCCCTCTGGTTCTGCATGCTTCCCCCCTGCAACCACCCTTACTAAGGTACACTATAGGATTTGGGGTATGTGCGAGGTTGGGTGTATACTTACTTACTTACTTAGGTCCTCAGAACTTTTATGTCCGTGGGGGACCCCTAGTGGGGTATAGAGCATCCACAACGCAAGATAGCCATCGTGTTCGGTTCCTGGATATGAGTCGCAAATCTCTCTCACTATTGCCTATTTGGGCTGACTCCTCCTCGACTGCCCGTCTCCATGTACTTCTCGGTCGGCCAGCTCTTCTTCCTTCTTGAGTAAGCGGATTCGACTGCATTGCATGCGCCGCGATACAGTCGTCGTCTTTTCGAAGCGTGTGTCCGATCAACGGCCACTTTCGACGTCGTATAATAGAGTCAATAGGTTCCTGACCTGTATTCCTGTGGAGCTCTTCATTTGATATACGATTGGGACAGAAAATCCTAAGGATGTTTCGTAGACATATATTAATGAACGTTTGCAGCTTCTTAGTGACACCTACTGTTACTTTCCAAGTGCTGCAACCGTAAAGTAAAACGGATTCGACGTTTGATCGAAACAGCCATAGCTTGGTTCTCAAGCTTAGAGGGTTATACCTCCATATATTTCTAAGCATACCGAAAGCAGCCTTTGCCTTTCCGGATCGACTGGTGATGTCCTGTTCGGTGCCACCCTCGGTAAAGATGAAACTTCCAAGGTATGGGAAGCTCTGTACTTTCTCTAGCAGTTGTTGAGAAATATTTATAAGAGAAGATGACTGGTTTTCGAGGCTGATCATCTTTGTTTTGCCCGAGTTGATTTTCAGCCCAACGATTTCTGCTCTCCACAGGGGCGAACGCAGGTAGGGGTTTTAGGGGTTATAGGGCAGAAAACGGACTAACGGAGCAAATATACCGATTTAAGGGCCGATTTATGGCTTATAAATGATTTCGAGGTCCTTATTCGGAATTACCCCCCCCCCCCCACCAAAATGCACTTTTTTTTAATGAATCGATAAAAAAGTGTGCTGTTGATAGAAAACATCAAATTTTGGAGGAGAAACACTTTTTTATGGTAAAAAAGTGAAGTATAAAAAAATGAATATAGGCCATACGGTAAATTCAAAGTTCCTTTAAATCCAGATTCTATAAATGCAAAAGAAACCTTGCATACACCCAATCTCGCACCTACCCCAAATCCTATAGTGTGCCCAAGGCGGGGGGGTTGCAGGGGGGCAGCATGCCCCCCCATACATATCTCACTGTTTATACGCCGTAATGCGTAAGCAAGCAAAAAAAGCAAATATCCCATAAAAAAGTAGTTTTAGTTATAGCACTGTGGGTGGTCCGCTTATACTTCACTTTTCTACCATAAAAAAGTATTTCTCCTCCAAAAATTGATATTTTTTATCAACAGCAAACACTTTTTTATCGATTCGTTAAAAAACAGTTCATTTTGGTGGGGGGGATTCCGAATAAGGTCCGATTTCGATTTATAAAAGTTTGAGTTATTGATGGCTCCAAGGTCGGAGTGCGTTGAACTACAGCAAAAGAAAAAACTCACTCATTTCGTTTGTGTGAAAGTTACAGTTACAAATGAGTAGCACATAGCACCCTCTGAGCTCTGAGAGCGTTTTGGTTATAATTATGTAGTATAGTTAACGTAGGTACCAATTGAGTGTTGCTGGTGTCCTTATGTTTTCGTATAACTCTTTTTCGTATGATCGCAAAAGTACCACAAGTTATAACTTCACGTGTTAATATATGCCGGATTTAGTTTTGCAGATTTGGACCACTAGGCGAACCTAGAACTTATTATAACTCTATTGTTAGGTACACTTATGGAATCACTTACACTCTTTTTCTTCTTGTTGCATTAATGATATTATACGAACCAAATAATGGCCTCCATCACAGGGCCCGTAGTAAAAGTCTATGTCTAACAATTAATTCCGGAATAAGAATGCCCAAATGGCAAGTACCAAAAACGCCCTCGTAGTGAATATTTTCCAATTTTTGGTCACATTATTCAAATTTGCGAAATAGGGATCCGTTGCAACATCTTTATGATGTTTTGTTTTTGCGATTAGCTGTATGAAATTGTTCCGATAGGTCCTATCCCTAAGAGCAAATATTGTTTAGTTATAACATATTTATGTTAATTACAATATAAAATATGTAATTAACAAGTACCTACAATATAGTAATAAAATAATATAATTATAAAAATATAAAAATCTCATATTTTTTGAAAACCCCCCCCCCCCGAAATAATTTTCTGCGTTCGCCCCTGGCTCTCCACCCCTGTTGTCATTTGTTGGAGATCCATGATTCTATGAGAGAGCAAGCATACGTGGTCTGCATAGTCAAGATGTTTCAGGTGAAACGTCAGAGTCCATCGAATTACTCTGTTTCCCATCAAGGCCGCTCGCATGACATCGCCTATCACCACTCCACTCAACTTTGGACTTCAAACTCAGCCTCCCTTCGTGCAAAACGTGACATTTGGATCCATCATAAGTTGCATTAATAATAGCTATTAGTTTATCCGGGATACCCCTCCTGCGTAAAGCAAGCCAAATAAATTCTCTATTGACGCTATCGAAAGCCTTCTCAAAGTCAATGAATTTCAGGTGAAGTGGTGAACGATATTCGACGCACTGCTCAATTATGATCCTTAAAGTATTGATATAATCAATTCATGCGGATTCAGCGCGAAAACCTGCATGTTCGGCATCGAGTGTGGCTTCTAGATGTTCCCTGATGCGTACCAGTATTATTTTCGCTAATATTTTGGCAACGGCAGGCACGACGCAAATCCCCCTCCAATTTTCGGAGTTGGGTGTATGCATTTAAAGAATCTGGATTTAAAGAAGTTTTGAATTTGCCCTATTTATTCAATGTCAATAGCTGTTTTCTAAATATACATATGTATATGTGGCCATTTTTTTTTAATAAGCTTTAGTTTGTTTTTGAAATAAATTCATTGTTTGTTTTTGCTCCTTTTTTAAATTATACCAATTTTTATTTTCTTTAATTATAATTTGTCATCATTTTTCGAGGTAATAATTAACTAAGTCACATTTTTTAATTTTTTTTTAAATATTGGGTTCATTTTTCAATTCTTGTTTTTCATTTTTTGTCAAAAGAAAACTGATTGAATAAACTTTCCAAATGTCTTTACTATGAGTTTGTTTACCTAATCTCTTTATATCTTCGAATCCACTTTTTTTGACTTGGTTCGGTTCAGCTGTGAGCCCTCCATATGTATTTAGCTTTGTCTTAGGGATTGCTATTGTATGGCAGATACCGTTTTTTTGTTTTTTTTTTTAGCAAAATTAATTTAATATCCTGATAGGGGAATCACCTCAAACCTTAAAAATTATCAAATTCGTTTTCTTTCTTTTTTCTCCGTACTCTGTTTATAAGACAACAATTCGTTGCACTTTATAAGGGGAGTTTTTTATGAAAGAATTGACACAGGTGAAGTATTATTGTATTGAAGGGGTTTTTGTATGATTCCATACGTGCAGTTGTGCCGGCAAGGCTTTTTGAATATTACAACAACAACTTGAATGAACTACCACCAATTGTGTTTTTGTTTGGCTGGGGTTATAGCTATTTCACGGGTGCCAAGCCGATCATCAGACTCCTTTATTAGTGGTGCTTAGCCTTTATACTTTCAAGTTTGATCGAAAACTTTTTGCCTTGACTGGGGTTTGAACCCAGACCAACCATAAATATATGAAGAAGCCTTGCAGGCACAACTGCACGTATGTAATCATACAAAAAGCCCTTCAGCATTCATTTTTATACACATAATTTTCAAAATTCTTTACCACTTTAACTATAAGAGCAAGATCCTCCAACCCAGACGTGCACTTTATTGAATGTTGCATTGAGTATATTATTACTCAGTTCTCTCACAATTATTTTTCGTAGTTGCTTTTCTTTTCGTGTTTTAACTTTAGTAGTACAAATTTTCTCAACATAAGTTTAAGTTTAATACTTAAGCTAAATAAAGAAGAGAAGGAAAAAATCACCCAAGAGCTTGTAATTGACACACATTGCAAAATACAGGAACTCAAAAATGGAACACATAAAACCACTTTCCCTGCTCTCTATTACATAAATTCTTCACAAATAACAACATTTACGTACTACGTTACACAGTTTATTTGGATTTTGATTTAGCTCTTAAAGCAAGGGTGCATACACCTGGCATCCAGTGATTGTAACATATTTAAAAAAAATTGAATTAATACGTTCCTACTTGTTGCGATTATTCAAGGGACGAGGACCGAATACCAAGTTCTTTTCTTTAAAATCAAACTGGAAAAATGTATTAAAAATATAGTGATTTTGAACTTCGGCAGACATATTTTCTATCAACAATCTTTGTTCAATTAGAGGCCGAAATGGATTTTTTTAATTCTTCTATTTATGAGTTTTGTTTTTAAACGGAAATATTGCAACTGACGAAATTCATTCTATAATAAGATAAAATTGAAGGAGCGCAAAAAAAGTATTTTTCGACTAGGACGATATTTTGAGAAAAAGTTGTATAAAATAATGAGTCTTCAATCGGGTAGCATGGAGTGTTTATACGACATTAAGCAATTCAATGTCTACCCCCCACAATTTTATCGCTGCAGGTTATACAGAGCAACACAATTAGGAACAAATTGTGGTTGTCGTACCAACCTACTCTTTCTTCCTCTCTCCTGAAGGGCCATTAAAGCCTTAAGCCTTCCACAAGCCTACTTTGTGGCCCCCGACCATGAGTTAAGCAGCGATAACGAAAATAAAACATACATAAATGAAAAAGAAAAGAAAAAGTGGTGAGAACAATTCCAAAACCTAACCATGATTGCCCATCACCTCACATAACTACTTGGCCTTCGAGGTCCGCCTGTGCCCCTTTTAACCCTTTCGAGAACATTGAATGCAAATCCTGTTGAAATCCTTGTGGCTCCTCTTACAGACCGACCGAACTTGTGAGTTCCACAATCATTTGGCGGTTGTGTACGAGTATACATATACGATAATATCAGCAGCTACTTGCAATTGGAACACTCACTGAAGATTCTCTGTGTGCAGTGTTTTTTTTTCTTTTTTCTGCTGCATATAGAATTGACCCAATACGGAGCTGCACCATAATGGAGGTTTAAAGGTTTGGGGGACGCATGGTCTAGTAGTTATGTGTGCTTCATGATGGCCGGTAAGCATCTAAGTATTATATCACCATCCCACAAGTCTCGTGTGGGGTACAATAGTGTAATTGCGGGGGTGTTCTCGCACTGATGAACCCTTTTTGTTTTATTCTGATGCCCGTAAATTAAATTATTTATTTTTTCAAGAAGTTTCCATTTGCACTTTTTGTTTTGACGGTAAAATCTTGTAAAAAAACACGAAATTGTTACCCAAGGGGTGTGAACATTCTCGCAGAACGGAATAGCCAATTATGCAAATTTTTTTCTGAATGATATTCGTGAAAAAGTCGTCCCCATAGTTGTTTTATATTCAACAATTTAATAGGAGGGTTGATGGTGTGTTTGCGTTTTATTTTTTTTTTTTAACTCGTACTTCGTTTAAACAGCTGAGCCATAAATATGTATGTACCTATGTATATTGAAATTATTTTAGTATGCTAAAAATTTCTTATTATTTTGTAATACAGTGAAATTCAATATGCTATATGTTCGTATTTATATCGGGCTTAATGCTGTGTTTGTTGAGTGTTGTACAAATTGAACCTTTATTTAAAAAGAATCTGATGGGGAGTTAGCAAGGGAAAATGGAATTCTGAATTTATTAAACAAATAATATAGGTATCAGTGATTCTGATTCGGATATAATTCATTGTATCGAACATTTAAGTGGGCTTACCACCCGCTTTAGTTCTAAAATATGTTTCTGCTAAATGAATTTATATGCATGTGTGCTTTAATCATGTGTTGGTATTTAGGATGGATTGTTTTTGAACATACATATTAAACTGTCTAAAATCTAAAGTTTGAATATGTAGGGTATTTAGTTTTGTCTTATAATATTTTTCTCCAAGGCTTGTAGGTTAATTCTCACTGCAAAATTGGTGATTATTATTTAATATATATGTTTATCTTTATACTTAGAATTGTTAATTCATATATTTACATAATATAAAGTGTTTTTCCATTGGCGCGGGTAGATTTTGGCGGTCTGTTGTAGCCATGTTGTTTTGGTGAGATCTGTCAAATCTATACAGATGCCAAACTAACATAGCAAGCTACACTACCTCAATTGAACGCAAGATCGCTCGAGAACATAGTAGCGGTCCTTGGAAGTGTACAGCAGAACGCTAGGCATCAGAAGATTGATTCCTTGCCGTGTAAGAACTTGGCCTTTGGCAGACTTTAACTCGGCAACTTTTACGTCAGGACTTAAGCGTAAGCCTGTACAACATTTATCTGGCTCAGGAGGTCAAAGTTAAGGATCAACTACACAGCCGTTTTTTCGATGGCTGGTCCTTGGCGGACCCCACTTTTGGCCGAAAAAAATCATCTTCAGACGAGGCGTATTAAGGTACTAGTACGGTCTAGAATGCCAAAAAACGCACGATTTTTGTGAATTTTTTTCTGGGAAACCTTATTAGGTAATAACATAATTTTTTTTTAAATAATGAATACATGCGTCAAGAGTACAAAAAAAATTAATTTTTTTTAATTTTCGAATTTTGGCTGAATTATAGAGGGCGCAAACGTCGACTCATACAAAAATACATGGTCCCATGGCAGACAGTTAATCTCAGAATTGGCTGGACTGAAACAAAAAAAACAAATTGGGTTATTTAAAGGAAGGGTTTTTACGAGACAATTTACCACAATTTGTTTAAAAAGTCAAAACAAAAAAAAATATCGAAAAAATATTGAAAAAAAAATTTGTTTGGCCATTTTTGGGTCGCCATTTTTTTTGTTCATACTTTTTCGGTCAAATTGTGGTAAATTGTTCTAGAAAACATAAAAACAATCAAGTTTGCAACAAGTTTTTTGAAAATCGGTTCAGAAGATCCGGAGATTAAATGTCCGCCATGGGACCATGTATTTTTTGATGAGTCGACGTTTGCGCCCTCTATAATTCAGCCAAAATTCGAAAACTAAAAAAAATTATTTTTTTTTGTGCTCTTGGCGCATGTATTCATTATTTAAAAAAAAAATATGGTAATACCTAATAAGGTTTCCGAGAAAAAAATTCCCAAAAATCGTGCGTTTTTTTTGGCATTCTAGACCGTACTAGTACCTTAAAAAGTAAAATTGCCGTAATCTGGGACAACATCGACCCACATTACAAAATATTTATAAAACTGAAATAAATCAGACAAGTAGAAGTCTACACTATTATTAGACTTGCTGAATTATTCTGAATTATTTTTTTGGCCTTTAGTACACAAAAATTTGCGTTTCGTCTCGGCGATCTAATATGGACTCATAAGTTTGCTGTTGGCCTTGTCAATAGGCAAGTTTTGTCAATTCAGTTCATCTTAATTTAATTTTTTAACAAAAATTTAATGTGAACAAAACCAAATGCACGCATTTTCGATAAGTGCAAAAGTGCAATTATCATACTTTCTCCAAAACGATGTAAAGATTTGTGCCACTGTTCGGTGCGATATACAATCAGATCACTAGTGGATCTATTGCTACGAAAGCTGTACTGCCGGTCATTAAGAAGCTTTCGTTCTTCAAGATATCTCTTGAGCTGATAATTTATCAGCGTTTCTAAGACCTTAGAAAGGAGGGATGTAGGTGCAATTGGTCGATAGTTGGCTGAACAAATGCTGTTTTCCATCCACTCGGAAAGAGACCAGTAGAGTAGGTCAGATGGAAAAGCTTACGCAATGGTTTTACCAGCGTTGAAGAACACCTCTTCAGAACAATTGGGGCAATGCTATCCGGGCCAGTGTATTTGGATATATCGAGGAGTATAAGAATTTGGTTCTTTGAATATGATCATTACAGGTCCTTCTAGCTTGCTTAAGCTTTTCCCGGTTTTTCTCAATAGGGTTGGCTTTATAAAATTGAAACTTACTTCTTTTACCCTAATGACCTCTTTACAGCTCAAATCAAAACAAGAGTTCTCTTCTCATTCGGGAAAGAATAAAATTTGTAATCATATCTGCACTGGAATCCATGTCACTATTGAGGAGGCATAGCGACCAGTTGAAGTTTTTGAAGAATTCGTTGAGTTCGTTCCAGTTGGCTTTCTCGCATTGCCAAATGGTTCTTTTGGGAATTATTTCTCTAACTGGGTTTTATTGGCATGAGAAATTTGCAGATATGACACAATGGTCGGAGGTCAACAAGTCTAGTATGTTTGCGGATTGAGTTGCAACGTCAAGTAAGAACGGATTTGACTCAGCTCAGTTGATTAACTCAGCAAAAATCTCGACATACCTTCCTTCGGGTGCTGTCTAACCGGTATAGCGCAGCCAAAAAGAATTGTGTACATTGAAATCGCCCGTCATAACGATTTTACTGTGCGGAAAATGAGAAACAATTCTCTGATAGCGCATCGAATTCATTAAAAGTCGAGTTGTTCTCCAAACTTAAGCTGCGTTAAATAAGTCATATATGAATTAAACGCTTATGGACTGTAAATTTAAACCACTTAAAATACAAATTTGTATATTTAATCAAGTGCCATATTGTGGTTGTAGCTGAAAAGCGACATCATTACGTACATAAATGGCGAGGCCATGTAGTCCAATCAAGTTAGTATTTTATATCTACAAAAAATACTGCGTCGAATTTTTTTTTTGTTTCTTAAAGAGTACCTATTGGAGAGTGTAAATCCAAAAAGTTCGAACAAAAAACGCCCTTGCGTTGTCCGCCATTTTGAAAAAGGCGTTGGAAAGCTTGAACTCGATTTTCTCGGCTCCTATCATATATAGAGCTGTATTTTTTTTTTAGGTTTGTACGTTAAAACATCTTCTTTAACTTTTGTTCAGAAAAAAATTTGAAACCTCTTTCCAAAAAAAAGTTATCGACGAAAAACTGTCGAGATTTTGAAGTAAAAAATGGTTTTTAACGTTTATCTCGCCTCATGTTCATCTGATCAAAAAAATACTTAAGTTGTTTTTTATAGATCACTTTATTTCCTACATTTTGGTATCTTTAAATTTTATGTGCGACAAAAACTGTAGGAAATATAACCTGTCAAAATGGCCAATATCCTGCGAAAATTAAAAAAAAAAAGAAATTTACTCACGTTTGAAAATTTTCAAATTTGATTATGTTCATTATGAAATTTAAAGAAACAGTTCAAACTCTTTTCCACACTACCACCGAGATAGAGTTACGGCGCATTTTTTTTAATATGGGGTCTCCAGGAGGTATAATGCAGATCCAACGATGTTTATAGCAACGTTTTGGGAGCCGCCGGAGAAAAAGTTTTTATTGCGTTGTTCAATGGGAAGGCAAATGGGTCACTGGATTCTTTGCGATATAGCGACTTTGTTAAAACGTCAAAAAAAAACTAAGTTTAATTTAATTAACTGGAAGATGACGCATGTGAAGACTTTTCCTCACCTGAAAACATTGAAGAAACTACCATTGACGATCCCAGCACAAACAAAGTTAATATGGAGGGCTCACAGCTGTACCGAACCAAGTCATTTTAAAGATTTCCGCAAAATTGACCTCTATTTAGAGCTGTAATGAACTACATAGTTCATTTAGAGCTACATAGTTCTGAACTATAGTTCATTACAGCTCTAAATAGAGGTCAATTTTGCGGAAATTTTGACGTTGGTTTTGGATTTTTTTAAAATGACTCGGTTCGGTACAGCTGTTAGCCCTCCATATGATCATTGATATCCGCACGCCTAGCCCCAAAAAAAAAGGAGATAAGAACGACATGAAAAAACTATGCCACATTGAGCTATCGATAGGCTGAAATAGAAACGAAAACGATTGAATCGTGGATTATACCTCCTGGGGACACCACATTCAAAAAAATGCGCCGTAACTCTACCTCGGTGGTAGTGTGGAAAAGAGTTTGAACTGTTTGTTTTAAATTTCATAATGAACATAATCAAATTTGAAAATTTTCAAACGTGAGTAATTTTTTTTTTTTTAATTTTCGCTGGATACTGGCCATTTTGACAGGTTATATTTCCTACAGTTTTTGTCGCACATAAAATTTAAATATACCAAAATGTAGGTAATAAAGTGATCTATAAAAAACAACTTAAGTATTTTTTTGATCAGATGAACATGAGGCGAGATAAACGTTAAAAACCATTTTTTACTTCAAAATCTCGACAGTTTTTCGTCGATAACTTTTTTTTGGAAAGAGGTTTCAAATTTTTTTCTGAACAAAAGTTAAAGAAGATGTTTTAACGTACAAACCTAAAAAAAAATACAGCTCTATATATGATAGGAGCCGAGAAAATCGAGTTCAAGCTTTCCAAAGCCTTTTTCAAAATGGCGGACAACGCAAGGGCGTTTTTTGTTCGAACTTTTTGGATTTACACTCTCCAATAGGTACTCTTTAAGAAACAAACAAAAAATTCGACGCAATATTTTTTGTAGATATTTCGAATTAATTAATTTAATTTGACTGGACTAATGGTGAGGGAAGAATAGAGATACTTATCTATAACCGGCCAGGCTGAATTCCATGTAATCAGAATTTTCGCCCACCTGAGTTTCGCTAATTGCCAAAACGGCTGGCCTGTTTTTAACAGTATGGACATATCTGCACAGACATTTTTCTAAGCCCGCGAATGTTGCTCTAAATTCTCTCGACAACAAAAAAAAACATAAAAAACCAAATTAGAAAAAAAACTATATCCAGATTATACTCCAAAATTACTTCACAATACAACTTACTATTAGTGTTATTCCTTTCTAATATTATAAGAACTAATTTGTAGTCAAAAGGATAAGAACCTACATATGTACATTAGGGTGTGCGAAAGTGCTCAACTATGGTATTTTCAAATGTAATAGCTTTTAAAAGTTACATTGCTTATCAAAATTAAATCCTGCGTTTACAATTTTCATTTTAATTTATATCTTTGGCTCGCTCAAAAATAGGATGAAATCCAAAGAATTTTGATTTTTTGAAATATGTGTTGTTTTAAATTACTCCGTGTGTATACAAAAAAATTATATAAAATATTTTTAGTCTTTCAAGTCAAAGATAATTGCAAGGAAACACTTTTAAGCTTATATTTGTTTAAATTGAACACTTGATAAAGAAGCTATGAAATAATAAAAGAAGGAAGACAAATATTTTTTTTATGTAAAATCGTTTTTTTTTTTTTACAAAAAAAAATTCTTAAAAATCAACGGAACCACCTACAATATCGTAGTATATCTTTTTGTAAAGACAAAAATTCTTTCTGTATTTTATATAGTTTTTTTAGTATACGTAAAACAAAAAAAAATTACTGTAAATTACATTTTTTTTTCAACTTCAACCGATTTGAGCGAGCCAAAGACGAACGATATCTTATTTTTTTTACATGTTCTTAAACCTCAGACCCTAATACAACTTTTGAGCACTATTACATTTAAAAATAAGAGTACTTTTTTGCGGCCATACAAAAATGACACACCCTAATGTACATATATCATTCTTGTAAATCATCATTTCAAGAGCATTCAGGATTTTTATTTTAAAAAAATTAGTTTTTTTTTTGCCAAGAAAATAAAGCACTTCTTGAAATTACATATTATTTTCATGTAAGATACCTCCGCTTGCATTCCTGCCATGGCATACATTTTTGTGCCTTGACTAGGATGCACCATGTCCCTTGATTGAGGACATTTCTATTGTGTTTACGCATGCATGCCTCGAAATGAAAACAAGCAATCTGTGTAATTTACTAAAATGTTTTTCAAAGACGAAAAGGAGTTGGTTTTGTAGAAACATGGTTGATGGTTTTGGTAAGTCTCGGTTTAAATTTATGCTTGTGTTTACAATAACAATCGTTTACCGAAAATCCCTTTCGTTCCTGGTATACCGAACCGATGCTATTTATTCACGATTACACCTGCATTTTTCTATGGGGACCCCACGCTGCAACTAGGTCTGGCAAAATGGGACATGTTGTATGCATTAGCATCAAAATAAATAGAACCTACTATTTCTGGCTTGAAAACATCGTGATATTGTGCACATATCAGCCCTAATAGCGATGGATAAATTCCTTAATTTATTTTGCACATTGGTTGCGCAGAACTTCCTTTTTTTATTCAAGGATATTTCCAAAAAATAGCACACACGTTCTGACTCGGATAGACCAATAAATTTTGTTTAAGGTTGCATTTATTTTTCCATTTTTTTGCACGTAACACACTGAGACCGATGGATTTTTTCGAAACGAAAACAAATTAATCTTCGTCCAACTGGTAATGGCTTAGATATTCAAAACAAGCTCAACTGAAGGTAAATATCGTAGTTATAGTATCATGGAGCTACACTTAAGAGCCACAGTTGGTATAAGAAAAAAATTCAAGTGTCATTAAACGTGTTTGCCATAAATATTATAAAATATGCAAAAATTACTTGCTTGATTTATTAGAGAGGTTTATTGCTTATTTACCTAAACTTGTGGGTCTTACCTAGATTAGTTACATCTGGAAAATTTTATTAAATTACGTTAGGTAGTCTGAGATTAAAATTCCCCCGTATCTAACTGAATTCTATGTGCTTATTCCAAT
Organism: Philhelius festivus; assembly: GCA_963931855.1. Taxonomy (NCBI): domain Eukaryota; kingdom Metazoa; phylum Arthropoda; class Insecta; order Diptera; family Syrphidae; genus Philhelius; species Philhelius festivus. The sequence goes on from OZ007555.1 coordinate 82,136,066, forward strand.
AGTATTATAGAATTTTCTCCTTGCGGGATGAATAATTTAAGGCTTTGCGGCATACGCATCTGAGTCGCTCTACTCCGGCTCATTACCCAATCTAAACTGTACTGTATTTTTCAAATAGGGCAAGTGGTCTTTATGCAGAGATTTTTTTAAGGGATTTTGAATACCCTTATAAAGTTAAACACATGTGCGAGCAATTAGGAAAGTAGAAAAGGATTAGAAAGGAGATACCAATGCACATTGGTTTTGAGTGTCTGCACATTGAAATGGCTGGGAAATATTGATCCGGGTAAAGCATTTCACATTCGTGTAGTGCGGCTAAAAAAAAGAATCTCTCTACTTGACAGTACGTCCAAAGTTGAACTCAAGGGTAAAATGGGGCCAAATTAACGCATCAGTTTTTGAGTAATACGTGACTGAATTATGGGAGTTTAGCATTACCGCTTACGTCATCGATCAATCGATTACCATTTTCATTCGATCACTGATGGGACTCACTCACTAGGTCACTAAAGCTGTAATTTGGCCCCTGATGAGCATTCCTAGAAGTACGGGTTGAATGGTTGAATGAGAGGAGGAATGCAACTGGCTATTTAACTAGAGCACTGTTTGTGAAAATAGCGGTTAAATAATTATAGACATGAAACATTTGATCTCTGGATTAAACCAGAGTTGGCTTACTTGGAAAATAAATTAATTAACTAATTAATACTTCAATTATGCAAAAATATATCTTTATTTCATCCGGAGTGACCTCATCAAATTTGGTGGATTAGATCGTTGTTCTCTCGGAAATGACTTTAAAAAATGTTTCAGGACCTAACAAATAAAAAATATTTTTGCAGTAAATATTTACATATTCATATATTAACTTGCATCCATCATATGTATCTAATAGTTCTGATTGTTAACTGAGTTGCCATTGATGTTTTTCAAACAAATAATTCAAGTTTTCGGCCTCAAGATCTGAAGGCAGCATTGACATATATGTATGTATCTAACTATGTAATTAAATGATATACATATACATATATATGATATAATTTCAAATGAGTCTACCCGAATACCAGATGTTGCTGGCGAAACGCTCACACTCTTAATTGTGTTACATCATCCGATTCCTCGAGTTCCATGTTCCATCTATCCAGCTAAAGAGAAACATACCACTTATAGTCTTAATAGCTTTTTTCAAATATTTAACCGGTCACTATGTTTCCTCAATAGTGACGTTGATGCCAGTGATATTATTTATTACAGAAATAAGAGTATAATACCTAAAGAAAAGTCTTTGTTCGATACAAGATGTAAAGGAATTATAAGGTTGAGAGAAACAAGTTTGCGCCTTCTCAACTGAGGAAAATCGGATAAAGCACAACCAATCCCGAAAAAATGCAACGTTGTTAGAAAAAGGACCAAAATCATACATGACCAGAAATTAACCCAACAAATTCTGCAATGTCCCAAATGAAGTAGGAATATTTTGATTTGTCAAGAATGTAAAAAATTCGACTTCATCTTCAGTCCCAACACTCATCTACAACGACAACCCGATAACGATATAACTAGCTTTTCAGATAGTTGCCTGATAGTAACATTGCTCGCTCTGTACTTGAGAACGTAAATTAGTCAATGAGACAGGTATATTTCTGCACTCGTACAGTTGCAAGAGCTCTTCAAGGTCTTATTATAGACAAATCCGCTAGTCTTGATGACAATTCTGGGGGGTCGATTATCGTCAGACGATGTCGTTTGAACGATAGACTTGCCTTTTTTTTTGATTCACGTAAGGCTAGTCGCGCACTGGCAACTGTGATCTGTGATCGAAATCAAATAGTTTAATCACCAGTTGAAAGAGAACCGCTCACTGGCAACTCTTTACTCACGCTCACACTCTTTTCTCTCTTGCTCTTATAGAAAACAGCTCAACTGTTGCGAAGGCAATCGTTTAGTTTGTGTCAAAACACAAACTTTTTAGTTGCTCGAATCGAGTTGCTCTAAGTGCGTTGTGTCCCATATAAGCCCATATGTTTCATTTCAGCAACTAAACAGTTGCGAAACTAAAAATTGAATGTGCGCGCCTGGCCTAAGTCGATAATCGTCAAAACGCTATCGTCAAAACGATAGCGTTGGGACGATAGCTAAATAGGTATCGTGTTGCCATAATTTTGAATTTTGTAGGTGACTGTTGTTGAGTGATTGAGTTTCCATTGTAAATTGACATTTTGTATTGTTTTCTATTGAATTGACAGATTGACTACAGTTTGAGAGTTTCTGAAATGCATACAAATCTCTAAAACTGTGATCGATTGACGAGACGATAGAAGTCGAGTTACATGAAGCAAATTATGGACGATATCGTCGACGATTATCGTTTTGACGATTATCGTTTAGAAAATTACGGAATGCCCCAATGGAATCTTTCCTGGAAGATGGAAAAGTGTATTTATCCAGCCTATTACTAAGAAAGGCAAACCTTCCTCTCTTTCTATCTCCAGACTATTAGCACTTACGTTTCTGCTTTCCAAGGTCATTAGAGTTGCTGATCACTCATCAACTTAAGAAATTCGGCTTTTATAGCTATGGTTCCACTGGTGATCTGATGGCATTGACAGAGGCAAATAAATCTGTATATTGTTTTGGAGAAAGTATGATTATTACGCTTGACATTTCTAAGGCATTTGATAGAGCTTGGCACCAGCCAGCGTGCGCTTAGTAACAATAAAACCCACATTCATTGGATTTTAAATTAACTTCTGGATCGTTCAATACAGGATGTATTGTACGTTTCAAGTCTGATAGTCATAAAATATATATTGGTGTTCCTCAGGGCTCCGTCTTGTGTTGATTCTATTCCTCATATTCATAAATGATATCTTGTCTGAAACTTTTAACCCATTTTATTGTTTCGCCGATGACTCTACTCTCAGCTTTTCATACTGGTTATCAAATACGCGTCCATCTCCTTCGGAAGTATAGAAATGTAAAGGTATACCGTATGATAAGCTCATTAAACTCCGATCCTTACGGATGCTAAATGTGGTATAGAACATCGTGTGGAGTTAAAAGCTTCGAAAACTCAATTTTGCTTAATGTCGTTGAAGCAAAATGTACCCCCTCTGCGGTTATTTTGTCAGCAACGATCTTCGTTGAATTGACTTAATTCTTGAGATTTCTTTATCGGTGGCTTCAATTTACAAGACATTTAAACGTCCTAAAGTCGAGAAAGCAAACATCTTCCGGGAAGGTGCTTCTCAAATGTGTCTCAATTTACTAGATACAATTCAGAACAGTGCGTTAAAGCGCGTTGGAACACCGTCGGAATGTTAATGTATCTCCTTGTTTTATCGCTCCTTTCACAAGCAATGCTCAGTCGAAGAATCCAGCTGCATTCTTCTCGCCTTAGAATAGATACTTAAAAGCCCTCGAAGAAATGAGACATAAGCTTTTTCTCTTGATTTTGAGGAACGATTTAATTCAAAATCCCGTACAGTTTTAATGCACTTTTTATGAAATTTAGAAATTTTAATATTAATCTTACCCTATAAAAAATTAAAATTAATTTTGCAAATCAAGACAACAATTTTTTGTAAAATTAATTACTATACTTAATTTTATTTTTAATGGCCTCTTGGACTCGTATACCATCAATTTATTTTTTTCCATCCATTAAGCTCAAAATACATCAGCTTTTCTTATGAGCGAAATTACAAAAAAAAATCCTTTAGATTTAAACAATGTTACCCAAGTTGAGTTTTTATTTAAAAGTATACCTTTTGTTAAAAATAAAACCTTTTGAATTATACTCAGATTTTTAGCTTAATAAGTTCACTTGGCAAAAAAAAATATTACGTCCATTAAATTTGTTAATTCAGTAAAGAATGAAAATTCAAAGCTGCTGTTGTATTCAGAATAAGAATAAAAATAACATTTTATCTTTAAAAAAAACATTACAATTTAGAAACACCATCTGCAAATGTATGGGATCTCATAAAAATAAACCCCAGTGAAAATTGTCTATACCCAGTCTACTTTCTACCTTTATATTCTAGCGATGAATTTAATAAGAATATTTTTGCTAAAGGTGTTGAGTGTTATAAATTCCGTCTGTTGTCGAGACATCCAACGAACGAATATTTACACTCCAGTTCCTTTAAATAGGTTCTATTTCGCAGAGCCTTTTGAAATAAATGTTCATTCTAAGAATTTAAGCGAAATTTTTCAAATTTGTACGTCAGAAACTGGAATATTTTTAGTTTGAGTATGTATTCAAGAACATTTATTTACAAATATATTTTTTAGGACTGTAAAAATAATTTTTTTTGATGTAAATACATTGTAGGAATGTGTGTATTCACAAGAAAAATAAATATACTCGCAGAAATTTCTGCACTTATGAAGTAAACGCTTATGTAGTTAATACAGTTTTTGTGCAGTATTCTGTACAAGACAAATGATAAATTTTCTAATTAAATATAGACTCAGTAAGCACTCAATTTCAATTCACTTTTGTTTTATTGAACATACTATTTACAATTTGGCTAACAACTAATAAGATACTACATATGTGTGAAAATTTACATTCGTTGGCTCATAGGGGGCCTAACTATATACTATATTTATATAAAATTTACATGACCAAAAAATAAAATTTAAAAGGTCGGTTGACTGTATTGTCCTCAGGATGTTCAATTCCGGTTGTCAGTGGTGATTGTTGTAGGCTTTTGGTAGGGATGGCGTTTTAGCCGCGGTGGTAGGCTGGCCCAATGTCAGCGTAGAACGAGACTACGTCCTCGTTGTCCATGATTACGTTGTCATCCAGAGTTTCCATCACACTGAGGTACCTTGGTTCGGGATGTCGTTGTTCTGTGGTCATCCTTTTCATAAGCTGATTCGGGTGGTCGATGATGTTCCCCATTAGTTTCTTCGTTGAATGAACTAGATATTTGTCCAGTGGAATTAAATTCGCTTCTGTGTAGAGATGCTCGTTCCTGTAGTGTTTCTGTCGTTGACGGTCGAAGTAGAGTCTAGTGCAGATCCTCAGTATCTTCCTTTCGAATAGTTGAAGCTCCTTCATAGCTGTTTCCAGATTTCTGCAAGTTTTTGCGGTGCGAATGCCTCTACCAGTTGAAGGTCTCCTGAAGCAGAAAAGTTCCGATTTGGAAGTGTTGATTCGAATGCCCCATTTCAGGTAGAATTGGAAGAGTCTGTTGATGTGGGTTTCTACTTTTTGATCAACGATTAAGGACTATTCACATGAGAGCGACCAACGAACAACGAATAAAAAACAAATGGGATTTAAAACATATAAGCCTAAATTCTTCCCAAAAACTTTACAAAAGGGTAGCAATCTAGTTTAATTTAATGTTAAATTATTAATATTTGCGTTGTATTTGCTAAAATGAAAGAAATCTGAGATAATAAATTGGTCGTAGCAATCATATTGCAATTCGCGACGACCAATTTATTTTCTCAAATTTCTCTCATTTTATCAATTACAACGCAAATTTGAATACATTAACATTAAACTAAACTAGATTGCTACCCTTTTGTAAAGTTTTTGTGAAGAATTTAGGCTTATATATGTTTTAAATCCCATTTGTTTTTTTATTCGTTGGTCGTTGGTCGCTCTCATGTGAAAAGTCCTTTAGTGGTAACACTGATGTGGTAGAGATGAACGAGTCATCAGCATATAGAAGGTTCTCGCATCCAATTGGAGAAGGTTGGTCTGAAGTCATCAAGTTGTAGAGGAAGGGGCTCCAGCTCCGATGGTCTTCATGTTTGACTTGCAGCTATCTACTTGAACGAAAAAATTTCCTGAAAGAAAAGAGAATTTTTATTAATGGCGGAGGTACTTGCATAAGATGAAGTTTGTGGATTAGGCCGTTTAACCACACGTTATCGAGTGCTTTCTCGACATCGAGAAAGCATCTAACGGTGACACGCTCATTAAGCACTCCTTGATGATTGGTTCGATTTGATACATAAATTAAAATTTTAACAGTAGACATGAATTGTACCCAGTATATATAGCACTTTCGAGGCAATCCAATATACTTCATTTTACATAAAAGCCTGTACTCAGTGATTTTCCCTCAGTATGTAACATCAAAGATTTGAGATCAAATATTAGATTAGGTCAAAATCTGAATGTAATTATATTGGTAATTGTGAATCCTTGCTTGAATATATTGTTTCGGCTATAATAATAATCCAGACACTTATAGAACTTTTTCAAATGAACAAGAGTGTATTTTTTGCATTTTTTGACCCTAGCCATTTTATACTGGAATTTTAACGAAGAAAAAATAAAAACACCTCAACAAGCAAATAATGTAAGGACGAGACAAGTGATGCCCAGATATTATCTCCCAAAGGACTCCATCTACTAAGAAAGCAAACAAAAAAATAAAAGGGCAGCCATTCTACAGGATCTTACGATATCGTTGTTTCTTGAGTCTCAAGTGCATCCCATTTTTTCCTCACATAATTGAAAGAGCGCGGAAAATCAGGTGCGAATCTGGAATGATTAATTTGCGCGTACTGAAGAAAATGATTTTTTTTTCGCAATCACGATACCTTCCTTCATTTTTTTACTTGCTTAATACAATAAACATAGCACATATACTCGTATATATAAATATTACATAGAACGACCATCGTTGTGAGCAATTTTGAATTACCCAAAAGGTGTATTTGGATATAATTTATATAGCGAGTGGCAAGCACATTGAATACCTTTGTGCAGATTCTGAATGGATGGTAATATATCACCTGGAGAAGAGAAGTGTTTGTAGGTTGGTACCAAATTACTTCATTCACTGGTGTTGGAAATTAATTTTCGAAGATTAACTTAAATGAGGGCAAGACATAAACCATTAATTTAAAGAATTCTCGCAAATTAACGGTGTAGGTGTGTTTTTGTTGTTGATTTTCTTTGTTCGTAAAAATGTATGTTCTTTAAATCCAGGCTCACTATAATATCCCGGAAAATGTGAGCACGCAATTATTCTTTAAAAAGGTTGGTTCGTGAAAAACGGAAAGCAAAAAATGTATATAAATGTCATTGGAAACGTGGTACATGCCTTTTTATTATTAACTTAGGTCTTATCCCAAAAGTTTTAATAGGTCAAAGGATTATTAAAATAAAATACACGAACATCTAAAAAAGGGTTAAGTGGTTATTTTGGTGAATTAAGCTCTTTAAATTTCATTAATAAAAACTCTCCAAAGTTACTCTCGGTTCAATATTTATTTGAGATAAGTATTTTCGAAATTATCCTATCGCGAGTTTTCTGGTACAGTTCTGAAAGTAGGGTAGTTGTTACACCCTCCGACAGTAACTGTTATTTCTGTGCAGAGTTTTCTTAAGATTCCGTAAAGTTTTTGTAGGTACCTTCAGTTATGTCAAAAACATCCCATTCAGTTAATCAGTATTAATTCAGCCCTGCCAAAAAATAATAAATAATAATTAATAAATAATAAATAATAAATAATAAATAATAAATAATAAATAATAAATAATAAATAATAAATAATAAATAATAAATAATAAATGATAAATAATAAATAATAAATAATAAATTATAAATAATAAATAATAAATAATAAATAATAAATAATAAATAATAAATAATAAATAATAAATAATAAATAATAAATAATAAATAATAAATAATAAATAATAAATAATAAATAATAAATAATAAATAATAAATAATAAATAAAAAAATACGTTAAAAAAAAAAAACAAATCGATTTAATTGAAATAGTTTTTTTTTCAAAATTATTGCAGTTGAAGGACCTTTTGGTGCAGCAATTTTCAAGTTGTTGCTCAGCCCAATTCACGAACATACGACGCTTCTTGTGGTCAAGCGGCTTAAGTTCTTGCGTCAATTTAGTCTTGTAAGGATGTAGGCCAAGATCTTTTCGCAAAATTCGCCACAACGACGTCACAGAGATGCCCAACGCTTGAGAACGACGTGTTGAAGACACATTTTTGGCTTTCTGCAACTGAAGCCTCAGCGGCAGCAATATTCTCGACACTACGGGCACTTCTTTGTCTCACTGACACGGGAACATTTTATACTGTGCCTGTGGATTCAAATTTTTCCACTAGACGCTCATTTGTTGATCTGCTAGGACGATTATGACGACCATAAATTGGACGTAGCGCTCTTAACGTTAAGGCCACTGACTCCGAATTTCGGTAGTAAATTTTAATAATTTCGACTCGTTGTTGGCTCGTATATCTTTCCATCATAAAATGGCAAGCCTTACTGAAGAGAAATTTCAAAAGTGCGGCAGGAAATATGGCTTCGTTTGCTGTCCTTGTCGCTCTACTTTTGTAGCGTCCCTGTTGAAAAACCCTTTATAAATAAAAATGTAAATGAATGTTTGTTCCTAATCTCAGAAAGTTCTTAACCGATTGCTTTGAAATTTTGACACAACATTGCATTCGAGTATGTGTATGTTTATATATAAGTACATACTTGAAACAAAAATAAAACTGAGATATAAGGGATATAGTACCTTTATTTATCAAAAAAAAAAAATTATTATTTTTTTGTCAAAAAATATACATAAATAAAAAAATAGAGAAAATAAAATTTAATTAAATTTTGGATGACAAAGGTTTTATGTTACCACCTTTATGCCTTGGACTAGGCTCTATGAATAGAAAATATGTCATCTCAAAATGTTGTTACCAAAACTTCGGAATGTAGCAAGAAGTGTGTCGAGAAATTTTGACGAAAATAGTCTTAATTAAGATGAATTCGCAAGTTTTTTTTCCCATAAAACAGGAATATTCAAGGTATATGTACTTTTTGTGAGAGTGTGCTTCAAGATAGTTGCTGCAGGTACGTTAGCAGAAGGGACTTACTCTTGTTTTTGTCCAAAATGCATCAGGGACTTTCTAATTACTTTGTATGAGTCATTTTCCAACATTCAAGTCGACAGCAAACAAGCTTGGGTTTCAGTACTGTTAGACGGTCCTTGATGCAACGTTTCGTTTCAGCTAATATTGGATTTAATGCAAAAGATAAAGAGACTTATGTTGAAAGATATGTTACGGAATTCGTCAAGCAATTATAAAACCAAGAACCTGAAGTTCTTCCAGTAATTGCCTGAATTGATGGAACATACAGCTTCATCCACAAAAATATAGCAACTTTCAAGCTCTTCGAAAATCATATTCGATTCATAAAGGGCATCACTTGATAAATCCTGTTCTTATAGTTGATTCTGATGGTTACATTCTTGATATCAATGGTCCTTATTTCTCCTATTACTTTGACAATGATGCTGCTATAGTAGAAGCTGAATATCATTGATATTGTGAAAGAATTCGAAGGTGATTTCAAGAAAATGATATTTTCATAAATAGATAGATTGATAGATAGATATGTACATGAATTCCAGTTTTTAAATTTTTATTATATCAGTTTTATATATTAACTATTTTGTCTTAACAAATATTTCAAAAACAAAAAATATATATAACGTCTGCATAGGAATTAAAAAAAGACAATGTAAGCCATACAAAATTTGAAGATTCTATCCAGAATTTTTTTGAAGCCCAACAAAATATCATAAGAATTGATGTTTTTAAAAAAAATATATCTTGCCACAAAAATTGAAATCGATGAATGTAAAACTGATTCAACAGACTTTTATAGAATGTTAATGAATTTGTTATTTGATTTAAGATGTTCCAAGAAAAAAAGTCCGATTAGTAAAAAAAATGAAATTATCAAAAAAGAAAAGAACAAGCTTTGAAAACAAGTATCAGCTACAAAGAAAAAATAGATATTTTTGAAATTGAAAATTTATTTGAAGATGAAGATGTAGAGGAACCAGCACAAAAACTAAATAATATTGCTAAAACTACAAATGACCCTTTAGAAGAAGATTAAAAATTAATAAATAGAAAATGATAAGAGCTATTTAAAAATAATTTTAAAATTGTAAAAAAAATTATTGCTAGAAGTTATGAACCTCTCCCAATTTTGTATTAATTTAAAAAGCGGCCAGCGAAACGGGCTGATAGTAGCTAGTTATTGATTAAATTGTATTTTTTTTTTTCAATTTTGCGAATTTTTCGCACAGTTTTGGCCACAAAATAATAATTCTAACGAATTCAAACCATACAAACCAAAAAGTAGACATACAAATGTTTGCATTTTACGTAAATTGACATGTTTCATACATATGAGTATTTTATTTCTTTATTAGTTTCCGAACATATAAAATTTATTTTCATTAGCTGGGGAGCAAATTTGTTGTCATTAAAACGAGACATTCTATATTTAATAAGTCTATCGATTCAAAAAAAACAAATCTATACCACTTTCCGTTTAGTAACTTAACTCCCCATCTTTCTCTTTGCTTACTCTAATTAACTCAAATTAAATGTTTGTTTCAAGAAAACCCATATTGCTTATAATTTAATTATAATTTATAATTTGAACTAATTTAATTTGTCTTACTTTTCTGTAAGTATGACCAATAAAGCTGAGTTAGAAATTAATAAATCCAAACAACGACAATAACAATTTTGTTCTAGAAAATCACTCCTTAAATTGTTTGTTTGGAAACTATGTGCCTATAGCCCAGGAAAATTAGACAAAGAAGACGAACAAATTCCGACAAAGCCCTTCACAAAGTAGAGTAGAACAGAGGGAAGAGCTTACGCAGTAGTTTTGCGAGCGTTGAAGAACACATCTTCGTTACAATAGGAGGGATACTATCCGAGCCAATGGATTTGTGAATGTCAAGATCTTTTAATATAGCAATTGCATAAGTTCGAAAGAAGATTCGTCCTATAAAATTGTTCACGCTCTAAAGCCCCATTTAGACTTTCGTTCTTCATTCGCTGTACGTTGTTCGTTGTTCGCTCTTCTCTCAACAACGTACAGCGAAGAAGCATTTTCATTAATTCGGTTTTGTTTTTCAGTTCGTTCTTAACAACAAACACATTGTTGGCAGTGGCGGCACTATTAATAGTTGAGAAAAAAGAAAAAAAGAAGATCCCGTTAGACGAATGGTTGGTTGCTGAAAAGGAAACATTTATAGCATACAAATTTTGTTTTATTTTCTAAACTAGCGCAATAATATCGTGCTATTTTGCATGTTCCTTATATTGTTATACCTGAAGTATTATTATTCTTCCTAGAAAGATAAAACCAATAGACAAAATATTTTATTTATTTACCTATAGGTACCCCAATTTATAATGAAACCTTCTGATGCTCCATTCTCTAATAAAAAAAACTTCAAAAATGTCCCTACAAGTTGCACGGCACTGCAAAACAATGTTTATTTAAAAAGTTTTCGCATTTAAACACACGTTGTCCGGGTAACAACGAACAACGAACATCGAAATTTCCGAGCTCCTTTGAATTTGTACGTTCTTCATTCGTTGTTCGTTTTTATCATTTACATTCTCGTTGTTCCGCTTACGAGCAACAACGAACAACGTACACAGAGCACAACACCGAAAGTCTAAATGCAACTTAAGGTACAGGAATAGTCATGTCACTCTCGGTTAGCGTCGAATTGACAGCAAACTGTGCTGCAAGCGAATTGGCTTTATCCATCGAGCTTACAACAGGAGTGCCATTGAAGACGAGCCTTGGAGAAGTCATTAGTATAACTCCAATGACGGGAAGCCGTATAATCTGTTCCTTAAAGTTCCAAAAAGAATGTAGTAGCTCTGTATAAACGTTCTTAATATTTTTAATATTTGTCACTCAATAAGTACATACATTGTTACGTAGGTCGTCATGTCTCAAACGCATTCACTCACGGTGAATAGATAAACCGTAGTTCTCATATTTTCCATAATCTTTTATTGAAGGAATTAGATTTACCTACACAGATTTTATATACCTATATCAGAAGGATAGTGATAATACCTTTGTATATATATATACAATGATAATACCAAAAGCAGAGCCTTAACGTACAATGTATCGATTCAGATGTATAGAAAGATCTCCTAAACGGAAGATATATGGATGTGTACATCCGCGTACGAGCATATGGTGCGCGTAATGTTACACAGACTGTATATTTAATGATACAAAAGGTTTAGACTTACGATTGCCAGTGACAACCAAGGTCATATCCAGGGCAGAAAAACTTTGTTGAACTAGGAGAATAGCCCATTGAAGTAGGAGATGTTTGAAAAATCATCTTGTCTGTGTTCATGTTTGGTGGAACTTATTGGTTATGGTTGGAGTGTGGCTTCAGGTTGTTTTGACGATAGGAGAATCTGAAATAAAGAAGAAAAATGGAAAATAAGAGAAACAAATTAGGAATAAGACTTTGGCGCTTGAGAGTGGTTCTTGGGTGGCTATGTTCATACATTATGTCGTTAAAAGTTCCCAGAAACATTCTCAGCGTCAAATGATAACTTATCTTTATCATTAGTTGTAGATTTGGGTTAGTAGAAAACGTCCTTGCAATGGGTAACTAAATAAAAAGAAAAGATAAGTTTCAGCCAAACTAGAAAAATATAAATAAACTTACCCGTTTGTGTCTTAGATGTTTTTGAAGTTTATTGTCCTAGTCCAGTTTCCATCTCAGGTTATTCGTTTTATTTTATTTAGTTTTTTTTTTGTTAAGTATTTCTCTCGTATTAGCAATTATAAAATTTTTAGACACAAATTTTGTTTTCGTAATTTGTAAGATTTGATGAAATGTCAAACACAAGTCAAATTCGACACAACAACAAATTGACGAAACTAGGTAACGCGATCGTTTGGCGAATAGAGGAAGCATCTAAGTAGGACGTTAAAAAAGTACGAAAGTAGTACGTAGTAGAAAATCTGTGATACGTTTTTTGTGCAATATTATTAGTATAAGTAGGTTAAATGAGAGTTAGACTGATTAGGTTAGGTTTATTTATAATTTAGTTAATTTAAACAAGTTCATGTGGATAAAATAAGCATTATTTCAAACAGAAATAATATTAAGTAGTGGATTAATCTTACTTTTTAACAACTTAAATTTCTACACACACAATATATCATCATATAATAAAACGGCAAACATGTTTTTTGTGGTACACTTTTCTCCAAAAGTATTTAACCGATTTCGATAAATTTTATATGGTTGGAAAGCCACAGTTACGGAGATGTGCAGAATATACTTGAGACACGCATTTACACACTTTGGGTCATTTTTGTTTTTGCACTATCGAACACTTTGCATACTACATAAAATAAAATTAAATTTAATAAATTTGCTTGAAAACACTGCCAATAATATAAATAATAAATAATAAATAAATTGGCACTCGAATTTCGAGAGCTGGGTCGGCTAGTATATATAAATATACATATATATGAAGTTGATCTGCGCGAAAAGAGGCAGATCCAGAAGAAAATTAAAGACCATTTTTGTTCGCTCTGTGGTTTCATTTTTAACATCTTTTATTTTGATTCTTATATATTGAATTTCCTTTTTTTTTTTATTTCTTTTCTTAATTTTTTTATTCTTTTTATAAATTTTACATTTACGGCCTATGGCCAATGAATTTTAAAATTGAGTCTGTTCATTCCCAATAATGATGTGCTAAATTTTAATTGCTTTAGTGTGTAGAGGCCAGGCCGCGTATTGCCAAACTGTATATCAGCACAGATCTCCTTAGTCTGTGCTCAGTCATTTTCTGCTCACCGAATTTGAAAGTATTGTAGAGCAAACTGTATGCTACCACAGAGCGCTCTGTGGTCACATGCAGTTTGCTTGTAAAATATTAAAAAAGCTGAAGCAAACTATATACTATTTCAGATCGAGCAAAGTACCTGTGATTACAGAGCCATCGTTCACGTTGGTGTGGTTATTGTGTGTGGTGCCGTGACATAAGGCCAAGTGACAAAAGGCCAAATTTGTTTGTGACTTAAGGCCAAACATAAAATGTTTTGTCTTGAGCAACAGTACCTTGTATGGCCCGCTTCGCGGGTTTTCAGGATTTTAACTCCCTTTTCGGGGCTCACACCCGCTCACGCAACTCCGTTGCTCCGCTTAGGGAATGTTCAGTCGCCAGGCAGGCGCCTGTAGCAACAGTTTTCCTGAGCAGCAGTACATAGCTGTTAGTTGTTTACTCCAATTAATGTAAAATACAAAACTGTTGCTACAGGCGCCTGCCTGGCGACTGAACATACCCTAAGCGGAGCAACGGATTTGCGTGAGCGGGTGTGAGCCCCGAAAAGGGAGTTAAAATCCTGAAAACCCGCGAAGCGGGCCACACAAGGTACTGTTGCTCAAGACAAAACATTTTATGTTTGGCCTTAAGTCACAAACAAATTTGGCCTTTTGTCACTTGGCCTTATGTCACGGCACCACACACAATAACCACACCAACGTGAACGATGGCTCTGTAATCACAGGTACTTTGCTCTTAGTTTCCTGAGCAAAATGCATACCAACACAGAAAACTCTGCTTTTGATCTAACAAAGTATATAGTATGCTCTTAATTTGAATGAGCATTCTGTAGTCTATTATAGAACGTCGGAGCTCTGTACTGATATATAGTTTGGCAATACGCGGCCAGGCCAGGCCGGCTTTCTGGAAGAGTGTAAAAAGAGACAATATGACTTAATAAGACGAATTACGAACTTTTGGTACTAGTACGCGACGCTACGAACATTTATCATGACTTAACAAGACGAATTACGAACCTTTTGGGAACTAGTACGTGACGATACGAACATTTACCATAACTTGACACAACGAGTACGAACTTTTGGGACCAGGGACGCTACAACGTACCAAAACTACTATGACATAAGATGACTAGTATCATGTAACGATACGTACATTTGACTATGATAGGATTATGACTGGAGGTTATGTTAAGGGCTATCTCCAAAGATTTCGGCTTAGGGATAGCAATGGTTGTACCTTAGATACAAGGGTGGGATGGCTAACCTTTGACACTAACATCTGTCAATGCTTTTGACGATCGGACGAACCACTGTATGGGAGAGACAGTAGGGTTGAGTTCGAATCCTTTTTGGAAAGAAGATTGTTTTTGGTTAGATTTAGTTTAGATTAGTTTAGGTTAAGAAACAAAAGACATTCTTATATAGAATTTCTTAATATCCAAAAGGATATGCATTTAGTGAGTAGGGTTTTAGATATAGTTAGAATTAAGATACTCAATCTTCTGTTCCAAGGGATATCGACTCAAGCCTCATCCTTTCTCACATATAGTGGCATAGGTCACTAGATTTGTGTATATCCTTTTTGATTTACTCCTTTTATAACTATATCCTTTCCCCTTCCCTTCCCTTTTCCTTTAACAAGGCATGAACATTTTGTTTGCTGAGTGAGAGATACTTAGAGAGGGGCAAGAACCACCCCATCCTTCGAGCTAGGCCGAGCGAAGAGCAAGCATGCCGCTGCCCTTCTCCAATATCAAAGTAACACCCCCGTGGTAAAGCTCAAGTCGCAACAACATTTTTGTCGTTTAAATTTTTTCATAAACTTCTTGTTATTTGTTTTTTATTTTTTATATTTTACTTAACAGTACGTAGTTGTTCAAGGAACTATTAGCATTTGCGTAGTTGATTTTAATGTTTATATTCATTTTTATTTAGTAAAGGTAACAATTTTATAATTCCTTGTTTCTAAAGACCAAAGGATCCAGAAGAGAAAAGATATAATGGCACATTTGACTGCAATAAGCAGAATTAATTGCGTTCCATAAAAGTAGTTTTAAATCAATATACATACCTACGGTATCACAATTGAAAGTCGTCGTCAGTATTCATGGTCATTTATCTCACGGATTATCCTGCGGTTTTGGTTTTGAACAAGCCGTGTTAAATATCGAGTGAATTATTCGATCCACATTCTCAAGGTCTTTGATGAGTACCACAATGATTGCTTTAAAGTTCTTCCCTAAGGCGGGTGGCGATCCAGTATATGGTTTTCTTGCAACGCTTTTTTTTCTACCGCTCCCATAACATATGAGTACTTTGATATAATATTTGGGTAAAAAATGAACATTGGTTTTGTAACTTAACAGGTGTGCAGAATTCATTGTTGTATAATTTCTTATTCTATTTGATGTATCTAGAGGCAAACTGCTCCTTTTCTCATAACAGAAGGTATAGAGATGAAAAGATCAGAAACTGATAAGAAACAAAACATCAAAAAATTGTCACTTAATCACCATTGAATCACAAATATAGAAATAGATCCCAGCAAAATAAGTCACATATTCCTGTCACCAGGAGTAAGTTTTGTAGCGGTTCGCTACAGACAAACAAAATTATGAGAAAAATGTGTATACTTAAATTTAATTTCGCAGTATCAAGAGCCCTTGTTTTAGTTTTGCAAAATTATCAATTGTTACAATTGTTTTAAATAATTGATTTATTATTGAAATTTGCTTTATTATTCATTACATTCTCATCCATGAATTTATTCAAGGGTTATTTGGATATTGATGTTGATTATATTATTTTGTTTTTTAAATTTATCACTTTCCAATTTCTTTTTTAATTTATTATTTCTATTGTATAGTTGCCTTAAAAAACAAATGCATGTATGATGAATGGAAATACAATACCCGCTATTCCGTACTTATTTTCTTTTTAATATTTTAAAATATGAAAAAGTTAAACAAATTATATGTGAGTTGTGAAATAAAATGGAAATCTCTCACACCTATTCCCCTTGTTTTATGTCCAACAATAAAGGATTTATAAAATATGTGCAGTAATTTGCCACCCAAAGGACTTTTTATCAGCGTGTATGTAATAAATATTTTTGAAATCGATAAAACTCAGTAATTTTTATTTGTGTTTGCTTTAAACTTTTATTACACCTATTTACACATCCACTACCTACTTTTGACAAATTGATTTTGAATCAAGTTGATTGAATAGATTTATGCAGGGTGTTCCCTAATTCATCAAGAATATTTCGAGATATGATTCTTGGGTTTATTCCTGTTGAGGTCTATTGCCTGTTGAGATCATTTTTCGGGGATTTATGAGAAAGTCTACTTTGATCTACCCCGACCCAAGCTAACGAAAATTGCTCCGTCAATGCGAATGGTAAAATCTTCATTAAAGACTTTCATATATAAGAAGATACACAAGACCTTATAACTGATTAAAAAAGAAGTGTATATCTTGTTGGTGTCTTCAGTTATTTAATTTCCAAGCCCGTTTATTTGCTTACCTGCAGAACCCATATTTCCTTCATTTGACAATTGGTCAAAAAACTTATGACCTTTTCCTGTCCATTTAAATTTTTCAATTTGTATAACAGTTAAGAATAAAGGTTAATTCATCAGTTTAACTTCTTGCGCCACGCTATTTGATGCATGTACAGCTGCGGTCAAAATAATAGTATTGAACTTTTTAACACAACAAAAATTAAAATAAATTAATCTACTAATTTTGAAAAATTAAATAGCGAACTGATTTTCAAATAAATGTTTTTTAGACTTTTAATTTCAGAGAAAAATCATTTTCAAATTCAATAAATTAGTTGGTAACTACAAATCTATCCACGTCATATAGAAAAACAGCGGTAGCGTATGCAAAATCTACCTTTAAATATTACCAAAAAGCAAATGGACAATTTCTACCATTAGTGATAGTCGAGTGAACCTTAAATTAATATTTAGTTGTATGTACATTGTTAAACAGCAGCACATCGACGCGACGTTGCATTTAATTAATAAGATTTTCACATCTTTCTACAGGTATGGACCTCCAAGACCCAAAAAAGCTCTGTTAGTAGTTGGCTTACAACTAGCAACATATTTCTTGACATCGCACCAAATATTTTCTATAGGGTTGATGTCTGAGGACTGCGCAGGCCACTCCATGACATTAGCCCTCTATTCTTGGAACCACTGCTTCGCAAGTTTACTTGTATGCTTTTGGTGGTTGTCTTGTTCAAAGACTCATTTCAGTGGCATTTCATCTTCAGCATATAGGAAAATATTTTCCTCCATGATCTTCACATAAAGATGCTGATCCATAATGCCTTCAATTCGGTATATGTGGCCAACACCATAGAAGAAAAAAATGCCCAAACCCTTATGCTGGATCCTCCATGTTTTATTGTCTTAGCTGTGAAGCGTGGATTATATTCTGTGTTTGGAGGCCTTCTTACATATTGACGAGATCCCTTTCCACCATATAACACAATCTGGGACTCGTCTGACTACAGAATATTCCTCCTTAGCAATGATTTTATTTACACTACTATTATTTTGACCGCATCTGTATTTACAAACCAAGGATACGCAGACATTATTTAACTTTATGGGCTGCGCAATGGAAATTCAATTAGTGCACAACAACGGTACACATGCACTTTACTCTAACCAATCTCAATTTACAAGAGTAGGGATCCCAAATTTTCAAAATCTGGGAAGAATCCACGCAAAAGAAGACATTCATCATATCAATTCAAATTCAGCGTCAATATGTCAGGTGTAATTGAAAACAATTTAATGCACACCTTCTAAATACCAGAACTTCTGGAGGACATTTCCAACAGCATGGTGCTCCAAGCGAGGTGTTAAGCATTGGCTAGATGAAGAATATGGCAATGGATAGGAATAAATCGACCTGTACAAGATCTACCAACCTTACAGTATTGGATTTCTTGTACGAAGAAAAATGACAGAACTTGATTATTCAATAGAAAAAGCAAATTTATGAAAAGTAGAAACGCTCGAAGCGTCATCAAAAGTGAGGCAGCAGCTAGCATCTATAAATATTCACCGTTTCACAAAAAAAAAAACCTAGCATGCACACAAAATAAAAAAGGACACTTTGAGCACATGTTATAACTGTTTTAATACATTCATAAAATTAAAATTATCTAAAACCTCACAAAATAATTTTGTTTCCATATCTTTTTCTCGAGAAAAGTCAAAAATTTAAGTGGGAGGGAAAAAATGAACAGGCTTTGGAAATTATTTTCTGTGGTTATATCAGTCACATTTAACAACACCGCTAGTAACAGACTGATGCAAAAATCTTTGGGCCTAGAACCAAACTTTCAATACCGATGCCGATGGGGCATTCCACCAGCGAGCGTAGGTAAACGCCATAGGGAAATACGTTGATCGAAATCCCGAAAGAAACAATCGTAATGAGAACATTGCCATCATGTTAGATAGCCAAGCTGCGTTCAAGGCACTAAGCTCATATACCATCAGGGGCCTATTTCACCAACTACAAATTACAAGTACAAATTTGTGATTAAAAAAAATGCATATGGAAAAAATTCGATTTCTTACAAATTTTCTTAAAAAATGCTCGTAATCACAATTTTGTACGGTGGTGCAATAGGGCCCAGCTCTAATTTAGCGTAAGAGTGCATAAACAGGCTAAACAAACTTGGCAAACAGAACAGGGTCACGAGTCATTTGGTACCTGATGGTCTGGTGGGTGTTCATGGAAACGAAGATGCAGACTCCTTAGCAAAAAAGGGCGTATCAACTCTTTTAACAGCACCTGAGCCCTATTGCGGTTTAGGAGAAAACATTATCAAAAACAAAATTAAACAAGAAGAGGAGGCAAGTAGATCCAAGAACTAGAAAGAACTCCCAAAGCTCTAAAGCAGGCGAAACTACTAACTGGTAATTACAACCAGTAACGTTTTAAAAACTGCATAATCTTAAGTTGGAAAAACCTAAGAAAAATAACAGTTATCCTAACGGGACACACAAATTTAATTTGTTTTTTATTTCGAGCCATTCATTTTCCAACATTCCAGACGGTTCTTCTACTGATGAAATCAGAAAAGAAATGGATAAAGATTTCATTCATATTCCTTCTCCTAATACAAAGTCTTCCAACTGTATTCCTTTTTCAATAAAAAAAAACAGGCTTCATATGTGGACATATTTCAGTAATCAATAAAATCAATATTTTCAATGCTTCTTTAAAAGTTTACTAATTTTTCATGTACTCATTTCCATTGAAGAAAGCATCACATGACTAGAACGAAATTTTTCTGAAACGAAAAGGACCTATGAATTCGAAGATGCAATGAGCATAATGACTTCACTACATAATATTCATCCAGAA
This sequence comes from Philhelius festivus, assembly GCA_963931855.1. NCBI lineage: Eukaryota > Metazoa > Arthropoda > Insecta > Diptera > Syrphidae > Philhelius > Philhelius festivus. The sequence continues at coordinate 82,156,139 of OZ007555.1, forward strand.
AGTTAGCAGGTGCTTCCTTCCAATGACAAGAAATTCATGGTTGCAGCTCCTATTCCGTGAGGAAAAACCTAATTCTTCAGTAGTGAATTTTTGGAAATTTCCTACTGGGAAGATCCATTATTATGACATGATATGGGTATACGTACCTTCCCAAAATATAGCCTTGTTGTTTTTGTATGTATTTATGTATGTACATATTTGTAGGTGGCTATTGCTATAGATAAACTCTTATCAAACTCAACTATAAAGTTAAAGCTCCAAAATCGCATCGTTCGTTACTCGTATGGAACATTTTCCTGCAGTCATAATTCCTTCGTCATCATTATGTTGGTGCCTCTTCGTCATTTATCAGTTTTCAAACTACATACATGTATGTATGTTACGGTACATGCTAGTAATCGATCGGGTAATGGTTTTCCGCCCCTTTTATTTTTTCTTTTTGTGTTTTTGCAAAGCCCCAAACACGTTTTGCTAAAAATCCAATATAAAGCAAAAGCGGGCAGGCAGCAAAAAAAGGATAATGTAATTTTTGATCCTGGTGCACATAAACTGAAGTGAGTTTATGGCGGTTTACTTGGGGGTAATGGGAATATCTAGGTTGTTTGGTCCTATAACACGGAATGGGTTGGGAAAGGGGGTTGAAGGAGTGAAGCACGTTTGAGAAGTCATTTGTCATTTACCACCAAGCGATAACACTTTCTGCTGAGGATTTATGAAAAACTTTTTTTAACTTTAACTTGAACGGGTTTCACCCAGTTAATGGATTTATGTCCGCCATTTTATGCCGCGCATTCAATGTGACTTTTTTCATTTTTATTTCGCTTTTGGGTTTATTGCAACAAATGTGTTTAGTTCGGTTCAGTTTAGTGTATTGGGCGCAAAAACTAGAAGTTAAAGTATCAAGAATGGAAGTGTGAGGAATGTTGCGTTGTAAATTTATACTGAGTCGGGATTGTGCTTTTAACAAAGTTCGGAAGTGTTTTATGCAACACCGACGATGAACGATATAATTTGAAACCATTTAAGTTGTTATTTGTGAAAGGAATAATTTTTACATTTGAACTGGTTTTGTATTAATTTTTATCATCAGATTTATATGATTTCTTTATTCATATATCAATGCATAATACTTGTGCGCTTAAATTAAATTAAATTATTTATGTGTGCCTTAACATCTTTGGCGGCGGTGGGGTAACTCAAAAACGTGAGTAAAACTTATGCGCTCCGTGTAGACCCTTACGTGCAGTTCGTTACGGTTACACGTTTCGTGTAGCCCGTTACACGTTCCGTTAACACAATTGATGAGGTTGAGGTTATCGTTTCTTCTTCAAGTATGTTTCATTTTCTATTTGGCATTTGCACGGTGAAATTCGCTTAAGTGAGTAGAGTAAGAAGTACGAAGAGATAACTCCTTTTCGCGTGAACAAAGTTGACTTTTAATAAAAATCGTAGTGCTTAAAAGCCCCCATGCAAACAAAAAGAAACCAAAAGTGAAACAGAGATTAAAAGTCGTAAAAATAAAGCTGAGGAGTTAGTTTAATTAAAGCACTGTCCGTAAACTAACAATTAAAAAGGCAGTGATAAGTTTAAATGATAGCTGCGTATGCATGTGTATAACTGGCGCCTTAGTCAGCCATATACATATGTATCGGTGCGATAGTTAAGCCAGATATGCACTGTTCAAATGCATGACAAGCACGTGCAAGTGTATTATTAAAAAAATCACACGTATAGATTGGGTGTAGGCTTGATGCAAAATCAAAATCTTTTGATTTTCCTTCAAACAAAGGTACCGCATTGAAACGTCAAGCAGAATGTGCCTACTATACACTTGCACATGCTTGTCATGCATTTGAACAGTGTAGGTATATCTGGCCTTAAAGGACATGGTCGAAAAAAAGATATGGGTGATTCTACAAACGATGGAATTTTCGGCGGCCCAATAAATATTTTAAAATCCGTTCAATTATTTAATCTGATTTTTTTTATAAATTTAAATCTTGTTGATATCTACCTGGCCTAACAATATTATTAGGTTGACATGATTTTATCTTGCTCAAAAAATTCTTCAAAGTGTTTGATTCTCAGTCCCCTGACGTGTCCCCCTCCCCAGTGCATTTTCGGAAAGAAAAATTATTGCCGTTCTCTTATTTCAGGTCTTATACTTAGATGAATTGCACCAAAGTTACGGAAAATAACACATCTTTGCTACGAAATAGATAAATATTTTTTAGTAATTTATTTTTTTTACAAAAAACTTAATCAAACTTTGTCCCCCGCTTTTTGTATCAGTCCCCTGGAATATTGAAACAGTCGAAAAAATCAATAACTAGGATACCGATCGAATTTCCAGCACTGGCAATTTGAAGTACCAAATCTCCTTACAATAAAATTGTGGTGCAAATCGATTCTATTTCTTATGCCAGTATTGTGAAAAAGACATTTGTGCAAGAAGTCGTGGATTGTCCCCTTAGATTATCAAAAATTTGTATGTAAGAAGGCATATTTGTTAGAAGTATAGTATAGGTTTAATAAAACTGTAAAATTATATATATATTTTTATTTTTTAAAGTAAAACCTTAATACCTTTTTTGCGCAAAAACCATGAAAAACCTCAGTCCCCTGGCCTCAGTCCCCTGGTTAATAAATGAGCAAATGATATTTTATTCAGAAACCTGAGAAATTTTTAGTTATATTGAACTTCGAACTTCCTTGCGAAATATTTTTAAAATTTTTAAAAAGAATATAATTTATTTTAAATTGATTCTTAGAAAAGAAAAATATTTAATTATAATATATTATATTCTCTTAATAAAATGCTAAATAATATTTATTTACCATGAATTTTTATGTTTATGAAGAACAATTAAATTTAATTTCTATATTTCAATGTGTACCCAAGAGAAAATAAGAAAAAAAATAAAGATTTATTCAGTTCCCTTAAACAAAAACTCAGTACCCTGAGCATCCTTTTTCAAAAAATGTCCCTAAAATCGTCATTTTTTATTTTTTTAACTGGCCGCTTTCAACAACGCAAAGGGACGTTCTAATTATCATCTAGAACAACTCTTACGACTTTTGGAATCCAAAAATGTCGTGCCGAAATTTGTATCATTTTATTCCATTGTTTGTAGAATCACCCATATGTGTTTTAGGAGAAAGCGTTATGTACATCCATATATAGAGCTACATTCATCTATTTTAAATCTTCATTGGTTTTAAGTATACATAGATAAATAAAAATAGTGGTTTGATTTGAATGTATCCAAAGTCACGAACTAATGGAGAAAATAAAGTTGACATTAATTTATGATTTTCCCTGAAATTAATTGTTATTATATTAAACGTTTTATTTCCCCACAAAAATGTTTTCAATATTTAAAAAACAATATTGTTGTTACGATTGCATTGTATGTTTATTGGCTACGTTTAATAACAAAAATTCGGCATTCGGACGAACTCTGATGCTACACATATTAACCATTAGTCCGGGCACTCACACTTTTTACTTGCGACTTAGGTACTATAAGGCAAGTTATGCATTCGGAAAAAAAATCAAACTCGAAATTTTGATCAAAGTTTACATTACGATGATAGCGAAGACCAAAAAAGTGGGTCTCGCAATTCTGTCTGTCCGTTCGATTGCAGCTAAATGCCTGGGCTGATTTTCTTCAAACTTGGTAGATATGGGTTTTAATTTTTCCCCCCTGATGTTTTTTGATTTGATTTTTTAAGACCAAATATAACGCTACCTGCCATACGAATTTTTTTTCGAAATTTTATAAATATTTTTTTTTCTAAAAAACTGTCCCACAGAATTTAAAAAAAAAAATTGAAAAATTTCATTTGATTTGAAGAAAATTTTCCAAAAAATTGTTATTTTTGGTAGACCCCCTGGGTGGATGCTAAAGCTCCTGCAAAGTTTGAATATATTCAAATTTTCAATTTATAATTTTTTGGATTTAAAAAAAAAAAATCAAAATTTTTTTTTGGAAACTCAATATTTCGAAAACCCCATGATCGATTTTTTTCAAACTTGACAAATAAAAGTTTGTTATCATAATCTACAAGATTTAAGAAAAAAAAATTTAAAAAAATGCTTTTCGAAAATCGTATTTTTCTCGAAAACGGTTCCGAGAATTTTGCTAAAATTTTTTTCTTTTGATTAATTTTTACGATCTATAATTAAATAAAAAAAATTGAAATCTAGATATTACTGACTGTACCTACCATAGAACGATTTTTTCGAATTTTGAATTTCTCATTATCGGCTCCTAAAAAGTTTAAAAAACATTGCATTTCAAAACTTAAAAAAAAAAGTATTTTTTCAAGTTTTAGAACTATTATTCGTACAAATAAAAAAACTTAAGGTTGGCGTACCAAAATTTTTTCTTAAAAATGTTTTAAAAATTTTGTACTTAAAAGCGTATTTTTTAAGGAACCAATACAACGACTTATAATTTTTGTTCTTGCATAAATTCATATTTGCATAGCATTCTGTTTTAATCTCTTACTACAAAAAGAATTTAAAAAATTCGTTTTATCCTTATGAACAGTTTTCTTTAATAACATCCGTTTTTGAAATTCCTAGTCTGTAACATAGGAGTAAGTTCGTGCGACCCAGTCGTGCATTTTATTTTTTTTGAAAACTCAATGATTCGAAGACCGTATCAATAATTTAATATACAAAATTGTAATTTGCTTAATTTTTACGATATACAGGGTGATTGGCATAAGGTGTGACAAAAAGCTAGGGCGTGTAGGTTGGACTTAGACAAGAAAAAAATCGTATGGGAGGGGGGGGTCTATTTCCCCCCGTTTAGGCGGGAGGGGCAATTTAAGAAAAAAATCACTTAAAACAGAAAAAAAATTATTAAAAAATAACGGTGATACCTACAGAGTAATGCTATAGCATTTTGAAAAGCCAGAAATACATTCTTTAATTTTATTTTTAAATAAAGTTGTTCGAGTGAATAGTTTTTGAAAAATTAATTTTCAAAATCAAAATTTTGAAAAAAAAAAATGAATTTTTTTTTTTAAACAATTTTTTTTCAAAATTTTACGTAATTAAGTATTATTTTTTTATTCAATATTCAATGCTCTTATTAATTTTTCATCAAACACAAAAAACCGGATGTCAAAATGTTTTGTAGTTTTTGAGAAAATCAAAAATAACAAAAACTACTTTTGTTCTAAGAAAAGTCTTTTATTTTAGTTTTTACGTTTTTGGATTCTTATGTAGGTGAATTTACGATTGAAAGGATTAACTTTCTTTTTCCTATTCTTTTAATTATCGTCTTATAAGCATACAATAATGTGACAAAGTACTGGATTAACCATATTTCACACATTTTTTCATTGAGAACACCTGCGTGAGAGCATTGGTTTAAAATTGACCTGCCACTTTTTTATTATGGTGGGGTCGGCTTGGCTTAGGTGCATTTACGAAAGAAAGGATTAACTTTTTTTGTAAAATTTTTTTATTATCAGTCTTATAAGCATACAATAACACATTTTTTCATTGAGAACACCTGCGTGAGAGCATTGGATTAATATTGATCTGCGAATGTTTTTTAAATAATGCAGCGTTACACGCCCTAACTAGTGACAGAAAAATGCAATTGCGAAATAAGAACAAAAATGTTCCTGAATCTTGAAATCAATTTAAATAATAAATACATGCATATTTAGATAAAATACATAATTACTGTTTATTTAAAGTTAATCCTTTCTTTCGTAAATGCACTTAAGCCAAGCCGACCCCACCATAATAAAAAAGTGGCAGGTCAATTTTAAACCAATGCTCTCACGCAGGTGTTCTCAATGAAAAAATGTGTGAAATATGGTTAATCCAGCACTTTGTCACATTATTGTATGCTTATAAGACGATAATTAAAAGAAAAGGAAAAAGAAAGTTAATCCTTTCAATCGTAAATTCACCTACATAAGAATCCAAAAACGTAAAAACTAAAATAAAAGGCTTTTCTTAGAACAAAAGCAGTTTTTGTTATTTTTGATTTTCTCAAAAACTACAAAACATTTTGACATCCGGTTTTTTGTGTTTGATCAAAAATTAATAAGAGCATTGAATATTGAATAAAAAAATAATACTTAATTACGTAAAATTTTGAAAAAAAATTGCTTAAAAAAAAAAAATTCATTTTTTTTTTTCAAAATTTTGATTTTGAAAATTAATTTTTCAAAAACTATTCACTCGAACAACTTTATTTAAAAACAAAATTAAAGAATGTATTTCTGGCTTTTCAAAATGCTATAGCATTACTCTGTAGGTATCACCGTTATTTTTTAATAATTTTTTTTCTGTTTTAAGTGATTTTTTTCTTAAATTGCCCCTCCCGCCTAAACGGGGGGAAATAGACCCCCCCCTCCCATACGATTTTTTTCTTGTCTAAGTCCAACCTACACGCCCTAGCTTTTTGTCACACCTTATGCCAATCACCCTGTATAGTTTGACAAAACAAGGAATCATTTTTTCGAATTTGGCTTTTTCGTTATAGGCGGACTTTTATAATGGATTTTAATACAAAAATTTAGAAGTTCCTAAAATGTTTGAAAATTATTGCATATCAAGAATGTATACATACAAATTTTGTATATAAAAACTTATTGCTTAAAAGAAACCGCTCCAATGATTTATAATTTTTGTTCTTGCATTTCACATTTGCTTAAGGTATCACATGACTTTCTGTTTTTCTATTTCCAACTCCTAAAAGAGTTGTTTTTGCATTTCATTTAAAAAGTGAGTGTTTTTGCTTATTAACAATTTCCTCTCATAGCATTTATTTTTTAAGTTCCAAGTCTTCGATATAAGAGCAAGTTGTGGTGCGACCCAGTGGTGTATTTTATCTATTTAAACCAACGAAAACCATTTTGTTAATATTAATATTAAATATTTTCCTTACAATATTAAAATAATTCGTAGTATTTTTACTTGCGATATACATAGGTACTATAGGGCAAGTTCTGCATTTGGAAAAAAAATCGAACTCGAGATTTTGATCAAAGTTGACATTACGATGATAGCGAAGACGAAAAAAGTGGGTCCGACAATTCCGTCTGTCTGTCTGTATGTCTGTACCTCGAACTACAGCCTAAACTACCGGAGGTATTTTCTTCAAACTCGGTAGTTAAGGGTCTTCGGTGATTCCCTAGAGGAAAAATTGAAATTTTTTTTTTAGCTCCAAAACTAAGGGTACCCCCCATACACCCGTAATGCAAAATCTTATTTATCTCGAAAACGGCTCTAACGATTTTGATAAAAAAAATTAAGTGTGATATTATGGATATGGACTATATTTTGGTGAAAAAAAATTTGGGCGGAAATGTTATTAGGGGTACCTGTCATAGAACGGTTTTTTTGATTTTCGAATTTCTCACTAACGGCTCTAACGATTTTAACCAAAATTTTTATAAAGGAGCTGCTTTGCATTTGAAAAATTATAAATTAAAAATTTTTTCGAAAAAATAGTTTTTGGATTTTTATAAAAATAATACAATTTTTTTTTTGAAAATTCAATATCTTGAAAACCGATACACGATTAAATTTTTAAATTACGTTTTAAAATGTATTTTATTAAATACTAACAATTTGCATATCAATTTTTTTTATAAAAATTTTAAGGAAAATTTAGTACACAAAAAACATGTTTCAGTGTGTCTGTATGTCTGTACCTCTCACTACAGCCTAAACCACTGGACCTATTTCTTTCAATATCGGTAGTTAAGGGTCTTCGGTGATTCCCTAGAGGAAAAATTGAAATTTTTTTTTTATCTCCAAAACTAAGGGTACCCCCCATACACCCATAATGCAAAATCTTATTTATCTCGAAAACGGCTCTAACGATTTTGATAAAAAAAATTAGGTGTGATATTATGGACATGGACTACATTTTGGTCAACAAAAATTTTGGGGCAAAATGTTATTAGGGGTACCTGTAATAGACCCGTTTTTTTTATTTTCGACTTTCTTATTAACGGCTCTAAGGATTTTAACCCAAAATTTTCAGCAGGAGTCCCCTTAAGTTTAAAATAATATTGTATACAAAAATATTCGAAAAAATATTTGTTGGTTTTTTTTGAAAAATTTTTTTTTTTTAAATCAATATCTTCAAAACCTATGAACGATTATTTTTTGAAATTATTTCCTAAAATCAATATTATTTAATACTTAAAATTCGCATCCCACATTTCTTTCTTGAAAAATTTTAGAGAAATTTCTTATATAAAAATTTTATTTAATAATAAAACGATTTTTTAAAGTTTATTTGCATAAATTCATACTTTTCCGGAAACCAGACGGCAATTTTATGCATTTGAACATTATTATCTCATTAAATCCATGTTTTATATTTATAAAATGTATCTTAAATTCCAAAGTACTTTTACATAAGAGCAAGTTCGTGCGATCCAGTCGTGCATTTTATTTTTTGTTTGTTTTTGAATGTACTTTTGGTTTGATCTGAACATTGTAGAATCATTTCAATAGAATTTTAGAATTGGTCAAAATCACCATTTCTCTCGGTTATTAAGGTTTTTGAAAAACAAAAAAAAAAAGAAATCAATCATGATAAAAATGATTTTAGCGAAAAGGGGTCTATGCATTCAATCTTTTTCGGGAATAACTTCAGCCAATCCTATTGCAATATTTAGAACTTCAAACTGTTCATTTTAAACCAATACACTTTTCTCCGACCATTATTGAAAATTTATTACCTATATTGATTTAAAAATAAAATGGTAATAGTGGGAAGCAAGATTGTAGAATCCAAGATTTGTTTATCCCTTAGACCTTAAAAACACAGTAATATGCAGTTGGGTCAGTTACAAATATTTGGAGCGCCCATAACCGTGGTTCGAGAATACCGTAAGTAAGAACACTGGTCAGCCTAGTGGGTGCTAGAATTTAACAATTTTCTAACGTCAAAACACCGTAGATACCATTTCTAATACCTATGAAAATTCCTTAAGTTATAAAGCTGTACATACTCGTACTTTATCTTTTATTCAAGACATCAAAAGTGGAATATTTGAACCCATGTCGAAATAATCTAAAAATAAGTGGTTTTACTTCCATATCTATGTACTTTCTTTTTTTTTTTTAATTTTCTTATGTCGCTTTGTCCCTGCGAATAACTGCAAGGTATTTTGAGAGAATCTAAATATAAGCGAAAAAAATCCTACTTTGCTTTTTTTATTCACTGCAGGACAATGAAAAATTAAATTCCTATTATTCGTTATACCTCAGAGATTTAATAGACCATTGAAACTAGTTAGACTTTTGAATCCCCAGGTAATAAATTATTCAGATATTGCATGCAAAAACTAGGAACCACTGACTGTCATTGCCGCAAGGATTAAATATGTATTATATGGGGAGCCATAGATTATATTGGCTGTCTCTGCGATATATTATACTAAATATATACGAATGTGAATCTGGACTATAAATCGAATAATAAATGTTACGCCATGGCAGGAAACATGATAAATATAAAAAATATAAATTCTTCATCTAGCTATATTATTGCCCATCCAATTGCATTTTCGATTGAATGAATTTTTATGGAAAATTATTTATCCACAGGGTAGGCTGTGTTCATTAATATTTTTAGTCAAACTTTGTAACTAAAATTTTGTACAACTCGAATGAAATTATGTGGCAGGAGCCTTAAAAGCTGAAATTTCAAACATTTGTATATTTTTATATCTGAAACGTATATTACTCGAAATTTCATATAACTCGAACAACAAAAAAAGACCTGCTCATTTGAGAAGTCGAATTATGCCGACGAATGTAAGGAAATATGTATTGTTCAGGAAGGAGGAAGCTATAACGTTACTAAACCTACTTTCTTTTTATGCAAGTGTCTATTATTTTAAAGTTTTATCTAAACTTATCTCTATCAAATTGGGAACAACTAGTAGGATGATGTATGAGAGAATATTTTCAAAGAATTAAGTCTACGATATAATATTCCTATTTTTAAATATAGTTTAAGATAATGAGTGGGAACTCCAACTTTTTTGAAAATTTGCAATAATTGATTGTTCAGAATTTTGATGTTGTCTAAAAAAAATAAGAAACCTACACGATTCTTAAATTTTGTTTGCATAGATTCATATCTGTTCAAAAAACCAGATGGCCTTATTTTTCAAACAAATTATTAACTGAGTTATCTTACCAATTTAACGCTTTTGAATATTTTTTATTCATATCCGTGTTTTAATATACATAATATTTTTGAGATTTTAAACCTTTGGAATATGAGAGCAAGTACGTGTGATTTTATTAGTTTTTGAATTGTAAAGAAACTTTTATCAAAAAGGAAAAACAAAATTTTGCACGCATCACGTTTGAAAATTGTTTTTTTTTTTTGCATTTTAATAAAACTGTCCCTTGCAGACATTTTTATTGCAAACCAATTAAATTGCAAACCCAAATTCATTTATTTACAAACTGTGGACAGTTTCTCGGTTAATATCTGCACTCTCTGCTTTTAAATAATTTGAAAAAATTCCCTGTGGCACTTTATCATTTGGCAACGTTATATGAAATACTATAGTAATTCTTGGGCATGATCTACGAAAAATAAAATGCACGATGTATCGCATGATCTTGCTCATGTAGAAGTACTTCAGAGTTTAAAATACATTTTATAAATATAAAACATGGATTTATGTATTTTATGTATTTATGAATGTATGAATTTATGCAAACAGAGGTCAAAAATATTGATTTTTTTTTTCAAAAAACCCAAAAAAAATATTTTTTTTTGAATATTTTTATATACGATATTATGTTAAACTTAAGGGGGCTCCTCCTCAAAAAAATTGGTTAAAATCGTTAACGAGAAAGTTCTATGGCATATACCGTTAGTAACATTTTTCCCCAAATTTTTTAGATCATGCCCATAACAAGACACTACATTTTTTTTATCAAAATCGTTGGAGCCGTTTTTGAGATAAATAAGATTTTGCATTACGGGTGTATGGGGGGTACCGTTAGATTTGGAGCTAAAAAACAATTTCAATTTCACCTCCAGGGAATCACCGAAGACCCTTAAGTACCTAGATTAAGGAGAATATCTCCATTGGCTTAGGCTGTAGACTGAAGTACAGACATACAGACATGCAGACAGGCCGATGGAATTTCCGGGCCCACTATTTTTGGCTTCGCTATCATCGTAATGTCAACTCTGTTCAAAATCTCGAGTTCGATTTTTGTTTTCTAAATGCAGAACTTGCCCTATAGTACCTATAACCTTTAAAACAAAATATCTTTATTTTCAAAATGATCGGTGAGATATTTTTAGATTCAAATATAATATTTAATTGAGTTTTTGTATAGTAAGTCGTAAGACGAACAAATTAAAACAACTGTTTCTAAAAATATATAATAAATGTCCTTTTTACTGTAGGGTAAGTTTAACATTTGGAAAACAAAATCGAACTTGAGGTTTTGATCAAATATGAAATTACTATGATAGAGAACACAAAATTCCGTATGTCTTTCTGTATGTCTGTGTCTGTACCTTTGCCTAGGCCCTAAGCCGCTGAATCAATTTTCTTCAAAATTCATACTCAAGGGTCTTCGGTGATTCCTTAGAGGCGAAATTGAAATTTATTTTGTTTAGGCTTACAGCAGCTAGGGAAAATCTTATTTATTCCAAAAACGGCTATAACGATTTTTACAAAGAAAAATTATATAACCTACAATTGCAGATAAGATAATTATAATTTGGTCGCAATTCTTTTTGAAAAAAATATTATTAACGGACCTGTTTATAAAAATTTTTGAAAAAGTAGTTTTTGAATTTTAACATGTATGAAATACAATTTTCTTTTGAAAACGGGTAAGCGCTTGTTTTTTTTTTTTTTAAATAAGGCCTTACATGTTTTTCAGTAAATACATAAATTGGAATGCAGGATTTTTCGTATATAAACAAACATGTTTCAGAAGAAAAATCATGAATTTAATTTCAATCTTGGTTAGATATAGTTCAGATCGCATTTTTGTCAAAAAATCGATGTGAGATGAACTGATTTTATCAAATTTCGTATTGACAAGGCCTTAAAGTGAACAGATGAGTCCATCCAGATGACGCCGCCGGGACGAAACGTCAATTTTTGTGGAATATAAGCCAACAAATGTGTTTTGAATCAATAATAAAACAAGTCAAATAATAGTACTATGTTTTCTACTTATGATTTATTTCAGTAGCTTATACAGTTTGTATTATTAAATCTGTCATATAGAAAAATCATATTTTTAACTCAAAAACGGCTCTTACAATTTTGGCAAAAAATGATGACAATGTACAAAATACAAGGTAAGAAATTCCAAAAAATTGTATCATACAACCGTGTTTTTGAGTTTCTTATTAACGTTTTCACCGATTTCGAAATAAAATTTTTTACACAACATGAAAATTTTCGAAAAATATGTTTACGCTTTTGAAAAAAAAATATATTTATTTTTTTTAATTCAATGTGTCAACGAATTTTTTTAAAATTAATTACGTTTATGTTTTTTATTAAATATGTACTTAAAATTGGCATTCCATTTTTTAATTTAATTTAAAAAAAATCGTAAAAAAATTAATTTACTAATAAGACTCCTAGAAGAAATGTTGTTTGCATATATTCATATTTTCTCTAGAAATCAGATCAGACTTTGGCATACTATATTCTTAACCTTAACCTTAAGGAGATTTTCTAGCAATATAAAAACCAAATTTAATAATTTTTTTATTAATTACATCCATGCTTATATAAATACAAATTTTGAATTCTAAAGTACTTGTATGAACATAACATTAAGTACTTGAGCTCCAGTCGTGCATTTGATTTTAATAAAAAAGCGGCAAAATAAAATATCTACTATTTTTAAGGCAAATTTAAGTACAATAAATACAAACAGCCTTTTAAGTTTATAATTTGTATATTATCTAGGAGATTTATATAAAATTGTCAAATTAAATTGAGTACGTTTGTACATTTTTATATTTTTATTTCAACAAACTCAGTAAGACATTTAAATGGGAACTGTGCTTAGTTCAGTTAACATTTCTTAACATAAAATTAATATTCAAGACTTATTTTTAATTAATAAAAGCAAAAAAATACCTACGTACTGGTTTTAATCAATTTCTTCAAACAAAACCGACTACCATTTGTCAATCAATGTTTTTGAATTTTTGTAGATTTCGCTAAAAATGGGACCAGTTTTACATTCGTGAAAAAATTTAACTAGAGATTTTAATGAAACTTGTCTTTACGATGACCAGAGCATGAAAAAGAAGTTACCGCAATGCTCTAGCAATTTTATCTGCTTTGCTGTACAGTAGGGGAAAGTTACTAACAGTGAGACACTTTTTTTTCAAATGACTATATCGAAAAAAGTATTCGAAGCAATTACATGATTTAAATTGCGTTAGGTAGGTTTATTATTATGCAGTTTATTGCATTATTAATAAAAAGGGATAACAGATTTTTTTTTAACTAATTACTCAAAGCAAATACAAAAACCAACAGTAAGACACTGTCTCACTCTAGCCAACGGGATTTTGTCTCACTGATGGTAAATCGCAAAAAATATGTAAACAAAATTAAAACAAAAAAACTATGCATCGAAATGCCTCAAAGTCAAGTTAATTGTTTTTTGCATAATCTAATCTACATTACCTATATATTAAACATTGATGAAAAACTCACCTGTATAAAAAGTTATTACTTTTTTACTAGTACCCTTAAAATTTTCTTTTGCCTTTCTTTCACCACTGCACTACCATAGAGCGAATACTCTCCACCGAAACGAAATGCAAACTGAATTGATCGGTCGAATATTTGTTGAATGTCCTATGACAACAAGTGCGACTTGTTCGTACATGTTTCTTCGGAGTTATTCGGAATGTCTCACTGTTAGGGGTATCTCACCGTTAGTGACTCTCCCCTACATATGTCTGAACCTGGACCTACAGCCCAAGTTTTTAGAATTTTTAGCAAAACAAAAAATCAATTACTTTTTTCAATGCAATATCTCAAAAACGCGTAGGAAAATGAATCATTTTAAAGTTTTTTTTTTCTTAAATGAATATTATTAAAAATTCAAAACTGGTATATCGATATTCTTAAAGGAAATTTATACTCAGAAAATTAATTTTTGGAGCTCAATTCAATTTAAATTATTTTCCTTATTTGAAAAATAAATCTCATGCATTTCAACTTTTGCTATAATTTTTTATATCCCTCACAGTTCTTATAAATAGAGCACTTAAAGCTTTTTTAAATTAATCCTTAACAAAAAGGAAACAATTCTTTGAGATAAAATAATTTTCATATTTAAGTTAATTGATTTGGCTGCATGGACGTGACGAAAAATTTATCGGTAAGGTAGAAGAAACTTTAAATATCGGCAAGTGTAATTATCTCGTATATTGTACATACGTAGCAATAACATCTTTTTTACATGCAGAAGCTTTGCATGAACATAAAAACGTTAATAATAATTTTAATTTCAATATATTAAATATTGGAATATAAATCCAGGCTATATATTTGTAATGAATCGGATAATTTTGTGGATGCCTGAAAATATTCATATAAAATACTATATCTTAAGTTCAATGCACACATGGTTGGCCATACACCATAGGGTCATTTCAGAAAATACTGACAGAACTATAATGTATATAAATATTCTGCCTCTTATCATCCCAAAGTATGGGATTTACGAGTATTTCGTTTTTTGATTGAAGAGATACTTCAAAGTAATACGTGGTATAATCATTCAATAAATGCAGTGTTGGTTATAAAGGTGCAAGCACAGTGGGAAATTTTAAATAGTTTATGAACAAAAAAATAGGTGTTCTTGTTTCAATTTGCTAATCACATTTTGTATAAAGTACGTAAGTACTTAATATGAGTGGTGGTATATCCACTCAACAAGTCTTTAAAACATTTTATAAATACACAGCTATGATATTTAAATTTTATGAAATTTAAAATGTGTAACTTTAAAAAGAAAAAAAAAGTAGAAAAAAATCTATAAACTAGGGGAATATTAAAATTTATATATAAATAAATAAACCATTAAATGAAAAGTATATACTTAAGTAAATTCAAAACGAATTTTAGTAAGCAAATAAATTAACACATAAATAGACATACATATGTATATACAAAAATAGGTAATTATGTAAAATATGTATACAATATTTTTTTAAATTTTTAATCACTCCTTCATCTTAAGATAAATTTTGGGTTTGCATAAATTAAGCCATTGAATAAAGAATCTCCCTAACAAGGTACACAATTTATCAAAGAAGGTTTTCCAGCTTTGAAACTAGGCATTTATGTATATTTCTTAATATAAAGTGTGGTTAAATTTTAAGGGCCAATGTTGAATGTGAACCACACCTATAAACGTCAAGTTTTTTTCTGCATTTCATTTGACATTTCTCAATTTCAGACTAATTCAATCAACCAAAGATACACAATCGAGCAACGCGTTAAAGTTATTCAGGCTTATTATGAAAATTGGTGTTCAAATCAAAATCCATATCGAGCACTTCGTGATTTTTTCGGTCAATTTAAAAAAATTAGAAAAATCGTGCAAAAATTTGAGCAAACCGGGTCTGTAGGAGATGTGAAAATACAAGTGCATGCTCGTACTGCTCATACTGCATAAAATATTGCTGCTGTTCGCGAAAGTGTGGCTGAAGAGCCGTCTACCTCAACTCGTCGTCGTGCCCAACAATTGCACCTCTCGCGCTCGTCGTTGATGAACATTATGCATAAAGACTTGCATTTACGCGCTTACAAGGTAATTGACTCAAGAACTAAAGCCTCTTCACCATTTCAAGCGTCGTCAATGGTCAAAATGGTGGCAAGAAATGGCAACAGTGGATGATCAATTTTCGAAGAAAATCATCTTCAGTGATGAGGCACATTTTCACCTCAGTGGATTCTTGAATAAGCAGAATTGCCGCATTTGGGCGGATGATAATCCAAGAGTTATTGTCAAAAAAACAAATGCACCCACAAAGAGTGACTGTTTGGTGCGGTTTATGGGCTGGCGGCATCATCGGGCCGTACTTTTTCCAAAATGAGGGCGGTCAGGCAGTTACTGTGAATGGTGTTCGCTATCGTGAGATGATAACGAACTTTTTATGGCCCGAATTGGAAGATATGGATGTGGACGATATGTGGTTTCAACAGGACGGTGCCACACTGAAAATAAATTCCTAGGTAATATTGATAAAAACGTTTTGTTGACTTTCAACAAAACAATTTTATCATTTTGATTAAATTTTACAATTACAAAAGAAATTTTGTAAAATTGCCAAAATATTTTGTTGAATTAACAAAATATTTTGTTGAATCGACAAAATATTTTGTTAATTTAACAAAATATTACAAAAAACTTTTGTCAATTTAAAAAAACAATTTTGTCAATTTAAGAAAACAATTTTGTTAATTTAACAAAAAAAATTTATTAATCCGATAATAATAAAAAAAAACAAATTTTTATCATAAACAAAAAAATTTGTTAATACAACAAAAGATTTGTTAATATGACAAATTAATTTTGTAAATTCTATGAAATTTTGTCATATTGACAAAATATTTTTGTTATCTCAACAAATTAATCTGTTAGCATAACAAAATAGTCATGTGGATACAACAAAATAGTTTTTGTTACCTCAACAAAATTGTGTAATTTTTATCAATTTGACAAAACTTTTTGTTGGACGTATATTGACAAAATTTTTATCAGATCTACCTACATTTTTGTCATATATACCTAGATTTTATTTTCAGTGCACTTGCTACACAGCTAACGAAACAATGGGTCTTTTGCGCGACAAATTCAATGGCCTTGTTATCTTACGTGGTGGCGAAGTCAATTGGCCGCCTAGATCATGTGATTTAACACCGTTGGACTTCTTTCTTTGGGGTTATTTGAAAGAAAAGCTGTACGTCGATAAGCCAGCAACAATTCAAGAGCTAGAGGATGAGATAATTCGGCACATTAACGGCATAGAACCTCAATTATGCCTCAGCGTCATCGCGGCAGCCATTTGGCCGATATTTTGTTCCATACATAATCGAACCATACCAATATTATCATAATAAAAAGAAATGACAATAATTTCCTAAATAATTTGTGTTTTATTCAAAATCAACATCGGCCCTAAAAATTTAACCATCCTTTACAATTATCGGTGGTTTTTGTAATTCAAAATAATTAACAACAAGATTCGATTGACTTATATAAACTTATTTTGTCAGACCCTTTGAATGTGCACCATAAATTACATCGACCTGATCAAATAAGCACGTAACGACCGATGTGTTTCTCAAATTGAACCGCGTTTTTCAAAATATATTTGAACAATTTGCAAGCGCGTGAGTATATCCATGATGAATTGCCAAACCAAACTCACCTCCAAGAAAAACACCCTTTACAAAGATTGCATGCAGTTTTCTAATGAAATCTGATTTTGCAATTGAGTAGGCACTTCTGAGTTGATCAAAAAAAACAACACGTTAGAATACCGTTAAGTGGTTATTAATAAATTCATCAAAAATAAAAGTATTTAATTTAATTTAATCTCCAATTTTCATTCACTGTTGGTCCAATGTATTTAGTTAAATAATAATATTTAACGAACGATTAAGAAGTATGTACTCATTGTGTCCGGGATGTGCACATTCCCGTATAACATGATCCAGTTACATATTATTGAGATACATATAATATTTAATATTCTGAATAAGTTTTATTTCGCTCTCAGTTCTCGATGATCCCTTTTAATTTACATGCAGTGAATATCGAATGAGATTGAGGTGAATTTTCTATAAAAAAATCGTCATTTTTTTTTGGTAAGAGCCTAAGTTTAGTGGAGCAACAGCTCGTCGAGCAATTAGTATCTAATGAAAGTAACGAGTAATGAGAGACATTTTTGAATCTGTGAATATTTTGCTACCAACCAAAATTATTTTGGCCTATAGAAAAATTCATTCTGGTCAAATGTTAATTACAATTTGGTAATTGATAAAAATAATCTCCACTTAATTTAAAGCTAAAACTAATAAAAATATTACATGATAGTTTTACTTTTATTTAAAGTCAAAATTATCCGATTTTTTTAAAATTTTCTTAACAACGAAATATATTTTAGTAATTATGTAGATCGATTAGATACTTTTTTAAGGAATGTAAGGAACAATGCATCAAAAGAGTTAAAAACTATTTGTGGCGAAAGGGTGTTTCTGGTAGGGGAATATGAAAGTGTGGTTTTGAGCAGAACTTGTATTCTCGGGCTCTTTTTAGGACATACGTTTATTTATGTTTATATAAGTTTGAAAGATAATTTTAAAAGCTGAAGCTGAAGTAAACCTAAGACGATATAAAACCACCATCAGAAAGTTATAATCGAAGAACAGATACAATTTTACTCAACTCATATCAAACTTTTGAATCTTGGTCCCCAAGACAAATAAAATATTTGTACCCACTTTAACCAACGTATCATTTTTCTGATATGCTTTCTGGTCATAATGCCACACTTTCCTTTCATACAAACTATTTTTATAAACTCATTTGATTCTTATTTCTGTTGACAAATTCTGCGTTATATTGAAAAACTATTATTTTCAGAGGCATTGGGTTATATTTTACTTGTTTAACTAAATTGGTATTCCAATTTTACGTATTTAATAATATACATTTAAATATATAATTTAAAAACAAATTGCTCACCCGTTTTCAAGATATTGATTTTTTAAAAATCCAAAAATATATTTTCGAAAAAGCTTCTGTATATACCCATTTCCAGATAAATAAGATTCTTCATAACGATTACATAATGCATGGCAGGTACCGCTCGTTTTGGAAACAAACAAAAATTGAATAATGTATAATTGTTTCCCTTAGATCAATCATTAATCCAGCGCTTTTAAGGCCGTTGCTGCCATTCTATCGAAAAATTGGAAGCCGACAAAATATATAATATCTGTCAGTCAAAATAATAACAGTGTGACCTCCCGATATATATACATATATTCTAGTACAATCCAAGATATGAACAATTAATAACTTTCTTAAACTCTTTTTTTTGGTACTTAAGCATTTGTCTTACGTTTCCGGAAAAAAAAATGCAGAACTCCCTAGAGCCTAGAGTACATATATCGCAAGTAAAAATTCCATGACATTATGGTTTTTTCCTAAATGTTACTCGAATGCTCTTAAAGTCTGAATCTTAACGGTCAAAATAGTAGCAGTGTTAGTTATCTTATGGTATTTTGTGTATTATGTTTTGAACCCATACATATTAAGTATAATCATTTCAAGGTAAGCCTTCTTCAAGGTCTCATAGTATTTACATATTTATACTCAGATACACTTACAGTATCGGCCTTAAAAAACACTCCACTCCGGAGTAACGCCGAATCATTCGCCAAATTCTTTCTGAAGAAAAATCTTTTGCGGAAATCCAAACACACTTCAAATCTCTACAAAAAGGATTTCAAATGCAAAAAAAAATTTAAAGAAAATCCTGAAAAAGTTCTTATCCCCGAAATTGGCGAATAATCTTATGGACAGATGAAAGTAAAATCGTTTTGTATGGCAGCCTTGGTTCTCGTGAATATGTGCGACGCCCACCAAATTCTGAATAAGTGCCTATAGGTACACGCGAAGAACCATAAAACATGGTGGCCGTAGCATTATAGAATGGGGTTGCTTCTCATACCATAGTTTATGTCCTACATACCGAATAAATGGTGTAATAATGAATCATCATGTTTACGTTGACATTCTTCAGGGAACCATGCTGAATTACGCAGAGGACGAAATACCAATCAGATGGGTCTTCCAACAAGACAATGACCCGAAGTACACCAGCAAAAAAGCTATTGATTGGTTTCGGGTCAGTAATATTTCTGTTTTTGACTGGCCTCCCCAATCACCTGACTTCAACCCAATAAAGAACCGTATAGAGAGATGTTAAAAAATTTGGTTGCAGCTTCAAAACCCACCAACAATAATCAACTGTAATAGTCGAGACTGCATGAAAAGATATCCCATTGGACAGATTTCTGGCTTTGGTTGATTCCTTAAAGCGACGATGTGAGGCCGTTATATGCAATAAGGGGTCTATAGCCAAATATTAACAAATTTTCTTGTTTTTTTTTACTTGCGATATATGTAGTTATTTTAGTGCAAGTTCTGCATTTGGAAAAAAATCGAACTCGAGATTTTGATCAAAGTTGACATTACGATGATAGCGAAGACGAATAAAGTGGGTCCGACAATTCCGTCTGTATGTCCGTTTGTCTGTACCTCGATCTAGAGCCTAAGCCACTGAAGCTATTTTCTTCAAACTCGGTACTTAAGGGTCTTCGGTGATTCCCTAGATGAGAAATCGAATTTTTTTTAGCTCTAAATCTAACAGTACCCTCCATACACACGTAATGCATAATCTTATTTATCTCGAAAACGGCTCTAACGATTTTGATACAAATAATTAGGTGTGACATGGACTACATTTTGGTCAGAAAAAATTTTGGGGCAAAATGTTACTAACGGTACCTGTCATAGAACCGTTTTTTGATTTTCGACTTTCTCATTAACGCCTCTAACGATTTTAACCAAAAATTTTCAGCAGGAGTCCCCCTAAGTTTTAAATAATATTGTATATAAAAATATTCCAAAGAATATTTTTTTATATTCGAAAGAATATTTTTTGGGTTTTTTGAAAAAAAAAATCCTATTTATTTTTTTGAAAAATCAATATCTTGAAAACGTGTGAACGATTATATTTTTAAATTATTTCCTAAAATCTATACTACTAAATACTTAAAATTGGCATCCCAAATTTAGTTCCCGAAAAATTTTAAGGAAATTTGTTATATAAAAAATTACTTTAATAATAAAACAATTTTTAAACTTTGTTTGCATAAATTCATACTTTTCCGTAAATCATATCTATACCTAATCATAAATATGTATTTATAAAATGTATTTTAAATTCCGAAGTACTTTTACATAAGAGCAACTTCGTGCGATCCAGTCGTGCATTTTATTTATCAAAATTTTGTTATTTTCCTTAATTTTTATGAATGCTGCAAATCTTTACCTTTAAGGTAAAATTTTTTTTGAATTTTTTTTATTTCATAAAATCAAAATATTTCTTGTCATAACCTGGATTAAAATTAATGTGGCTTAATAAATATAAATATTTGTAACGATTAATAAGCATAAGGTATTTATTTTATTGAATTTTTTCGGTGTCCCCTTCTTGACCGCAGCAGTATTCATATTGAAACAAGTTCTGACAAAGGCCAATTATGTATCAAATTCTAATGTAAAAAATTAAAATTTCTTGTGTCTATTTTCTTACAAACGTTTTATATTAAATATATCTTCAAGGAAAAGACACATACACTTCTAGACTCAAGCTTTCCTTAATAAAGCAAATGTATAAACAATCTCAAAATATGTACATAGAAAATTAAATAAACGTTAATTATATTAAGTAAAATTAATAAAATAAATTTTGTATGTTAGCGAGCTCAGCCAAGATATTTTCAGTATTTTTAAATTTTGTCTGAAACACACTTCTCCATTTTGAATTCAAAATTATGACAAAACATTTGACAGCAAACTGAATCTCTATTTTTTGTATTTTCTTTCAGACTTCATTGATGGAGCCCTACGGAATGTCAGTCTAATAGTTGAACCACCTGCGGTACGAAAGGGGCAACATGCAACATTACGATGCTTATACGACCTCAGCGGGGCTCCCCTCTATTCTGTAAAGTTTTACCGTGGACAATTAGAGTTTTACCGTTATACACCTGGTGAAATACCATACACGAAAGTTTTTCCATTTCCCGGACTTTCAGTTATTGTGAGTACGATGGTAGTGAAAAGTTGAAAAAAAAAAAATACCTCAGTGTCCTTTTCGTTATTTTATATTTGTGTTTAAGTATGATTTTTTGTTTTTGGTTGTACTGCTTTTTTGAAATATTTACACAACGACTATACGGTACACTTTGAAATTAATTTTATACTTTTTTTTGCTGTTATTTGTTAAACTTTTGAGAACGAACCCAAAGGACGAACAGGACACTGAGTGTACGGAGCTAAGAAACAGGGAATAATATAAACATGAGAGTGAGTTTTGATTTTGTTTGGTTTTTGTATTTTTAGATTCCCATGTCAAATGCCAGTCAGGTTGTTATACGAAAGGTTGGCTTCGGTTTATCCGGAAACTTTTCGTGTGAAGTAACAGCGGACGCACCACTTTTTTCAACAGCAACAGCGTTTGCCAAGCTTCAAGTTGTGGGTGAGTAGAGTAGTAGTTGTTGTTCTTGACATAAGCATGATTTGAAATTTGAAAATCACAGTAGTACCACTGGGTGTGACTGAATTGTGATAGGAAAAATGTTTTATTTTTCCCAGAAGTTTTTTTTTTAATTTAAATTGGAATGTTTTTAAGCTATGATCAAATGATTCGTTTTTAGATAAGATAATCGCATTGAGTTTATTGTAGGCTCAATGATAAAATATTAAAGTTCTTCTTTCTTTCTAACATGGGGAAGGAAAGTGGACAAAAATGTTACCTATAGTTAGATAATAAAAAAAAAATACTAAGCCTGCACATTTTTAAAATCAAGAGATAGCTCAAAGCCCTGGTAGGTAGAGCTCAATTGTTTAATTATTGATTATGTAATTTATTTATGAATCAATAAAGTTGTAATAATAATAGTAATAAAAATCTAAAGAAAAAGGAAGATTTTGAATTAAAATAACTGATGCTCTCACTGAAGACGGAGTTCGGAAAACGCCCTCGTACAATTCAGAAATACATATATAGTTTTTAAGAGTAAGTCAAAGAATTTATATTTTAAAAAAGCCTTACATTCTTCTTAGAAACAAAGTCAAAAATAATAAGGAATTCAATTATTTCTTAAAATGTTTATTTTTTTTTTCCAAGCTATGCTGCGGGCTTTTTGGTACAAACAGGTACAAAAATAAGTTCGAAAAAATATTCTAGCTCACATAAAACCTGGGAAGAACGTTCAGTTTACAATAAGAACAAATAACATCTATACTCCCAAGGTTTTTTTAGAAGAAAAAAGAGATAGAGGTAAAAGTTTATTAAAAGAAAAAAATGCATTTTTGTGATAATATTTTAGAATATGACACATTTTTTAGGGTACTTTTTTATGCTGGCACCAGAACCAAACAGATGAGTATATTTTTTGTATAGAGCAGGTAAAATATTACTTACTTAAAAACACACTTCTGAAATTCATACATATTTCTGGGACTCTTTTGATTCTACAAGGTGACGCAAGATTAATCATTCAATTTTCTTTTCGAATTACATTCCTTTTTACTAAATAAAAAAATGATTTTGATGGAAATGATGGAAATCTTTATTTGGACCTTTACAATTTTTTCTGTTGAGTGGAAAAGATAATTTGTGCCAGTTTTATCGCATTTTCCATGACTTTCCGCAAGATTTCCGGCCATAACTGTTCGCGTTTCTGTCGAATATTCTCGTTATGAGCTGTGATTGTTTAAGGCTTGTTGCAAAAAAACCCGCGACTTCTTGTTGAAACCACATGTTTACTAGGCCCCGTTCATCCAATTCCTGCAGCAAGATGTCATTTATCATGGCCCTGTAGCTATCGCGTGTAACAGTGATCGTATTTCTGATGGTGTTCTTAAGAAAATACGACTCAATCACTTCTCTCGCGTAAACGCCTCTTCACAAAGTGATTTTGAGTGGATGTAATGGCTCTTCATGCATCACACACGAATTTTCAGTGTCCCAGAAACGGAGATTTTGCTAATTGACGTAACCACTTAAGTGGAAACGCGCCTAAGCGCTCATGATGATTTTCGACACAAAATCGTCCTCTTCGTTGTTGAGATTGAGGTTGGCTTGACAGTAATTCACACGCGATGGACGGTCAGCCAGGCGTTAACTGTCTTTCACTAAAATTCGCTGTAAGGTCCGTCTGGTGATGTCCAATTACGATTACGTAGGCACTAGTTGATGTTTCTTCGTTTTCAGTGGCATCGGCAGCCACAGCCGCGATATTCTCGGCCGAACGACCAGTCCAGAAGCGGCAACGACCTGCATGGTCTCCTGTGGTTCCATTCTGTTGAAGTCAAGTAGCTAAGCGCCGGAATGATTGCCCAATTGGCAGAACACAATAAAGCAATCGATACGTCGAAATTTACGCTGCGCTAACACCACCGACCGATTATTGGTAAAAAAAATCGACCCAATTATTATACGCTCTTGCGGAGTATAGCGCTCCATTGCTTGTCTGTTTTGTATTTTGCAGTTGTCTAGTTCAAAAATGTCAAATATGATTGACGTACGACGCGACGCCTTTTGCAAAAATTATAACATCTTCCAATAGGGTAATTAATTTTGCGCCACATTGTATGGTCTCATGAAATAAAAAATATTTAAGCCAACTACATTTCATCAACAAAGCATAATTCTCACTTGAATTTGTCATTGTTTCACATATAAAAACGATACATATATTTACATATCCTAATGCATATAATACAATAACATATACTGCCTTCAATGCTTGAGCACATTATAATCCTGAACATAAATAGGAAGTTTAGCGATACAGACAAGTATAATTTTGAATTCTACATTCAATTGTTTGGCGAAATCGACTTGTCTTACATATATTCGAACCCTGGCTTCTAGTGAGATTTTCCAATGCACTAAATTTCATGTCCATCGTATTGGCTTGATTAAAATCTCGAGTCTTAAGAATTTAAAAACGTGCTTTATTTTAGTACTTTCATACATACATAATGGCACCCACTATATGTATATTTGATAAAGAAAATTTGCCAATTTTCATTTCGAATTCTTATACTATACTCCCAATCGAAACAAAAACCACAAGTTTTAATAAGACCTCGCCAGAGCCAACTTTGGAGAGAGAACTTCATCGCTTCACTTACTCACTTCAAATTAATTTTCCTGCTTCTACTAAGAAGACTTTTCATTTTTACTTGAAACTATTATATCTTATAGCTTCTGGTTACTTTATTTGTCACCCACTTTTACAAAATTTATAAAAAGCCTGTATATTATTATTTTTGAGGAGCTGCTTTAAATATATATCCCACCGTCATACACATTTCTTCCAACAATGTCACGTAAAGTTGTGTGTTGTTGTCGGCTTAACATTAACATAGCCAATAAGCGGTACCTTTAAAAGCCACTTTACGTGTTCATATAGTAAATGCTTCAAAAACTGTAACACACCACCAAGAAGTTCATCTGTTAGTTAAAATAATTATAAAAAAAGCAACGTCTTCCCCTGAAACTTAACTTTATTTCTTATTCCAGCCTGGAACTAGAATAGAAATTTATATTTCCCACGAGAATAAAATATTGCGGAAATATTTTTTAGCCTGAAATTTCTGAAAATATCTGGTTCTTCATTTTATCAGAATCTAGGATCGGTGTTAGTTTATGCCATAAGGAGCGTTAAATTACTCATAAAATATATGTACAACCTCACTCAACGTTGTGAATTATTACATGTTTGCCTGATGTTGCCTTTGCCTTCCTGACTGCTTTACTTTCCGTGCTCGTCTTTGACTCAGAATATGTGACATATGATGCCTGACAGCCTAATGTCATCACCCATATTCACTCACGTTCACCTACAACTCAGAGGACACTCGTGCAAAACCTAAGCTATACGTGAGTGCCTTGACGTTATGTCCTTTGAGAGGGATGCTGGAAAACTTGAATGGTTTACAAGCAATTATGGTCGGATTGGAGAATTATTTTTGAAGACATCTCTCTACAGAGCAATTATTAGGGAAACTAATATGGAATTTTAATAAACATATATATAGCTAGTATATATACTATATACATATATATATGTAATTCATAAAACCTTCTATTGTTCTTGAAAAGGAGGAAACTAAAAACGGTCCTTTAAATCAAATTTAAGCAACCGCAACCCAAAATGATATTGAGGTTTCGTTTCGACACAATAAATCTTTGAAGAAACGTAGTATTTAGATGTTGGTTAATTTGGTGGGCAATATAGTATTGTACGAGTATGTATGAAATTTTATAAGGCAGATTAGTCAATTTTTTTTAATTGTAAGTTTCTAAAATCTTTCAAGATGCGTACGTTGGGGTAATTTTAAACGATGTATGAATGCTCTAATGCGTAAAGATAAACCTAATATAGTTGGTCTAAATCCTGTACGAAAGGAGGAAATCAAGTGTCGAAAGATGGATATTTCAAAAAGAAGTACATAGGTATGAAAGTCGCGACTCATTTAAAATGATCTTTGGATCAGTGTTTTTCGCCGAGGGTCTTGCAACAGCAAAACCGAAAACTTTGACGATAATTTTTAAATAAAAGATAAGAGATTCGACAAAAATACACCTACATTCATTATTTATTTGCCAAATATTTTATGTTATATGACTAAGAATTAATTTTTGTTGAATGTCTGCTTTGTATCCCATCAGCCAATGTTGCCTACACCTAAACAGAATGGCTTTTGAACTACGATTTTGATGAAATTAATAGCTTACTTAGAATCTTAGTTTAAACTTTAAGTATTCATGTATGTATATTACTATGTAAACTTTACATTTTTTTTTTGTTTTTCTTAATTATTTTATTTTATTGCTGTAAGACGATGAAATTTGGTGAAACGGCAGGAATTAAATTGCATATAAAGGATCAAAAATAAAAATTGAGGTTTTCGATTCAGGGGCCGTGGTATCCGCCCACTTTCTCCGAATTGATGTTCGTTGAATGGAGCACTTCCGAATGCTGTAAAACAATGAAATTTGGTAAGGTGGCAGGGCTTAAATTGCATACAAAGAAAAAAATATAAAATTTGGGGTTTTCCATTAAGGGGGCGTGGTATCCGCCCACTTTCTGAGAAAATGTTTAATTTATATGGAGCACTTCCAATTGCTGTAGAATGATGAAATTTGGTAGAGCGGTATAGCTTAATGTACATTCAAAGCGAAAAATAAAAAATCTAAAATTTTTCATTCAAATTCATGACTTTTCTTGGAACTAGAGTGCTCGGTTTGGTACTCTATGTAATATTAACATGAATGAAAAAAGAAAACATTTGCATACCTAAAAAAATTATGAGTTTACATAAAAAAAACCTCTTAACTGTGATGTGAACTATAATCAAACCACTAAAGGGAGTTAAAATTGCAACAAAAACATCATCGCATCCTCAACAATTATTGCTTTTTTATGACTTTGAGCGGATGTAGGTTCTAGTATTTATAATTAAGATAGGTATGTTAGTGTTAGGTATCTTGCCAGGACAAGAAGAAACAATTGAAGCGCAAATCAAAGCAACCAATAACAAAAAGAAAATATACCAAAAGAAATAGGAATCTATAAACTACTTAAGTTGATTTTAGTAGTAGGTAGAGTCCATCCTTTTATCTTTCCGTATCTTTCGAGATTTTGACATGGCAAAATATTAAAATCTTTTCAAAAAGGAGTGAAGTCATACCAAAAACATAAATGTTAAAAAAACAGCCAAGTTCTTCTATACAAAAACCTTTGTGTAACAAGTCAGCCGTGAAAAGTACTAAGATCTAAGAGAACGCCAAGTTCTTACTTCATGAAGGTTTAATACCGAATATTTTAAGTAGAATAATATTGAAACAGCTAACTACAATGTAATAGAGACATTTTATTACTTAATGATTACTGACTAAAATTTGATGGGCTTACTTGGCAAGTTTTTTTTATGCCCAATTCGAAAGGTTTTAAAAACTCGACCAGTGAACCCATCAATTTTTAGTTAGTAATCATTAAATAATAAAATGTGTCTATTACATTGTAGCTGTTTCAATATTATTCTACTTTAAATATTCGGTATTAAACCTTCATGAAGTAAGAACTCAGTACTTTTGACGGCTGACTTGTTACACAAAGGTTTTTGTATAGAAGAACTTGGCGCTTTTTTTACCTTTATTTTTTGGTCTGATCATCTTTTAATTTTAATAGCTCATTACTTATATCAGTGTTTTTCAAACTTTTTGAGTACGCGACCCCTTTGCTAGTAACAAAATTTTGGCGACCCCCCAATTTTAATGTGTGTGTTATTTAAAAAGCTACATACACTAAACCCCTTCCAAGCCCGGTCTAAATACACAAGATTTTACTTATTCGCGATGAAATTTTCTCCCGTATTGCGAAAAAAAATTGTAGCAGTAATTTTCGTTAGCAGATAAGCCGTTAGAATTTTTCGAACGAAAATTTATTTTGCCTGCGGCTTTTGATATGGTTGAAATTATTTTGGGCAAACAGGAGGCAGATAAACTTACAAATATACAATTGAGCAGAGAATAAGTGACATGGCCGTTGACATTTAAGAACAATGAATTGAAAAATTAAAGATGAATCCGCATTTTGCCTTGCATCTGGATGAATCTTCTGATGTTTCAGACTGTGCACAGTTTGTGGTATTTGTTCGTTTTGAAGCAGAAGAAAACATTGAAGAAGACATTTTATTTTGCACAGCTCTTCCTGCTAATACTACTGGCCAGTGTTTGTACGATATGTTTTTAGAAAGCCCTTGCGACTACGAGATTGATTGGACAAAATGTTTTGCTATTTGTAGTGATGGTGCTAAAGCCTTGACGGTCAGCAAAAGTAGGCTCATTGCAAAATTAAAATTAATAATGCCAAACGTTTCATGGACACACTGCTTTCTTCATCGACAAGTTCTGGCAGAAGGTGTTACCTTCTGAATTAAATGATGTGCTTAAAGATGAAAGATGTGATTAGAGTTGTGAACTCTTTTAAAGGCAAGGCCTTGCAAAGTCGGTTGTTTAGGATCATATGTGATGAAATGGGTTCACTCCATCAAAATCTTCTTATTCACACAGAGGTCAGATGGCTGTCAAAAGGAAAGGTATCGACACGAGTGCTGGAATTGAAAGCCGAATTATTGATGTTTTTACAAGATTCAAAATCTGAAAATTCGTTTTATTATTCTGATCCCACCTGGCTCTTAAAATTATCACTTCTTGCTGATCTTTTCAACCAATTAAACTTATTGAATAAGAGCCTCCAAGGGAGAGAAAAAAGCATAATAACTGCAAAAGATAAAATCAGAGGATTCCTCGCAAAACTTCGTTGGTGGTCAGATTCTTTACAAACAAACAGTTTTGATTATTTTCTGCTTTCAAAAGATCCTCGCAGAAATTTGATCAGATGAATCGATATCAATAAGCTCTCATATTTATCTTATCGTAGAGTTTGCATAATTTAGAGAAGAAACTATTAAGTTACTTTCCGGAACTGGATTCTGAAAGTGGAGATGGACAAAGATGTGTAGTAAATCCTTTTTTGAATATGTCAGTCAAACTCGCCAATCTACCATCGGTAAAGGTGAAAGAAAATCTTATAGATTTAGCTACCATCTGCAGTTTCTGGATAAAGAGAAGAGGAGAGTATCCTGAGCTGGCGAACGAGGCTTTGAAGTTGTTACTGACATTCGCCACTTCATACCTGTGTTAAGTCACATTCTCTTCAATGTTTGACATTAAAACTAAAAAAAGAAATAGACTAAATTTGGAAATTGATTTAATCTTAAAAGTGTCAAAACCTAATCCAAGATTTCAACGTTTATTAAAAAATAAACAGGCACATATGTCACACTAAAAAACTTTTTGTTTTATTTAATTTTTTTTAGCACAGGACTTTTGTTTATTAATCTTACCGGCTTGCGACCGCGACCCTCTAGGGGGTCACGACCCACAGTTTGGAAAACACTGACTTATATCACTATTGTTCACATATAAATGACTTAGATTAATTAATTCAAATGAAGACATGAAGGTGGGCCTTGTTTGATTACTATACTCTGTTCAACAAAAATTGTCAGTACAGGCAAGAAAGGACGTTTGCCTCTCACCCTGGTTTCATTGGCTTGCATAAGTGTGTCGCCTTTTAAAACTATCACAGGGTTTCGCTAGTTTAAATTATAAATCGCCAACACTCAGCATACTCAACTTTATAAAACTTGTTCTCAAAAGCTTCAAATCCTAAAAGCTCCTTAATAAAATCCACTGAATAAGCTCCTTGCTTGTAATTTGGAATGATAATGGTAACTCTGTTTTGATGTATATAACAAGCGCACGATCGTATTGACTTGACAGTTGACACACAGTATCCCTTCAGAAGTAGGATTCAACGGTCGCGTTGGAGTGTACAACTTCTTGCAAAGAATTACAACAACAGTTCTTTAAGGAAAGTCAGTGGCTTGCTCCTTTTTTAAGTGGCATTTTTCCCAACGTAGTGTAGTGAGGGTGCATCAGGTGCCACTACTTTGGAAAAAGCTCTCCCATAAGCCCTGTATTGACAATTTTTGTTGAACAGAGTATAGTAGACTTAAAAACAGAACGAAAAAAGTTAGCAAAGAAATTACATATAGTTAACGGGTCACTAAAAGTAGAACATTGCTTGTTATTAATAAACTTATTTTTCTTTTCAGCTTAGATTTAATAAATTTGTTGAGAAATTAAATTCACAATTACATTGAAGGAAGTTATATGTGTATGCTTTGTTTTTTAGATAATTTAAATTTATTAACTTTTTATTGAACCAACAATGCTTCGATTGAGATTTTTTTTTGGAATTATAAAAGTATTTAAATCCTTTAAAAAGTTCGTTAATACGGTAAAAGTTTCTTCAATATCAATGTTATTAAAAATTGAAAACCAATCATCATCATCATCGGCTCGACAACCGGGTTCCGGTCCTGGCCTCTTTCAACAAGTCTCTCCACCTATCCCGGTCTCTAGCCGACGCCATCCAGTTGCGCACCCCAAGGCTTCGGGCGTCCTGGTCTACGCCATCTCTCCAGCGCAAGCATGGTCTACCACGCTGTCGTCTACCATAGAATGTACTACAAAGAACTTTCCGAGCAGGTTCCTCTTCGCTCATGCGAGCTAGGTGCCCTGCCCACCGGAGTCTACCGAGCTTAATTTTTGTCACGATATCTGCTTCTAGGTAGATTGCGTACAATTCATGATTGTACCGTCTCCGGAATCGTCCAATCAACCCTATTCAAAAAACCAATAGTTTCAGATGTTTGCTTTATATATTTAAAGAATTCAAAACTCATAGAAAGTACTTGATGATTATCAGTATTATAGGTAAAGGAGGAGGAGTAGGAATGTCAATACACAAACAAAATTCATTATCCGTAAAAACTAAACCAAGATAACGATTTAAATTGTTTTGAAAACAATTGATCTGTTTAATTCCGAACTTTTTTGGGTCACTTTCACTGTGAGGAGAAATTCTTTCTCTTTTCCTGTCGCTAGTTTTAATTTTTTATGTTTTCGTAAGTGTATAATTTTGTTGTTATTGTTTTTGCAACAGGAAAATGATAACCTATACAAAAAAATTACTGTTTTGTATTTGGCTTGATTTCCTACAATTTTTATCAGAAAATTAATTCGCTTTAGAGTGGCCACTGTAGATAGAAAAACTATAGAATAAAAATAAATCTCATAAAAATCAGTTAAGCCTACTTAGAAATGATTATGACGTCGTCGCTATGTCCCTATGGACCTGCCTAAAACAATAAACTTAAGATTCAGCTAAATTAGTTTTTAATCATGTACGGTCCCGAAATTTGTGTTACATGGGTGATTCTACAAACGATGGAATTTTCGGCGGCCCAAGAAATATTTTAAAATCCGTTCAATTATTTAATCAATTTTTTTTTTATAAAGATAAATCTTGTTGATATCTACCTGGCCTAACAATATTATTAGGTTGACCTTATTTTATCTTGCTCAAAAACTTCTTCAAAGTGTCTGATTCTCAGTCCCCTGACGTGTCCCCAGTGCGTTTTCGCAAAGAAAAATTATTACCGTTCTCTTATTTCAGGTCTCATACTTAGATGAATTGCACCAAATTTACGGAAAAGAACACATCTTTGCTACGAAATAGATAAATATTTTTTAGTAATTTATTTTATTACAAAAAAACTTAATTAAACTTTGTCCCCCGCTTTTTGTATCAGTCCCCTGGCATATTGAAACAGTCGAAAAAATCAATAACTACGAGTAGGATATCGATCGAATTTCCAGCACTGGCAATTTGAAGTACCAAATCTCCTTACAATAAAATTGTGGTGCAAATCGATTCTATTTCTTATGTCAGTATTGTGAAAAAGACATTTGTGCAAGAAGTCGTGGATTGTCCCCTTAGATTATCAGTCCTCTGGTGAGATTTTACGAAACAAATTTGTATGTAAGAAGGCATATTTGTTAGAAGTATAGTATAGGTTTAATAAAACTGTAATATTATGTACATATTTTTATTTTTTAAAGTAAAACCTTAATACCTTTTTTGCGCAAAAACCATGAAAAACCTCAGTCCCCTGGCATCAGTCCCCTGTTTAATAAATGAGCAAATGATATTCAATTATTCAAAAACCTGAGAAATTTTTAATTATACCTATTGAACTTCGAACTTCATTGCGAAATATTTTTAAAATTTTTAAAAAGAATATAATTTATTTTAAATTGATTCTTGGAAAAAAAAATATTTAATTATAATATATTATATTCTCTTAATAAAATGCTAAATAATATTTATTTATCATTTATGAAGAATAATTAAATTTAATTTCTATATTTCAATGTGCACCCAAGAGAAAATAAAAAAAACAAAGATTTATTCAGTTCCCTTAAAAAAAAACTCAGTACCCTGAACATCCTTTTTCAAAAAATGTCCTTAAAATCGTCATTTTTTATTTTTTTAACTGGCCGCTTTCAACAACGCAAAGGGACGTTCTAATGATCATCTAGAACAGGGCTGTCCAGACAACGGCCCGCGGGCCGCATGTGGCCCGCGGCTTGTTTTTATGCGGCCCGCGACGCATTTGAAGAAAAATATTAAAAAATTACGAAATAATGAAAGAACAGGAGTGAGAAACGCTGTCACAGAACATAATAACAGTTATTTTTTCGATTTACTTTGGACTTTGGATTTGAATTTATGCTTAGCCTACTCTGTTTAAAAGTGAAGCTGTCCTTTACTATTATTAGGGAAATTCCCGGAAAGTATTTTCTTTTTGTAGAGTGATTATTTGTTGGTGTCCGTATTAGTTAATCCTGT
The DNA here is from genome assembly GCA_963931855.1 of Philhelius festivus. Classification (NCBI taxonomy): domain Eukaryota; kingdom Metazoa; phylum Arthropoda; class Insecta; order Diptera; family Syrphidae; genus Philhelius; species Philhelius festivus. The sequence goes on from OZ007555.1 coordinate 82,189,382, forward strand.
GCTTTCAATAAGTTCGTATCGCTATATTATAATTAGTATTTAACGAGCAGTTTTGAGAAAAATACTTAACTAACTTCATTATGTCTACGAAGAAGCGAAAATTAAGTGATGAACATCGTGTATTTAATGAGAAGTGGGAACATGACTATTTTATTTGCAACAATAATAATAAAATTCAGTGTATGATTTGTATGCAAGTTTTGTCTGTGAGCAAAGAATATAACGTTAAACGTCATTATACTACTTTACACGAAGAAAAATATAAAATACATGTCGGTAAAGCAAGAAATATTGTTGTGGCTGAGTATAAGAAAAAACTAACGCAACAGACAAGTTTTTTTTCAAAAGTAAATACAGACAATGAACAAAGTTTGGCTGCTTCTTATGAAGTTTGTTTGCAATTAGCCAAAGCTAAAAAACCTTTCAGTGATGGAGTTTTAATAAAACAATGCGCAGTTGCCATGGCTCATCGCTTCATGCAGCCGAAATTGGCGGACAAATTTGAATCTGTAGCATTATCTCACCAAACAGTTGCGCGACGAATAGATGATATGGGCGAATATGTTTCGAACAAAATATGTGATAACATTGTAAAATGTGAATATTATTCATTATTACCATTCATTATTATTCGATATTACCAGACAGATATCGGTCAATTAATAATTTTTATTCGCTGCATTTCAAAAGATTTTTCGATCACGGAGGAAATGTTAAATTTAGTACCATTACATGGCTCAACTAAAGGTAGCGATATCTTTCAAGCTGTTAATAAAACTGTTACGGAATACGGTGGGTTTAAAAAATGTTCTTGTATTGTGACCGATGGAGCAAAAGCTATGACAGGAAACGTTACAGGACTTACGGGACTTCTAAAACAAAATGGCATTGATTGCCCATTAATCCATTGCATCATACACCAAGAAGCCTTATGCGGAAAATCTTTGCGCCAGATGCATGCCATGAAAATAGTCGTCAAAATAACAAATCTTATTAGAGGCGGAAACAAAGCTTTGAGTCATCGTAAATTTCGTAATTTTTTAACTGAAATTGACGCAACCTATGGGGATCTGCTATTGCACTCAGAAATCCGATGGTTAAGTGCTGGTCAGTGCTTGCAGCGCTTTTTCGCTCTACGAAAAGAAATTCCCATATTTCTTAAAAATGAAATAAAATCTGATACAACTGATATGGAAACTAAAATGCAAGATCCTGAATTTCTTGCTGATCTTGCATTTTTAACTGATATGACACAACATTTGAACGAATTAAATTTGAAATTACAAGGCAAACAACACAATATATCCAACTTGTATGGATATGTGAATGGGTTCAAAAATAAACTGAGATTGTTCAGAACGTCAGTGGAAAAAAATGATTTTTCTTTTTTTCTGAGTTGCAAAGAACATTATACCGAATTGGGAAACTTTGAAGGATGCAACTTTTCTGAACACCTGAAATACATCGACGAGGTAATATTAGAATTTGAGCAGCGTTTCGCAGATTTTAAAGAATTAGAGAGCGATTTGTCTCTTTTTACGCATCCATTAACAATTCAAATCGAAAGCGTAAAGACTGAATACCAATTGGAATTATGTGACGTACAGTCAGATCCCTTTTACAAGGGTAGAACAGAAACTGGAATGGATTTTTTTAAGATTCTTGGCGATCGTTTTCCCAAACTAACAAATTTTGGGTTAAAAATAAGATCGATGATGGGCAGCACTTATTTGTGTGAAAGTGCGTATTCAACAATGAACTTTATAAAATCTAAGTATTGATCTTCACTGTCAGATAAGTCACTTCTTCATGCAATGCGTCTGGCAACAACGAATGTTAACGTTGATATCGATATGATTGTTAAAGATAAATTGACGAAGAACCAATAAACGTATAAAAAAATGATTACCCTGTATTTTTGTTTATATGAAAATATTTGTTCTGCGGCCCTCCAGCTTTTATTGTAAATTGAACTAGCCCGCGAAGGTATGTAGTTTGGACAGCCCTGATCTAGAACAACTCTTACGACTTTTGGAATCCAAAAATGTCGAGCCGAAATTTGTATCAATTTATTCCATTGTTTGTAGAATCACCCACATACATATACAAACATACCTACGCTCTTGTCATTTTTAACTTTTTTTCGTTTTTTTTTTTTTCTTAAGATAGCTGATGGATATATTTATAATTTGTTTATTTAGTTTGAGAATTCATCTTTCAATATAAGGTTTATTTCCTGACCTGTATTCAAATGAATGTTATAGGTTAGGTGCATACATTGGATATAATTTGACTCCTTGTCTATAATTCCCTCGACATCCTTAAGCTACTTCAAAATGTCGTTTTGTTTTTATTGAACTGGAAGAAATTGCCTGTGCTTACTCTTCCGGTTTGATGAGTTTCCTCTTTATAATGTGAAGCTATAATTTGCCCAAATCAACTACCATGGTTAATGCGTGTCCAACCTTTTGTTATTGAGTATTGAGTATGTAAGTATGCATTTACACAAAAGAGATCCTTGCAATAGCCTAGGAAATAGTGTTGCAAATAAAATCAAAATGAAGTGAATTTTACCTTGGAATAATTTGAATTATAGAAAAAATAGATTGAAACTCGAAATGATTATTTTTAGTTAATAATGAAACCATTACTGCAAGGCATGCTATGGAGAAATGCTGTTTTCCATCTACTTGTAAAGAGATCAATAGAATAGGACAGATGGATAAGCTTACGCAATGGATTGGCCAGCTTTAAAGAACAGTGGAAGAAATAGTGTATATGTGTATATTTCAGTACTCTTACCATTGTAGGAGTGCGATAAAAGATTTGTCCCATAAGATCGTTAACGCTCTCGAGTACAGAGGGGTTATGACACTTTCTGGGAGCGTCGAACAAACAGTACACTGTGCTGCAAGCAAATTGGCTTTATCTTGTGAGCTGAAATAAGGAGTGTCATTGAAGGCGAGCGCTGGAATCCAAGATTAACTACTATTTCGTACATTTTTTATGAATGACCAAACATTTTTACTACCTTTTGGGCATTGTAGTATTTGTTCCCTTATTTGTTGGTCAGGCACAAATTTACTTACTTACTTACTTAGGTCCTCAGACCTTTTATGTCCGTGGGGGACCCCTAGTGGGGCATAGGGCATCCACAACGCCAGCTCGCCATCGTGTTCGGTTCCTAGATATGAGTCGCAACTCCCTCCAACTCTTGCCTAGTTGGGCTGACTCCTCCTCGACTGTCCTTCTCCATGAGCTTCTCGATCGTCCAGCTCTTCTTCCTTCTTGAGTGAGCGGATTCCACTGCATTGTATGAGCCGCAATACAGTTGTCGCCTTTTCGAAGCGTGTGTCCGATCCACTGCCACTTTCGACGTCGTATAATAGAGTCAATAGGTTCCTGACCCGTTTTCCTAAGGAGCTCTTCGTTTGATATACGATTGGGCCAGAAAATCCTAAGGATGTTTCGTAGACATCTATTAATGAACGTTTGCAGCTTCTTAGTGACACCTACTGTTACTTTCCAAGTGCTGCAACCGTAAAGTAACACGGATTCGACGTTGGATCGAAACAGCCGTAGCTTGGTTCTTAAGCTAAGAGAGTTATTCCTCCATATATTTCGAAGCATACCGAAAGCAGCCTTTGCCTTCCGGATTCGACTGCTGATGCCCTGTTCGGTACCACCCTCGGTAGAGATGATACTTCCAAGGTATTGGAAGCTCTGTACTTTCTCTACCGGTTGTTGAGAAATATTTATGAGAGAAGATGACGTGGTTCCTAGGCTGATCATCTTTGTTTTGCCGGAGTTGATTTTCAGCCCTACGATTTCTGCTTCTCTCTCCACCCCTGTTGTCATTTGGTGGAGATCCAAGATCCTATGAGAGAGCAAGCATACGTCGTCCGCATAGTCAAGATGTTTCAGGTGAGACGTCAGAGTCCATCGAATTCCTCCGTTTCCCGTCAAGGCCGCTCGCAGGACGTCGCTTATCACCAACAGAAACAATATTGGTGACAGATAATGCAGCCCTGTCTGACTCCACTTTGGACTTCAAACTCTTCTGACAGCCTCCCTTCGTGCAAAACATGACATTTGGATCCATCATAAGTTGCCTTAATAATAGCTATTAATTTATCCGGGATACCCCTCCTGCGCAAAGAATGCCAAATAAATTCTCTATTTACGCTATCGAAAGCCTTCTCAAAGTCGATGAATAGCAGGTAGAGTGGTGATCGATATTCGACGCACTGCTCAATTATGATCCTTAAAGTATTGATATGATCAATGCATGAGAATCCAGTGCGGAAACCTGCTTGTTCGGCATCGAGTGTGGCTTCTAGATGTTCCCTGATGCGTTCCAGTACTATTTTCGCTAATATTTTTGCAACTGCAGGCAGGACGCAAATCCCCCTAAAGTTTTCGCACTGTGTTAAGTCTCCTTTTTTAGGGAGCTTGACTATCATTCCCTTTTTCCACTCATTCGGAAATCCTTCGGAGACCCAAGCTTTCTTTATGAGTGGATGCAGGAGTTCGCTCGATGTCGTTGGTGCCGCTTGTAGAAGCTCTGCAGGAATGCCATCAAGTCCTACCGCTTTGTTGGTCTTCAGTGCTTTGATTGCGTTGCGGATCTCATCTCTACTGGGGGGTGCAGTGCGGATTCGGGAATTTGTTGTTCCTGTCGGCTCAGCAGGTATCAGTTGCGCATTGCTGTCGGTAACTCGGTTTAGTACCGACGCAAAGTGGTCCTTCCACCTTCTCAGCTGATCCTCATCCGAACTAAGTAGCGAGCCGTCTAAGTCTTTTACGAGGTGTTGTTTGGAACTGCGAGCTCCAACCAGTTCCTTTGTAATGCTGTAGACGGTTCTACTGTCGCATCTGTTAGCAGCATCTTCTGCTTGCTGGGCCAAAGCGTTGATGTGATTACGCTTATCACGTCTTACACTGCGGTGAACCTCTCTCTTTCTCATGCGGTACAGGGATTCCAGCTCTCTTTTTTCTACTCCAGTTGCAGCTCCAATACGGGCCTTAAGTTTTTGCCGTTCGCCAATCCGTATCCAGGTTTCTTCAGAAAGCCAAGCGTTATTGTTTCCCCTCGCTCGGCCGACTATTCTTTCAGCACCTGATATAAGAACATTTTTCACAGCATTCCAGTGGTTTTCAATGGATTCAGGTTCCTACTGCAGATTGTCATCATTCCGTGTGAAAGGTGGTCACTCAAGTCACTCAATTGTTGGCGTGTTGTGAAATTCTTTAGTCTGTCGACGTTGAACCTGGGTAAGCGGGTTATGCCGTTGGATCTCCGAGTTGCAGCTGTACGAAGTCTTACAGTAGCTACCATAAGGTGGTGGTCTCGAGCAAGTCCCATATCGGCCCCTCTTTTATTTCGAACATCCAGGAGCCGGCTAATCGCGAAGTGATCAATTTGATTCGAAGAAGCTTGCCTGTCCGTCGACACCCAACTTATTTTGTGGCACGTCTTGTGCTCAAACATTGTTCCGCCAATGACGAGTCCGTTAGTATTGCAGAAGTCAATGAACCGCTCACCGTTATCATTGCAATTCCCAACTCCATGGTTTCCCATCACATATTTGAGTCCATCGTTGTTGCTGCCAACTTTAGCATTCAAATCTCCTATAACCATTTTAATATCTCCGCGCGGTGTGTTGTTGTAAGCGGCTCCTAGCCGACTGTAGAAGCATTCTTGCTCCTCATCGGATGCGACCTCCGTTGGGGCGTAACATTGTATAATGGTGACGGGACGTACTCTTGTCCGGAATCGTGCCTTTATTATTCCTTCTCCAAGAGGCTCCCATGAAATCAGACTACTGACAGCTGTTTTTGTTAGCAGCAGTCCAACCCCAGCTTCACGTGTGCTTCCTGGAGCTTTTCCGGAGTAGAGCAGTACAGTGTTACGCGATGGTGACTTGAACTTGCCCGAGCCCATCCAACGTATTTCGCTAAGGCCTAAGATGTCCAGCCTGTACCGCATGAATTCCTTCTCTAATTGGAGGAATATGGCGTTGTGGGGACCTTCACTGCCATCATCGAGGAGTGTCCTCACATTCCAGAAACCAATCGTTGTCCTAATTCGATAGCCAAAAGTCGTCAACATATTATCATTAGTTATCCGAGGCGTTGTTTCCGTTTCGGTAGCAAGATTGTTTTCAGCTACGGAGAGTGCTAGCCTCCGTAACCGAATTTGGTTTAACGAATATGCTCATTACAGGTCTTTCTAGCTTGTTTGACGTGCATCGTGAAGAATCCGAGCAGGATCAGGTTGTTTAACCTAGCAAATATTTCGGAATACTTTCCGCTGTGAGGATAATGGAAAACAACTTTTTGATATAGATACAGACAGGGCTTCGTACTTAGTTCATTTTAAAACATTTGCTATCCATAAATTAATACCACGTACGGTTTAATTTTTATTTTTTTATTTTAATTTTATATTTATTTAATCATTTTTTAGTAATCAGGAATATCTATGTATGTGTATTAACTTATCTGATTATTTTTATTTATATCATTTTATTTTTTCTATCTACACTGTCAATCAATCGTTAGTCGGCAAAATAAAGCCATTCTTTTTGTAAAATAAATTAGGTATCTCCCGAATCCTGATGTAATCGACCCTGAACTCCCTTGCCATCATGGAAAAAAAAACACAAAATTCTAAATCGGACAATACATTTATAATATCATATTTGGGCCCCAAAAAAACTTACAATAATTTACTATTATGACTTAATAGCAAATTAATAATCCGTCCTCGATATTTGTTTATTCGATCAATTACACACAATGCATGGCATGACCCAAACATTATTTGCAATGAGAAAATGACGGAAGGAGAGAAGAGAAATTAATCCATCGATGTGATTTTGGATTTATTTAATGGAGCATTTGTTATTATGCACACGTACTAACGCTGGCACTTAATAGATTAAAACAATTATTTCTCGCTACGCAATTGGATTTTTTTTATAAAAATGGATAAAATTACAATGGGACAACAAACACTATTCTTTTTATTTGGGTGCGCAATGATAAGTAATTGAGCTACTCTCCAAAGCATGCAATCAAAATGTGAAATCAATTTTAAATAACAATAAGCGAAATAATAAACACAAAGAGTCAAGTAACAATTTGTTGAATGAAAATTGGCGAATGAATAAGGCCAAACAAAATTCGGTACCTTTCAAACAATTTGAAAATATATTGTGGTTTAGTTAATTAAAAAAGGACAGACAGAATTCATGTTAGTGTTTTAATATAAAAAACTATCTGCAAAATAAAATCGTAAACGGAATACAAAATATTCTTATTGGGCCTTACCAACAATCAAATTAAGAGACGCCTTTAATATTTGATCGAAATGAAGCATTATTTATTGGACTCTATATATCTGACCGTATAATCTGCATTTATAATCTGCATTTCGCTCAAATATTAAAGTCGTATCTTAATTTGATTGTTGGTACGGCCCATTGAGACTTATTGGAATAAAGTCGCGTCGCTGCTGTAAGTATTTTGCCATCTGTTCCTCGCCTTCGTTTTCTACACCTCTCCCACTTGAATTAAAGTTTAACTAACGATAATATTATTGCATATGGTACGGAAAAGTTTAATATACTCGAAAACTTTTTGCGATGTACTCGTTTATTAAGGAAAGACATACTAAATGAGTCTGCTCTACGCCTTGTCAACTTTAAGTTAGGAATTCCTTCTGGTTTGTTTGATGTTGCTCTTGGAAATCCTTCTATTTGGCCTGCTGGTGTGCAAATAAAAAAAATATAAATTTTCCAAAAAAACAAGGGCAAGAATTTGAGTATGACCGCGAAAAAAAGAAGGTGTCAAGCCCATGGGATAAGTTGTCACAGTTAAAACTTTATTATCAAAATGCTGGTGGTGTTAGGTCCAAAAACAATGAATTTTTGTGTCTGCTTCTCAACCTGTGTATGACGTGACAGTCAAAGTTGACTCTGTTCGGCACTAACTCTCTTATTTAACAAATCAATTCCATCTGAAAATTTTATTAAGAAATAAAAGTGGAAGACAACTTATATTGATCCAATTTTTTAAAGTGAGCTACAGCATTTGTTAAAAAAATAAAAAAACAATTTAAATGTTATCTGATTGCCATTTAAAAACTTTTTGTCAAAATGATCGCTGAATCATCACTATACTGCCGTCCTAAGAAATAAGAGCATTTCTCCAGTTTATGATTTGTTAGTTAAAAAAAAATGTTTTTTTTAATGGTATTTATGATTTTGAGTTATTTTGGTCATTTGTTTGGACTTGCGCCCTGTTTGCTCAGTAATAACACCTTTTTTGTTTAATGAAGAAACTAAAAAAATGTTTAAGATTTAATTAAATAAGTTGAAAATAGTTTTCACCTTTTTAAAAAACAAATATATAAATAGAAACAAGAAAGATGCATAGCATAATCAAAACAAGACCTAAGATACTAAGCACGTACTTGCTCTTATGTAAAAGACTAAGAATTTCAAAAATGAATGTTATTACAGAAAAACTGTTCATAAGCATAAGAATCACTTTTTAAATGACTAAAACAGTAGTAGTTGGAAGTAAACATAGGATGCCATGAGATTCAAGCAAATATTGGTTTATGCAAGAACAGAAATTATAAGTCTTTGAAGTGTTTTTTTTTTTAAATAAGCTTTTATATACTAAATTTTTAAAAAACTTTGTACACCAATTCAAAGTTTTTATTATTAAACGAATAAAAAATAAATTTTCAAAAAAAATATTACGATGTTTTTCAGATATTGATTTTTTTTTCAAAAATTCAAACAAATTTTTTTTTGAAGCTTTGAAATGAAATGTACACCAATTCAAAGTTTTTATTATTAAACGAATAAAAAATAAATTTTCAAAAAAAATATTACGATGTTTTTCAGATATTGATTTTTTTTTCAAAAATTCAAACAAATTTTTTTTTGAACATGGTTCTCAATTTTATACCCGAACAGGATTAGTGAAAGATTGCGACAGAAAGAAAAACAATAACATTTAGAAAAATTCAAGAATAATTGGTTAACTTTACTTTAAACTTTTTAGAAGCTTCTCTATAAGAAATTTCATTAAAATTTGTTTTGCCGATAATGAGATATTCGAAACTGGAAATAATGGTTCTATGGTAGGTAGGTACAGTCTGTAACATATTAATTTCGATTTTTTTGTATTAAATTATAATTAAGAGGTATATAGGGATTTTAGAGTATATGGATCCTTAAAGTCTTTGGAATTGCGTTTAATAAAACCAAGCATGGAGTTTGTTTCGGTTATAATATCGGGTTTTTCAATGAGAGCTCTACAAAAGTTTTTTTTTAAATAAAACAAAAACGGTTTTGGATATCAATGAAATTCTTTATTCTTGTGAAAGTACGTTCGATGCCATTATGTATGGAACTTGATTTCTTTTGCATGGCCACCACGGGCACGCTTGCAGAAGTCCAGATGCTGAACCCAATTTTCGACGGTTTTTAATTTCGCCACAACGACGTCACAAAGATGCCCAACGCTTGAGAGCGACGTGTGAGAGACACATTTGGGCTTTCTGCAACTGAAGCCTCAGCGGCAGCAATATTCTCGAAACTACGGGCACTTCTTTGTCTCACTGGCACGGGAACATTTTGTACTGTGCCTGTGGATTCAAATTTTTCCACTAGACGCTCAATTGTTGATCTGCTAGGACGATTATGACGACCATAAATTGGACGTAGCGCTCTTAACGTTGAGGCCACTGACTCCGAATTTCGGTAGTAAATTTTAATAATCCCGACTCGTTGTTGGCTCGTATATCTTTCCATCATGAAATGGCAAACTTTACTGAAGAGAAATGTCAAAAGAGCGGAAGAAATATGGCGTCGTTTGCTGTCCCCGTCGCTCTACTTTTGTAGCGTCCCTGTTGAAAAACCCTTTATATTCCACATGTTTAATTATATTTAATTTTGAGTCAAAAACCACACAAAGGTCTTTTTTTCTGATACTTTATCAAGAACATGGTTCTCAATTTTATACCCGAACAGGATTAGTGAAAGATTGCGACAGAAAGAAAAACAATAACATTTAGAAAAATTCAAGAATAATTGGTTAACTTTACACCATTCTGTAAGCCTTAGAAAGTCATCTTGTAAATGAAAACAATCATCGATAGATTTTATACATCGGAAGAATTTTAAATCATCAGCAAAAAGAAGTCGAAGGGGGTTTGAAAAGATGTCAGGCATATCATTAATAAATATAAGAAAGAGAGGTGGACCCAGATGGCTTCCTTGGGGTACTCCTGATGATACATTTACAGGGCTCGAAAGTATTTGGTCAATTGATACATATTGTATTCGTTCTTTTAAGTAAGATATTAACCATTTCAACATACTTAAGTCAAAACCCAATCTCTCCATCTTCTCAATCAAGATTAAGTGACTAACTCTATCGAAGGCCTTGGCAAAATCGGTATAAATTACATCAATTTGATATCCTTCCTCGAGTTTATTCAAAACAAAATTGGAAAAGATTGAAAGATTGGTATTGGTAGTTGTTGATCTTCCTGCAACAAGGCCACAATAACAAAAGACAATATTTGATCTTCTAAGAAATTTTTTTTAAATTCATTCAAAATAAAAGTAGTTTCAATTATGAAATTGTTGGGGGTAAGTTCAGAATAAAACATTATTTTAAATAAAATAACAAAATGAAATTATATTAAATTATACTTTACTATCTTCAAATTCGTTTCGTAAATTTAGACATAGCCCAATTTGTGATAAATAGCCCATACTGGCAACATTGCACACAATATGAAAAATATACAAATACGAAATAGCCAACTAAACAGAAACGACAAAATGTTGAAAAAAATAAGGTTTCCTTGGGTATATTTTTATTAGTTGTGGGATTTCCCAGGAGCGGAGATTTCATAGTAACACAGAAAAGAGTATGTGTTGGCTTAAATAAAACCAAGGATCTGTACGAAAAAAAAATCCTGCATCCTTTCCAAGAGCAAACTAAAATCGAAAAGAAAGCAAGTGTTTCAAACTGTGTCTATAAATATATGTATGTATATGTAGGAACCTTCATACATACGAACTGTTGAACGCGTGCGACAGAAAAACTCGGAAAATTGTGAAAATAACACTCCAGGCAGGGCAAAAAACGATAATGGCAAAAATGACTGAAAATGAGCAGGGGAAATTTGTTTTTGTCAGATTTATTGACACAATCTTTCTCGGTTCTCTTTTTCCATACTAAGTATATTTTTTCCACATTTTTTTTTTTTTTAAATTAGATTGAATTAGCATAATGCTCAGGGGATGAACCCCAGCTCTTCACTCTGGCTCCGGTACTCTAAGATCAAAAACAAGGAGGAGTTTTGTTTTGCATGGAAATGAGGTGGCAAGTGTTTGTACTCTCTGCTTAATAGCATGCCTTTTTTTCTATCTTTAGGTTCGAAGTCGTCGTTTGAAGGTGCTTTTGGATGTAAATTGAAAACAATAGCTTGTACAGAGGGATGCAAAAATGGACTTATTTTAGTGCTTTTAAGTGTGACTAACACATTTCCGAGTTGTTGGCCATTGTTTAATTTAAATTTATTCTTAATAGAGCTATAATTGAAACATTAACATCACTTTGAGCTTTTTAAAACGGGCCTAAGCTGGTTTCTTTCTCAAACGCAATTTTTTGCTGTTTTATGGGATTAATTTAATAGGTTGACCGATTGGGGCAGCTGCTTTGTGAATATACTTTAGGATTTTACAGAAATTATGATGATTTGAGTTTTGGGCGCAAGTCAAATTAATGTGAACTTTATTTATTAGGATAAAGTAACCCAAAGAAATTTCTTAAAATGTAGATGCGTGGTAAGAAATGTAATATTTTTGTGTATACAAAATAATTAAAAATTATACGCAACATACAATTGTTAGCGGACAGGATTCGCCTGTGTGATATATAAATATTTAATTTCTCTTGGGAAAAAATTTCATGCAGTACATTTATTTGATATCCCCTTATTTAGTTATATTTATGAATTCAGTGTTTTCAGTGAGAACTTCCTGAATCCTGACAGAAACTCAGTATCATACATTTGCAGAACGAAGTAAGTCGCTTTACGCTTGAACAACCTTGACTTATTTCCAAAGTGAGTGCTGTGTAGCCCAAACAGTTCATTTTTGGCCGAAATGAAGCACCCACCGCGCCTGCTGTACGCAAGTTTGTGCAAAAAGTTCGTCAGACTGGTATGCTAGTGGACAACAGTCCGGGATGGGAGTGGTCTTGTTCAACAAAGCGTGGTTGTAAAGTTGTGTTTCCTTCTAGATCCGTCGTTGTCATGCGTCAAACAGTGAAGAGTATGCGTTTGCCGTTTAGGCCTGCTTTTCGAAAGGATATTATCTGTATCATTTCCGAAATCTTCTCAATGTAGCCCTTTTGGGACTGAGACAAGCCGAAGAACTCGAGTCCCCCGACTCATCAGATAAAGTAAGAACATTGAGGCTGTGAAGATGGAACACCCATCTCAATAAAGAGTGCCTCATCTCAATAAGAAGCGCAGGAAAAAAACCGAGTTGTCTATGGTCATAATCTTTTAGCACCTAGGGTCCAGTTGAATCTTGTATGTTCGCAAGTCCGTTCGTCAACTTGAGGTCTGCAAAAGACCGAGTTCCAATACACTTTCTCTTGCATGCTTTCACGCAGTGGCGAGGCGTCATATTGTTCAAGTCGTGCATGAACGACTAGCTTACAGGCGACATTATTTTAATTTCTATCTAATTAACCCACACCTCATACTCATAATGTTCGTTCATTCCTTATAGTTATATCTAATGTATACGCACATATTTTCCATTTTCCAACTCGTGTATTCCTTCTCTGAACTACCCAAATAAAACAAAACGAACTAGCTACCTGCTACTGTTTTGTTTTCACTCAACCGATCAGTATCTACCCAAGTCGTTCATACGATTTGGCAACGAAATGAACCCATAGAAAGCATACAAGAAAAAAAAAAACAATTCGCTCGTTGTAGGGAGCATTTCGTGCAAATCTGTTTTGAACGAGTAGAGCTTTTTTTTAATATATAGAATGATGGAAATGAGAAAAACGGGTAGCTAGGGCGTAGGTAAGTAGTTTATTTATTTATTTAGGTACATATTCCAATATTTAATTTTTTTATTTTTTCGAATATGAGAAATGAGACGCGCGTCGTTCATAGGGACGGTTTCGTTCAAATCAGTTTTGAACGAGGAAAGCTTTTTTACTGTGGAATGAAGGAAATGAGGAAAACGGCTAGCTGGTACTTAATCAACACATACCTATTTATTATTGACATAAAAATAAAAACATTATAATGTACCTTTATATAAAAAAAGACTTGTTTGACTTCTTGGCATTGCAAATAAAAATTTTGAAACTGAACGACTACATTTTTTAGGCACGCGTCGCCGCTGCTTTCACGTACAGTGGCGATGTTCTAGGCTGATCTAGAACCTAAGCTTGCCGAGCCAACGTGTTGTGCCGTAAAATGTAACGGTTGTATTATCGAACACTCATTTTCAAAATAAATGTTCATCATTTGGACGTGCTGCTTAATCGTGTAATTTGAAAATTTGGCATCAATGACGGAAGAATTTCTTGAGTCCTGGCATTTCGTTGAATGCCATCGAACTCAGCATGTTCGATTGCCATGAATCCACCGCCAGCAAACAACTGCTTTGGTTTCAATTCAATTTTGTTTTATTGAACATATACCATTTACAATTTGGCTTACAACTAATAAGATAATACATATGCATGAAAATTTACATTTGTTGGCTCATAGGGGGCCTAACTATATACAGTGACTTAAGTTTAATTATTTTTATATAAAATTTACATGACAAAAAAAAAAAAAATTTAAATTTAAAATGTTGGTTGACTGTATTGTCCTCAGGGTGTTCATTCCCGGTTGTTAGTGGTGATTTTTGTGGGTTGTGAGCAGGGATGGCGTTTTAGCCGCGGTGGTAGGCTGACTCAATGTCAGCGTAGAACGAGACTACATCCTCGTTGTCCATGATTACGTTTTCATCCAAAGGTTCCATCACACTGAGGTACCTCGGTTCGGGATGTCGTTGTTTTGTGGCCATCCTTCTCATAAGTTGATTCCGTTTGGTCGATGATGTTCCCCATTAGTTTCTTCGCTTCTGTGCAGAGATGCTCTTTCCTGTAGTGTTTCTGTGGTTGACAGTCGAATTAGAGTCCAGTGCAGATCCTCAGTATCTTCCTTTCGAATAGTTGAAGTTCAACTACTTTGGGTATTTGTAGATCAACTGCTGGTTGATTAAGACATTCCATTGGTGATTAAGGATAAGGATTATGTTAAAACCCATTTTGACTTTATTGCATGACAGTTTCAGGAAAGGTAAACCAATTCTCAGGTTTTATTTGTTTTCAACCAATCGTACTCACTTTGCATAGGTTTTTCCCATATACTTGCATCAGCTCGAACTAGAGCTTCATTTACTGTAAGTTGATTAGCTTTGAAGTATTTCTGTTGCTATACAAAAAGTAAATTGGTTCGATTTTCACTATTTACAATCTCTTGGCTTTCATCAATATAATCCATCATCCTTATAGCCCTTTCATGATTTTTCTCGCTTTCAATACTGTATCTCTCATCGCCCTTATCATTATCTTTATTGTTCTTGCCGAACTTGTCATCTTTGCCTTTGTCATCCAACGTTTCAAAACTCGTTTCACTTTTTTAATTCCTTTTGGCATAATTGTTACTGCGTTGAACTGTGATGCAGAAGTTCTTCGATTCGATTCTCTGCCGCTGCAAAAACGCTTTTAAGGGCGTTACTGCCTCTTGCGAGGAATTGACAAATATCTAAGAATATCTCTTGTCATGAAAAGTACTGCTCATTAGCCGTTCAGAATCGGCAGAAAAGTATAGGTTTCCGCCATTCCTAGTAACAAGTACACAGAAATGAGTGAGAGCTGTACAGAAGTCACTTAGTTCTGGTTCTTTTCGAGTTATTGCACCACCCCAAATTTTTGTTTGTTTTGAGAATATTCCTCAACTTTAACACGGAAAATTTTTGCTGACTTTGGCTCTTCATTGAATAGATCGTAACAACGAACGATTCTGGTACTTCCACTCAATAATTCTTTGGATTGAACATTTCGATTTTCCATGATTTTCCTTCCACGAAGTTCATACATTGAATATTCCTTACATATATTATTTCGAATAACCTACATTCGCACAATTTCTTCCTCTAGCATTCAATTTCTTTTTTGACCTTTTATCGAGCTTTATACAGCCGTGTTGAAAGCTTCGGTCCATAAAGATTCAAGTATATTAGAGCTAAATAGTAAGCACCTAGCCATTGCGAGCAAAGTCCTATTTGCTCGTTCTCAAACCCTAATTTGTTGAGGCGTGTAATTTACTGTCAGCTTACGCTTTATTCCATTTTCTGAAAGGAAACTCGAAAAATCTAAGCTCAATTATTGCCCACTGTTATTTCTTATTAAAACTTTTATTTTGCATGCAGTGCCTCAGCTCGAATTTCGGTACTAGTATGGTCTAGAATCCCAAAAAAACACACGATTTTTTGGAATTTTTTTCTCGGAAACCTTATTAGGTAATAAAATATTTTTTTTTTTATATAATGAATACATGCGTCAAGAGTACAAAAAAAAATGTTTCTTTTTTAATTTTCGAATTTTGGTCGAAATATAGAGGGCGCATACGTCAACTCATCAAAAAATGCATGGTCCCATTGCGGACAGTTAATATCAGGATTGGCTGAATGTTTCTTACGAGACAATTTATCACAATTTGTTTAAAAAATCAAAAACAAAAAATAATGTCAAGCTTTGAAAAAAAAAAACAAAAATTTTTGGAAATTTTGTTGGCCAATTTTGGGTCGCCATTTTTTCTGTTCATAATTTTTGGTCAAATTGTGGTAAATTGTCTTAGAAAACATAAAAACAATCAAGTTGCAACAAGTTTTTTAAAAATCGGTTCAGTAGATCCGGAGATTAACTGTCCGCAACGGGACCATGTATTTTTTGATGAGTCGTGGTTTGCGTCCTCTATAATTCGGCCAAAATTCGAAAATTACTCTTGACTTGAAATTGTACTCTTGACGCATGTATTCATTATTTAAAAAAAAATTATGTTATTACCTAATAAGTTTTCCGAGAAAAAAATTCCCGAACATCGTTCGTTATGTGTTGAATCGTCTATGAATTAAAGGGAGTACTTTGCACCTACCCGCCCCCCCCTCCCCTAGCCATTTCGTCTCCATCTCATCACTAGAAGAATTTTCCAAATTTTACAGTGTAATTTACCATGTATTTTACTAGATAAATGATTCACACTAAGGTGCCCTAAACAGGCATCCAAAAAAGTTAATATTATAAACTACATAAAATACATAGGTTTTTTTTTTTATTTTCATGCGCATATTTCATATACTCGTACATATATCTAAATTTCGTTCAATATCTAAAATCCTAGCGTCTTTTTCATCAAAAACCACAGAATGATTATTTTGTATTCAGTTCTGCTACATATAAAACATTAAGAAGCTCAATTATGTTATCATTCAAAGAGATTTTGACCGTCCCGTTACACGTTGAACTAGTGAAATGATTTGCAGCCAATTCAAACTTCTCGACATGGGGCTCCTTTTTATTTATATAAGTTACACACACTCAAGAGATTATGACTACCCTTTGATCATTCCCAGCTAGACGAGTATTAAGGCGGAATTGGTTGAGAGGAAGAATCTAACTGGCATTGAACATTACTGATAGAAAAAGCTTTAAAACTGTGACAGACAGGAGACGTTACTACATCCGTAATGGATGTGTTTCCTATAAGTCTTGAA
Source organism: Philhelius festivus (assembly GCA_963931855.1). Lineage (NCBI taxonomy): Eukaryota > Metazoa > Arthropoda > Insecta > Diptera > Syrphidae > Philhelius > Philhelius festivus. The sequence goes on from OZ007555.1 coordinate 82,206,280, forward strand.
GCACTATTCTGAAGTCCATCCAACAGGTTCAAATGAGTAATGGGGCACCGGCCCAGATATAAGAGCTATGCTCAAGTCTTTTGGGCGGATGTACATATACCTTAGCCATGTCAGGCATCTTTTAAGAAAAATTAAATATTTCGCTACGTTTTTAGCTTCATCGAATAGATTCATTCCTTAAGAGATGGTCATTAACACTCATACCGACTATGGAGAGCTTTTCAATTTCTTTGACGAAAGTCCTATTTATGAATAAATTGTGGTATATTTCGCTTCGCCGACAGAAGACGGTTTTGTGTTTTCGAAGCATTAAATTCCACACGTTAGAACACGTTTGAATAATGCTGTCAAGATCGGAATCTAATAAGCTTAGCCTACGCTGCCGTTTCAGTTCCACAGCAGGGTTAAGAATCTGGAAACGAATATGAAAAGCTGAAGATGCTGTATTGAGCTGTGCGGAAGGTAGTTTCAAATCCAACGAAGAAGAGATTCTTCGATACCAAATGCACGCATTTTCGATAAAAGAGCTTTGTGCCAAACTCTATCAAATGCTTTAAAAATATCAAGTGCAATAACCTTTGTTTCACCAAAATGATGTAAAGATTGGTTCTACTTTTCGTAGTTATTATGCCAACGGATCACCAGTGGACCTATTGCTACGAAAGCCGTACTGCCGGTCATTTAAGAGCTTTCGTTTTTCATATTTCGTATGCTGATTGTTAATTAGCCTTTCCATGAATTCGGAAACTAGTGACGTTAGTACAAATGGTCGGTAATTGTGAGGGACCGGTTGGACAAATGCCGTTTTTCATCTTCTCGAAAAGACACCCAAAGAGTATCTGTGACATATGAAAAACTTACCCAATGGTTTTGTATTTTGTATTTATTTTGTATTTATTGGTATCAAATCATAGGCATATTAAGACATGGTGTCTTTTTTGTTATGCTTAGTACATTCGGTTAAGAAATATTTAATTAAAAAAATTTATAGTATTAAAAAAAAATATAAATAAAATAGATTTTCAGATATAAGAGAAATATGTACATAAATGAGAATTACGATAAGTTAAAGAATTAAAGAAAAGTTTAGAAAAATTTTAGCATCTGAAGTGATTTTTCAAAAGAGTTTCAAAAGTCTTATAGCTGTTTAGTCCTCTCAGGTCGGCTGGTAGGGAGTTCCAAAGGCCAGCCGCATGCACAAAATATTGTTGCTTAGAGTTTCTGTATTTAAAAGTAGGTAAAATAAGAACTTTACTTCTTTGTAATACAGGAAAAATAAGTTTTTCAAATAAGTATGCAGGATTTTTGCTATGCATTAGTTTAAAAAGAAAAGTCAGTACTAGAAAATCTAGATGTTTGTGTAAGGGCATATCAAGGACATTTTTAGCATACATAGAAACACGGTCAAAGCGACGCAAGCCATATACAAATCGGACGGTGTTGTTAAATGCAACTTGAAGCTTTCTTCTACTCACATGATACACACTGCAGAAAATAAGGCTACCATAGAACAAAGCGGGAAAGACAAGGGTTTTGGCAATCGTCATTTTTGTTGCAATTGGAAGACAGCCACCAGACAGGTGTAATATCCGAAGAGTGGCATATGTTCTTCCAAGAGCACATGCTAAGTGACTATCCCATGTCAGAGTTTGATTAAAAGTTATGCCTAAAATTTTTTACTGTGCTTTCGTAGTTCAACATTGATCCATCAAGCTCAACGCAAGGTAAGCAAGTAGTGTCAATAGCAGTATTGCTTATAACAATAGCCTGACATTTTTTTGCGTGCATTTTGATGCGTACGCATCAGATCTTCATTAATTCGAGAAGTTGCATCCTCAACCATTCCAATAGGGTAACTCAAATAAATTTGTACATCGTCAGCGTACATATGAATTTCGCAATTTCTTAGGACCGATTGTAAGTCATTGTTGAACAGCGTGAAAAAGAGAGGGCCTAAAATTGATCCCTGGGGTACACCAGCGTGAGTTGAAACGAAATCGGATAACTTAAAAATTGCAAAAACCGCTTGAGTTCTTTCTGTAAGATAATCCTCAATGAGAGATACGGCCGAGCTTTCGAAGCAAAAATAATGCTTTAACTTTTTTAAAAGTATTCTGTGCGAGACAGTATCAAAAGCTTTAGAAAAGTCTAACAAAATCAACGTTGTTGCTAAGTTTTTATCCATTTGCAACCGTATGTCATCCACAATTTTCAAAAGCGCTGTGATACAACTGTGATTTGGTCTAAAACCTGATTGGATAGGAGTAAGCAACTGGTAAGTATCGAGAAAGGTAGTGATCTGTCGACTTACTACCTTCTCAAACGCCTTTGAAAGGAACGGCAGAATAGAAATTGGTCGATATTCTTTAGTGTTTGAGTTTGATTTTTTAGGAATTGCAATGATTTTAGAAGCTTTCCAAAGTTTAGGGAAACGGGAACAGGTTAAAATAGTGTTCAAAATATGGGTTATGAATGGCGAAATAAACGGAAGAATTATTTTAACAAATTTGGGATTCATGTTATCAAGGCCAATAGCTTCCGATTTGATAACAGATATAGCTTTGAACACTTCCATTTCATTAACTCTTCTGAAACTAAAACCTGTCGAGATATCACTATTACTATTTAAAACTATATCCACTTCCGCATCATCATTGGTGTAGGAGCAGGAAGCCGCAAATATTTTGTTCAGCTCATTAACGTCGCATTCTTCATCAGTACTCTTTTGCTGAGTTGAGATACCAAGTGATTTGATATTTTGCCAAAGTTTCTTGGAGGTTAGATTATTAAATTTTGAAGCATAGAATCTTCGTTTAGAATTTTTTATCTCAGCAACTACAGTATTTCGCAATCTTTTATAATAATCGAAGAATTCCTGGACCCGAAATCGTTTCCAACGCTTATATGCTGCATTTCCTTTTGCTATAAGTTGTTCAATGGTGTTGTTATACCATCCCAGCTCACTATTTCTTGCTCGAATTGTTTTGATTGGTACAAAAATATAGAACAGGTTGTTGATTGTGTCGGTGAAAAAATTAACCTGATCATTAACATCAGAAAGAAGATATATGCTTTGAAGGTTAGAATTCAAAACATTTGATACTAAGGCCTGCATGTTTAAGGATTTGAAATCTCTAAACGAAAATGTTTGTTTGTTTAAATTTGGGTTAGTATCGAGATTATAAAAAGCTAAAATAAGGTCATGTTTTGAAAAACCTGGCACATCAAGCTGTCCATAATAGTTTACATAATTAGGCTGGTTAACGAGAAAAACGTCTAACAAGGTTGAGCTTGTTGAAGTGAAATGTGTTGGGTGCTTCCGGTTTATTGGGAAGAGGTGAAGGGAGACAAGGCTATCGTTAGAAGTTTTGACGCTACTATTATTAATATCTAAGAGGTCCACATTCAAATCTCCTGCAATGAAAATGTGATTGCTGTTTACAGATAGGTCTTCTAAAATATCTGAAATGAAACTTGGATCAGCGTAAAAGTACACTTCTTCAAAAGTAAAGGGAAACACAATCTGTACCAGCGGATTTATGAATTTGAAGATCTTGTAGGACCCTTGAGACTGTATGAGTGCGAAAGAAGATTTGTCCGATAAAACCATTTACGCTGTAGAGTACAGGAGGAGCCATGGCAATGTTTTCCACATAGTCGAATTAGAAGGAAACTGCCTTTCTAGCAAATTTGCTTTTTCTTGCGAGCTGAGTGTTATTGTGGAACCGATGCGATGACTTAAAAGAGTTTTTAATATTTTTTGCAAAATACTAAAAGTTTGTACCTATTTTGGGACATTTGCGTATTCCTATGCCCTGCTCTCCATTTTTCATCTTTAAGAAGCTTCGTCTTACTGGAAAATATTATAGGAACTGTGTCCCGTGACACAATGGTTGCTATAAAGTTTTCATACTCTCTAGGCAGACCTGATAAAACTATGATTGATTAATAATAAGTCATCTTATAATTTTATATAAATGAATGGTAGCTCCTGGTATGTAAGGCCATAGATCTCTTTGATCTTATACAGTCTTCTTCTGTTCTTTCTTTCAACTGTTATCCATTCTTAATACCCAAAATTACCAGTTGAAAAATTTGCAAGACTACTTTTTACTTTTTTTTCAGTACTAAATAATGTGGGACTCTTACCGCACTAAAACTATGGGGATCGGAATCAATCTATGAAAGATCGACAAATAATTTTTCTTTCTTAATTTTAAACCACATTGAGGGACTTTTAAATTTTAATACTTTACCATAAATTTTAGACGATCGGCTCATGGGCCGAACATTATCTCTTAAATTTAAGACGGTTCCGAGTTTCTATGACTGCAGCCGCTGATTGTTGGCTATACAGCGTACTTTTTAACAGTTCAGTTCTTATCTTTTATTTATAGTGCTCTTTATCATTTTAGGTTTGCATCCAAAGTCATTCCAAGGTATTTGACGGTATTGGCACATTATTTAGATTTTTGATGGTAAAGTTTATACGTGTTGATTTTGTTTCGTTTCATTAAAGCAGCATTCGTAGCGTACAGTCTCTTACTTTATAGACTCCATTTTGCTGTTTTTCTGTACCCTTCGTAACGTATTTATCAGACACTAGTATCACAGTATCGTCAGTAAAGGTGGCCATAATAGCGTTGAGTTTACTGGAATAGGAATATCCCTAATATATTACAAATACAGGTCTTAGGACACTTCCTTTGGGTACACCGGCTTTAATTTTATTTAGTTCTGAGTAATTTTGGTCTACCATATGCTCTAAAGAGTCGGTTTGTAACGTAGAATTTCAGTATTTCGCAGTTCTTACTGGAAAAGTTCCTTTGTACTTTGAACTCAAGTCCCAAATGCCAAACTTTATCGAAGGCTTGAGCGGCATCTAAGAAAAGAGCTGAACATACTTGTTTTTCTTTAAGTGCTTTTATTACAACATTCGTAATTCGATTCACTTGGTATATCGTGGAATGTTTATTTCTAAATCCAAATGATGGTTCGGGCTTAGTCTTCTTTCTCCTATTATTTTGCTAAACATTTTCAGGAGCAGGTTCTCGAAAACTTTTGCGATGATTATTATAAGCGATATAGATCTGTAAGATGTCACTTCTGTTGGTGACTTAGCTTGCTCTTGCTTAGGTAGAACAATGACTTCTGCAGTTTTCCAATGATGTGGTATGTAGGATGTAGCATGCGTTGAATTTAAATGGAGTTTTTTAAGGCTACTGAAGGCATATCTTTCAAGACCAAAGCAGTTATTACATCGTACCTTGGATAACCTATGTTGACACTCATGCTTCTTACTTCTTTGAGTGTGACAGTGGGAATTTTAAATTCGTCGCTTCTATCAAAAAACTATAAGTCATATGTAGCTGCATTTGCTGAGAATGGTTTAGAGACAATCTCCATCTTGAGATTTTATTGACGGGTTTTGTTTTTGTGTCTGTGGTCTTTTGAGGCGCTTGCCTACTTTCCATAAGAAGTATTCGGTAGAAGCATCCCTCGTCAAACTTTTCAGGAATCTATGTATAAGGTGAATCATTTTTGAGTTCACTGATTCTTTATTTAGTTCGTTGTTATGACGTTTAATTTCTGTCTTATCGTCTGAAATCTCGTAGTTTGCCATTTTCTTTGAGCTCTTCTTTTTTCAAATATCAGCTGTTTTATTTCGACAGTTGGAGTTGAAATACTTGGAGTACTCTCTTCGGCAGCCTGTTGCACAATAGGAATAAATTGCTCTACTTCATGATCAAGTTCAATTGTATTTCCATGGGGATTTGAGGTTTATAAAAATTTCAAGCTTATCTCTGAATTCGTTCCAGTTTGTTCTCCTAATTAGGATTACTTTTTTCCATCTATTCTACCTCACTCAGTGACAAAATTACTAGAATATGATCTGACGATAAATCGAAACTACCTTTGACACATACATATGTATATGATTTCGATTTATTCCTCTAGCTACGAAAAAGTCAATAAAGTCTGGCATTTTGTTGAGTCATATGGCCCGTATGTTGGCAAACCAGCAGAATAGAATTCGCAGTTGTTTTTGCGGGTGCTCGGAACAGGCGCTTCCCCTTTTGTAGTTTTGAGCCTAGATGGATGTGTTTAGTATTGAAGTAACCAACAACAAGTAAGTTATGTCCTAGCAAATTCAGAAGTTCTCCATAGTCTTTATCAGTTGAAGAGCGCGTTGGTGAGCAATTTTTAGATGCTAGTTTAAAATTTTTTTCTCCTTACACCAATACTAATTGTTGTATTTGCATGTTTTCGTTAGTGAACTTTTGTTTCGTCATAGTGTTTAGGGCACTTTTTTATAAGTATTGCCGATCCTTCTAAAGCTTTGTCCGCTGGATGCGGAACGTGATAACTTGCATAGTTTCTTACTTTATTATCAAGATTTGTTCTAAAATACAGTAAAACCCGCTTAAGAGAAAAGGCAAAATGTCACAGTATTTCTTTCACTTAAGAGGGTTTTTCACTTAAGCGAACCCCGCTTAAGTGAAAAATAATTTCACTTAAGCGGAGTTCGGATAAGTGAAAAAAAAATTTCACTTAAGCGGATTTAAAAATTCCATTAAGCGGAGATTTAATGCTAGAAACAATATTGTTTTTATCTTTTGTACTTGCCTTGAAAGAAGTTAAATAAAACAACGATTAAATAACACAAAAATAATTTATTGAACAACGAAAACTAGCAAATTTTGTTCTGTTTGATTCAATTTTTTTTTCACTTAAGAGAGTTTTTTGCAATGAAAAATATTAAAAATTAACTGAAAATATGTTTCAGTTATCCGGGTTTTTCACTTAAGCGAGTTTCACTTAAGCGGAGTGTTTTAAGGGAAATTGGTCGGAAAATACTTGGGGATGAAGAAAGTGTTTCAGGTAAGCGGGTTTTTCTCTTAAGCGAGTTTCTCTTAAGCGGGTTTTACTGTACCTAAAAATAGGTTTAATTCGGATACATGTTGGTTGCATTCCATGTTGCGATTTTAAGTGTTCTGTCCATCATTGTTTCTTAAGACCGACTGTTTGATATTCAAATCCTGTTTGTCAATCCTTTTTAGAATAAGAAATACCAGACCCCTGATTAAAATAAAATTCCTTCGGTATAATGCCAAAACAACATAACATGGCCGACTCGGACTGTCAACATAGGCATCCTAATTAGGGATGGGACTTTTTGACAAAAAATTCCGAAGTAGATTTGAAAAAAAAGCGCAGTAGATTCATTTTTATCGCAGTAGATTCTTATATTACATTCATCTATCATCTCTATTTAAAAAATTAGCAAAAACGGAACAAAACAAAAATACATGCATTTATTTTCCATATATACCTTTTTTTTTTTTTAAATTGTCCATGTACAAACAAGAACTGATTTAAATGGTTTATAAGACCTACAGAATCTATAGGTTCCCAACAATTATTTTCAATATCGCCCATTTCCTTGCAGAGAATAATATTTTGCAAAGTGGTGATGTTTATTTTATTTCAAAGTTTATCCTTAACTAGACTAACCCCCAGTTTCACAGTGGAAGTTTAAACCCCACTTTTGGTTCAAACTTCAGTTCAACAATAAATTTGGTTTCACAGTCTTTGAACAGAGTTCATTCTGTAGTTTAAGTTAAACGCCACTATTCTGCCGTTTAAACCTCAGTTCGACAACCCTTTCAAACATTTGAAAATATAATTTATTTTCATTTTTAATTTTTGTTTCCTGTCACAGGTCACAACTGAAACAAAGCAAACTTTCCTTGATTGTTTTTTCTTTGATTCAGATAGAAAGAGAAAACAATTTACTTAAACTACGTTTAATGAATTGAAGTTCAGATAAGACTGTGAAACCGGACGAGTTGAACTTCAAATTTAAACTCCAGTTCAGGTTCAGCAGAACTTAAGTTTAAACTCTCACTGTGAAACTGGGGGTAACTGTCGAAAATGTCCGTTTGGCTTTGGCACTATTATGAGGTAGAGAACACAACGTTAACCTATATTTGCAATAATGTTTAAATGGTTTTATCCCTCAAAGAGTTTTCGTCCGTTCTTAGTTTCACCCAAAAAGCTGTTACGTCATCAGAATCGTAATATTTTACTAACAGATGTTTTTTCCTACCAAAGATCTCCAAGCAATATTAACATTTTCAAGGTTTTCGTCACAGAATGGAAAAGCAGTAACCAGGGCCAAAATTTGAGGTCATTGTACCCTCCACAACCATATTTGTATCTAAGTACTTCAGAAGTTTTAGTTTTTCGTCATTTAAATTAAAACGTTTTTTATTTGACGACAGACTTCTATATAAAATTCAACCAAATATTTTTGAATTTTGTACAGTTGGCATTTCTTCAAATTGTAACATGCAATTAATCTGTGGAACGCGATCCCAAAATACATGGCCGAATAGCAAAGATAGTCTGCAGTACTTATAGTACTTTCTAAATCTATAGTTGTATTCTAATATATAATTTTTTTTTTTAAATTTGTGTAAGCAGATCTGTTATGGTTTCATTAAGTTGATGGATTAGTGTATATTCGGCTTGTAAAAATTATTTTTTTTTTTATTTATAAGGTTTAATATAAACAAAAAAAAAGAAAGTAAAGTTTATTTGTCGGTTCACTAAAAAAATTTGAAATTTCATTAAAAGAATCAGGATTTTCAAAATTAATGAGGTGAAAATATTGATGTAAAGGAGTCCATTGCTCTATAAGTCGATGAACAACATTTTCCATTGACAGCCATCAGGTATTGAAACATTTATAATTTTATACTTTTGGAATTCTTTATATGCTGCTATGCACCTATAGGACTATGAGGAAAGTGATTATATATGTCTTTAGTTATCTTTTCAATAAATTTTGTAAACTTCTTGCACATAAATGTAAGGAAGGACATGTGCACAAAAACTGCAGTAGATTTTATTTAAAGGCAGTAGATTTGTTTTTCGAAGAAAATGCAGTAGATCTACTGCAATTGCAGTAAAGTCACAACCCTGATCCTAATTGAAAACCTTTAACTTTTGTAGAGGTAGATCACACTCGATTTTTAAAAAGCTTTAAATTTCTTATGAGTAATTCACTTTAATTCTAAACTATAGATAAATAGTACTTTAATAATGATATATTTGTAAAGTAAGTTGTCTGCTATTTCAATGAACAAACTGCTATTATAATATTTGTTTTGCTTAACTTATTATTATTAAATTCTTGGAAAGTTCATTAATTTTTGCATGAATGAAAATACTCTCTTGGAAAAAGTTCCATCTGGTGACTAAGACAAAGAAGTTTGCGTGAACTAAGAAAACAAGCATTTTATCGGAAAGAATACTGAAATATTTCTCTATAGTTGAGTGGAAAATTCAATAAATTTACGTGCCATTCAAATACTACCGCATACGCATTAAGAAAATCCATCTCCGCGTTGTTCGTCTTTCAACAAGTTACATTTGAAGTTCAACCACGTCTAAGCTCTGAGATAGAAAAAGCAGGAGAAAGTGCCAACGGTGGTGGAAGTGGTGACTCAGATGGAAATGGCAAAAGCAATAGCAAATTATAACAACAATACCAAACTAATTTATTTGGCAAGGGACGGACTATCACTGTTGGCCCTCGGTGGGTTCCGGAATTGTGGTGTCACCATGCTGTGCCCGGGTGTAAGGGGGAGAATTGAAGAAGAGAAAATCACCTGTTATAACTCAATAAAAAGTGAATTTCAAATGCCTTTCAATAGCTTCATTTCCATTTTGTTTCCGCTTCCCCTTGATGGTGTTGGCAAGAAAACTTTTCCTTGCACAGTCCTAAAACGCTCTGGCTGGTGACTTTTGTATTGGGGGAAGGTGTTCAGAAATCCATTTCTGTGAATTCGCTGCGAATGTTGGTTAAATTGTTGGATACACTTTCCCGCCATTTCGTCTTGCCTGACTTTGGAGAAACTTCTTACTTCTCTTAATTACAAAGAAAGCGAATGTCGACTTGAAAAAGGAAATTTCATTTTGAGATTTTGTTCTTCCGACAGGGATGTGATAGACGATGAGTGGTGGTTGTGGTGGCAGCGGGATTTTCTTTTTAATTTTTGTTTGGGTAAAATTTTACCTCTTCAAAGTAATTAAATGTAAATCAGAATTTATTTGTGCTTTTGTTGAGAGAATGGGGAGTGGATTAAGAATTTCTGATATCTTCAAAAGGTTTATTCACGAAATCGGTCTTTGATACTGGTAGTTCACTATATGATGGTATTTAATGGAAGCAGAACCAAGAATATTATAATGAAAAATAATGTATACAGAAATTGTATATGGAATTTCAAAGTGTATCCAGTGGCAGGAATACACTCTTTCAGCGTTATTTTTTCCAAAGAAGAGCAGAAAAGTTCTCAACTCCTAATTTACCTAATTTACTTTGCCTTGAAAAGTACGGGAATAAATAAAGATGTTTGTACAAAGGCAAAGTGGTTTTCATATTGTGTTGTTCATTTCTGTGTCCCAATCAATAAAATCAAAGTAAACTGTCATGTATTCTTCGGAGTGACCAGAGATGAGAAATATTTTGGATACCAAAATTACAATTGTAATTTTTACTTGCATAGGTACTTCTTATATGGCAAGTTATGCATTCGTAAAAATATCGAACTCGAGATTTTGATCAGACTTTACATTACAATGATGGAGAATGTAATAAACTTGGTAGATAGCATTTTAAATCCCCCCACCACTACAAGTTTTTTTTAAACCAAAAATAGCGGTATCTGCCATACGAATCTATTTTTCGAAATTGAACAAAATATTTTTTTTTTTCAAAAACAGTTCAACGTATTTTAAGAAAAAATTAACAAAATTTCAATTAGCCCCCTCCCAAGAATGCTTTCTACCAAGCTTAAAGCTTAGGGTGTAGTCGAACAGACAGACAGACAGATTTGCGGAAACCAATTTTATCATCTTCTATCACAGTAATCTTAGGTCTGACCAAAAACTCAAGCTCGATTTTTGTACGTATAACTTGCGATTAAGTCGCAGCAACGGTTGCTTCAACATGACTGTGTTGCTGAAACGGTTGCCTCGTGCAATTTTATGCATAAGCAGTAAATTGAAAACTCAAAATTGAGGAGGTGGCAATGAGGAAGAGTGACTTGGTGCAATTCTTAATTATTTTAACCTCACGTTATTTTCAATAAGGTTTAAATTAGGGATATCAAACGATTATGATTGACCTGCATCCGGATGATAGGTGATTTCAAATATAGATTAGTAATCTACTTTCTGAATAGTATACAAAAAAAAATTAGTTTATGGTGGAGAGAAAAATTCGAATAGTTGTAGTATTAACATATTTGCTCACCGGACGTTTGCTCTGATATAAGAAAATTATAAAATATATTCCTAACGAAATGTCTAGAAGATCTGATTAAAAATTTAATTAATATAAAAGCTGTATACATTCAAGGTGAATTCATATTCACATAATTACGTTATCACTCTTTATAATTTTCAAAAAATAAATGGTTGCTTTCTTAAAAACTTCAGTCCTTTAAACGTGGATCCTTTGATATTTAAATTTTCTCTTCCCACTCCAAATGCACTTAAAATAATCGAATACCCAGTGCAATTTAATTCAAATTAAAAAAAAAAAAAAAACGTAGTCGAAAAAAATTGTTTCAAAGACTACCGATATCCGTTTTCTTCTCGCATATGCAAATGTACCAAGATTTTCAAAGTTTTCAAATATATTTTTTTTTTGTTTTCTTTACTTGAACCATTTGCATCGCTTTCTTGTTCATTTTACACGTGACGAGTATTGATATGAAAAATTGTAATCAAAAAACTTTATGCAAAATTATGCTGTGCTGTTCGGAAAAAGTTTTCCAATGCACAAGATACATTAGCAAAATTACTTTCAAAACGTTTCCGACACATTGATCTACATTCCGTTTGAAATTGTTATGTACACCACTCTGTGTACTTATTTATAGTGTATGCAATTCAGATTTTTATCTTTTGTGCCTTTGAGTATATAAAGTTATTATATAAATATGTTTGTGTTCTAATATCTTTGTTTGCATTTCTTTTATAGAATATCCTGAAAAACGTCCCATGCTCTTTACCGAACACAATCGATATGAGCCGGGTGATGTTCTACGGGCAAACTGCAGTACTCCCCCGTCGAGGCCAAGAGCTGAATTGAAATTCACAATCAATAATATGGTGGTAAGTGATTTGTGTCCGTATATATTTGCAATAATAAAATTCGATTTATAGTTAAGAAAAGGATAAATATACAAGTAAAATTATTTAAATATGTATCAATACGAAATAATAGAATAACTGTGAGCTCTCTCACATCAAAGGTAGGTATTTGCTTATCAAAAAAAATCTTTTAGAAAACATATTATATTTTAATAGGTGTTTTATTATCTTCGGATCTATATGGATCTGGATTAAATTTTAACAAGTGTTTGGAATATTGCTCTCTATCTGGATTTATTTTAAAGATCCAAAACTTAGTTCTTATTCCGGCGGATGGTGACGTAGTGAAATTTGCAGTGTAAAGAAAAAAGAGTTCTCCTAACGCCTTCCCGTACTCAACAAATTTTTAATTTTACCACCGGTTGTCTGTTCAAGAAATTTTAATCAAGTTGAAAGCAAGACAAAATAAAAGTCAAGTTTGTGTCGTTACATTAGGTATTAAGGGGCAACAGTGCATTTCTGTAAATTAGCGTTTCCGTAATTTTCTGTTGTTCACTTCCATTTGAGAGTATTTCTCACTTAATCTCCATTCGAAGTTGTAAAACTTGCTAAGCAGTACTCAAGTTCCATTTTGTCTGCTTAAGAAAGCGGAAAAGTCTATTGGTTAGTAAAATTGGCGCCCGTATCCGGTTACAAAAGAGGCCAGTTATCGGAGAATTAGTTATATGCAAAATAATGTATTTAATTCCGTTCTGTCTGCAGATAAGAGGTGTCTGGTTATACGGAAATCCGTTAGGAGATATAATAATGCACATGTTATTTTATATACAGTGACGAGCAAAAGTGGTCAAATGATTTCGCTTTTTTCAAAAATTGTAAGGACTTTTTAATAGAATTAAAATTTTTTTTTATTTATTTTATTTTATTTATTATGTATAATAAAATTTTCAAAAAATAATATATTATTATACAAACAAAAAAATAATAATAATTTTCTGCTTTTGTCCAATTATGCACGTTTTAGTTTCAAGAGATTTAACATCGTTTGTTCATTGAGAGATGTTCCTCTCTATGGTGCTTTGTTTTTTTTACTGTTATTTGACAAGTAACAGTTAAGATAATTTTATTTGTTAATAGTTTGTTGTGGGTAAATCCTTCATTTTAAAACATGTAAAGCTGATTATTGTCAAAATGAAAAAAAATTGTAAAAGTACCGTCGACGGCGTTTTTTTTTTACTAAAAAGTGGCGAATCATCGCGTGAAGTGTCCAAAATCTTGAAAATTTCGAAAACTTCTGTGCTTAATATTAAAAAAAAAAAAAAACAAAAACATCGATGTTCCCCCAATGAAAAAAGGACAGAAACGACTACTTTCTGATTTGGAAGCTAGAAGAATGGAAAGAGAGTTGAGAAGTTGTGGGTCCAAAACATGCATGCATGCAGCATGCAGCCCAAAAAGCCAGTTAGTGAATGGACTGCACGACTTCACTGAAAAGAATTGGGTTAAACGCTAAAGAGAAACCGAAGAAGCCCCTGCTTTCAGCGAAAAATATTAAAGCCAGGTTAGCTTTTGCTAAAAAGCACAATAAAAAAAAATTCATTTGGTCGGACGAGACGAAGGTCAATAGAATAAGAACGGATGGTAGATCTTTTTATTAGTCACGTCCTGGAGAACCACTTCAACAACATCAAGTTCAAAAGACCGTGAAACATGGATAGGAGGTTCGGTTATGGCTTGGGGCTGTTTCTCGTGGAACTCTGTTGGGCCTTTGGTGAAAATCGATGGCATCATGAACAAAGAAAAATATTTGGATATTTTGGAGACAAATTTACCACCTTTTACTGCATCAACAGGCTTCAATGATTGTGAAATAACTTTTCAGCAGGATGGAGATCCAAAAAACACACGTCAAAAATTGTCTCGGAATGGCTTAGAAATCAACAGTTTACGACGATGACATGGCCAGCACAAAGCCCTGACCTCAATCCAATTGAAAATTTATGGTCAGTTGTGAAGCGACGGTTGGGGCAGCACAAAAATCACCTATCAAACACTCAGGAGCTTTGGCAACGAATGGAGCTGGAATGGGGCAATTTCTCCATAATTTGGTGGAAGGTATGCCAAAGCGTTGCTCCCAAGTAATTAAAAATAAAGGTTTATGGACTAAATACTAAAGAAAAAACATTGACTTAAAACGTGCGTAATTGGACAAGTCTAAAAACTAATAGAATATTTTTTGTCTTGTATAATATATTATTTTTTGAAAAAGTTATTATAAATAATAAAATTTAGTTAAATAAGCAAAGTGAAAAAAATAAAAAAAGATTTTAATTCTATTAAAAACTCTTAATTTAAATCAATTTTTTAAGTAAGCAAAAACAGATACTACGAGTATATATACGGGTTACCATATTAGAAAACGTAACACATTTCTCTAAGGATTAGTCAAAAACATAAACGAACATCATAATGCTCTAAAATCTTAAATAAAGTGAATTATGACAAAATAAAAACAAGCGAATTATAAATCCATTTAGCAAATAAATAAGAGAAGTGATACAATATATATACGGACACCTCAATGCTTCTTCACAGAGCACAAAGTAGAGATTTGGATAAATAAGGCTTCAGAACATAGATTATGTACATATGTACATTATCTAGAAAACTAACTCAGAGACTGCCGGAACTTGGTAACTCGTTAAAACTTGCGACACAGGCCACGTAGTTACAGTTAACTGTTAAAGCTATTTAATTAAACCCTTCACTCAAAGTTTACTTCCTACTTAATATTGAGTATCTGGTATATGAACAAAGATATGTCATATTTTTCACAACACGCACGCATTGATGGTTACGAGATCACCCAGTTTTTTTTGGAAAATTCAACTCTACACAACAAGTATGTACGACACAGTCGGGCTTTTATCATATTTTTATTCCCCAACGCTACTGAATGTACAAAAGTCGCATGGATGTAAGTTCTGGCTCATATTTGTGTAGGTATACTTTATGCAATAAATTATTTCCTTTTTTAACT
The DNA here is from genome assembly GCA_963931855.1 of Philhelius festivus. Classification (NCBI taxonomy): domain Eukaryota; kingdom Metazoa; phylum Arthropoda; class Insecta; order Diptera; family Syrphidae; genus Philhelius; species Philhelius festivus. Next base: position 82,221,491 of record OZ007555.1, read on the forward strand.
TAATTTTCATCTGCTGTAAAAGGATATATGTACATTATGTACATGCGAGTAAGGAGTAAATAACTACACTATTTTAAATATAACTTTCAGGCACTCGGAAATTTTCTTTACTGTTTTTTTTTTTCAAGTTTTCTTAAGCGTTTATGGAAAACTGCACTTATTAAAGTCTTAAATGGGATATTATTTAAAGACAAAGTTTACCAATTACGAATATACTCGTATATCTGTGGTTTTTGGTAGAAACGAGATAAGTCCATAAAATAATTTGTGTTTTTACGTCCACTTCACATGGAGCTAAGTCCTAAACGGGTCAACTGATTTTCTTTAAATTTGAAACATTTATGAGAATATTCTTTAAAAAATTATGTTCCAAATTTTAAGAAAATCGATTTACCCGTTAAGGTTTTAGCTGGAACATTTCATATTACAAAAACATTTACTATTTTTCTTAAGATTAGACTCGGTTCGATAAAGGCAGTCTTTATAGTCTTTATGTAAGAACTTATTAAGAAAAACAAATTAAAAACAATTATAAAGATAGAGAACACGAAGAAGTAATACTGACCAAGCAAACGGACATTATACACCAACCACTATCAAACTCATCTACCCGGTGTTGCAAGGAACCACATTCTCCTACGTGTCTGGTGGAGGGATGATTTCTCATGTGGGACTTATAGTCTAGTCATTTTAGGTTTTATCTGCGGAAAAATTCCTAGTGAGCTGAATTTTTGTATACACCTTTATTACGGCATTGTAATGAAGATGTGAAAAATCGACATTGATATCGTGCCGGCTAAAAAAGTTATAGGGGTCAAAAGGTCACAAAAATCAGTTTTTCGCAAATATCTCGCGATCTATTGCTCAGAGGTCAATAAAGGTCATTATAAAAATTGTTTGTCTTGAAATTGTCTACAAAAAATGTTTCTTGCATTTTTCTGTAAAATTAACCGTTTTCGGAGTAGAGCGCTGAGAAAGCGAATATATTATGACGATGCACTCGTTTTCTCACCATCTTCGAGGTAGAATGCCGGGCGCGTTTTTTTTACATGTTTTCCCCCGTACGCATAATCCATGATATGTAATCAGAGTTTTTTTTTATTTACGAGTGAATAATTTTTTATTTGAATACAGAAAAATTAACTTTAGTATATAATTTTTTTTTATCATTCATTGTCGATATCTTCAGTTTCTGTGTCATTAACAATTGCATACCGCAATCTTCGATATTAAAAATGGTCTTCAGCTGTGTTAACTCGCTGATTCTGTTCAGTATTTACACCAGCAATCTAATAGGTAGTCTAACTCGGGCAATTGTGTATGCCATCGATCTAATAGTGTACAGAACAGCTCCCAAAGTCGAGGTCATCAGAATTCTTTTGCACTGTGACTTCAACAAGATTCAGTGATATTGCGATGATATGGAAGTCAGTTTCAGAAATCTGAAACTATTCTGCTTAGGACTCGATCCATCAGTGTGCCACTTGATGATATTTGTTTCGAGGATCTCAAGATAACTCCCATTGCCGCACTTCTGATGGCCTCCTGTAGAGGGGATAGATAGAGGAGAACCTCTATAGCTGCGGTAGGGCAGGTTCTCATTGCTCCTGTAATACAAATACACGCGAGCCCTTAGACTTTTTCTAGAGCTTTCCTTATTATTGATAATTCGGTTCTTTTGTGCCACGCAACCGCCCCATATGTAATGATTGGTCTTACCATCATAGTGTATATCTAGCTAAGGATGTTCGGTTTGCATCTGCATGACTTGCCTGCAAGTCTCTTGCAAATCATTAGGGCCTTCCCGACTATAGCTTTTAAGTGTTTGTTCAAAAGGAGTCTACTATCTGGTAGAACTCCTAGATATTTTACCCCTCTCTGCGTTTCAATCACTTCACCAGCTAGATGGATAGGTTTCATATGTGGCAGAAGTTATTCCTTGTTAATGGTATGATTGTCGTCTTGGAGGGGTTTATTGATAATCCTACAGATAGACACCATTTCCGTGTAATTGTAGTCCTCTTTGGATTACCTACGGCTATGATAGCAACATCATCAGCAAATCCAATGGAGAATATACCTTGGGCGGTAAGATTTTCTAACAATTCATCCACTACAAGACTCTTCAACAAGGGTGATAATACACCACCCTGAGGACAGCCTCTTGTTGTGATTACTTTTTTTACATTTTGTCCTTTTTGTGACAGTATTTTTAGTCCCTAACATTTCCATCTAGTTATGGTGATGGGTACGCATTTCCTAACAAAAGTTGTGCCTACAGCCTCGTGGGATGTGTTGTCGAAGGCTCCCTCTATGTCTAAGAATGCATCTAATATTCTTTTTTCTATATTTTGGGAATAAATATTAGCTTTCCTGTTCTCCATATACTTGGTATATACCCAAACGCAATGCTACTACGAAGAATATTAGTGAAGAATATTGTTAATGACACAGAAACTGAAGATATCGACAATGATTGATAAAAAAAAATTATATACTAAAGTTAATTTTTCTGTATTTTTCTGTATTCAAATAAAAAATTATTCACTCGTTAATAAAAAAAAACTCTGATTACATATCATGGATTATGCGTACGGGGGAAAACATGTAAAAAAAACGCGCCCGGCATTCTACCTCGAAGGTGGTGAGGAAACGAGTGCATGGTCATAATATATTCGCTTTCTCAGCGCTCTACTCCGAAAACGGTTAATTTTACAAAAAAATGCAAGAGACATTTTTTGTAGACAATTTCACGACAAACAATTTTTATAATGACCTTTATTGACCTCTGAGCAATAGATCGCGAGATATTTGCGAAAAACTGATTTTTGTGACCTTTTGACCCCTATAACTTTTTTAGCCGGCACGATATCAATGTCGATTTTTCACATCTTCATTACAATGCCGTAATAAAGTTATATACAAAAATTCAGCTCACTAGGAATTTTTCCGCAGATTGGGGTTTAAAATGCCTAAAATGACTGGACTATTAATGATCACGCCCTTAACAAGCGTTTATCTTTCCTCAATAAGGTGATTATGTGACGACATTTCTTTAATGATTAGAAGTTCTCTCCGACCGACATTTCAGGCTATAGCTTGCTGAAACTCATCAAAGGGTTTGAATGACATAAGATTATAATATACATATGGCTTTCAATACATGGGAGTTACAATCCTTGGGGTGTCAAAACGGATCTGCATTGATCTTAGTCTTAGTGTGACAGTCACACTGTCAGCCTATTATCCTAACTTAACGTAAGATTCTACGGTGAATTGAATTTTTTTTAGCTCCAAAACTACCGGTACCTACCGTCGTCATATGCAAAATCTTATTTATCTCGAAAACGGCTCTAACGATTTTGATAAAAAAAAAACATTAGATGCAAGATATTATAGCCATGGACTAAATTTTGGTAAAACAAATTTAAGGAAAAAATGTTATTTACTGTACCTGTCATGGAATATTTTTGTTTATTTTTAACTTTTTCATTACCGGCTCTAACGATCTTAACCAACATTTTTGTACAGCTTAACCAACATTTTTGTATACGAAAATTTTCTAAAAAATAGTTTTTAAGTTCTTAAAAATAAAATTAAATAATTTTTTTAAATTCAATATCTTGAAAACGGGTTATTTTTGAAATTATTTGCTCAAATAATTTTTAATTTTAAGGAAATATATAAATAAATTAATTTAATAATAAAACAAAATTTTTAAACTATATTTCCAAAGATTCAGACTTTTCTAAAAATTAAATGGCAATCTTATGCACTTGAACATTTTTCTCTTATTAAATCCAAGATTTATATATATGTACATATATTTATAAACAATTTTCAAATTTCAAAGCACTTTTACAAAAGAGAAAGTACCTGAGGTCCAGTCGTGCATTTTATTTATTTCCTTTTTTAAGACCAAAAACCCCGGAACTTTATAAGAAAAATCCCTTTTCTAAAAAAATTTAAAATTACAAAATTTCATCCTTAAAATTGGTGTACCCTCTATAATCCAATAAAATTAAATATTATTGACACAAATTACGATAGAACCATTTTTAAGACTTAAAAAAGAAATATATTTTGAATTTTTGAGAAAAAATCTTTTTTTTTTTAAATTTGATATCTAAAAACGGATCTGTATTTTTTTTTGGAAATTTAAAGTTTATCGTACAATAATAAAAATTTAAAGTTGGCGTTCCAAATTTTTTTCTTAATTTTTTTAAAAAATTTTAATATATAAGTTTTTTTTATTAAAAACCGATACAACGGTTTATAATTTTTGTTCTTGCAAAAATTTATTTTGGCAGGTTTGTGCGATCCAGTAGTGCATTTTATTTATCGTATAGTAATTGTCATAAAGATGGAGTGAGCTAGTAATTCAATTTGAGTCAACATTTTCGCCATAGAATGTTTCTGTCACAGTGAGAGGATGGAAGGTCTGTTGATCATTTGAAACGATGGAGCTTTCTCCAATCTGACTTTTCTAATGTTTGAAGAAAACTATGAATTTCATTGTTTTGTGGTTTAATGGTTACAAAGTTAAAAATTCCCCAGAATTTTGAAAAATGCTCATAATAATGTAAAAAGTTACTTTCCTGACTCTCTTCAAATATTTATATGGTTTTATAGATTACATCCAATTTTTATGAAACAATTTTTTTTTATTAAAATGTAATTTAAAAAAAAACATCAATTTTTAAAATTACGGTCTACATTTTTAAGTCCAAAATATTGCAAAGAATACTATACATTTTTGGTATAAATTATACTAAAAATTTGATTTAAAGACAACTCAATTTGATTCTTGTTATTATTAAATCTGAATTTGATGAACATTTTTGGGAATAAAAAAAGAACAAAACAACGCAGTTGTTCCTCTATCTCTGCAGATAATACATATTTCAAGACTAGTTCAAAGTGAAAGACATTCAGGTGGTTTTAATTGATATAGGTGTACACAAATTATGTAAAATTATTTAAATACAAAACAAAATATGTAACCAATGCATTCTTCATAGTGTTGGGTTTGGTTAGATTTTTCCTTGGTGTATAAAAAAAATCTATGTTTTTTAAACATACTTATATTCCGGGAAAATCGATAGAAAAGTGGTCGAAAAATTTAAAAAAAAACATTCATCATTAAATTGTGAAATAGCATTTGTACTGAAATATCGTTCATAAATTAAAAACTTTAATTTAACACGAATTCCGTTTTGTATGGTTCTATTTTTCTACAGTATCTACTGAATTTTCAGCAGAAAGATTTTAATATTCCAAGAAAAGTGTCACCGCTCAAAAAGTTCATAATTTTATTTGAATGTAGTATCCTTCTTCTTACAAAAATCTTTAACATACATAGATAAATTGTTAATATTTTCAAGGTTTGTTAGAATAATTTAAAAATTGTTGATCCAGCTGATTTTAATAAGCTATTAAGCAGATGTATCTATCGGTAAGCCTATGGTACATTTTTACAATCCACAAAATATGAAGTTTTAATTGCTAGCAAGTCATGATAAATGAATAGGAAACATAGGGACGCAACAAGCTTTCAAGAGTATTTCATTTATTATTGTTTATAAAAACTAAACAACTTATTTTTTGTATTTTTTATTTTTTTCTGCTTCTTGATATATGGTAATTTATAATGTTGTAAGAGAATTGAACTCGAGATTTTGATCAATCTTGACATTACGATGAATATGGAAAACCAAAAAATCAACACCCGCAAGTTTGTCTGTATGTTCGATTATACAGCCTTAACTGTTCTACAGGTTTTTATGAAAAAAAAATGAAAAAGTATGTTATAAGGTGAGGTAAAAGTATTTATTGATGGTACCCTCCCATAGACCCACTTTTGTGAATTTTGATCTTCTCAAAACAAATACACTTACACTTGATTTTGGTTGAATACTTGCACTAGTGATTTTAGAAAAAAAAAATTGAAATTATTTTGTGATATAAAACTTACAATTGGCGTGCCAAATTATTTTCTTAAAATTTTTAAATTAAATGAAAAATAAAAACTCCAACCATTTAGAATGTTTTTGTTAAACTTAATTTTTGATTTTGGTCCCTAGATTGAAAATTTTGGAAGAGTTGTTTTATCTGTTCAAAAAAAAATCAATTTCATGCCACTGAACAATTTTTTCTATGTAATACAATCCATGGAGCAACATTTTAAACCGCCTAGTGTCAAGGTATTTGTGTGCTATTACTTAGTTACAAAGTAATCCGACCTTTTTTGGAATTGTCAATGTCATAGTACTCTCATGAAGACGGATGATTGGGGCCACATCTTAAGCATAGCGATAGTACGAGTACTTGTTTGATTTGTCTGTGCTAAATTTAATAATAAAATATTATCATTTTTACAACTTTTGTTGTATCTTATCCTACTCTCCACTGTAAAGTGTAAAATCGTGCGCTGATTTTAGCGCAACCACCAGGATAGTGTTGGTACCACAAAATCACGCTCCATCATAATACTATCGGTTATACAAAGATCACTAAATCTTTCTAAATTTTAAGCATTTTGTTACTAGTACCGTCCTAAGGCTATGTTTTTTAATAAATTTCTTCTGAACACACCTAAATTAATCACAATTTATCCGAAAAACTAAGTAAACAGGCTTGTTTTGACGTTTGTAAATGTCCAAGAATTGTATCAAGTTAGTACGATACTAAAAAATAAAAAAGGCTTTCGATGATTTTAACTTGAATAAAAGGGTATATACAGTATGATGCTATATTCCATTAAAATTAACAAAATCATCGTCTTAACCTAGTTTCATACTAAAACAGCTCTAACATCGTACTAATTCAACTAAAATTTTGCGCCATTGTGTTTATTAAAAAAAAAACACTTTGAATCAGAGTGGCCATTGCCCAGTTGATGAAAATTCATAGGGCATTTTCTTTGGTTTTTGCTGTAACTTCAGGATTTAAGCTTTTTTAGATCTTTTGACGCTTGGTGTTTTCTGTTTGCATGTTTCAGATTTTCCTTTTATGTATGGAAAAACAGTTAGTATATTAAAATGCAGTTATACAATTTTTGGTTATTGTCTTTCAGAGAGAGAGTTTTTATTATAAACTTAAGAAGGTTGACGCTGAAAAATGGCATAGTGGTGTCGAACACCTTCAGAAAGTGATTTAGTAAGAGATGTGGGAAATGGATGTTTTTACAGAAAGTGCAATGAAAAGTTTCATATTATGCTTGAATGAAGAAAGCAGAAGCAGTAACTACTCGTCGGAATCGGAGTAATGACGTGATTTGTTTTTACTTACTGATTTATTTTATTTATTTATTTATTTATTCATTCATCTACAGATGTTATATCTTACAGACTACTAACAATATTGATTACTTAAAAAATGACGCTTGTGCATCCTCCTTTCTGGAATATATACTTCAAAGATTTGAACAATTACTGGACATTTGATTCTGTAAGAAAAAACATCATGAACAAACAACAAGCACTGAACATAACGTCTTTTCTCTAAAAAGTCAAGGCCAATTAAGGCACATCTTGAGCGATATGAAGGAGTATCAATTCTCCATTTAAGTTGTCTTACCATAAATCTTGTGAATGCTTTTTGAACTCTTTCAATGCGACTTATACTAGTAGAAGTTAAAGGACACCAAACAATCGAACAATATTTAAGGATTGGACGTACTAGGGACATATAAACTGATTTTAAAGCATATGGGTTAGTAAACTCACTGCAGTTTCGCTTGACAAAACCAAGCATAGAGTTTGCCTTTGTAATCAATGTGTAAGGAAAATGACAACTTTGTATCAAAAACGACTCCAAGATCACGAATCTCAGATTTGCGAGCCAGAGTCTGGTTGAAAATTTTATAGTTGTTCATCATTGGGGCTCAGAAACGATGGGCCGTAAAGACATAACACTTATCAATATTCAACGGAAGCAAATTTGTTTGGCACCAATCAACTAACGAATTCAAATCATTTTGAAGATTGTAAAAATCTGATGAATTTTTAATACACATAAATAACTTAATATCATCAGCATAAATTAAGCAGGAAGCATGTTTTAGGAGAAATGGAATTTCATTTATAAATATATTAAATAAAAGTGGTCCAAGATGACTACCTTGAGGAACTCCAGAAAGAACTTTAAATGTTTTCGAAGTAGTATTTCCAAGTTTCACACATTGTGTCCTATCAGAAAGATAGCTACTCGTAAATAACCAACTCAGAAGCTGTCCATGAATTCCAAAGGATTTTAATTTAATTAGTAATAACTAATAAGGAATGGCAAATAATATCAAATGCCTTTACGAAATCTGTATAGACTATATTGACTTGGTACCTAGATTCAAAAGCATCAATTACATATCTGGAATATTGCATAAGATTGGTTGCAGTGGTCGTACGGAAAAAGATAAATTCAATATATTTAGGTCATCATGTTTTTACTTGCGACTTATAGGACTATCGACTATAAGGCAAGTTATGCATTCGGAAAAAAAATCGAACTCGGGATTTTGATCAAAGTTGACATTACGATGATAGCGAAGACTTAAAAAGTAAGTCTCGCAATTCTGTCTGTCTGTTTGCCTGTCTGTTCGACTACAGCCTAAGCGGCTAGGCTGATTTTCTTTAAACTTGGTAGATATCGTTTTTAAGTTTTCCCCCCACGCGTTTTTTTCTTTTTTTTTTTAAGACCATAAATAACGGTATCTGCCATACGAATTTTTTTCGAAGTTTCATAAATATTTTTTTTTCTCAAAAACTGTTCGACAAATTTAAAAAAATAAAAATACAAAAAAAAATTCATTTAACTAAGTAGGGTAATGGTTTAAAAAAGTATTCCGAAAAATGGTTATTGAGGGTACCCCTTTGATTTTCTCAAAACCGGTCCACCGATTTTGATAATTTATTTTTTGCTTAAGCTCCCTAAAAATTTGAATAGTATTGTGTATTCAAATTTAAAAAAAAATTTTTATTTCGAAAACCCCATGCTAGATTTTTCTGTAACTTGATAAATAAAAGTTTCTCAATATAATCTACAACATGTGAGAAAAAAATTATTTTACCTAAAAGTAAAGGTACCCACCATACGAACGTTAAAAAATGGTTTTCAAAAATCGTATTTTCCTCGAAAACGGTGCCTAGAATTTTGATAAATTTTTTTTCCTTACAATTAAATTTAACGATCTTAATGTAATAAACAAATTTTGAAATTAAGATATTACAGCTTGTACCTACAATAGAACCATTTTTTCTAATTTTGAATTTTGAATTTCTCATTCTAAAAAGTTTGAAAAACATTGCATTTCAAAAATTCGATATCTCAGACTCAGTATTTTTTTGGAAATTTATTTTTCATTCGTACAATAGTAAAAACCTAAAGTTGGCGTACCAAATTTTTTTCTTAAGAATGTGTTCTAAAATTTTGTATATAAAAGCTTATTAATATTATAATTTTTGTTCTTCTTTTACTACTAAAAAAATTAATTTTATCCTTCTGAACAGTTTTCTCTAATAACATTCGTTTTTAAAATTCCTAGTCTATTACATAGGAGCAAGTTCGTGCGAGCCAGTCGTGCATTTTATTTTATTATAAAATGTGCGTATATAAGTAACTGCTGGTAACTCTATCGATATTTTTGTGAGATTTTCGGCAATATTTAATACTCACTACAGCAATCCTGTAAGAGCTTTAAAATAGAGATAGCTTATTGACATCCATAATGGTCAGACTGAAAGGCAAATATCCTTTCTTCCCTGTACTGCGAATATAAATTGAGCAGAGTATAAATGTGTTCCTTTCCAACATACATACGTAAGAGCAAGTTTGTGCTGCCTAGTGGTGCATTTACTTTCACCATGGAACAAAACACATATTTTAATGAACTCTTTCTATTCTCTATTCTTTTGGAAATTCAATGGTTTTCACAAAGTTTCATTTTACAAACTGTATTATATTGATTATTTCTTAATGAAATGATGTATACTATTGAAACTATTTAAATTTCTTGTATTAACTTTTAATACCTTGAGTAATAATAATAATAAATATCAAATAAAATATTCAAAGAAGAAAGAATAAACAGAAAGAATTAACAGATGTTTTAACTGCAAGTATCAAACAATTAAATATGTGAGGCTTACTTCTAGTTTATGCAAATTTTTGTATTAAAACTCGAACTGAGTAATTTTATTACAAAACTGTATTATTGAAATCAAAATTATTTTAAATAATAGAAGATGTTATGATGCAATTAAAAATGTTAAACTTTTTCCTAAAACTCACCTAACATTTAATACTGTTACAATTTTTGAAGGAAATTATTGGTATATCTGTTCAATATATAGCTCACTAACGCTAGGCAAAATAAATCGCAGCTCATGGCAATAATTCAAAAATTCCATTTCATCCTCTTCCAAGAGAATTTATCTATTAATCATTTGGGAAGATATTATGCTAATTATCCATTAACGACAATGGAAACGAGAATGTGCGGTAATCTAGGATAAATGTTCCATGAAATTGCTTGGCACATGTTCCCATTTTCACTTCATTTTTCTTGTTCTTTTTTTTTTATTTTGGTGTTGTTTTGTACAAAGTCAAAAAAAAATTTCGTTTAAATGGAATTTTCGGTTAACCAAATAAAAAGCCAAATCGTTTTGGTTTGCGATAAACATGTGCGTAGATAATATCGATACCTTCCCGTAAGAATGTATTAAGCGACATTTTTAAAATTGTTCAGGAAACGAAAAAAAACGTCTCATTTAGTTACTTTTTTGTGTATTTTATTGGAGGAAACAGATTTGGAGAGGGATTTTTACAATACAATAAGATTTTTAAAAATGTCGCTTAGCATAATTTTACTGGCAGATAATACAAATTTCAGGGAGCAACATTATTCCAGTGAGAAAACTTGTCAGTTGCTACAATTTTGTATTCTCTCTAGTTTCTTTTGCATACATGATAGGGCAGTGAAACCCAGGCTAAAATGTGGCGCTTAACTTCTAGTATAGTTCCACATCAAAAAGTCATTTTCAAAAAAAAGTGTCGCTTAATACATTCTAACGGGAAGGTATCGATATGTACATTAATCGAAAGTTATCCATTCTTGTGGGTTTAGAAGAAATGAAAAAAATTTAGATTGAGCTATTTCTACCAAAAATTTGATTTATTTTAAGGAGTTCTTGGTTTTATTTAAACCCATCTCCTAGACTTAGTTTGATATTTGCAACATCTTGGAGTATTCTGAAGTTCCACCGAATGTTATATTGTTTTTTGGCACTCAAATTGGTATACAATGAAAGTTGATTGCGATTAAAAACAAATTAACAACTTGTTTCTTGAAACGAAAATATAAGATTAACAAAACTATTGTCAGCTATATCTATGTATATAATATTTTTCGTTCCTTAAATGCTAAGTTTCTTCTAAGAAAAACTTTCCCTTAATTTAACATAATACGAAGTTTTCGTGATAATTAAGGCTTTGTCATAACATGTGAGTGGGCAAATGTTTATCTGATTTGCGTTACCCACCTCAATTTAAGACCCTTGGTGTTTATGTTATTATTAGTAACAAAAAACTCATTATCCCTTATCACCTCGCGGCAGTTTGGCTACACCCTGGGCTGACACTTTGTCACCGTCTCTAAGAGAAATTATCCTTATCCAGAACAACACTGCGATGTCAGCTGCAGGATAGCTGAAGGAACTCTAAAAAATAAAACCTTCGTCCCATCATTATGAAATTTATTTTGCACCGAAGAAAGGAGGATACTGAAACTTTTCATTCCCTAAAAACTAGATTTAATCACTGTGCCTAGTCCAATACTCCATTTGCTATAGTATTATAGGCCCTACAAGTTGGTGGAAGTTTCTATTCATATTTTGGGAGGGGTGCTTGAAATAAGGTATGATTAATTAGCAGAGCGCTTCCACATTTGTTATGAGGACATTTTGCAAATTGCAAATACATAAGTAGTTTCCCTCATATAATAATAGAAAATTACGATAAATAGCTAAAACACGTTCGCACATGTAAACATCAGCATCAGCATGCCTAAGTTGTAATTATTATCCCTGGGGACCAAGTTTAAAGACTTGCTATTACATTTCAATGAGAATATAATGTACGATCTGCATCGATTGATAGAAGCTTCCTGCTATTTACTCTCATAAAAGTGATATGTACTTTATCGGAAGCCATTCTTTAACAATTTTGATTGCACATCATTCTTTTAATGTTCAAGGGAATTTTTATTCACATCCTGTTTCATGTTTTAAGAAATCATATATGAATAATGAACTTTAGTAAAATATAAATTAATTTATTGCTATTTAGTACATACAAAAAAAAAACATCTGTGATTGGATATAAATGGTAATAGTTAGTAAGAGGACAGTTTAACAAAACTTAGAACAAAGTTATTTTAATTAAGTTTTAATTCAAAAAGTATTAAATTTCACATCTGCTATTGGGTGTATGGATTCGTAGTTCCCTACACAGATTTAAAGAGTAATTTATTGAACAAAAAAAAATTTTTTGAACCGTTTCAGCTATTGAGTCAGTTAGGTGGGTCTAAGAAAAGGATTATGGCAGTTTGTTTGTGGGTTGATTTTTAATTCCGATTTTATATCAACTTTAGTGTCTAGCATAGCTCGGCATTAACTCGTTAATCCGTTAATCGTTAACTAACGAAGTTAAAATTTTGATTAACGGATTAACTTTAAAGTTAACTTTTAAAAATGTTAACGGACACGTTAAATCCGTTAATCCACGTTAAGTCCGTTAATCGTTAATCCAATGCCTACTATTTACCGCGCGGCGCGTCCCGGGGGTGAAACAAAAACAGCTAGGTACGTATTATATATTGATGGCGCGTGCGATTGAGAAAACTGCGAAGAGATTCGTTTCGTTTGATCATTTCATTATGCCTGTCGTCCACTATGTGCGCGATAAGTTCAACCAACTTCGTTCAACTTTTTATTAAACTCTTTCGTTGGATAAACGATTTAAAACCTCTTACACTAGTGCAGCAACTTACGTAATTCACGTTGAGCAACAAAAGTTGAACAAAATGCGTTCGGAACCCCGTACACATAATTGACTAACTTTCCCATATGTTGATTAACCTCGCACACCTAGTTGATCAACTCTTAAAACTTATTCAATAACCTCGTACACTAGTTGATAAACTTGTTCGATTTTGACAGAAAAAAATTAGTTTCGAGTTGATCAACTGCGTTTTCGATATTGTTGTTTAACCAGTTGATGAACGAGTTGATACCTTCGTACACTTAACCAAGGAACCAAGGATCACTCGTTGGGGAACGCGTTGAACGCACCACGATAAACAAGAAACTCAAACGTCAAACCTGAAATAATTTTGACTTCAGTTCGGTACATACATTTACTGTCGACGCACGCCTTCGCTTTAAAATATTCTTAAATTTGTTCCGTATGAGTATGATTTCCTCTAAGATAAAAAAAAGTGGCTGCCGCATTAATAATATTAGAAAATGAACGACAAAGGAAGAAAAAACTGCCAAGACGATTCTGGGTAGATGATTTTTTTTGAGTCGCGAAGAAAATTGTTTTTTCAATGAATTATGTATATGAGAAATTAAAATCGATTGATCCCACCGCGCCCGTGAATTCGAATTCAAAGTTTAGGCAATTGCATTTTCGAGGAAATTTGAGACTGTTTGATTAACGGTGCCCAGCTATGGTGTCTAGTATGTAAAAATTTAATCGACATGTTGCCTTTGATTAAAATCCTCAATCTTTAAGACCGATAGTTTAAATAAATACCCAACCAAATTCAGATTTTTTCAAGACTTTATTAATATTTTTAATCAAAACAATTTTTTGGAAACAATTCAATTAGTTTTTCAGTCATGAAATTGTTCCTCCACTTTTTAATTTCAAAAAAAAAAGGATCACACCGGCTTTACACACGATTTTAGTATAAAATGTTCGCCCATTCGCGAAAGGTTTTTTTAGCTCAGATAATAACCTTGAAGATTCAACCATATGAACCGTTGTTATGTTTTTTGAAGCCAATTTTGTCGCTTTAGATTTAATGACTGCAATTTTGTAATAATTGAAACTTCTCAATGGTGGATGCAGTAAAAAATGTTGGTATATGTACATATCGTCACCTGATTGCAAGAACTAGGTAACTCAATTTTTGACATTTTTGAGTTAACAACGCTTTTAGGTACTTAAGAGTGATGATCATTTAATTAAATTATTGTTTAGCTGAAATTCCCCCCGCTCCCCTATTAAATTGAGTAGTGAAAAAACTAGATAACTAAAATAACCCTACCATTTTCAGTGCAAGAAGTAGATTATCTGACATCTACTTGTGGCCAGAATTTGTTGAATGAATTCTCAATATTCAAGTAATATTTTTTGAGGACTCAATGAGCAATAGCATGGCAGAAAGTCTACTCTCAAGCATGATGGTTATGATTGTAGAGGTAGAGCTTTGGAAAAGTTGTAATTAAAAAATAAAAAAGAAAACCTAAAAACACTAATTTCAATCGATCTTAACATATTACTATCTCTTAACATTTTACTAAAGTTAAAATCACAAACTGGCTGCTTTAACTTTTAGTAATTTGCTAAATCCATATATGACTTCTGTCATTTTCCATGTACAAAATTTCGTGGAAATTTAATTTTAAACGAGTTAATTTGTGTTTTTTTTTTTTATGATTCATGAGCTAATTGTTTTTAAAAGTAAATAAAATAATATAAAATGTTTTCGGAAGACGAAGATTTCGATGCCTATGTTTGAAGACTCAGCTTTGTGCAGAAAAGTGCTTTGTTTTAAGTCACCTGCAAATACTTTTGAAGAGCTGGACGATGGAGAATTTTACTCATGGCATAAGTTTGACAAGACAACAGTTCGGTTCTTGGTTGAAAACCTGAAAATCCAAGACCGAATTACATGCCGTGGGATTTCAATTTTAGCAGAATTACAAGTACTAGATTCATTATACTTCTTTGGGAGAGATAAATTGTGGTTGTCAGTTTGACTTCTAACAAATTAGGTCCGTTTCTCAGATTTAGTTTTGTTTGTTTGTATTTTTTCACGAACTGTCATTGTTTGGACGTGTTCAGATGCACTATTTTTAATAAAAAGCAATTAGTAATTTACTAGTCAGTAAAACGAAATAAAAGGTTTAAAATTTTCGAAGAGTTAGTAAATTACTAAAAGTTAAACAAATTGCTAACTAGTAAATTGCTAAGCCCTTAATAATAGGATGTTTAAAATTTTGCTCCAATTCATTTAAAATTCATTGTTCCATTCGATGCATTCAGCAATCGACACTGAAGCAAAACGAGGTCGAAAAGCTTTTTGGCCAGGAGATTGGAAGGCAATAGCACGAGGCGCTAGGAAAAAATTGGATAAGCTATACATCATATACGACACAACTTTGGATGATATTCTTGACTGGAAGACGTTTGTGGAACAATACCTCACGATTAGAAAAATCGACACATCCGAAAAATCGATGCTGATTCAAAAAATGTCTTGGTTTAAATTTGAAAAAAAAACGACCCATATTCATACAGGTGCCAACAGGTTCGGGACAGAAAATTTTAGAACAGTTTATTGCTGGAAGAAGACTCAAAGAAGCTTAAGCTTAGCGGCAGTAAAGCTAAATCCATTTCCTGCAGAACATCTCATCACGGAAGCTAAATACAACAATTTACTATCAATTTTCACTTCGAATCCTTCTGCTGTTGGTTGGTGGCGACTATTTTCATTTTTATAAAAATTTTTCGCACTCTAAGAAAGCTGATAAAGATGATTAACAAGTGGCATTAAAATACTTATTTGTATATATATGTATGTACATAATGAAAACATAAATGAACGTATAATTATGAGCTTTTAATGTTTATTGTTTTAGTTCTAAATAAACTTATGAAACTAAGAAAGATGTATTCATCCATCAGATAAATTAAAACTTATAAGAAGGAACTTTACTGAAAATTATGAAAAAAATAAAACTTAAATAATAGTAAATTGTTTGTTTTTGAATTTATTCGTTAGCAGAGGGACAAACATAAAAAAAATTATGATAAGTAGATAATTTTCTAGAAATTGAAAGTTATTGGTGCAAAAAGTAGGTAACTGCCTATTGTTTAGCTAATAATTTTATAATTCAAGAAAAAACAACAAGTTACTTTCGAATATTTCGCCATTTTACTCTTAGCAAAAATTCCTACAAAAAAAAATTTTGTTTGTTATATTGATAAGAGTACATAGGTACTATAAAAAAAGACTACTCAAGTAATAAAAAAAAACGTTTTTGCCGATATCTCAAAACTGAAAAAATTGAGTTTCCTAGTTCTTCCAATCAGGTTACTATATATACATTATTCGTTCCTTAAACACACAATCAATTCAAAATTATCTAAATAAGGTACCCAAAAAATAGTTGTTTTATTAATATGCAGGTTCTTATAATTAAAAATTAAAAAAAAAATAATGTTATTAGAGAAAATTGCTTATAAGCATAAAATGCATTTCTCAATGAATCAAACAACTCCTCAAGTAGTTGGAGATAAAACAGAGTCCCAAAAGTGATCCGCGAACTTTTATTAATTTGAAAAATGTTTATAAATATAAAAACATTTATTTAATCAGGGACACATTTTCAAATTCATAAAATTGCCGTTTAATGTCTAGAAATGTATGAATTTATATTTTTAGTATTTAATAATGTTAATATAAGGACATTATTTCAAAAATTGATCGCTTACCCGTTTTTTAAGGATATTGAATTTTCAGAATATCCCTGTGCAGGGACGGGTTAGAATATTCCTGCAGCGCCCCCCCCGCTTGTCGTAAAAGGCGACTAAAGGAGTAAATACATCTAGGCCACAAACAGCAAGGTGAACCTAGCGACACGTAACACCTATAAACTTTCCCAAAAGTGTGCATGCCAGTCCCTGGGTTGGCACGACTGGAGATCACCGGTGCCGTAAAAGAGAGATCAAATACAAAACTGGAGCATGCACACGTCGATACTTACAACGGATTTTGTGAATTGAAGCATTATGGAAGTACTCGTCCAAAATGACACTACCCCGCCAGGCACTACCATTGTTACACATGGTACTGATCCTGGACCGAGCAGCAATGCTCGGGTCAGAGCTAGACGGATTCCGGGGGCTAGCAAAGTAATGCCGCAGATTATACAAAATCTGAGAGTTGCGAGTTGGAACGTTGGCAGTATGACAGGTCGAAGCTTCGAGCTGGAAGAGATGATGAAAAGAAGGCGAGTGGACATCTTATGTGTTCAAGAAACAAAATGGCGAAACACGGGAAACAGGGCCCGTTTCTTGGATACGAGGACAAAAAACTATAAGATGTTCTACTATGGAACGGAAAAGGGTAAAAACGGAATCGGAATCATCCTTGCAAAACATCTATTAGGCAGCGTATTGACCATTTCGAAATCCAGCGACCGTTTGATGTCCCTTAAATTGGTGATTAAAGGAAAGTTGTGGAATATTGTCACTGCATATGCTCCCCAAATTGGATGTGAGCAGGTGGAAAAAGATGCATTTTGGCTAGACTTTCACAATCTACTTAAGGACATTCCAAAGGAAGAGTTTTTGTTCGTGGGCGGAGATTTGAACGGACATGTCGGCAAGACAAACGAAGACTATGAAGATTGCCATGGGGGCCTCGGATACGGCACCAGGAACCCTCCTGGTGAAGACATCCTGAGCATGTGCAAAACATACGGTCTTATCGTACTAAATACCATGTTCGTCAAACAAAGCCGACACCTGGTCACTTACAGCAGTGGTGGAAATGAAACCCAGATTGATTACCATTTGGTATCTAGTTTCATGAAACCCCGGGTAAAAGATTGCAAAGTGATACTAGGAGAAGCGATCGCCCACCAACACCGTCTCCTACTGACAGAATTTTTTATGGAGACAGTGAACGACAACAAACATACAAAAACTTTTGGGAAGATCAAATGGTATAATCTGGATAAGGAAAAAGGCGAAGCTTTCATTTCGAATATGCAAAACGTTCTGTATAACAACACCGATATAGTTCGAAATGAAGAGAGTACAGCACAAAGTATGTGGGATCTCCTACAGAGAACTTGCAAAGAAAAAGCCAAAACACTGTTAGGGGTTTCAAAAGGACACAACCAACAAGGCAAAGAAACATGGTGGTGGAATGATGAAGCTAAATCAGTTATAAGTAAAAAGAAAATGGCTTTCAAGGCTTGGTCGAAGTGCCCCTCTAATGATACAGAGCAAAAGTCACGCCTCGAAGTGGAATATAGAAACTGCAAGAAAGAAGCGAAGAAGAAGTGCGCCCAAATTCAAGCAAAGAATACAGAAAACCTGTATCGGGAGCTGCATGAAATTTCTACCCCGACAGCTGGTGCTATTCAAGAGCTACGGCAAAACACGAATAAGGGCGCAACTATCTTCAAAATAGCCGCTCAAAGAAGAAGAAATGCCCAGGAGATTTGTTCGCCAAAGTTCATTAACAATGCTCAAGGCCAACTACTTGTGGAAGACAACGAAATTCTTCACAGGTGGCGACAGTATTGTGACGGACTTCTAAACGAACAATTTCCAAGGCTATACTTTCCAATAGCTTCACCTAACTTAAGCGAAGTATCCGACGTCACAGTCGAAGAAGTTAGTGAGGCGGTAAAATACTCCAAAAAGGGAAAAGCTGTTGGCCCAGACGAAATACCCTCAGAGTTTTGGAAAAAGATGGGAGACATCGGGTTTAGATGGCTCATGATTCTTGTCTCCAAACTTATACGAGGTGATCGCATGCCTAATCAATGGAGGGAAAGTTACCTTCTTCCAATTTATAAAGGAAAGGGTGATACTCGAAGCTGTGATAATTACCGTTCGATTAAGCTGATGTCACACACCATGAAGATCGTTGAGCGAGTTTTGGGTAGCCGACTGCGAAAAATAATTAGGCTATCTGATGACCAGTGCGGGTTTGTCGGGGATAAGTCAACCACGGATGCAATCCAGAGTATAAGAATAATTATGGAAAAACATCGGGATTCTTTGGAGGACTTGCATGTCGTATTGGTTGATTTTGAAAAAGCATTCGATCGGCAACCACGAGATCTAATATGGGTGGCCCTCAGGCAACGAGGAGTTCCAGAAACCTATGTGCGGATAATTATGGACATGTATGATGGAGCAGTTACTAAAGTAAGATGCGCAGCTGGAGTCACCGAAGAATTCGAAATCACAGTAGGTGTACACCAGGGAAGCGTCTTGAGTCCCCTGCTCTTTATTACAGTTCTTGATTACCTGCTTGAAGGCAAAGTGACGGATACAAAAGTGCATCAGTTATTCTTTGCTGACGATGGAGCCATCATAAGTGAAGACCCGATATCCCTACAACGAGCACTTGACGTATGGGTGGATGTTCTAGAAGGAAGTGGGTACCGCATAAGCGCGAAAAAGACAGAATACCTATGCTGCCCATTTTCTGATCCACACAGGCCTATTCCAGACATTTATTTGAATGGAGTAGTGCTTCCCAAGTGTGAAAAGTTTAAATATCTGGGGTCTATGATAAATAACGAAGCTACTTGTGATGACGATATCAATCATCGCGTAAGCGTAGGGTGGATGAAGTGGCGGGAAAATTCTGCTATCTTCTGTGACCGAAAAATGCCCTCTAAGCTGAAAGGAAAGCTCTACACTTCAGTTGTGCGTCCAGCACTCACATACGGTTCACAATGTTGGACAATGTACAAAAAGTATGAGAGTAATCTAACGGCAGCTGAGATGAAGATGCTTCGTATGACAGCAGGAGTTACAAAGCTTGATCGAATTAGAAGTACGAAGATCCGAGGAAGCCTTCATGTTAAGAATACCATTTCCCAAAAAATTGAACACGACCGACTCAGTTGGTATTGCCATGTCCAAAGGAGAGATCCTGAGAACCCCGTCAAAAAGGCAATATCATACAACGTTCCAATTCGGAATAAAAAGAAAGGTAGGCCTAAACACTCCTGGTACAAACAAATGCAAAAACACCAGCATTCAGTTGGCCTCAGAAATGGAACAATACAAAACCGGGAGGCTTGCCGCCGATTTCTGAGGTCAACCCGGCGAACCCCACAGGCGGATCACTAGTGTGAAGCAGATACGTGGGAGAGTTATGATCCCCTCGACATCGAGATCATAACAGCGCCGAAGAAAAGGAAGAAGAAGATTGAATTTTCAGAATAAATAGTGATTATTTTTTTAAAAATCAAAAAACTATTTTTTTCGAAAATTGTTATATACAATATTTCTTTAAATTCTAAGGAGTTTCAGCGCCTCAGACAGACAGAATTGCGGGACGCCCTTTTTCCATGTTCTTTATCATCGTAATATCATGCCTGATCAAAACCTCGACTTAAATTGTTTTTCCAAATGCACAACTCGACCAATAGTACCTACCTACACATATCGTCAGCAAAATTTTTTATTAAAATTCTATGTGCCGTTTCCGAAAAAAAATACAATTTTTGAAAATCATTTTTTTAAATGTGTATGGTGGGTACTGTTATTTCAGGATAAAACAAAATTTTGTTTCCCACACCTTGTTGATAGTATTACTGATGTCAAGATTTAAACAATTAAGGCATTTGGTTGTCGAAATATAGTTTTCAAAAAAAAAATATTTTTTTTTTAAATCAAACTAATAAATCGGTAAAATCGCTTATAATTTATTGTTAACAAGATTTTTTTTTAAATTTGAATACACAACACTATTCAAACTTTAAAGGAGCTTTAGTATAAAACAATTGATCAAAATCGTACAACAGATTTTTTAAAATCAAACCAAAAAATATTGCTCTATGGAGGGTACTATTATTGGGCCATTTATTAGATCGTAACTAGATTTTATAAATTTTTTTGATTTTTCTTATAAAAAATCTGTAGAACAGTTTTTGAGAAAAATAAATAATTAAAATTAAAGGAAGGTATTATGATACTAACCTAAGACAACGATTTCGCAAATTTTAATCGAATTCAACGAATCGAATTTTTTTAAAGATACAAATATTGAATACATGTTTTAACTTTTAAGTATTGAAATAACTTAATTTGACAGCACTTTGACATTTCAAAATGTCAAAAATTATGTTTTTGCATTTGCACAAGCTTTCATTGCTTAAGTAGAAATGTATTAAAACAAAAGTCTTAGCGGGATCAGTGCCGGATTAGCCATGAAGCAAGAGTAGCAAATGCTACGGGCCCCGCGCATTTAGGGGCCCCGCGCACCAACGTTTTCTGACCATAAAAAAGTATTATTTATATATTAGATTTAGTTACAATTACTAAGAAGAAAATATTTGCACCAAAATGATCAACTAAAATTTTATTTTTCTATCTGCTGGTCATACCAAAAATCATGTTTCGCACCGCACTACACGCAAATTGGACAACGGTATGAAATGCAGGTGTTTATTGTCACCATTGATAACGTACTCACTGCTTTAGGTAAACGTATGAACAGAACAGTTATCATAAAATTGCTGGCATTTTCGGAATATTCCGAGAGCTAAAATCTCTTCCTGATTCAAAATAGCTATTTTGGCCTTTAGTCCAGTCCACAAAAAATGGCGTTTCGTCCGGGTGATCGCACATGGACTCATCAGTTGACTGTGAGGACCTTGTCAATACGCAATTTTTATTAAATTCAGTTCATCTTACATCGATTTTTTGACAAAAATCCAATGTGAACTATATCCAACCAAGATTAAAATTGTAATCATTAACGTTGGAATATTTTGCTATTTTGAATCAATAATTCAACAAGTCCATTAATAGTGAAGTCTTCTACCTGGCTGATTTATTTCAGTAGTATATAGAATTTGTATTATAAAAACCTTCATATAGAATCATAGCTGAGCCACGGGCAAAATATTCCAACTTTAATGAGTACAATTTTAATCTTGGTTGGATATAGTTCACATTGGATTTTTTTCAAAAAATCGATGTAAAATGAACTAAATTTAATAAAAATTGCGTATTGACAAGGTCCTCACAGTCAACTGATGAGTCTATGTGCGATCACTCGGACGAAACGCCAATTTTTGTGGACTAAAGGTCATAAAAGCTATTTTGAATCAATAATTCAATAAGTCCATTAAGGGCCGTTTTCTTCACTATAGCTCAACTTGAGGCAAACTCTCAAGTTGATCAACTTGAGAGTTGGATTCAACTCGAGAGTTGAAACGCAAGTTGAAATTTCTTTTTCTTCACAATTTTTTTCTCAACTCCCGAGTTGAAAATCTAAAGTTGATCAACTTCTGATTTGAAAAATATCCCTGGGATATTTGTTGTGACAAGTGACAAGCTGTCACTTTCAAAATTAAATTTTAATTTATTCGGTCAATCTAATTGAATTTTTGTGTGATATTTGTGATGAATGATTTTCTCTTCGATCTACATGGGATAAAAATAAGTTGTTACCAATCGCGAACGGATGTTTGTCATGGATGTTGCCGTTTCCCCAAAGATACATGGTAAATTTGTGTCAGCTAAATCAGCAAATCTGGGAATTTCTGGAGCAGGTTCTATAATTTTCCTTCAATTGCTTTGTTGTGAATAACAGCGCAATCGATGATGATGAGTTTTGCCGTCTCTATTTTCCATCTAATGTCGGAAGCCAACTCGGGAAATCTGCTTTTCCAAACGCCATATGAATGCTCAACTCAATCGCGAGTGCCTATTTGCAATTCTTTGTACAAATTCTCATCAGCGTTTGTTACAATGGTGATAAAGTGATTTTTGTGATTGGCCACGAGATTAATTTAAAGGGGAACTTAGGTTTTAATTCAAAACTATTACCGTCTCGCGTTGCAAGGAAGTGAATCCTTTATTAATTCTATCAACATCACTGCTGTCGGTTTTGAAAAACGAAAACAATAATTGAAGTCACGGTCGTCCCACTCTTCAACTCCAATGAGCGGCAACATTCACTGCTCGACGAAGTTGAAGTCCAATTTTCCCAAAAATAATTGCTGCGGAAAATTATGCCAATATTTTTTTTTGTTGTGAAAACTCAATTAAAAAAACTTTTGAAGCAAAATGCATGTATTTTATTAAAAAAAAAAACAATGTTTCATGTCAACTCTCACTTTTTCTCTCTCAACTTCTAGTATTTTCGGAAGTTGAGAAAACCAGAAGTTGATCAACTCGAGAGTTGAGAATCGAAAGTTGAAACTGTCAACTTTGAGTGAAGAAAAACAAAATCACAAGTTGAGAATAAAAATCCTAAAGTTGAGGTCAACTTCTAGTGAAGAAAACGGCCCTAATAGTGCTGTCTTCTGCTTGGCTGATTTATTTCAGTCGTATATAGAATTTGTATTATAAAAACCTTCATATAAAATCTCTTCCACCAGAAGAAATTTTGAAAAAATCTGCAACCATAGTAAGTGCTTACGCAGATGGAGGACAGTCTGAGCAAAGAATTAGTGCAGTTCGCTTCAATGCTCAATTCTGATGTGGCTGGTATTATTGACAGCAGGAATCTTGAGGCTCTGGAAATGCAGGTTTACAAGCTGTTGATAAATAACTTTTTACAGTCTTGTTACCCGAACGTTGAAATTACTTTGCGCATTTATTTGTCTCTCATGATCACCAACTGCAGTGGTGAACGATCTTTCTCAACATTAAAACGTGTTAAAAATGAATTGAGCCAACAACGTCTTAATCACCTCACTTTAATGAATTTTGAACATGATTTACTCCGAGAAGTCGATATCAACAGCATTATTTATAAATTTTCCCAAATTAAATCAAGAAAAGTTTTGTTTTATTTAATACCATAAACTTGATAAGTACCTAACCTAAAACAGTCTAAGGGCCCCTTAATAGAATTTGCTACAGGCCCCGCGCTGGCTTAATCCGGCACTGATGCGGGATGCTAGTTAGAAGTGTTTAAAAATTAAGTTAAAGTAAGTAAAAACTTCTTTTAAATTAGCGAGTTGATAAGTAGTTTAGTATTTAAGCCTAAACACTAGTATATAATGGGATGTTTAATTTTTCACCAATGAAGATTTTTTTAGAAATGGAAAATTTATTTTCATGCACAGAAGTAATAATAATAACACTTAGATAATATCCAACTAATTCAGTCGTGTTTTTCTTAGAGGTGGAGAACTTTAATTTGAGATCTGAAATAAAACTAAAACACCGTAAAAAGTTTATATAATCAATGGAATTGGCTTTATCAAAAATTTTATTTCTTGTCGGTAATGTTTGAATACAATTTCGGGCATGTGACCATCGCAGCTGGAGCCTAAGTGGCTTATTCTGGCGTCTTATTTTCACACAGAATAACGCGTCGTATGTTGCCCAATTGTTTCTGGTTCATAGGCCGAGACATGCGACTGTACGTATCCTCAAAGAAAGTAACATAATGACGTGGAATTGCGCGAACGCGCATGTATAATGCGAAAACGTCTCATGTTTCTCCAATCAAACGCTGTGATGGATGAATATGAGCACCGTAAAACGCACGTTTTGCCTCATGGTTTCTCGAGTTGACCAAACTTTAATGGTTTTTTTTCTTTAATATATTTTTTATATTTAACGATTAGAAGTTAAAGCCTGGTTTCTGGAAAAAAAACAGTAAAATTTTGTTGACATATGTCCGTGATAAATATAAAAAATCCAAGTTTGCTAAAAACTTACCATTGGTTCTTTTCTTTATATGGGAAAATTGTACAACTTGTAGAAGAAAATTCCAAGCAATTTTTGCATAGTTATGAAGAAACATTTTCTTACATCGTACATTCAGCATCACCAAGTCTCTTGGAAAACCTACTGTGAAATTTAAAAAGATTCACAAGATTAGAGCCATTTCTTCAGGTTTGGGAACAAGAAGTAGTCGCTCGGAGCCAAATCTGGTGAATAGGGTGGATGAGGGAGCAATTCATAGCCCAATTCATGGATTTTTGCCATGGCAACTGCACATGTGTGCACCCTTGCATTGTCTTGGTGAAAAAGAAACTTTTTTCCTGGCCAAATGAGGTCGGTTTTTTTTTCAAATCTTCATTGAATCGGTCCAATAAGTTGGCATAATATTCCCCATTGATTGTTCTTTCCTTTTGAAGGTAGTCAATGTGGATTATCCCGCGTGCATCCCAAAAAACAGTCGCCATAACTTTATTGGCTGACAAACCCACCTTGGCCTTCTTTGGCACCGATTCACCCTTAGAAACCCACTGTTTTGACTGTTGTTTGGTCTCTGGTGTGTTGTGATGGATCCATGTTTCGTCCACGGTTACAAAACGGCGCAAAAACTCCTCCATATTGCGATTAAACAACGCCAAACCTTCCTGTGAAGTTGTTACACGATTGCGTTTGTGGTCGACTGTGAGCAAACGCGGCACCCAACTTGCGGAAAGCTTTCTCATGCCCAAGTGATCATTCAAAATTGAAACCACTGAGCCATGCGAGATCCCTACGGCTTCCACAATCTCTCGCACTTTCAATCTTCGGTCGGCCAACACCATATCGTGAATTTTTTCGATTGTTTCGGGTGTAGAGACCTCAACTGGGCGTCCAGGACGTTCGGCATCTTCAGTGCTTGTACGGCCACAACGAAATTCAGTAAACCACTTTTTTACCATTGAAATCGATGGTGCAGAGTCCCCATAGTATTTATCAAGCTTAGCCTTGGTCTCGGTAATGGTTTTTTTTCGCAAGAAATAATGCTTAATAAGCACACGAAATTCACTTTTTTCCATTTTCTCCTCAAATTAGTGAGTAGTCTGATAAAAATAGCTGTCAAACACAAACTAACTGACGCAGCAAGTTTAAATTTTGACAGGAGTCAACTGACAGATGCCTGTTGACAGGAGCAGTGTTGCTGTTTCAGTAAAGAGGTCAGAAATTCAAAAAGTCACGGACTTATTGACCCGCCCTTACATGGAAAAAAATTAATTTTGATGATTTTAGTTTATTTTTTTTTTTTTTTTTTTTTTTTTATTTACCTTTATAATTAACCTTAAATCAGAGTGGCATTTTTTATTTATTTCGTTTTAAATTTGGTATTATTTATTTAATTAATTCTGGTACTGAAATAAAAAAAATTGTAACGGAAATTAATGGCGATTTGTTATAATTATGATGTTGGAAGAATATGATTGCATATTAATAGATTCTTAAGGATATTAACTTAATGAGGGTTTTGAGATGGAAAGACATTTTTTAGTGCCATCATCAAACATCAATTCCTCGGAAGATTTCCACCCACTTAATTTAAATTTACAGAGTTATTTATAAACAGGAAGAGTTAAAGAAATATTTAAAAAGTAAGAATCGAAATATAGAACTTTCCAAATTTGGAAAGTAGACATTTCTAGTGATGTTTGACAAGAGTAAATATAATGCTATGCGAAAGGAAATACAAAAATATGAAATCCTTGTTTGAAGAATTTTTTATTTATGTCCTTTTTTCACGCAGTAATTTTATATTTTTTTTTTTAAATAAGTTTTTCGAGGCGTTGCAAAGTCTGATGATAAAAATCTCAGATTTGAGCTTTTAACATGTAAGCCTTATGAATCCAAGTAAAACTTCCTCCCCAATGCAATTTAATTTCTTAGCTCTCAAAAGTATTGAAATTAAAAAAGTAAAAGTATTGAGATTATTCAGTTGTTAGGAATAACGAATTATGACTTTCAATTTTGAGATCTCAAAAATTCATATACCTATATGATCTATGTATGAATTCTTGAGAACCCTTACCCTTATGAAACAAATCGAGTGAGGCTGAGTGTGTTCTTCCCAATATTCAAAATCCTTCTTCTTTAGGAATGCGTGTGTAAGAAAGTAATTGAAGTGAATATCTTAGCCGATGATGATGCTCGTAGTTTTCCAAATTTGAAAATTCTGACGAAGAGAAGATACATTTACCACATGAGAGATTCTCTACGAAATTCAATCTTTATGAAAACGTTGAGGCAAATTTAATTGGCAGCTGTAATTGTGTATTGAAAAGGAAGGATATAGTGAAAGCTGAAGCCCAAGGCAAACTAACATCAATTCACCTTTGTACGGAAGGAAGTTGGAAGGTTATAACCGAGACATCATATGTACACTAGGTTTTGCATAAACAGGTGTGTTAAGCATTTATTATCCTATCTGCAAATGATTTTCGGAAATTAGTTGTGTATTCTGATTTGCAGCAATTTCGAATATTACAGTTGAAGCCTCCTAACGTCCTTAACCTATACTTTCCCTGCGTTGGATGCCGGAAGCTGTTGATCTGGCAGTGTCGTCGTTATGTGTTATTTTATATGAAAGTCAAGCGCATCTGGGTTTTCGGGTTTACCCTTTTGAGAAGGTATAACTTCTGCACAGATATCCTTGGCATACTTAACTATATGAACCTAAAGCTATATTTGAACAAAAAGGAGTCTGAAGTGAGATGAAGAGGTTTAATCCTGACAATTAATTCTGTCAGCAAATTTTCACTTGGAGGTATTTAATTCTGATTCAGATATTTACATATTTAACTATATACCCACGCTCTCATATGAGTGTAATATGCATGTATAACACTTGCTTTATTAGTTGACTTTTGAATAACTAATGCTGATGATAAGAAGGTAGGAATTTCACAGCACGTGAGTACATACATACATGATACATACATATATGAATGTGTTAATAACATAGAATTTATAAGATGAGAGCCTTAATCCAGAATTGAGCTTAAAATACTTGAATTTTATGGTTATTATTTGAGAAACTTAAAGCAAATCTGCAGTTAAGAAATACCTACATAAAAAGAAATGTTTTAATCAGTTGAAGAGCCATCATTTTGCCAAGATGCTAATAGATGTAAATGTTTGAAATATTAAGGAAATAGTCAAACACCAGAAAGGATACACATGCGTAGTCATATTTATAAAATAATAGTTAAATTTTTGTTTTAGTGCTCACGACTGTACGTATTCCGTTTTTTTTTTTTTTTTTTTTTTTTTTGTGGTGCAACTGCTCGAAAAGAACCGGGATGCGTATTGCCAAACTGTATATCAGCACAGATCTCCTTAGTCTGTGCTCAGCCATTTTCTGCTCACCGAATTTGAAAGTATTGTAGAGCAAACTGTATGCTACCACAGAGCGCTCTGTGGTCACATGCAGTTTGCTTGTAAAATATTAAAAAAGCTGAAGCAAACTATATACTATTTCAGATCGAGCAAAGTACCTGTGATTACAGAGCCATCGTTCACGTTGGTGTGGTTATTGTGTGTGGTGTGTGGTGCCGTGACATAAGGCCAAGTGACAAAAGGCTTTGTGACTTAAGGCCAAACATAAAGGGGCATATTCATAGTTCTTCGATAAGTTCTGATTTTGTCTTTGCTAAACTAAACTCCAGTTTATGTTATTCATAGACAATTAAAACCCATTTTTAAACGATAACCTGGAGTCTAACAATAGACACGACAGAAGGTATATTTAAGCTGTTTTTAACAACTCTATAAAACGTCAAACATAAACAGAAAAAAAATCAAATTCCGAATTATTCGGCGCGAGTGATTTGGTTTCAAGTATTTTTTATAAATAAATTTAAAAAAAAAAAAACAGAAATGTCACTTGATTTCGATTCTATTTCTTTGATTTGTCGTTCCTCGTTTGATATCTATTTTCGGCGTTGGCTAAGAACATTTACAGCTGGCTTTCTTGTCGTTTTTGGAAGTTGCTTAAGCTTCTTGATTGGGCTTTCATCCTCCTCCTCCACTTCCTGGTCGGATAGGTGTTTCTCTTGGTTGTGATTGTTAAACGATATTTGTTGCAATATTGAATCGTCTTTCACTTCTCCTGTTCCAGGTTCATACATATTGCTGTCAATTAAAATTTCATCCTCAAGGAAATCTTCTGCCATACAATCTCTACAATCATTTCTTCTTCAGTTGGCTCTTTAATAACATCACAGCTGTTTTTTTTGGCAGATTCAAGGAAAATTGTAGTAGAATATTCGTATACCTGTTTCTAACTAAACAGAGCTGCCAAATTCTTTATGAATACCACCTATTTCTAACCTGGGTCTTAAATTAAGACTCCGGTTCAGTTAGACTGGGGTTTAAGATATGACTATGAATATGCCCCAAAATGTTTTGTCTTGAGCAACAGTACCTTGGGTGGCCCGCTTCGCGGGTTTTCAGGATTTTAACTCCCTTTTCGTGGCTCACACCCGCTCACGCAACTCCGTTGCTCCGCTTAGGGTATGTTCAGTCGCCTGTAGCAACAGTTTTGTATTTTACATTAATTGGAGTAAACAACTAACAGTTATGTACTGCTGCTCAGGAAAACTGTTGCTACAGGCGCCTGCCTGGCAGACTGAACATACCCTAAGCGGAGCAACGGAGTTGCGTGAGCGGGTGTGAGCCCCGAAAAGGGAGTTAAAATCCTGAAAACCCGCGAAGCGGGCCACCCAAGGTACTGTTGCTCAAGACAAAACATTTTATGTTTGGCCTTAAGTCACAAACAAATTTGGCCTTTTGTCACTTGGCCTTATGTCACGGCACCACACACCACACACAATAACCACAACAACGTGAACGATGGCTCTGTAATCACAGGTACTTTGCTCTTAGTTTCCTGAGCAAAATGTATACCAACACAGAAAAATCTGCTTTTGATCTAACAAAATATATAGTATGCTCTTAATTTGAATGAGCGTTCTGTAGTCTATTATAGAGCGTCGGAGCTCTGTACTGATATACAGTTTGGCAATACGCAACCGGGACCTAGTGAGTTACAAGTCTCAACCATTACTCTGTGAGTGTTACCTGAAATGGAGGAGAACTACAACTTTTTGCCGATTGCGGAATAAGCATCACTTTTCATGACAAAAGATAGTCTTAGAGGATTTGTCAATTCCTCACAAGAGGCAGTACACCCGTAAAACCGAGACCTTTTGCATGACAGTCGGACCATGAAGTACTACACAGGGCCTTTTATTTTCCGCATTTTGCATAATGTTGCTATGAAGGAACTTTTTTAAACTTTCATTGATAAGTAAAAAATGTTATGGAAATCGGTTGATCAAGATAGCATCAACCCTAAAATAGGGACTTGGTTTAGTAATACTAACAATTATTTTATCTCCACAAATTTGAGGTCGCTGGACACGAAAAAAAAAATGTTCGGAGATATGTATGTACATATATTATGTTTTAGAAAAAAAGGTAGGGTATGTGCTGTGCATGTATATGTACAATGTTTAGAGTTTCTTTTGTTTACAAAACTCGTGGTCTTAAATCAGACAACCTTGCATCAAAAGTGTAGGTACGTCCTAGACAACATGTTGA
The DNA here is from genome assembly GCA_963931855.1 of Philhelius festivus. Taxonomy (NCBI): domain Eukaryota; kingdom Metazoa; phylum Arthropoda; class Insecta; order Diptera; family Syrphidae; genus Philhelius; species Philhelius festivus. The sequence continues at coordinate 82,251,851 of OZ007555.1, forward strand.
CAACAAACATTTTTTTGGAGGTCATTAAGTAGTTCTTCTAAAACCATACTAATCCTTCATATAATTTTACCAGATTTAAAAGTTGTAATTTTTGATTTTTATATTTTAAATGCCTTATTTAAACAGAATGGGTGTAGGTGCGTATACGCAAAAATGAAAACAAAGTAACAAAGTATTTGATGCAGTTTAACTCACTATTCCTCCCACTAGAGCATGCAAGACGCTCACATTTGTAAATAATTACTTAAGGACTATCTAATTATACTAATTATTTTTTGTTATCAATCACACCCAAAAATTGATGTGGGCTCTTAGTCTATAAGAATCATATCCAAAATATCCTTGTCGAATTTGAGGACACCCTGTATATAACACATACAAATAAAAATGGAAAATGTAGGGTAGCTAAGATATTTCAAAAAAATTCTTATAAAAGTATCAGTGAAGTATGTTTTCGTTTGATCAAATAGTGGAAAGTGTGTTTGGATATTATAAAATCTTATCTAAACAAAATGCATGAGGAACCCTACGAACTTGCTTCTGTCTTTCAAAATTATTATATCGTGGATTAGTTTTGAAAATGTGTTAAAAAATAAATACGTTATAAATAAATACGTTTGAAAACGTGTTAAAAAATAAATGTGTACAAGTGAAAACATAATTTAAGGACATCTCTGTTTAATTCTATTACTTTTTATATTTCTTTTCTTTCTGAAAGATGTCGCTTTTAGTTTTTACTATACATATATTATAAAGTAAGTAAACGGAACTGACTGTAGGCATTCATTTTTTAAATCTTATTCCTTCTTCTTGAATAAACTCTCAAACTGGTAAGACGTGTCTTTCAATTCACAAAAAAGAGCATTTTACTGTGGCAACGAACTTTCTCTAGTCTTCTATTTTTGGGCGATCGGATCTCTGATATACAGGGTGTCCCACAGTCACTACCCCAAATAAAAACCATGGATTCCTGAGGTCATTTTAAGTCGAAAACTTAAGAGGTTATTTTCTCGTTTTCGTCCCGTTTTCGAGTTATAACGGTTTTTATGATTTTTCCCTTAACTGGCTTTATCTTTGCCAAACTGCGTCCGATTTGTAAGATTTTTTTTTTAACCAATCAAGAATTTATTACAGTTTTAGTTTGTCCAAAGACTGTTTTTTCTGCGGACAACCGTTTCTCCACAATTTTTCATCAAACCCAATTTTTTCGTTTTTTTAAGTAGTTTTTTCACTTTGATATCATTTTATTCAAAAAAACACGTCAATGAGTATTAATTTTTTTCACTTATTATTAAAGCCCAGTTCATTTTCTTAAAACAAATATTTTTTTTCCCTAAAAAGAATACTAAATTTAATTTACAAAAAATAAACAAACTGAGTGAATTTAAAAAAAAAGTAATTTTTAAATACAAAATTAACTTTTTCTGAGCTATTGCTCTATTGCTAGCTCGATGCTCAAAAAATATTGATACAGAAATCAATTTTATTTTTAAATTGTTCTCGGTATATGAATTTATCACAAAATTTCAATCACAAGGACGTGTCTGAAGGGGTTTAAAAAGGCATTGTTTAGTAGATAGCTTTAGTATTAATTTTCAGTTCAAAAGATTTGATTCAGAGGGAGAAAATTCAACTAAAAAAAGCATTCTGAAAATTTCATATAAGTCTGTCCAGGTATTTCCGAGAAGCAAAGTAAAGAATGCCATTTCATTTGTGAATATGTATGTATGTATAGTACAATATAATCATATGGAGTTTTTTTTTTACGTTTTTCATTTATTATGTTGATCTTATGTTAAAAATTAAAAAAATCTGTTTTCTTAGTATAACGATACATCAAAAGGTGCTCGATTGGTGGAAAATAAATGACCTTTTAAATATACCAACCATCACTGAAAGAACATTAATAGCGAGCGATTTGTTGTTTAATTTAAGGACTTGGCTTTTCCATTTACAATTTGCAAAATAGTCACAAATATTGGGAGATTTTATTTTTTTTTAAGATTTCATCCTAACATTTAGAATAATATATCTCAAGAACCCGCCGCGCCGTGTGATAAGACAATTATGAGGCCAGATTCTTTTCGAAAGTAATAATTATAATAATATCTATCTAAGTATGACTACAATAACGGAATTTAAAAAGTGTTGTTAATAAAAATGATCCTTTACAAAAAAGGTCTTAAATTATTTTTTCATCAATTATTTTATTTACCATTTTATATCAAAAACTTAAAGAAATTATAATTTTATGATGGTTATTGATTTTATTTTTACAGTCTCTTGAATCTATTTCAAAATAATTTAAAAGATAATTTACAAAAAATAGATCGTTTTTTAACTATTAAACTTGAAAAAGTTTTTCGTGCATCGCTCTGCACATAAAGGAGAAAATCCAGCAACTGGAAAAACACACGTAAGAGCAACTAAAACACTACAAATGTATGTACAATGTGCATTGTCAACGTTTACAACATTAAACTGTATTAAAGAAATAATTTACCAACTTAGCTTTCCACTTCACTTTTATTGCTTTCTTTTAATGAAAATTGAAAAAGTAAACACAGTAACTGAAAAGGCAAACACCATAACAGCATTCTGCTTACTGCAATTTTTTATGGCTGGTCTTTTCGTTTTGTTAAATCTATCCCAAAATGGCTATTAGACTATCTTGGCCAAACCCTTTCCCTAACACATCAAGTCCTAAGAACGGATGATGATGATGATAAAAGCCCTCTTGTTTGTTGTTCTATTTCTCGGAAAAGTACTTCTCTTTACTTTTTTGCACATGGAACACTTTTTTCGGACACATTCGTTTGTAGCACTAGTCACTTTCTAGAGTTTACCCCAACACCCATATGGCACACACTGTGCCCTGGCAAATTTTGAGGTTAACTGTTGTTGCAATTTAGTGGCAGCACATATAAACCTACAACCAGGAAACTGATTCTCGGGCTATAGGTCGGAAGTCGTATAATAGAAAAATTGTCTAGAACTGGGCGTCATACCACCTGTTTTTCGTAGAATTTCGTTTCAGATTTCGGAAATTTTGGATTCCCTTGTGCTCCTGGCAGATAAAGAGCTTTGTCGTCATACCATTTTTTTTTATTTTATGTTTAGTTATTGCTGAATGCATTTTAAGGATAGCTGTCGACGTCGAGTCATGGCGAGGTATTAGTTTGCAGAACGCTAAACGCTATGTAAATCATGCAAAAATATATGTGTAGGCCAGGAAAAGGACACACAGTTGTGTAGTATGGCTTATGTTGCTGAGCAACGAGTGTTAGTTGAAAATAAACATTCCCGGAGTACAAACCTGTTAAAATTCATTTGCGACGCCAACGGAGTGAAATTTAGGGATTTAAAAATCGGGTCCTTACCTAGGTATAGTACCAAGTCCATTCCGTTTGCAGTTAACACAAAACTTCAAACAAACGGCAATAGTTAGACCTGTACTGATATAGAAAAAATTTACCAACCTTAAAATCAAGAGCAAGGTACATGGAATAGCATGTATTTGAATCACCTCGGCAATAAGGTCTACAGCGGGTCTGGAAGCTATATTCATACAAGAATCGGCAGCCAATAGCGAACTTCGGCTTAGCCAAACTGGTAGCTGGAAACGCAGTGTCATTAGTCATGCCCACTTTCTACAGAATTCCAATACTGAACCAAGTTCATGTTGCTACTGGGCTTGCTTAAGTGTATAAACTAAAAAAAATCCTTTAAAATCAGTTCTTCATCGAATGGCATTTTATTTTTCCTTGCGACTTATAGGTACTATAAGGCAAGTTATGCATTCGTAAGAAAAATCGTACTCGAGATTTTGATCAAAGTTGACATTACGATGATAGCGAAGACCAAAAAAGTAGGTCCCACAATTCTGTCTGTCTGTCTTTTCGACTACAGCCGTCTTCAAACTTGGTAGATATCATTTTTAATTTTTTCTCCCCACACGTTTTTTTCTTTTTTTTTAAGACCAAAAACAAAGGTACCTGCCATACGGTTTTTTTCGAAATTTTTTAATATTTTTTTTTTCTCAAAAACTGTGTCACAGAATTTTTAAAAGCTTTAAAAAGTTCATTTAGTTTAAGCTAAGTAATGGTTGAAAAAAAATTCCAAAAAATAGTTATTTTTGGTACCCCCCTGGAACCATTTTTTTTGTTTTTGATTTTCTCACAAACGGTTCAACTGGTCTAAAACTTTTTTTTATGCTAAAGCTCCTCCATAGTTAAAATAATATTATAAGAAGAAGAAGTTAAAACAAAAAAAATGAAATTAAGATATTACAGCTTGTACCTACCATAGAACCATTTTGTCTAATTTTGAATTTCTCTCTATCGACATAACGGATTTTAATGAAATTTTTTCTGGAGATGTTCTAAAAAGTTTAATAAATATTGCATTTTAAAACTTAAAAAAAATATTTTTTGAATTTTTGGAAAAAAGGTCTTTTTTTTTGGAAAATTCGGTATCTTAAAAACGGCTCAATATTTTTTTGGAAATTTAATTTTCATTCGTACAATAATAAAAACAATAATAAAAAAATTTGTAGTAGGTGCGGGTAATAAGGCCTGTCGGCTTATAAGGCCTAAATTTCCAAAAAGGAAGTTATGATAGTCAACGAATTTATATGAAATAAGAAAATTATTTCAATTTTTTAAGCGGAGTGATTGAATTTAATTCAATAGAAAGTTTGAGCGACCTCAACTCCAAAGCGCGTTTCGCCCAGGTACGACAGTGGGCTCATCAGTTAGATGCTGTCGTACCCTTCTAAGACGCAATTATTTTTTGTCGATGTTTAGTGACACTTATAATTTTCACAGCAGTAATATACTGTGAATTTTATTTTTTTTTCTAGGGGAATTTGGTTAAATTCTGACGCCTAGAATGTTAATTGTCCGTGGTTAGACTTATTTAATCAACGAATTTATATGAAATAAGAAAATTATTTCAATTTTTTAAGCGGAGTGATTGAATTTAATTCAATAGAAAGTTTGAGCGACCTCAACTCCAAAGCGCGTTTCGCCCAGGTACGACAGTGGGCTCATCAGTTAGATGCTGTCGTACCCTTCTAAGACGCAATTATTTTTTGTCGATGTTTAGTGACACTTATAATTTTCACAGCAGTAATATACTGTGAATTTTATTTTTTCTAGGGGAATTTGGTTAAATTCTGACGCCTAGAATGTTAATTGTCCGTGGTCAGACTTATTTAATCAACGAATTTATATGAAATAAGAAAATTATTTCAATTTTTTAAGCGGAGTGATTGAATTTAATTCAATAGAAAGTTTGAGCGACCTCAACTCCAAAGCGCGTTTCGCCCAGGTACGACAGTGGGCTCATCAGTTAGATGCTGTCGTACCCTTCTAAGACGCAATTATTTTTTGTCGATGTTTAGTGACACTTATAATTTTCACAGCAGTAATATACTGTGAATTTTATTTTTTCTAGGGGAATTTGGTTAAATTCTGACGCCTAGAATGTTAATTGTCCGTGGTCAGACTTATTTAATCAACGAATTTATATGAAATAAGAAAATTATTTCAATTTTTTAAGCGGAGTGATCGAATTTAATTCAATAGAAAGTTTGAGCGACCTCAACTCCAAAGCGCGTTTCGCCCAGGTACGACAGTGGGCTCATCAGTTAGATGCTGTCGTACCCTTCTAAGACGCAATTATTTTTTGTCGATGTTTAGTGACACTTATAATTTTCACAGCAGTAATATACTGTGAATTTTATTTTTTCTAGGGGAATTTGGTTAAATTCTGACGCCTAGAATGTTAATTGTCCGTGGTCAGACTTATTTAATCAACGAATTTATATGAAATAAGAAAATTATTTCAATTTTTTAAGCGGAGTGATTGAATTTAATTCAATAGAAAGTTTGAGCGACCTCAACTCCAAAGCGCGTTTCGCCCAGGTACGACAGTAGGCTCATCAGTTAGATGCTGTCGTACCCTTCTAAGACGCAATTATTTTTTGTCGATGTTTAGTGACACTTATAATTTTCACAGCAGTAATATACTGTGAATTTTATTTTTTCTAGGGGAATTTGGTTAAATTCTGACGCCTAGAATGTTAATTGTCCGTGGTCAGACTTATTTAATCAACGAATTTATATGAAATAAGAAAATTATTTCAATTTTTTAAGCGGAGTGATTGAATTTAATTCAATAGAAAGTTTGAGCGACCTCAACTCCAAAGCGCGTTTCGCCCAGGTACGACAGTGGGCTCATCAGTTAGATGCTGTCGTACCCTTCTAAGACGCAATTATTTTTTGTCGATGTTTAGTGACACTTATAATTTTCACAGCAGTAATATACTGTGAATTTTATTTTTTCTAGGGGAATTTGGTTAAATTCTGACGCCTAGAATGTTAATTGTCCGTGGTCAGACTTATTTAATCAACGAATTTATATGAAATAAGAAAATTATTTCAATTTTTTAAGCGGAGTGATTGAATTTAATTCAATAGAAAGTTTGAGCGACCTCAACTCCAAAGCGCGTTTCGCCCAGGTACGACAGTGGGCTCATCAGTTAGATGCTGTCGTACCCTTCTAAGACGCAATTATTTTTTGTCGATGTTTAGTGACACTTATAATTTTCACAGCAGTAATATACTGTGAATTTTATTTTTTCTAGGGGAATTTGGTTAAATTCTGACGCCTAGAATGTTAATTGTCCGTGGTCAGACTTATTTAATCAACGAATTTATATGAAATAAGAAAATTATTTCAATTTTTTAAGCGGAGTGATTGAATTTAATTCAATAGAAAGTTTGAGCGACCTCAACTCCAAAGCGCGTTTCGCCCAGGTACGACAGTGGGCTCATCAGTTAGATGCTGTCGTACCCTTCTAAGACGCAATTATTTTTTGTCGATGTTTAGTGACACTTATAATTTTCACAGCAGTAATATACTGTGAATTTTATTTTTTCTAGGGGAATTTGGTTAAATTCTGACGCCTAGAATGTTAATTGTCCGTGGTCAGACTTATTTAATCAACGAATTTATATGAAATAAGAAAATTATTTCAATTTTTTAAGCGGAGTGATTGAATTTAATTCAATAGAAAGTTTGAGCGACCTCAACTCCAAAGCGCGTTTCGCCCAGGTACGACAGTGGGCTCATCAGTTAGATGCTGTCGTACCCTTCTAAGACGCAATTATTTTTTGTCGATGTTTAGTGACACTTATAATTTTCACAGCAGTAATATACTGTGAATTTTATTTTTTCTAGGGGAATTTGGTTAAATTCTGACGCCTAGAATGTTAATTGTCCGTGGTCAGACTTATTTAATCAACGAATTTATATGAAATAAGAAAATTATTTCAATTTTTTAAGCGGAGTGATTGAATTTAATTCAATAGAAAGTTTGAGCGACCTCAACTCCAAAGCGCGTTTCGCCCAGGTACGACAGTGGGCTCATCAGTTAGATGCTGTCGTACCCTTCTAAGACGCAATTATTTTTTGTCGATGTTTAGTGACACTTATAATTTTCACAGCAGTAATATACTGTGAATTTTATTTTTTCTAGGGGAATTTGGTTAAATTCTGACACCTAGAATGTTAATTGTCCGTGGTCAGACTTATTTAATCAACGAATTTATATGAAATAAGAAAATTATTTCAATTTTTTAAGCGGAGTGATTGAATTTAATTCAATAGAAAGTTTGAGCGACCTCAACTCCAAAGCGCGTTTCGCCCAGGTACGACAGTGGGCTCATCAGTTAGATGCTGTCGTACCCTTCTAAGACGCAATTATTTTTTGTCGATGTTTAGTGACACTTATAATTTTCACAGCAGTAATATACTGTGAATTTTATTTTTTCTAGGGGAATTTGGTTAAATTCTGACGCCTAGAATGTTAATTGTCCGTGGTCAGACTTATTTAATCAACGAATTTATATGAAATAAGAAAATTATTTCAATTTTTTAAGCGGAGTGATTGAATTTAATTCAATAGAAAGTTTGAGCGACCTCAACTCCAAAGCGCGTTTCGCCCAGGTACGACAGTGGGCTCATCAGTTAGATGCTGTCGTACCCTTCTAAGACGCAATTATTTTTTGTCGATGTTTAGTGACACTTATAATTTTCACAGCAGTAATATACTGTGAATTTTATTTTTTCTAGGGGAATTTGGTTAAATTCTGACGCCTAGAATGTTAATTGTCCGTGGTCAGACTTATTTAATCAACGAATTTATATGAAATAAGAAAATTATTTCAATTTTTTAAGCGGAGTGATTGAATTTAATTCAATAGAAAGTTTGAGCGACCTCAACTCCAAAGCGCGTTTCGCCCAGGTACGACAGTGGGCTCATCAGTTAGATGCTGTCGTACCCTTCTAAACGCCCAAACGTACCAAAACGAAACGCGCGTTGGAGTTGAGGTCGCTCAAACTTTCTATTGAATTAAATTCAATCACTCCGCTTAAAAAATTGAAATAATTTTCTTATTTCATATAAATTCGTTGATTAAATAAGTCTGACCACGGACAATTAACATTCTAGGCGTCAGAATTTAACCAAATTCCCCTAGAAAAAATAAAATTCACAGTATATTACTGCTGTGAAAATTATAAGTGTCACTAAACATCGACAAAAAATAATTGCGTCTTAGAAGGGTACGACAGCATCTAACTGATGAGCCCACTGTCGTACCTGGGCGAAACGCGCTTTGGAGTTGAGGTCGCTCAAACTTTCTATTGAATTAAATTCAATCACTCCGCTTAAAAAATTGAAATAATTTTCTTATTTCATATAAATTCGTTGATTAAATAAGTCTGACCACGGACAATTAACATTCTAGGCGTCAGAATTTAACCAAATTCCCCTAGAAAAAATAAAATTCACAGTATATTACTGCTGTGAAAATTATAAGTGTCACTAAACATCGACAAAAAATAATTGCGTCTTAGAAGGGTACGACAGCATCTAACTGATGAGCCCACTGTCGTACCTGGGCGAAACGCGCTTTGGAGTTGAGGTCGCTCAAACTTTCTATTGAATTAAATTCAATCACTCCGCTTAAAAAATTGAAATAATTTTCTTATTTCATATAAATTCGTTGATTAAATAAGTCTGACCACGGACAATTAACATTCTAGGCGTCAGAATTTAACCAAATTCCCCTAGAAAAAATAAAATTCACAGTATATTACTGCTGTGAAAATTATAAGTGTCACTAAACATCGACAAAAAATAATTGCGTCTTAGAAGGGTACGACAGCATCTAACTGATGAGCCCACTGTCGTACCTGGGCGAAACGCGCTTTGGAGTTGAGGTCGCTCAAACTTTCTATTGAATTAAATTCAATCACTCCGCTTAAAAAATTGAAATAATTTTCTTATTTCATATAAATTCGTTGATTAAATAAGTCTGACCACGGACAATTAACATTCTAGGTGTCAGAATTTAACCAAATTCCCCTAGAAAAAATAAAATTCACAGTATATTACTGCTGTGAAAATTATAAGTGTCACTAAACATCGACAAAAAATAATTGCGTCTTAGAAGGGTACGACAGCATCTAACTGATGAGCCCACTGTCGTACCTGGGCGAAACGCGCTTTGGAGTTGAGGTCGCTCAAACTTTCTATTGAATTAAATTCAATCACTCCGCTTAAAAAATTGAAATAATTTTCTTATTTCATATAAATTCGTTGATTAAATAAGTCTGACCACGGACAATTAACATTCTAGGCGTCAGAATTTAACCAAATTCCCCTAGAAAAAATAAAATTCACAGTATATTACTGCTGTGAAAATTATAAGTGTCACTAAACATCGACAAAAAATAATTGCGTCTTAGAAGGGTACGACAGCATCTAACTGATGAGCCCACTGTCGTACCTGGGCGAAACGCGCTTTGGAGTTGAGGTCGCTCAAACTTTCTATTGAATTAAATTCAATCACTCCGCTTAAAAAATTGAAATAATTTTCTTATTTCATATAAATTCGTTGATTAAATAAGTCTGACCACGGACAATTAACATTCTAGGCGTCAGAATTTAACCAAATTCCCCTAGAAAAAATAAAATTCACAGTATATTACTGCTGTGAAAATTATAAGTGTCACTAAACATCGACAAAAAATAATTGCGTCTTAGAAGGGTACGACAGCATCTAACTGATGAGCCTACTGTCGTACCTGGGCGAAACGCGCTTTGGAGTTGAGGTCGCTCAAACTTTCTATTGAATTAAATTCAATCACTCCGCTTAAAAAATTGAAATAATTTTCTTATTTCATATAAATTCGTTGATTAAATAAGTCTGACCACGGACAATTAACATTCTAGGCGTCAGAATTTAACCAAATTCCCCTAGAAAAAATAAAATTCACAGTATATTACTGCTGTGAAAATTATAAGTGTCACTAAACATCGACAAAAAATAATTGCGTCTTAGAAGGGTACGACAGCATCTAACTGATGAGCCCACTGTCGTACCTGGGCGAAACGCGCTTTGGAGTTGAGGTCGCTCAAACTTTCTATTGAATTAAATTCAATCACTCCGCTTAAAAAATTGAAATAATTTTCTTATTTCATATAAATTCGTTGATTAAATAAGTCTGACCACGGACAATTAACATTCTAGGCGTCAGAATTTAACCAAATTCCCCTAGAAAAAATAAAATTCACAGTATATTACTGCTGTGAAAATTATAAGTGTCACTAAACATCGACAAAAAATAATTGCGTCTTAGAAGGGTACGACAGCATCTAACTGATGAGCCCACTGTCGTACCTGGGCGAAACGCGCTTTGGAGTTGAGGTCGCTCAAACTTTCTATTGAAGTTATGATAGTAGTAGCCACTAACGGCAAGTCTACTATGTAGCTAACCGTCATAAATGACTCATCAAACTTGCCGATACTAGTTCGCTCGCTAATCGTTATCAGTGTTGTTTATTTTATTTATTATTATGAGAAGTAATTTTGCGGTCCAAATAATAAGAAATAATCCTATTGAATCGTAAGTAGTTTTTCTAAAATTACACTAATGTTTATAAATTTGAGCTTATGTTTTCCGTTATTTATTGTTTTGTTTCTTTTTTATGTTTCAAATATGTATTATAGTTTTGTCACCTTTAACAAAACAATTTTATCGTTTTGATTAAATTTTTGTCAATACGAAAGAATGATTTTGTTGATTTTACAAAGTTTTTATAATCCAGCATGATTTTTTATCAGTTTAACAAAATATGCACTGCAAATAATTTTGTCAGTTTAACAAACCAAGTTTTGTTAATATAACAAAATAAAACAGAGGTTTTTGTCACATCGACAAACTTTTTTGTGATGTTAACAAAATGTTTGTTGTACGAGTATCTACACAAAATCTGTTTTGTAAATGTTTGCCAATATCACAAAGTTCTTGTTAATTTTTTTTGTCAATTTAACAAAAAATGAAAACATTTTTGTTAAAATGCCTAATATTTTGTTTTAGGGTTGAATTATTTTGTAATATCGATAAAATAATATTATCAGATAGATAAAACTATTTTGTAAGGAAACCAAAAAATTTCTTTTGTGTATGATATAGTTCACATTTAGTTTTTGTCAAAAAATCGATATAAGATTAACTGAACTTAACAAAAATTGCGTATTGTCCATGCGCCCTCACAGATGGTTGCATGTGAGATCGTAGAGACGAAACGCCAATTTTTGTGGACTTAAATCCCAAAAAAAAATATTTTGACAAAATTAATTTTGTGGATTCAACAAAAGAAATTTGTAAAATTGACAAATTAACAAAATATTTTGTTGAATTGACAAAATATTTTGTTGAATTGACAAAATATTTTGTTGAATTTGCAAAATATTTTGTTGAATTGACAAAATATTTTGTTGAATTGACAAAATATTTTGTTGAATTGACAAAATATTTTGTTAATTTAACAAAATATAACAAAAAAATTTGTTAAACTAACAAAACAATTTTGTTAATTTAACAAAAACATTTTGTTAATCCGATAATAATAAAAAAAAAACAAATTTTTAACATTAATAAAAAATTTGTTAATAAAACAAAAGAATAAAAGAATTGTTAATATGACAAATTAATTTTGTAAATTGTACGAAATTTTGTCATATTGGCAAAATATTTTTGTTATTTCAACAAATTAATCTGTTAGCATAACAAAATAATTTTGTGGATACAACAAAATATTTTTTGTTACCTCAACAAAATTCTATAATTTTTGTCAATTTGATAAAACTTTTTTGTCAAATCAACCTACATTTTTGTCATATATACCTAGATTTTATTTTCAGTGTAGACAAATAGTGTATGGGGTTATTAAGGCCTACCAAATTTGACGGCAGGCCTTATTATCCTCCTTACCCACAACAAAAAAAAACAATGTCTTGTTTTTAAAGCTTTAAGCAATATTCATTTATTTATATTTTTTTGATCTCAATTTGGATTTTCTATGTAATTTTTAAAACTTAGGGCTTATTACCCGACTATAGTTTAATAAGGCCTATTGACCAGGTTTTTAAAAATGTTGAATTTTGTTTTGGCTTAAGGCAGAATTTGCCATGTATTGTTCTTTGTTTATAGTAATATATCTAATACATTAATTAATTTGCTTGACTGATCAATCGCTTGATTGATTGATTGTACATTTATGTAATTGTTCTTATTTTCAAGCAAAATCAATAAGATTGTAGTTATAAGAAAAATTAATTTTTATTAAAGTAAAATGTTCTAACTAAAAAGACATATATGGACTTCTAATGAGCATTTGATGGTAGGCTTGTATCAAGCTCCAAGCTCAGTATATCATTTGAATCCGAAGTATTAAAAAAGTATTAAATTCATTCTTTTAATTTCTAAAATAGGTACTTAAAAAAAGGACAACCGATAATTGATGTTTTTGGTTTACGACTTCAGTGTCGTAATCTGCAGATCGACAGTCCGATGCTTAGGGGTACTACATACGAGTATCATGTAAAGTGTTATCATATTATGAAAATCTGTCACTGATTAATTGCAAAATATTGTCCATTATCAAAGCTTAGGAACTTTAATTATAAAAACTTCAAATAAGAAAAATCACAACTTATTTAGGACAATCCACAAAAACCGGAAGCCCACCTTTATCCATTAAAAGCATTTTAAGTTTAAAAATATTTTTAAAACAAGCTAAATAAAAAGCGATTTATTCACACTTTGTTCTCCTCATAGACCCTGCAACACAATAGTTTGTAGATATAATAGTACCGAAATCCACACCTTATCATATACGAAAGAACAGTGCATAAGGAAAGAGGATTTAATCCTTATCTCTTCTCTCCCAAGTGCTGAGTGTAGTGCTTACACTTAGTTGTCTTATATCTACATGTGAAAATTGAGTATGCATACGGAATGGACTAAAGCGCTTATGGCTCTGATTCTACAACCAGAAAAACTAAGTGAACAAATATCCACTACCACCACCGACAGATATAAAATTCTTTGAATGAGCAAAAAACAGAAAGTTAACGCCCGGTGCAGCGTTACCTTAGAATATTTTGGAAAAGTGGCAAAAAAAGTGGCACTCGAGAAAAAAAGGTGGCACTTAAAATTAAAAACAAAACAACACATAATATGTATGAAAATTGACTTAAGGGAACAAATTTCACACTCATCTCAACGAATTTATAGGAGTTGAAGAAAACACATAATTTAAACAATCATTTTAAGGTTTATTACAACGTAAGCTACAAAATAAAAATTTAACAGTTCATTTTGTATTGATTATTCAACATAAATAAATAAATAAAAGTATGAATAAATAATAAATAATAATTTATTTAAAAGAATTCGTATCACATTTTACTTTACTGTGATGGTTTCCCTATATTTTTTTATGAGGAGCTCATCTGGACTCCACTCATCTAAATCACAGTTGCTTACTAAATTTGAAGAAGGCAACATATTTTCTCAAGTTTCAGTGTTTAGTCTGTTGGTGAGTTTGTTTTTCATCAAAGTTAGCTTGGAAAAAACCCTCTTAGCGCAGGCACTGCCATGAGGCAAGGTTAAAATTTTTGCATTAAATTCATATAAGTCGGAAAATAGGTATTTATTCAAACTATTTTTAATGTTACCCACTTTTTCAATGTGTGGGTTATGTTGAATTTTAAAACTTTGATGGTATAAGTATCGTACGCATGAAAGATATGAAAAGGTATGGAAAAATGGCATGGTGAATTGCTAACTTTAGTTTTACTTATGGGGAGTAAAAAGTGGCACAGACTGAAAGGTGGTGGCTCGGTGGCACAGCCTGAAAAAAAGTGGCAATTTGACACTAAAGTGGCACAGCGGTAACGCTGGCCCGGTGTAGTGCATAGGGAGAGCATCACATTGCAAAGTCATAAAGGAGCTTGGTGAGAGGAGAAGCTCTTCAGAGGCCGACTTTTGGCAGGATGTACTTTTGAATTATTTAATTCTTTTTGTCGACTCTTAAAAAATATTTAGATACATGCAAAAATGAAATGTATACTTAGGAGTGCAGGAAACAAATTTGCTCAAAATCAGTATTAAATAAATGCACGTCTGCGGGTCTAGGCCATTTTTTATAAACATATAATGCCTTCTTAAAGAAAAAGCGAAAATAGGTCCTTACCCCTGTCGGAGTTCAGAACTATCAACAGCGAAGGAAGACGCAGGAGAAAAGTATGGCATTGTTTATGAACGGCTACTTACTGTTTTGTGTGAATTCTCATTGTGTGGCAGCATCATCCGTTCGACGATCATGAGATAGGTAATTATTTCCTGTGGCTAAAATTCGATGACATACTTACTCGTATGTAGAAGTTAACAACATATGATTCACACAGGACGTCGAAACTGCATGGAAGACAAGGTCATCTCAAGCTAAAGAGATTTGACATGTCCACCAAGATCGTGCGATTTGACTCGTTCGACTTCTTCTTTTAATTTAAGCCTAGTACTCACTCACCTAGCGTGAAATGAAAAATAAATACGTTCCAAATTACATGCGAAGAATAAAAATGAAAATAGAATAAACTTTTCCACGTGAATTTTTGATACTCACTTTGAATGAAAAAAAAATGACAATTATTTTTAAACTGATTCGTTCTTTCTGTTTATAAATTTTCAATTTTTTGTTTTGAAACAAAATATTAAAATCAACTGACAAATGTCACAGTTTTCCACGTTGCCTTAAACTTTTTCCTGATGGTTGTGACTTCCAAAAAGTGGAAAAAGTTGTGGAACATATTTGTTTTTCCAATCCACATTTTAGTATTCACCTCTCGTTGCGGATTTCATGCCAGTGAACCAGCAGTCACTTTTATATGAAATTTTCATTTTCACTTCAATTGAGTACTAGGCTTTAAGTTGATATTGTATATCAAAATTTTGGAAAAAGAAATATTTTTTTTGTTGAAAAATCAATATCCTGAAAATAAGTTAACGATTAGTTTTTGAAATTATTTTCTAAAATGTATATTATTAAATACTTAAAATTAATGTCTCAATTTTTTTTAGAAAAATGTTAAAGAAATTTCTTATCTAAAAAAATTAATTCTTAAACTTTGCATAAATACATACTTATCTAGGAAGCAAAAGGCAATTTCCTTCCAAAAAAAATTTTAACATTTTTCTCAAATTAAATTATATTTACTTAAAAACAATTTTTTTTATTTACAAAGTTTTTATACATAAGAGCAAGTATGTGCCATCCAGTCGAGCGTTTTATGTTCTCTATAGAACGTGTATTTACCATAAAAACATTCTTTTGAAATTATCTTGAAAACTGCTATTATTATTTTGATTAAACATTGGCCTAAGTGATTGTTATCCAAACGCGGTATTGTGCGAAAACTGCCCAAACTTTTCACTTTGATTTAGAAAATTGTCTTGTATAAAGATCGTTCCCGAATATTTCATTACTATTTTTGTCTATAAAATTGTAATTTTGGAAAAAGGTTTTATATCATATGATACAAGTTTAGCTACATTCCCAAACAAAGTGATTCAGTAGGGTTTTTGGTATGGAGATGGAATCACAATTCTATCAAGTCTAAACTACTAAACCGATTATAAGCATACTAGCCGATAATACCCGGAGTTGCCCGGGTATTTCTTGGTAAAACTTTATGACTGCAATCCTCCAACTGAATACTAAAATCAAGCAAAAAAATGATTTATAATCATGATTCGAAAAATTTCAAATTTAAGTAATGAACGCATCAAACTTTTTTGTTTAAACTACTTTTATTTTAGTTGATTACATTTAACAATTAATTCATTTATTGATTATTATTAAAAATTCTAGAAACAATATTCTAAAAAAATCCTTCTATCCATTAGAAGGTCGACTTCAAGATTAATTGAATTAAAAAGAGATAATGAACGTGATATCGGTTCATTTAAACCATAGTTTGTCCTGTGACTGGGAACAAGAAAAAGAGCGTCTCTGTTTCTAAGGTTTCTCTCTGGAAAATAAATGGGCATAAGATTTAATAACTCAGGTGAGTTAATTCTACCAACAACTATATCCTTTATAAAAAGTGTACACAAAGTTTCTCGGCGTCTTTTTAAAGATTTCAAATCAATCAATGCGCATCTAGAATCATATGATGGAAAACCTTCAGACCAAAACAAATTTCTCAACGCAAAGCACGTAAATGTGTTTTGAATATTCTTAATCCTATCGGAAGAGTTTTGATAATAGGGAGACCATATAACACAGCAGTACTCTAAAGAAGGTAAAATTAATGAAATATAAAGTGCTTTTAAAGTATAACTATCCTTAAAGACGACACAATTACGCTTTAAAAAACGATATGATGAAATCAATATGTGACGAAAAAGAAAACTTCGTATCAAAAATAACACCAAGATCATTTATTTCACTAACAGCCGATAAAGTTTCACTGCCAAGACTGTACTCGTAACTATATAGATTTCTAGGTGTTGAACGAAAAGCTCTAAACGTTTTACATTTGGAAATACGAGTTTTTAAATCAAGATGATTATATTTACACCATTGATAAAGTTTATCTATGTCTTTTTGAAATTTTAAGCAATCTTCAATCTTTGATATGGGATAGTATAGTTTTGAATCGTTAGCAAATATTAGACAATCTCCATACTCTAACAGGTAAGGAATCTCATTTACAAAAAGATTGAAAAGAAGGAGTCCCAGATGACTACCTTGAGGGAGACCCGACAATACTTCAACACAGAAGTATTGATCATTTCCAATTCTTACAACCTGTTTCCGATTCGTCAAGTAAGATTCCAATCATCTAAGAAAACTAAACTTGAACCCTATTTTCTCTAATTTTTTAATAAGAAGCTTGTGATGAACTCTTACTCTATCAAACGCTTTCACGAAGTCAGTGTATAAGAGATCAACTTGTATTTTGTTCTACAAATAGTAGAGGCAAAAATTTGTAAAAATACACAAATTAGTTGTAGTGGACCGACTAGTGCAAAATCCGTGCTGCCTCGAAGAAATGATTCCTTTTAACTGCAAAATTTAGCCTATCGTATACTAATATAAAATAAATTGAAATAATTTTGGAATAGCCGAAAGCTTGGATACTGGTCTGTAATTGTTTATTAAATGATCACACAAAACAACGAAACAAGAAAAAAACATTACGCGCACATTCAATTTTTAGTTTCGCAACTGTTTAGTTGCTAAAATGAAACATATGGGCTTATATGTGACACCGCACACTTAGAGCAACTCGATTCGAGCAACTAAAAAGTTTGTGTTTTGACACAAACTAAACGATTGCCTTTAATTAATTCGCAACAGTTGAACTGTTTTCTATAAGAGCAAGAGAGAAAAAGAGTGTGGACGTGAGTAAAGAGTTGCCAGTGCGCGGTACTCTATCAACTGGTGATTAAACTATTTGATTTCGATCACAGTTGCCAGTGCGCGGCTAGCCTAATAGCACACCCAATTATTTTTTATCAAAATCTTTAGATTTTCAATTTCTCCTTTAGTTAACGGAAGAACCTTAAATATAAAGTTAAGGCTGTACGTCGAGGTACAGAAATACAGACAGACGGAATTGCGTGACCCACTGTTTTCGTGTTCTCTATCATTCTAATGTCAACTTTCGAGTTCGATTTTATTTCCTAATGCAAAACTTGCCCTACAGTACCTTCAAAATATGTATAACGCAAGTAAAAATATAAATAAATTGAATAGTACATTATTGGCACCACAATTTATTTGTTATAAAAAGGAAGCAATGTTCCTTTTCATTAATTTGTTTCGGATTATTTCATATTAAGAAAAAAATTAAAAAGAAAACAAACTGAAAAAAAACATGAAGGACACATTTTTATTACATGTCAATTTGTGATCTCATTTTATTCACCATATACATTTTTATAAATATATGTATACCTATATATAGTGACGGAAAGACATCCAACTTCAACATTGTGTCCCCTTTGAAGTTGTGAAAAGTCCTCCTTGCCCCTTTCTTGTGATGTGCGCCAGTTGAGACTCTTGGAGACATAACAGAAGGACTCATAATGAAACATCATTTGTCAATTTCACAACGAAAAACGAATAACAATGGAATCAAAAAACCAGAAAAAGCGTTTTCGATTTTTTTTTCATATCAAAACAATGGGACTGTTGGAAGTATTTTTTATCATGGCTTTCTGTCAATTCCTATCACAGGACTTGTTTCCTTTTATTGTGCTTGTTTCGATTTTTTGCCTGTCTGTTGGGTGGTTTTTTCATCCATTTATATGAAATGAATAATAATAATTATTCCCATCATGTTTTACAAAACAAATGGACACACATGACTTGATGCATAAAGACACAAAAGACGAGGGCCTGGAAAGGGACGCGAGGCCATGTGCGATATTATTGTTTTACAATAATATTATTATGCCGTTCATTAAATTGGGAAGGAGCAGTGCTATTGGGCCAACTTTATTGGCAATAATGATTTAACCAGAATCGTTATGTGGTTCAAGTCGGCAGATGGCAGACTATGAAATTTAAGGGGCAGGGGGTAGGTACATCTGACTGTTTACGTGAGACCTGTGCACCTCTCCATGACTACGTTTTATAAGTTTTGTTTTTAAGTAACCCAATTTGAATTCCGTTACGAAGTGATCAAGATTAATTTAAATATTTCATTGAAAGAGTTTTTCCGGCCTTTATTTAGTGTATAGTGGGGCTTATCAGTTTGATGACGTCATACGAAACCTAATATGCAAAATTCAATATATGTGAGAACTCATTGAGAATGTTATTTATTACTAAGGACTATTTAAGTGGTATCGCTCGGTCTTGGGTTCGATTCTGAAAAATTATTTTTTGACAAATCCTGTAAGAGTATCTGTTGTCATAAGAACTGCTGCTCATAAGCCCATCAAAATCGGCAGAAAATTGAAGGTATCCCAAATTCGTGATAACAAGCACACAGGAATGGTTGAGAGTTGTAAGTCACTAGATTCTGGTTCTCTTCGAATATATTGTAATATTTTTACTAGGTTCTTTAAATAAAACTTGTCACTCTTTTTAGTATTTCTTCTTTATTTACACTTTCGAATACAAAACAGTAAATCTCAATTTATAATCAACTCAAATACTTTTATTCAAATTTAAATCACACTTGTTTAATAACACAATCCAATAAGCAATACTTTTGCACACTTTAATAATCCAAAATCAACTGTGTTCCGCTCCCCGTGAACACTCCCTTATACTCGTATACTCAAATTAGTTGTACTCGAAGGTTCTTGTCTTGGAATGTTCTAGATGTTTGCAATAAGAGGAAATACATTTGACATTGGAAAAGAGCTTTTTGTTTCTTCCATAAAGTAGATATGCAATTTTCCAACACATGGCGCTGTAGGAGTATAAAGCTCTGTTCACAACAATATTTTTGTATTTATTTATTTATTTATTTATTTAAGTTTGATACGAGGGTGAAAAGACGATTATGCAAATATTAATCATGCTATGTATATCTTACATTTTATTAACATTAAAATCGTCGAATACCTATTCTATCTTTTAAGTAGTGTGACTCTGTGAAAGTTCCAGCTGTCAAAAAATATTTGTTTACTTAGATTATTGCGCGAACTGTCATTGTTTTTTTTTTTTAATTAAGTTAACTACGCTAGTGAATTGTTAAATAGTATCATACTAATTCCTTAACAGTAGACTGTTTAAAATTTTAAGCCTTGGTTTTTTTCTCATAAAATATTTTTTTAATACCTTGCCCTAAATCAAAACGGTTGACTGAATAGTTTCTTGAACCAAAAAAGCTTATTTATTTCGGTAGAAATACGTACCTTTATTGTTCCTTTATTGAAGGTAAGAAAAATATTCTTATAAAGGTTATAAAACAAATTTTTAAGCATGAACGAACAATAAGCAAAAAGGGATGAATATTTAATTAAAAAAAGGATTTTAGGCGAGTAGGTAAATATATTTTCGAATATTTGAATTCCATCCTTTTGTGATGACTGCATTAAAATATACCCTTTTCACGTATTTCAAGGTAATTAAAGGTTTTTAGCTTTGGCATGTGTTCTAAATCTACACGAATTATTCTTCCGGAAAATAGGCGTTTGGTTGTTTCTTTTAAAATTTATTTAGATTTGTGAATTTGAATAAAATATTATATAGAGTTAATATTATATTGAAGAGATTTTAAATAAATTGATTAACATATACTAAAAGTAAGCAGAACTTAAAAAGATTGTTCTTATGTAGGTACTAAAGAAGCTTTTTGTTATGTTCGAATATAAAAACAAATATTTTATTGGTAGATACTTAAAAGTTCTCTTACTACTTTGCTCAAAAGAAACTGTGCAAAGGTTTTCGATTTCCCTGCCTTTCTCCCCAATTATTATTTATATACTCGTATATCCTTTTCTATTTTATTGTTAATCAAACATGTATTTCAATCGAATTCCCTTTTTGCGCTAGGTGTTCTAGGTCGTTGTCCATATTGGTTCTAACCTATACATAAATGCTCAACCTACACACTTTGTCTCCTAATAGATTATTTTGCCCTTTCACGTCCATTCAGACATAAGTTCATAATTTCACTCCCATTTTCTATGCCCTCTAATAAAATACGTATGTACTTAAATGACGGGATGTGTTTACCGGAACTGTCGACATAAATTTTCCTTCATACACCCAGAAATCGGTGTTTTCATGGTGCTTAGTTTTTTGGTACAAAGCACTCTCCTAGACAATGATGCTTATGCTATGTATATAATATCCGAGAGGATAACACATTTCTCCAAAAAACGGAAGCCGAACAAAACACTATTCGACATTTGTATTCGCAACATGAAATCGGTTATTTCACGCCGATTGATTCTGCAAAATGTATCTTCGTGGTTGTCGAAGGCAAACACAAGCCAACTAGGCGTAGCGTAGTAGGTCCTTTTGTATAAACGAACCCTCGTATCCCCTTTTTTGATGGAGGACGCTATAGCATGCCCTAGTATAAAAAAACAGGACATCGGCCTCATTTCTGTCAATTTAAATTAAGGGATACGAAAGAATGTTGTGAAGTCGTCCGGATTCGCTCTGTCCTTGAACTAACAAACATAAAGGTGAATTTCTTTATGCTGAAGTTATTTCAGGTATGTAAAATGAAATTGTATATTAAAGAACAAGTTTAGAAGGCCTGGGGTGTAGCCTTTGCTCCTATAGTAAAATATTCTGTAAAAAGGGGTGTGATTTTGTGGGCGTACATGTATGGCGTTACTACGAATAATCTTTACGAACGGTAAAACTAAAAGAATCGAATTTATTGCTGCTTTGGTCATAGTAATATCACCGGGCGTAGATGGCATCTTTCCTGCACTTTTGCAGAAAGGTAAAGAGGAACTAATGCCCTATCTTATTAGATTGCTTCGAAGTAGTATTGCAGTCTATGGAGTCCCCAAAGTGAAAAAAAGATACCACACATCCTAAGTCATTCAGGCCAATAAGCTTAACATCCTTCTTACTGAAAACTTTGGAAAAGGTAATTGATAACTTCATTAGATCGGAAGTATTAGTAAACATGCCCCTTAATCACCGTCAGCATGCTTACAGTGCGGGTAGATCCACAGAAACCGCTCTGTACGAACTAACTAATACAATACAGAGAGCTTTAGATACTAAAGAAACGGAATTATGCGCCTTCATTGATATTGAGGCCCCCTCAACAAGACCTCTCACGAAGCAGTTCATTTGGCTCTAGAAAGGAAGAGCGTTCCTATCACTATAGTCAGATGGATAAGTAAAATGCTTAGTACAAAAACGCGGAAGCATACGTAGGACTAAACGTCCAGAAAGTCATCACAACAAGAGGCTGTCCGCAGAGAGGGGTATTATCACGCTTGCTGTGTAGTCTTGTAGTTGATGAATTACTAGAAAGTCTAATCTCCCAAGGGATTCGATGTATTGGCTTTGGTGATGACATCGTTATAACGGCATTGGGGAAGTACGAAGAAACTCTTTGTGATATAGTACAGAGGGGGCTGTCTATAACTAGGAAATGGTGTATATCTGTGGGACTTAACATCAACCCTACCAAAACAACAATAGTACCATTTACCAGTGAAAGGCTTCTACCTCCCATGAAGCCCATTCGGTTGGCGGGAGAAGTAATCTACACCCAGAAGAAGGTCAAATATTTAGGAGTTACACTAGATAGCAAACTCCTCTAGAACAAGCATGTCGAAATAACTGTCGGGGAAGCCACAAAGGCCCTTATGATATGCAAGAGACTTGCAGGTAAATCATGGGGCTGCAAACCAAACATCATAAGATGGATGTACACCATGATGGTAAGACCCATCATTACCTATGGGGTGATTGCATGGCATGAAAGAACCGAACGAAACACAACTAGGAAATCACTGGACAAATTGCAAAGGCTTGCATGTATATGCATAACAGGAGCAATGAGAACTTGCCCTACAGCAGCGATGGAAATCGTCCTTCATTTGACGCCACTACACGTGGCCATTGAAAATGCTGCTAATGGCGCCATAATGAGGTTTGTCAAGGAGGGTACTGGGACGGGTAAAATTATTGGGAACAGGGAAAAAGACTCGATAATCCGGTCCGCAGTAACAAACCTTCTTGACATTCCAAGAGATGGTATATGATCAAAAAATATAACTTCGAAAAACATTTCAAAACGGAGTTGAGTTGCAAAAAAGACTGGCTAGGCGAAACAATAAACTACAGTATTAAAGAAAATACCATCAAATGGTACACTGATGGATCGAGAACAGATGAAGGGACTGGTGCTGGAGTTTTTGAGCCTAGAACTAAACTCTCCTTACCGATGGGACAGTCCACTAGCATATTCCAGGCAGAAGTAAATGCCATAGGCATATGTGCTGGAAGAAACCTCGATAGGGAATATAAAAACCAAAATATTGCCATCATGTCAGACAGTCAGGCTGCACTAAAGGCACTAAGCTCCTACGCCATTAGTTCCGAATTTGTTTGGGAAAGCGTGATAAAGCTTAATAAACTGGTCATGAATAACACTGTCACAATTCATTGGGTACCAGGCCACGTTGGTGTCCAGGGCAACAAAGAGGCAGACTCCTTAGCAAAAATAGGTGCATCGACATCCCTTACAGGGCCAGATCCCTAGTGCGGAATAGGAGAAAACGTGATCAAAAACAAAATCAAAACAGAAGAGGAGAGGAGACAAAAAGATCAAAAATCTGGAAAGAACTCCCTAAGCTAAGACAGGCAAAACTCCTACTCGGGGACTACAACCGAGAGCGTTTTCTAACCTGCATTAGCTTAAGTAGAAACAACCTCAGAAAAATCACGGGGGTTCTCACAGGCCACTGTAGGTTGAGAAGACACCTCAACATCCTTGGCCTGGAGAACCACGCGACTTGCAGATTCTGCAACACTCACGAAGAGACACCTGACCACATACTGGGGAAATGTGATGCACTCGTGCATCAAAGGCATAGGTATCTGGGCAAGCACTACATAAAAGAGAGTGAATTATCATCCCTTAAAATACTCCAAATACTTCGATTCCTCAAAGGAACGAATTTGGAGAAAGAACTGTAAAGATGAACCAATCTCATCCATTTCTAAATGGGAGACACAATAGATCTTTAGGTCGCAGTGTTTTTACACCCCAAATTATTCATTCATTCGTTCATAGTAATATCTCAAATCTGATTTATTTTTGACAGTTATATAAAAATTAAGACTGACAATCTAGCCATGTGATCCTTAGTCTTCATAACTCATTTACCGAAAGAGTCAATATTCGTAGGCAGAGTAATTTTAGCAATTGTTTTATATCTAGAAAAATTTGGCCTTCCTATTATAAGTTTCGATCTGGTACGAAAACGCAGACAAGACCCAACCAGAATCGTTACATCATGTTCCTACTGGAAATTGGCCAATAGGAGAAGGAAAGGCACTTTTCGATGAACTTCCTGAGCTCGAACTCAAGGACTTGACTTCTTTTCTCAAAAAGACAGATTTCGACAAATTTGCCGTCAAATTCTCAACCCCGTACTATGGGATTTTCTCAGTGATTCCAATTATGTACAACATTGTGTTTTTCAATTTGTATTTTTTCTTGTCACACAGTCTGTGTATTCCTCTTTATATTCTTTTTGTGTTCAAAGCAAAATCTTCGGTAAGTTTTATTTGTTCCTCGTAATACTTTTCTTTTTTCAAGTAAAAATTGCTTTGCAATCAATTTACTTCCTTAAGCGATTTGCAGTTCATCAAAATCAGGAACCACATTTTCAGTTTCCGGCTGTTTTGAAACTCTCCCAAGTTCACCAGAGCTTGCACGCCCAAAGGAATATATGTTTTTATTCCTGATGTGGAAGTTTGTAGTTCTGTCAGCTAAATGCCTTCTTCCTCGATCTTTGAGAAGGAATGTTGTCGGCACTCTCCGCCATCAGTTACACTGACTTTTTTTTTTGTTGTCGACAAGTTTCTTTTTTAAGTATAATTCCCAATCCAATCAAACCTAGGAGTATTTAAAATGATGAAAATTAATTTACTTAACAAAATCTTTCACCTTCTTTTCCCCGAATGCTTAGAGCGTTTAGATAGCATTTGACTTGTTCCCAGAACAGCGACACATCTTCTTTGGTATACCCTTGGACTTCTCGATCAACAATTGGAAAAGGCTTTCTTATTTACCAATTTGTTGATTCAAAGCCCTCATTTTGTGTTTGCCCTTTGGAAGCAACAATATACAATAGTAACATGAATTTAGCCGTGCGATAAAAATTAATTTTCCAAGCTTAAGCGACCAATAATTATTGGCAAAAAAACTGGAGCTGCTTGAATTCAAATGGTTAATCGTTGAAGATCATCGGAATGCGTGGTATCAGTACAAATTCGCTTTAAATTTACCACCGAGGGTTGTTGCCTCGATTAAAACGTGTGCCAATATTTGAGGGACAATCTACTTTCGTTGTACAACTTTGTTCCATTGAGAATAAGCATTACTGGTGATGCAACCTGCAATGTATTCCGGGTGGTTCAAATGGACTTCGTCCAATATTGTTTCATCGATTTGTGTTTAACTGATTACCGGGCAGTTTGAATAAAATTTGTTCATTGAGTTTGTTGACATTAACAATTACCAATCCTATCACACTACAGCTTGGTTGGTTGGTTGAAAGCGAATACTCCTGGTTCGGATCAGTTGCGCGCGATTGCCTAGAAATGTCTCTACTATTGCTTTCAGGATCCGCTGGTGCGCATGTTGTTAAATTGATCACAAACAAAGTGAATTTGTTTGGGTCACGTCATTTTGAAGTCCATAGAGAATATACTCGTACACATACTGATTATAAACTAAATATTGAAATATTAGCCGCGTTTTATTTTTGCCAATGATTGATACAGATTAACCCTTGAAAATAAAACGACACGAATTTCAGTGACACTTGTGTTGTATGCTCATCCCTCTTTCAGAGTAAGAACTAATTTTCGTATCTTTGAAATAGTTGGAGATAGCGAACAGGGGCTAAATTACCGCTTCAGTGACCGAGTGAGTGAGTCCCACCAGTGATCGAATGACAATGTCAAATTAGTGTAATCGATTGCTTGATAACGTTAGCGAAAATGCCAAACTCACATAATTCAGTCATGTATTACTCGAAAACTTATGCGGTAATTTGGCCCAAGGATTCCAAGTTGTTTTTTTTTTTTCATACATGTTAAAAATTAACCCAGATCCGGCTCAACATAGTTCCGTAGATAATAAAACGCACCTATTATTTTAAAAAAAATTGTACCCCTTTATTTGAAACCGTACTTCATTCTGAAATATTTGTTGGGCTACGGTCTTGACTTTGCATTTCAATTGCTGAGCGGTCGTTATTATCAAAAACTTTCAAGATAAATGTTTTTTTTTCAGTTTTCGAACCAAATACATTTCATTGAAAAACTTTGACATTGTACAAAGTTTTAAATGATTTAGGCAAATTCCATGTTTTTTATGCATTTCGTCTCTTGATGGTTTTTTGGATTTCGCCAATGCATATTGCATATTGGAATCTACAAGCTAAAATTGCATTTACAAAATACTGGCACTAAGCCAATCAAAGAGATTGAATTGATTTTAGGGCACACAAAGAAAAGTCTTGGTTCGATACAAGCTATAAAGAAGCTATCAGGTTGAGAGAAGTAAGTTTCCGCTCTCACAAAGCCAACCCAACTGAGGAAAATCAGAAAAAGTTTAAACAAGTCAGAAACCAATGCAACGTTGTTATAAAGAGAACCAAATTCTTACATGAACATAAATTAAGGCAAAAAATCCTGCAATGTCCCAAAGGCAGTAGAAATTTCTGGTCATTTGTCAAGAACATACAAAATTCAACGCTCATCTACAAAGACAAACCGATAACTAGCTCTTTAGAGAATGTACTTGCAGCTCCTTTTGTTGCTACCTCCACGTTGCCTGTTAGCAGTATTGCCCCTCCTGTACTTGAGAACGTAAATCATTCAATGGGACAGGTATATTTCCGCACTCGTACAGTTGCAAGAGTCCTTCGAGATCTTGATATAAACAAATCCGCTGGTCCTGATGGTATACCCCCCATTCTTCTGAAGAGGTGTTCTTCATCGCTGGCAAAACCATTGCGTAAGCTTTTCCATCGCTCCTACTGTTCTAAAGAAAACAGATGGAAAACAGCATTTGTCCAGCCTGTTCCTAAAAAAGGTGACCCTTCCTCCCCCTCGTCCTATCGACCAATCGCACTTACGTCCCTTCTTTCCAAGGTCATGGAATCGCTGATAAATATCTCGAAGATCGAAAGCTTCTTAATGACCGGCAATACGGCTTTCGCAGCAATCGTTCCACTGGTGATCTGATGGCATATCTCACCGAAGAGTGGAACAGAGCTTTACATTGTTTTGGAGAAAGTCAGATTATTGCGCTTGATATTTCTAAAGCACTTGATAGAGTTTGGCACCAGGCTCTCTTATCGAAAATGCGTGCGTTTGGCATCAACGTAACCCTTATTCGTTGGATTAGAAATTACCTTCTAGATCGTTCAATACATGTTGTCTTGGACGGTCTTAAGTCTCATCTTCAAAAAATAAATGCTGGTGTTCCCCAGGGCTCCGTTTTGTCTATGACTCTCTTCCTCATTTTTATAAATGATCTCTTGTCTGAAACTTCTAATCTACTTCATTGTTTTGCCGACGACCCTACTCTCAGCTTTTCTTACTCGTTCCCAAATTCACGTCCATCTCCTTCAAAAGTGGAATTGCAACGGTATTGTAAGATAAGCTCATTAAACTCCAATCTTTACAGCATTGTTAAATGGGGTAAAAAAAACGTGTGGAGTTTAATGCTTCGAAAACTCAATGCTGTCTATTGTCGTTGAAGCAAAATGTTCCCCTTATGCCATTGTCCTTAAATGGCACTTGCATCGAAGAAACCGAAAAGCTCCCAGTACTCGGTATGTGTGTTAACGACGATCTTGTTTGGAATGATCACATACTCGAGACCGCCAAGAATGCTGCTAAATGCTTAGGATTTCTATATCGATCTAAGAAATTTTTCACCCCTTCTGATCTGGCTACCATTTATAAGGCAATTATACGTCCAAAACTCGAGTATAACTCACATCTTTGGGCAGGCGCTCCTCAATCTTCTCTCCATTTCTTGGATAGAATTCAAAACAGAGCGTTAAAACTGATTGGAAACAGAGCTATCATGGATTCATTCCCATCTCTTGAGTCTTGAACACCTTCGGAATGTTTCATGTATTTCCATGTTTTATCGCTTCTTTCACAAGCAATGCTCACTTGAAGTAGTCAGTTGAATTCCTCCTCTTTATCAATTCACCCGTGATACCTGCTTCGCTAGGAAATCTCATCAGTTCACCCTTGAGCATAACTTTGGTCGTACCGTCAAATATAGAGATTCGTTTTTTAGTCGCACAACACTATTATGGAATAACTTACCCGGCACAATTTTCCTTGCCATTTCAATTTGCAAACATTCAACACCTCCCTTCTCTTCCCTCCTAATTTCCCCCTCGCCCGTGCTGTGTTTAAGATATTATAAGGGTCTCGTAACATTCCACATTTCGTGTGCGCTAAATAAAGTATGTTGACAGTAGGTCTGAAGTTAAGTCGCACTATTTGAATGTGAATAATCGACCCAGCTTTATTTTTCTACCTTTTGTAATATTCAGATATTTAAAAATTAAAACTAATTTGCCCGGGTTATTTCTTTCAAAACCTTTTGTGATAATCCCAATGTGATAATCATTTTAAGAGCAGTTCAGTGCGCTCATATGATATCAAAATGTAGTGCATATTGCACAGCTGTAACACAGTAGGGCTACCACCAGTTAATCAGAAGTGGCTATATACATAAATGAATACTTATTGTCTGATTGGTGGTGTTAAGTGCATTCCCATACGAAACCTTTGATTGATTTTTTGGTTTTTAGTTTGGGATTTTCCAAATTTTCCGCTCTAAGCCAGGCCAGTATTGAGGCCTTTAAGGAATTCACCTTAATTCTCGAAGTAGCTTTTGGGTTGAGTTAAAGACAGACACAATTTTACCTTTTACAATTATCTGTTGCCGTAATATCATGTTTGATTTAAGTTTCAAAATTAAAATGCTCATTTCTCGTAGAAAAGTATTATCTATTGATCAAACATCAAACCTAATGGTCAAATTCACCTTCCCAACAAAGCGCCAGTACCTACATAAATGTGAAGGGTAAAAAACGTATGCGATCGATGAGATGCCACCTCAATGAATACCCACAATAGATATAGTATTAAGGTCTTACATTTTCTAAGAACAAATCGATTTGACCAAGCTTGATGTGTAATGGGTATATAAACTGTTATGGCAGCATCCCCGTTCCCCGTGTATTGTATAGTGTGGTGGTGTTGGATGCGATTCAGCACTGTTACCGAGTTGGTCCATCTAATGTTGCATAACAAATTTGGTTAGGTACACTTTTAAATTATAACATGCACATTGTTGTGTAGACCCCCGTAAAAATTTATGATCCGTTTAATAAGGTTTTCATAAGAAATTGACGCCATAAATTTTTTTAAGTGCCCACAACTTTACTTTCGAATACATTTCACCACATTAACTTGATTTTAAAGTAAATAGATTCCAAATTCTGTGCAGCTAGGAAAGTAATAGCCCAAGTAGAAGTGTTAAAGGAACGTGATCTGATTCATATTTTCTATTTTCTTAAAACATTGGAACGTTTGTTTTCAAATTCATTTTCTGATAATTTCAGTTATTGCTGAATGCTGTGAATTTGTGTTGAGAGAGGAAGTCCTATACGGGCAATTTATAATGGTCGTAGTTTTACTGTACAGGCCAATCCTATTTGCAAATGTGATTTTGAAAGAAGAAGTTTTTCATTTGTGGCTTACGAAATGATTAAGTAGAAACATTAGATACCTACTTTGTTATAGGCTGTCCGGAAGCACACTCCGTTGAATAACATAGTGTTTGCTTTATCAATGTACGAACTAGTTAATTAGGGAAATTAACAAACTGTGAGATAGGCTTTAAATCTTGTGGTTAGTATGCTCTTATGCACAATAAAGAGGATACTTTATGAAGACAAGAATAATGTTACCATAAGATCTTCTATTGGAACAAATTCATACTACGATTTACGAGTAAATTTAAAATTATTACTCGTAGTTTTAGGAGCCCGAGCTCGGGCAAAAGAAAGGCTCAGCCTTTTGAACTTAGCAGAAAGTTGTAGATCGCGTATATTTCTGGGCAACATGCATATATGAATGGGTGAGACTGGTACCTGGGGGGTTACATTCCAAAGCTTTAGTCTGTTCTTAAGGGGTATAAAGCACATATAAACGCAATCCAGGTGCACACGCACCTATACTGGTGAATCTGAAGAAACTGTCAAGGAGGAGTCTTATAACCTCCTGGACAGAGACTGTTCGGAGTACGAGGTTAAAGTAGTGCTCGGGATTTCAATGCTGAAGTCGAAGATAAGCACAACATTCTCCAAACAACTTTGTAGCAGCTCGTAACACGGTGATAAGTAACCTGTCCAGTCATATATTAGATACGCCAACAATCAGTAGTCGCAGTATCTAGGCTACCTAATAGCCCCAAGGAAACTGGTAAAATGAAGGAAGATACACATGAAAATAGGCTATAACGAAGAAATGATCCTGCATGGAATGAAGAGGGCTTCCATAGCCTTACAGGTCAAGGAAATCTTAGAGTCGAAACGACAATTGAATCACCAATTGGAAGAAGGGAATAAATCCATCTGATCTAATTGTTGGGAAAACGCAAAAAACTGAATAATTTCTTTATGTGACTGTTCTAAGATGCTTTTTTAAAATCACATATATTTCTATTAGAAAAACAGGTTTTTATTTCTTTCTCGGCCTAACCGATGGGTATAGAGGTATAGGTATAGAGATGACATTTGCATCAAAATGTCATTTTTGAAAATTTTGGCACTTATTCCCTTCTTCCAATTGGTGATTCAATTGGAGAGTTAGTAAAATAGCTAAATGACTGGATGCTGGTTTTATGTCCAGAACCCAGGGTCTTCAAAAGAGCGAAGGTAACCTTGTCATCAAACCACATGGAAAAGAAAATGTTTTCAAGCAGCATTTCCAACAACAGCTAAATAGGAATCATGTAACGCGAAAAATAGGATAAGAAGTTAACCCGCTTCCAATTAATGAAGAACCAGCTCCAGCATCTATTACGAAAAAGAAGTATGCAGAGCTACAAAGAGCTTGAGAATCACAGGTCCGAATGATTTCATGGATTTCATGCAGAGGACTTTAAATACAGATGTTATGTTTTGGTACGATGCATGCATAAAATAATCAAAGAAATATGGGGAAGCATGTCCAACGTCACAAGCTTCATATGCTTCATTAACAAAAAGATAATCCTATGTCCTACAAAAACTTTCGAGGCATATCCCTGAAAAAACCCCATTTAAGAACCGCTCTAAAAAAACACTTCCTTAAAGGAAGTACAAATTTATCAAATGTATTAAATTTATTTATTTTTTTTTATAATTGTTATGAATGATCATAACAACATCCCTCACAAGTTCAGGATTTTCAATACTCTGAATTATCAAACTTGGAATCGATTTTCCAAAAACTTCTCACAAAAAAAAAATTGAAAATATATTCATACATAAATTAAAAATCAAATACTGTTGTACCCATACATAACTACAAATATAATAATTGTTTATTTTCTTTTATTTTCAGGTAAGTCCACACTCTAATCTCTAATTCAACTTAACGCCTTTTGGTTTAACAATATACTTATGAATTGTAAGTATTTCGGTTACTGTTAAAGCTCTTGAATAAAATAAATAAACAACTAAATTTTACTCTTACATTTCCTGTCTCAAATAAATTTCGTACTAAAAATTTCATTGTTGTAAACATAAATTTGAACTTAATTTTTCATAGCTTGTAAACACAAGGAGTTAATATATCAAACTTTTGCTATAGCAATCAAAGGAAATTGTTTCCTTCTCCAATTTCGAAACGGTCAATTTGATTTGCAATATCCATTCGACAAAACAAGGATACACTAAGGGCCATCAAAGAGTATAAAGTAATTTTTTCGAATAGGCGCGCAGGCAGTTTTTGACCTTTGTAATATTTACTACCTACCTTCTTCCGCCCTATAACTTTCGCACTGACTATAGGTTTATTTATATTTCAAGCACGATTTTGCTATTCATTTTTCCCCGAACTCGTAAAATAGCAAGCAATATATAAAAACTTTTAGGTACATCAACTTTTGTCGCAACTTGCAAAGCCAGTAAACTATGTCCTACCGTATACATCGGCCAATTTAATTTTATTACTATCCGAACGCATTCATACTTACGAGTACATATATACAAAATTCAGAATTCAACCCACGCTTTTGGGCATTTTCGCTATAAATATACAGTTAGCAAAAAAAAAAAAAAAAAACAAAAACTATAAAATGCTTTTACGAACTTTGAAATACAAATTTTGCCTTCGAAGAATTTGCGAAACAAGAAAAATAATCTAAAAATGAGGGGACATACAAAATGGGGAAACAATTTTACTATAAATATAGTATGTCGAGCTATGTTATTCCATATAATCGTATACCGTGAAATACATAGAAGCATCCCATCGATAAATAGCCGAAGGACTAAGACCATTGATTGGAGATACATACTTGATTATAAACTTTGAATGTTGGCAAGAGAACAAAAGGGGAAAGTAGGAGAGATGGATTTTAAGTGAAGGATCGGATGGAAAATTATGCCAACAACCATAAACCGATTTTCTGTTCGTTTCTATGCAAATGAACTGATGATTTCATCATAGTTAAGTCGTTAATTTCTATAAATATTGTTTCGATTTTATGTGTGATTACTTTTTTGCATTTAAATTTGAAATTCAACGTTGGATCTGTCTCTGCGTTTCTTGGGCTGAAACTAGTCCAAACAGAGCAGAAAAAATCAGTTACGATAAAGATTGCTCTAAACAGACCTTGAACTATTTTGTTTTATTCAAAAGTTTCGAAAGTGATTCAGCAAGTGACGGTGGTCAAATGTTTATACGTAGAACATCATGGAACGCACAAACACAACTTTTTTATAATGTCTTTGGCCCCAAATTTTTAATTTTTATTGTTGAGGTAATAATTATGATACTACCTAACAATTAGCTAACTTTAAAGTAGTTTACTAACTCATTCCTAGTTTTAAACTAGTTTCCTTATCAATTGCTTCTGAATAAACCTAAAACAATGGCCTTTCGTGCGAAAAACCAATTAAACATAACTTTTTTGAAGTTTGTAATTATTGTCAAAGAGTCATGAGTCATGTGAAGTAAGCACGATAACAAAAAAATAAAATAGTTATTTGATGATTTTAAATTAAATAAAATGTAATAGAAAGTTTCATACTAAACTCAATTAAAATTTGAAAAATTATCGTTTCAACCAAGTACCATACTAAAATAGTTTGAACATCGTACTAATTCGATTAAAATTTTGGACCCTTTTGCAAAGCGCATGTTTCGAACTATGAAAGGGGTGGACGAACGAAAAAAATTAGTTGGAAGTTGTTCCGGAAATTGACCGAGAAAAACACTTAGAATAAATGATACGGAAATCATAAAACAATCTGTTAAAAATCTGGCAAGCAACATTGAAAGGCAAAAGGGAACTATTACAATACAATAAAGAGATCACATTTATAAAATGATACATAAATAATATAAAGATAATAATAATAACAATTCTAAATTGATTATGATAGAACATGCTTAAGATGTCCAAGAAAAAAAAAAAACAGCTTACGTTGATTGAAAGTTGTTGTCATCATTTCGTGCAGTCGCAATCAGCTGATCCAAGTCAGTTAAGTGATCAATTCAAAAAGCTTTGTTATTTGCTAACAAACGCACCCATTTCGGGTAAAAACAGAAGAAAGCTTATTGGCCTGAAATACTTCGGATGGGTT
Source organism: Philhelius festivus (assembly GCA_963931855.1). NCBI lineage: Eukaryota > Metazoa > Arthropoda > Insecta > Diptera > Syrphidae > Philhelius > Philhelius festivus. Next base: position 82,285,853 of record OZ007555.1, read on the forward strand.
GTGTCTTTTTGTCCTATTTTGTGAATGAAGATTACCTTAGCTGTTCTCCATAGATTTGGTATATACTCAAGAGCAATGCTACTCCGAAGAATATTAATGAGATATGGCGTAAAGTATTCTTTTCCCTTCTGCAAAAGAGCTGGGAAGATACCGTCTGCACCTGGTGATTTGAAGGGTTGAAAGGTATTAATTGCCCAATCTATCCTTTTACCTGTGCAAATGGTCGTGGCTATTTTCCAGTCCTCTCTGTTTGGTATGAGAGGTGTTCTCTCTACCAAGTTACCATCTAATGGTAAACTGCTTGGGAAGTGTGTGTTGGAGCAGCAGGTTGCACCTTATTTATTTGACGTCGCCAAAAACGCTGCTAAGTGTTTAGGCTTTCTTCGCCGAAGCACGAAGTTTTTTACCCCATCTGATCTGGTTGTTATATATAAAGCCTTTATTCTTCCGAAGCTCGAGTACAATTCCCATATCTGGGCAGGTGCTCAAAAACCCAACCAATTGAGTCTCTTGGACAGAATTCAAAAGAGAGCTATAAAAATGATAGGCGACCGTTGTCTAAAAAAAAAAAACAAAAAAAAAGTCTATCAATATTTTACCGCTATTTTCATAAACAGTGCTCTAGTAAATACGAAAGTTGAAAAATTTGATATTTTAATGTATTTTTTATTTGATTAATAATTGTAAAAACTATCACAAAAAATACATTTGATAGAGTTTGGCATGAAGCTCTTTTAAGCTTTTAACGATAATGCGTACATTTGGTATTGATGAATCTCTTTTTCAATGGATTAGAAACTGCCTTTCAAACCGCTCAATATAAGTTGTATTAGATAGTTTTAAGTCCGAAATTCATAAAATAAATGTGGGTGTGCCACAGGGCTCCGTTTTGTCTACGACTCTCTTTCTGATTTTCATCAATTACCTTTCGTCAAAAACATCTAACCCAATTTATTGTTCTGCTGACAACAGTATTCTCAGCAACTCATATTCGTTTCCAGATGTTTTTAGGATTTGGATCGAAAGCTGCGTAGAATGTGCATCGGTATCTCCTTTTCAATCCCTTCCAACTTTCCTAAAACGCTCACACTGTGCTCAAATATAATTATATAAATAATAATATTATTAAAAATAATAATAAGAAAAAAAATATGGTGAGTGTACAAATACTTGTAATGCTCAAAGTTGTTTAAACGTAAACTAAGGATTGCAATTACCACCTTTGCTAAGCTCGAAAGTCAGGGATCCCACAACATACCTTTAAATTAGTTCATTTCAATCTTCTTCTTCTTGATACTTTTGGACAATATGATGAAAATTTTCCAGGTTCATAGCGCCGAACTGTAAGAAAACCTGAATTGTTTTTATTAAGATGCAAAAATATATGGCATGGAAATCTATGTTTCAATTTCGCTAAATCGACCAAATGAAATATGTCCACTTTTATCAAAGTGGAACAAGAAATCGAATACACTTTCAAGTCATTAATAATAAAAATAAAATGTATCAATTATTGAAAAGTTTAGGAACAGAAATTCAACTGATAGCCTCCGAAAAAAAAGAACATATTCAATTATTCGTTACTAACTGTTGGCCCATAAGTCACCCCAAAACATTATTAAATAAATAAAAGATAGATATCTGTTGTATGGTCTGGAAGGTAGTGTTGCAATTTTTACTAGAGATTGAGTTTGAGTGTTTTAATTGAGATTGGGATGGCTGATAAGAATAACATCTACGACGCTTATTTATTTTTACAATAATAATTTGCATAGTTTTAAAATAATTCACGTCTGTAACGTCTACTTCTTTGATTACCTTAAAATGAAAGTATTGATTTTTTGTGAATAAATTTCATCCAATGGAATCTACAAATACCATATTTGCAATTTACTAGAGGAGGTATTCGCTATAGTTTCCTGCGAATTCTACTTTAAAGATTGTTGTTGGAACAGATTTTGAACCAATACACCTAACAGGACAAGATGATAGACATAAGATGGTTAATACATGAATTCACTACATATTAAAAACAGTTTCTGAAAGTTCAATAGTTTGATACAAGATAGAATAAAATATAATGCACGACTAGATCGCACATATACTTGCTCTTATGTAAAACTGCTTTTGATTTTTTTTTTAATTTAAAAATTGCTTACAAATATAAAAACCTGTATTAAATTAGAGAAAAATATTCAAATGCATAAAAATTTGGGTAAAAATATGTATACATTTTAGGAAGTAATAAAGTGTAATCAGTCACTCGTTTTCAATAGATTGATTTTTCAAAAATCAATTTTTTGTTAAATCAAAAATTTGTATGTAGGTACTATATTTTTTCGAATTCGAAAGAGCTCCTTTGTGAAAGTTTTGGTCAAAATCGTTAGAGCCGTTAAAAACCTTTTTTTTCAAAAAAAAAAAAAAAAATTCTTGAACAAATTGTAGTCAATGCTTACAATAACACTCCTATTTTTTTTATCAAAATCGCCTGAGTCGTTCTTGAGATGAATAAGATTTTGCACGTACCGTTAATTGTGGAGCTAAGTCATTTTTTTTTTTTTTTATTTTTCCTCTAGGGAATCACAGAAGAACCCTAAGTACGAAGTTTGAAGAAAATTGCTCCAGCGGCTTAGGCTGTGGGTCGAGGTACAGTCATACAGACATTGAAACAGACGTACGGAGTTGGTGTTCTCTATTATCATAATGTCAAATTTGGTCAAAATCTCGAGTCCGATTCCTTTTCCAAATACAAAACTTGCACTTTATTACCTATATCCAAAATAAGAATATTATCATCTGTTAGCTTCTGAACTATCTTATATCTGTAATCCACTATAAGTTTTCAACAATAAATTCTCTACTAACCCCCAGTTTCACAGTGAGAGTTTAAACTTAAGTTCTGCTGAACCTGAACTGGAGTTTAAATTTGAAGTTCAACTCGTCCGGTTTCACAGTCTTATCTGAACGTCAGTTCATTAAACGTAGTTTAAGTAGATTATTTTCTCTTTCTATCTGTAGCAAAGAAAAAACAATCAAGGAAAGTTTGCTTTGTTTCAGTTGTGGCCTGTGACAGGAAACAAAAAATTAAAAATTAAAATAAATTATATTTTCAAATGTTTCAAGGGGTTGTCGAACTGAGAATTAAACGGCAGAATAGTGTCGTTTAACTTAAACTACAGAATGAACTACGTTCAAGGACTGTGAAACCAAATCTATTGTTGAAATGAAGTTTAAACCAAAAGTGGGGTTTAAACTTCCACTGTGAAACTGGGGGTAAGAGTCTTAATTTAAAGAATATCTAGGTATACTTATTTTATTATTCTTTGACGAAGGAAGATTCGAAGATTCGTATCTAAGGAAATGAAGATAAGGGCTAGGTCAGTTGCGTCTTAAATAGCATTTTGTCGATAGTAAAAATCTATCAAAAAGTACTAAATGATCATCTCATTTGTCTGACATGTCCATGTTGTTATTTAATTGATTTATTATTGTAATTTGAATAATTTACTTAAAAATTTAGCAGGGTATTTATTTGAATTATCTATGATATGAAAGGACATAATTTAAATTAGCTTCAAGACTGACATTTCAGTTCAATTTTTCAAACTAGGCTTGAAGCTGTGAACAAATGTATCACTTCACAGCATTACAAAAACTATACTCTGTCCAACAAAAATTGTCAGTACAGGGAAGATAGGACGTTTGTCTCTCATTCTGGTTGCATTGCCATGCATAAGTGTGTCGTCTTTTAAAGCTCTCATAGGGATTCCGTAGTTTAAATTATAAATCGCCCCAAATGAAAGTAAAAAACGCGTAGGGCTACCGTCTGCCTATTCAAAACGAATGAAAACAATATTCAATTTACCTTTTCCCACAACTCCAAGCGGTAAGATAATAGGCGCGTTTTTTTTAAGTTGAAAAGCAATACGACAACACTCAACATACTAATCTTCTTAAAATGTGTTCTCAAAAGCTTCAAATCCCAAAAGCTCCTTAATAAAAACCACTGAAAAAGCTCTTTGCTTGCAATTGAGAATGATAATGGTAACTCTGTTTTGATGTAGATAAAGAGCGCACGATCGTATTGAGTGACACTTGACACTCTTGTCTTGATCTTGACAGTATCTCATCAGCAGTGGGATACGACGGTCGTGTTGGGGTGTACAACTTTTTGCAAAGAATTACAACAACAATTCCTTAAGAAAACTCAGTGGCTGGCTCTTTTTTTAGAGTCATTTTTCCTAACGCATTGTAGTGAGGGTGCATCAGGCGCCACTGCTTTAGAAAAAGCTCTCCCATAAGGCCTGTACTGACAATTATTTTTGTTGGACAGAGTATAGACTGTATTTATACTTGGTAAATATTAACCTTTGCCACTTTTATAGGTTTTTTTTAAGCAATACGAATTATCGGGTGTTAACCATTTATTACTTCCCCAATTCTAATTTCTTTGTGCAATCACACAAGCATCCATCCACAAGTTCCATATAAGCTGAGTATTTTTTTATTTAAATATGAATACAAAGTCTAGAGTCATCGAGCTAAATGCCCTTATTTCGACTACTAAATACAAGTTTCTTTTTAAAAATGCAAAAACATGAACAAACCTAAATTTTGTCCATGTATTATGTCTTTATTAATAAGAGCAAACATTTCATTAATTACGGAATACAACGTCGTTCAAGTGTCTGCCTCGGCTGGTCGTGCGCCTTCAATTGATGAGTCAATTGGACCTTCTAAGCGATTAATCCGAGTTCTTTGTGCAGAATTCTCTTCAAGCTAGTGCGTGAAATGTTGAGCTGTTGAGATCGATGGCGCGAGTTGATGTTCGTGAATTGAGACTCTCACTCTCAGCTACAGCGGCCACATTCTCGTCTGTGCGCACCGTACGACGGCGAGGACCATGAGTGTTGTCCACTATAGCATAGAGCATACCAGTAGCACGAACTTTGGAGCGGTAGGTGCTTTAATTTGGCCAACAATTCTTTTCAAAAACGCACTATTTGAGCTAGACAGCACTCACTTTGAAAATAAGTTTTCAATATTTCCCAACGTTGAGCTAGCGTAGAGCTACTCATTTCGTCCTGCAGAGGTATGATACTGACTTTCCGTCAAAATTTCGCGCGGGAAAAAGTCAGTGTCAAAATAACCTATGATTAAAAAAGAAACACCAGAATGCCCAACCTGTATTTCGCTCTTGTGATAACTGATAAGATTTTTAAGGACTCTTTTGTAACACTTGACCTTTTTTCACAGAGTCTGGAAATGCAAGGATATAAATTGATTTTTCTCGTACTCTCCACCTGTGTATGTGTCTGTTCATATGTTTGTCCATTTTAGTTCGTAAACTGAGCACAAAGCAACATAACTTGTGTTTTAAGAAAATCAAAAATGAAATAAATGACCTTGCTCCTACATAAATTCGTTTTTTAATTTGCTAAAACAACTCCTTAATTTGTTTTTAACTCAAAAACAAAATTCCATCTTCGAAAATACATAGTGTATGAATGTGTGTATGATTTTATCCAAACAAAATTTCCCGAGATTATTAAAACACTATTATGTATAAATGATCAATTTCAATGTCAATTTATTTATTTTATAGCGGGCGTACAAATAGACTTAGTCTTTTATAGTACCTTAAAATTGGACTCTTATATTAATTAAAATTAGGACTTTCTTTTAACATTACTAAGATTAAATAAATAAAATGAAAAAAAAAATACATAATATAAGTTAATAAAATTAAGATTTGATACATAATTACTTTCTGGTCACTGTTTTATAAATGTTTAATTAAAGTGACTAAGAATTGCCTTTTTAAATTGTGATATTCCTATTATCTGCTTTATCGCCAATGGTAAGGAGTTCCAGAGTTTAATGGCATATACAAAAAATAGCGTTGATGAATTTAGATATGTGCATATTGGTGAAATAAGATTCATTGTTCGATCAGACTGCGCAAAGCATATTTTTTCATATACATAAGTATGATGGTGCCCTTCTTTGTAATATTTTGTGCAAGAAAATACAAAACCTGGATTCAAAGAATTATTCAAAAGTGCATCCTAGGACAAGTTGATGGTATTGAGAAACATGGTCAAATCATCCCAAGCTAAAAATGTACCTAATTATATCATTAAAAGCAACAAGCAATTTACGCTGTGATTGAAAATCTAGTTTGGGGTAAACTACTGAAGCATAGTCAATAAGTGGTTCAAGCAACAATTTACTAATTCTCAGTTTAGTCTCAACCGGTGTTAGATTAGAGAACATATTCAATTTCCGAAGACATCCATAGATACGTCCAACAGAGAGGTTAATATGGTCGACGGCTGAAAGTGAACGATTTATTTTAAAGCTTAGACTTAAAAAGTACTCGAAAACTCAATTTGAAACTGTGCTAGAAAAACAGTTGGTAGATTGCTCGTATCAAATTTCCGTCTAGAGATAGCAATTATTTGCGATTTCGCTGGATTTAGCGTAAGGCCATTGTGAATCTCATCCAGATCTTCATTTATTCTACAAGTTAGATTTCCAGTAAGTTAAAAGGTCCAGAAAGATAAATCTGAACATCATCTGCGTAGAGATGTAACATGACATTTTTGCAAACATGTTAAGCTAGGTGCCTGTAAGTTGTTATCCACAAAGCATTTATAAAGATCATTTGGATCCGGAACATTTTCAACCACTTCCTTTCTACCAATACCAAATGAATGCAGGCTACTCCAAAACTTACGTGAGGTTTGATAAGGGCTTAATTTTGAAAAGAAATATCTTTTTTTAGCTCTGCGAGTTAAAAAGGACGAGTGGTTACGAGCTTGACATAACATTATCTTTACATTTTTAAAAGTACATTTGGTATGCAAATTTTAAGTGATAACTTAAACTTTATGCAATGTTATTTCAACCAGAACTGAGTTGATTCGTTAAAGAATAAGTCGAAAATAATCAAGTACCGATAGTGAAAGATTTTAACACAAATTTGTTTTACCTACAATAATACACATTTTCCGATAAGTTAGCCTCACCGCCCCATGGTACCAGTATCGCAAGAGAGATTTACTGTTGCTTAGTACATTCTCTCAGAATGCTACAATCAGCCGAATCGGATTCGTAATTTCGTTTTGACCACGTGTGGAAGCCAGCTTGTCCGCGAATTTTAGAAAAATGAAAAAAGCAATATCGGTCGGTGATTCGATTCTTCTTTTTGTTAGGGAAATCGCGTAGCGAAATAAAAGAGCGCTTGGATGCTGTGTACGGTGACACTTCTCCTTCGATGGCGACCGTCAAAAATTGGTATAACGAGTTTCATCGGTTTTTGATGAGCCTCGCCCAGGTGCTCCGAAAATGGCTACCATGGAGGATAACGTGTCAAAAATCCACTATCTTGTATTGGCAGGCCGCCGCCGATTGAAGGTGCGCGAGATAGCTGAAACAGTAGACATCTCAAAAGACCGCGTGGGTCATATCCTCCATGAAATTTTGGGCATGAAAAAGCTGGCGTCGCGATGGGTGAGGCGTTTGCTCACTCCGCAAAAACTGCTTTAATTCCTTATTTCGAGTTATTGGGTGGTATGCAGAAAGCTTTATCTCAGTCTCAAATCTCACTTTTTTGAGCAAATGCTAGCTTTCGTATGCAAAATAATTTTGGGACAAAGCTATCAAAAAAGAGATCGATCTCATGTAAGATATCTTTCTCATTTTAGGGATTTCCGTATGCAATCTGGGAAACCTACAACTAATGCTGATGCGATTGCAGAATGGTGTAAGCAGGATAAAAAGGCGAGAGCTGACTTAATTCTGTCCATTCATTCATCAGAACTGAAGCAGATTCGTGGCTGTGAAACCTGGCGTGCAGTTTGGCTTAAATTGGAGTCAATTTATGCTTCAAAAGGTCCATCTAGAAAAGCGACATTGTTGAAGCAGTTAATGCTCCAAAGGTTGGACGATGGTGGTGACGTCAGAGAGCATATGGCCAAGTTTTTCGATGCAGTCGACAAGCTGGAAAGTATGAAGATCGAAATCAATGGTGATCTATTGTCCATTATGCTGCTGTACAGTCTTCCATCTTCATATGAAAATTTTCGATGTGCAATAGAATCTCGTGATGACTTGCCTACTGCTGAAGTACTGAAAGTGAAAATCATTGAAGAGTGCGATGCACGAAAACAGACTACTGGAGGTGTCATCATGTCAAAAACATGGGGAATCATCACTGAAGACTCACGATAAACAGATAAAATGTTTTAAGTGTGGTATCTTAAGACATAAGGCAAGCGTTTGTTCTACCAAAAAGACGGAGTATTCGAAAAGGAATTTCAAGCAAGTAGTGCACAATGCTTATGATTCGTTTGCTGCAAATCATTCTACAGCTACGAATGTGAATTCAATGTTATGTGCAAAACCTGAACCGTCTAGGGCATGGATACTCGATAGTGGTTGCAAGTCGCATTTATGTGGTGATGAAAGGCTTTTCGAATTTTTGAATGAATCGCCGAAAGCAAAACTGAATCTTGCAAGTAATGCAACAGCTGAAGTCAAAGGCAGGGCGGTTGTACATAATATATCAGTTGCAAGTGATAAAGGTTCACGTTTAATTGCTTTCAAAGACACGTTGTTTGTTCCAGAGTTGCGGACAAATCTTGTTTCAGTAGCCAAGCTGACAAACAAGGGACATGAAGTCAAATTTGAAAAAGATGTTGCTATTGTCCAAGCTAAGGATGGAACTGTTCGTATGGTTGCAGACAGAAGAGGTGACCTTTACATTGTGCGACAGCAAGATGAATGAGCAGAACTGGTTGTTCAGCCTGATTGCTCCGAACTGTTGAAGTGGCATGAAAGTTGGGTCATTTGAACAGCAAAGACATTGCTAAGCTAGTTCAAATCGGTGTAGTTCCTGAGATTGACACTAAAAATCATGAAGAATTGTCCAAATGTGAAGTGTACTTGAAAGGAAAAATGGTGGCTTTGACATTTCCTAATTCTAGAGAATCTTCTGAAAAAAATTTAAAAGTGGTGCACTCTTACGTCGTAGACTGAGTCACCTAGTGGTGCAAAGTATTTCGTGACCTTCATTGACAAAAGCACAAGATGGTGCGAAGTTTATTTCCTAAAACAAAAGAGTGGTGTTTGTGAGGCTTTCAAACTCTACCAAAATCTCACGGAAAGACAAACTGGAGCTAAGACCAAATATTTGCAGTCAGACAACGGTGGTGAATACTGCAGTTCGAATTTTGATAACTATCTGTTAGATAAAGGTATCAAAAAAAGTCTGACGATTCCTCATACTCCTCAACAAAATGGTCTAGCAGAGAGGATGAACAGGACGCTCATGGACATGGCGAGATGCTTGTTGCTACAGTCTGGATTGAGTGCTGGTTTTTGGTCTGAAGCAGTTGCTACAGCTTGTCACATTCGGAATCGGTGCCCAACAAGTAGTCTCAGTGGTGAGATTCCATTTGTGAAGTGGAATAAAAAGAATCTTCATCTTAACTATCTGAGGACTTTTGGTTCGAAGGTGCATGTCTTGGATAAGAATCCTGTAAAAGACAAACTTGCGGTGAGATCTGTGGAGGGAGTATTTGTTGGATATCCTCGTGAAAGGAAAGGATACAGAGTTTGGCTACCGAGTAAACGCCAAATCATTGAAGCTCGTGATCTAAAATTCCTTGAATTGAATCCACATGTTCCAGATGTTACTCCTGTGTTGGATGAGTTGTTTATTTTATTTCAAAGTTCAAGTTCTGGAGAAAGTAGTCCAATTGGTGCAGAGGTTTTGCACACACCATTGAAAGACGAAGTTGTTTCGGAAGTTCGGGCTGATTCACTCGAGATGCGACAAATTCCTGAACAAAATTCAAGAGCTCCTGGAAGACCACGTTTGATTCATACTGGAAGCAGAGGACGACCAATGAAGTTATTTCAAACAAAGAAAGGACAACAAGAAGCAAAAGATTCTCAAGGATTTTCCGAATCGGATGGTGAAGATGAACATTTTGGTGGGGTTGTTGAAATAAGTGTTGCAGATGCTTTAAACAGCGACGAATGTGACGAATGGAAGGATGCCATGGAATCGGAGGTGATGAAGAAGTTACGATAAGAGTACCTGAGATGTTAATTGAAATGCTACAAAGAATTATTTCAAAACAAGTAGAAAAATCGGACTTTGGAAAAAGAGCAAAGGTGATGCTGAAACGTTTACGTAATGGAGGAAATGCATGCAGGTTGCAGAAGGCCCTCTATGGACTACGGCAGTCTGGGCGTCAGTGGTATCTCAAACTAACTGACAAGTTATTAAGCTTGGGACTCAAGCCTACAGTAAATGAACCATGTCTATTTCAAAATGATTATGCTGATGATATTATGTTCGTGCTTATATATGTCGACGACATACTAGTTGCATCGAAGGATATCAAGAAGTCTCTGGAATTACGGAACCGTTTGCTGGAGGATTTTGAAATTAAGGATCTCGGACAAGCAAAATACAAATTGCGAGCTGTTCCAGAGAGGATATACGTTAGGACTACTCAAGCAATATGGAATGGAAAGGTGTAAGTTTTGATAATTTTGCAGATAATGATTCAAATGAAGTTTTTCCGTACCGAAAACTGATCGGCAGCTTGATGTATTTATCAGTTGCCACATGTCCGGATATTGCAAAAACGGTATCGAGATTATCACAGTTTACGAGTAGTCAATTGATCGTCGATCATATACTGGGTACGCATTTTTACTTAGTGGTGCAGCAATATCATGGAAGTCACACAAACTTTCATCGACAGAGGCAATTTACTTAAGAAGTATTTTAACGGAACTTGGATTTTCTGGCCTCGCTAAAACTATAATTTTTGTTGATAACCGTGGAGCACAGTGTTTGGCAAATGATCATGTGTTTCGTGCAAGTACAAAACATATCGACACAAAACATCATTTTATTCGAGAATCGGTTATTGCTCGGATGTTTACATTAGAGCATGTACCAACAGATGAGATGATTGCAGATGTTCTAACAAAGCCGTTATCTCGAGAAGTTCACTGGAGATGTCTGAAAGGTCTTGGATTTGGAAAGCAAACAGAATTATGTAATAAACGTTTGTCTTGAGAGGGCGTGTTGGAGATATTATTATTCAATACTAACGTTATACATAATTATCTACTTTGCAAGTTTGCTACCTTGCTTAACTTTTCTAAAACATGTACATACTCTATGTGAAATATGATTTGTATTTATTATTTTTATTAATTTCTCAATCTTGTTTTCAATTATTCCTCAACAAATAAACATTGTTTCTTTTATTACAAACCAAATTTCTTCTGGAAGTTTTCTTCTTTTTGTTCAACAATATTTCACATCTTTTGCATACCAAATTGAGATTTGTCTCATTGCAAATGCTCAATCTCACTATCACTTCTGCATACCACCCATTATCTCTACCGTTTTTTTTTTTTTTTTTAATTCTAAGCGTCTAAGTGATTTAAATTCCAATTTACAACGCTACATTTTTGACTGTATCCAAATTAGTCCTTGAACGGGCCAATTCCAAAATGAGCGTTGTTGTTATTTTTGGTGCTTTGGCTAATATTTTACTTATGCCAATGCCATGTCGAGGCATCCTTTTAATAAATTCACTCTCTGCGCAGAAAGGCGTCAACGACAAAATTAAGTTTTTATCTCTTAACTTAATTTTTCGAAGGACATAAATACATAATAGATAAAGATATGCCTCTTGCGTCTTGCCTCTATTCCTAGAGTGGAAGTATGCTGAAGAAATATAATTTCGTTTGCTTCCCTTGGGGGCACATTGTATATCTATGTATGTGTTTTTGTCTTTAAGATGGAAAAGTATTGCTTCGTCTTACATCTTCAAATATTTGCTATTTGATGATTAAAATAATGTAATTTCTGTTTCTGATTTGTAATGAAATTAAATTGTCATTTATTTAATGTCGTAATTTCTTTGTTAGGTTTAAGCATGATAGAACTTAAGCCCTTTGATTAATACTCGATTGTTGTGATATATAAATATACATAAACTAATAATAGTATATGTATATGTTTATATTGTATCCACTTCGCTGAACCCCCAAATCCCCTTGTCTTTTAAGTTTGTTTTTTTATTTATTTTTAAAAGAATGATTTAAAATTTGATTGATTGTTTTCAAACTTGATTGATTTGTTTCTCTTTTTTAATAATTTTATTTTGTTTCCACATGCATATGTATATGTTTGTATGAATATTATTTATTTAATTACATATTGTTGAGTTATTTGAAATTTATTGAGTGATGAACATCCGAAAAATGAACTTTGGGCTTATTTGTTGATTTATTTTGACTGAACTATTGGAACTCTTAAATATGCTAGTTCATGTGTCTGAGATCTCAATAATCATAAAAAGTTGAAATTTCTTGGGTAAACTTTATTAATTTTTGTTCCAGTTTATAAATAGAGATGGAGATTGATCTGTTGTGAAATATTGTTAAGGTGTCTCCTGAGGAAAATTTCCGAGAACTATGAAACCTGAATTGGCTAATTGAAATATATTGATCGTTGCAAGGCCAAATCAAAACCGAATATAAGAAAACGACCACCACACTAAAATCATTTTTTGGGACTTTAAATCAACTATAATGCGTGTCAGCAAACTCGGAAAAATAGAGCCGGACTTCGACTGTCTCCTTTGTGAAGTCAGGTGTATGTTTCACAAATCAGGAGCACAATTTTTTTTTTGCATTAAAAGTTCAAAACTGAAAACACCTTATACACAATACTTTCAAGAAGAAAGACGTGAATATTTGTACTTTGTAGAGATAAAAAAAACAATGCCAACACAATGAAGTTACTCATCTGTCTAGATATGTAGGTATTTATCAGCATTGAAGTTTCATTCATTTTTTAAACTCCCACATGATGTTGCTGCAGGAGCGCGGTGAGTGTTGCACGTTTCTACGTTATTCTGCTCAAAAAGCGAAATATCCTCATTCCGGAATCGTATCATCACACTGATCCTGTGCAACTGTTGGTAGACAAAAAAAAAACTCACTTTGAATTCCAAAGAGCACTAAGAAGAATGCGGCTTGTATCCTTGTATGGTTTTATTTATATCTTTTTTTTTTTTCTCCCCTTGCCTCTAAGTGCTTCCGTTTTTTTTCTTTTATTTGTGAAGAGATGGAAATATTTTTTTCAGACATTCTGGATAGGAAAGCTACTAGATACACGATTTGTGCCTTTTTATGGTGAAAGGACCTTTTTTGTGATTAGAATACGTGCAAAGTGTGCAGTGTAGTTCACCTATATGTATAGTATAACATGTGACAACAAAAAACATAGTAAGTACAGCAAGCAGAACAAAATATCTGGATTCCGGATGCGTTTGCTACAATTACACACTAAGGCTGCACGTTACTGAGAAAGATGTTAGGTGCTCTTTTCTCTGGTTGAATAGACATCATTATCGCTTTTCATTAGTAGTATTTAATCTTTCTATGAACTTAACATTCCTCTGACGTATTGCGTTTTATGGGGTCACTGAACTTGATACCAGAAATATTTGTGCTTGTCCATATCGGTTTACGAATATGTAATTTGATTCACTTCAATCATTCAGAAGGGAAATGTTTCACAATCATATCGTCTTAAAATTGATGGTTCAATACTCGTATTTTTATACAGAAAGACTTTCACGTGAAAGATTTAGGTCTAAGAGCCAAAACAGATTATTGGCCACAGATTAAAGCAAAAGATATTAAAGTTACAACAAGTTTGGGTGAAGGTAAAAACGAATATTTTCGTCTGCAATTTATGACATTTTTAGAATTTTGGGTTACTTCTTAAATTTGTTTGAATCGAAAGTTCTTGACTTCTTGAGTACGAATATCTTCATGACACTTGATTAAGTTTTCCTGAAACCACTGATCGACTCCACCTAGAAATCTAATTTGTTGGCATTTTTAGATAATCACTTAAAATGTATTTTAAACGAAACATCTTGTTTCCCTGAGTTTAGTTCTTCAAGAGCACAAGTTTAGTTGTTCTACATGAAATAATTATTTTATTCCAAGATTTAATAAAATGAAATTTAATATTTTATTGTAACAATATTTGTTGCTTAAGAATAAGGACATGGCAATTCTGCCGTCTGCCTGAAAGAATATTTCAAAATAACATATTGTAATATTTTTACTAGGTTCGTTAAATAAAACTTATTACTGTTTCTAATATTTCTTCTTTATTTACACTTTCAAATCAAAACAATAAATCTCAATTTATAATCAACTCTAATACTTTTTATTCCAACTTAAATCCACTTCTTTAATTACACTTTCCACAATCCAATAGTTCAGCTTTGCACACTTTCATAATCGAAAATAAACTCTCCAGTCTTATTGCAATTCCAGCACTTTGCAAGTCCGTTTCGTTGGTTCCTTTGGACATCAGTTCTTTGACATGAGCATTCTTCGACGATGGCTTCTCTAAGTCGATGGACTCCGTGAGAAGCTTGCTCAGCTGCTTCCATTGTCAAGGCAAACACTAATGTTTCCGAAAGCGTTCGTTTTCCAGCAGTTCGTACGGCCCTTTGAAGATGTATGTCAGAAATGGCGCGAACAAATGCCTCAACTGCGAACTGGTTACAAATTTCCTCTCCAACATCTGGATATGCAAGATGAACAAGCCTTTCAATGTCCGCTTGCAGTTGTTGTAGAGTTTCGCCCCTCTTCTGAACTCTGGAATTGAGTTGCACTTTGAAGACTTCTTTCATGTGGCTGTTACCAAAGCGTTTGTCTATAGCCAAAACCAAGGAATTGAAGTCGCCGCTCTTATCTGCTGGTATGGTTTGCAACAACTCAGCAGCTGCTCCTCTAAGAGCAAGAGTTAAGGCTATATACTTGTCAGTCTCATCCCAGCCATTTGTTGTGGAAGCTGCCTCGAATTGCTTCTTGTATATAGACCAAGAAGTTTGTCCATCAAAGGTTGGAGGTTGCATCTCTTTTTTTCTCAAAGCTTCCCCAGAACTTTCCCGAATCTTTATGTTTCGAACACGGTCTAGCTCTTTTGAAAACGTCTCCATTTTGTTGTCGACTAGCAATGAAACACGTTCATCTAACACTTTTGAAAACGTCTCCATTTTGTTGTCGACTTGATTCTCCAGCAATGAAACACGTCCATCAAGTGCAGATACATTATTCTCGATGTTAACAAGCTTGACTTCTAGCATGTTTCTCTGCTCTTCGAGAAGGTCTTTTTGTTAGCTATGTTGTTTCTCAAGGCGTTCGAGAATATTGTTCTGTTGCTCTTCAAAACGTTCGAGAACATTCTTTTGTTCTTTCTTTTGTTCATTTCGTTGCTCTTCGAAACGCTCAAGCAGAAGACTAAACATATTTGAAACATCTACATTTTTACTTACGTCCACTTCCTCAGCGTCAGCTTCAAAGACGAAAATGTCCGGGTCTTCATTTTGTTGTTTCAAATATTCGGCCAAACGCAGAACAAGCTCATTTTTCGATCCTGCTCTAGAAAGTTCTCGCTTGCCTAATTCACTTTTCAGCTCATTACAGTTGAGCTCTTTCAGTAACTTGCTCATTATTATTTTTTTTTTTTTTTTTTTTTGTTTCTTCATAAAACAGATATGTAATTCCCAACAGATGGCGCTGTGGGAGTATAAAGCTCTGTTCGCAACAATATGAAAAGAAAAATATATAAAAAAGATAAATATTCAAAATAAATAAATAATTAATTTATAATTTAATATTGGAATATTGAATCATTGAAAAGTTTAAATTTTAGCAGAAAAAAAAACAAACTTTAAACAATTTTGCAGTAATTTGTAACACAAAAAAAAAGAAGATCAATTTAAAAAAAAGTGTGAGTGCCAGGACTCACGGTTAAGATGTGTAAACATCAACGTTCGTCCGAGTGCCAAATTTTTGTTATCGAACGTACTCAATAAACATACAATGCAATCGTACTATTTAGTTTGTGACTTTAGATATGTATGTACATAATATATTCAAATGGAAGCCACTTTTTTTCCCACAATTTAACCCTTTCACTTGTACTTAATGTATCTAAAAATATCTCTACATATGTAGCTTTACACATAGAAACTATAGACATCTATGATTATTCCTTATTAAAAAACAGAGCCTTTTAGTCAAAACACAAACCTTTTAGTTGCTCAAACCAAGCAGTTGCGAACTGCCGTGTCGGCACTTATTCATTTCACACAACCCAAAAACCTTATCGACAATATGCTTCGATGAAGTAGTTCGTGGCGTGTGTTAGGAGTAAGTGGACTTCGCTGCGTAACGTAAAGTTTGTTTGACTTATGTTTAAACAGGGATGTTGCTTTTTGCACTTACATATATTCAAACAGGGATGTTATCTGATAGAAAATAGACTGTTTTTACACGAATCCGATTTTAATCTCTGTTTCTCTTTTGGCTTAATTTCGAGTACATCAGTGCTTTTAAACACAGCGATTTTTAATGTAAGTTAACTTTGTTCATGCAAAAAGGAGACATCTTTTCACACTCCTTACTCTACTCAGTTAAGTGAATTTCACTGAGCGAACGCCAAATATAAAAAAAGAAAACCACAAAGAAGAATGAACGATAACTCCGCCTTTTTCTCAACCTCAGCAATTGCGTTTAAAGCTAGATATACATTGTTCAAATGCATGACAAGCACGCGTGTAAGTACATATATTATTGAAAAAGTCACACATATAGATCGGATGTAGGCTTGAAGAAAAATCCAAATCCTTTCAATCTAGCGTACTGCATAGAAATATTGTATATGCAAGATTGATGATTGATCATGAATTTATTGGTTCATTTGCAAGAGATGAGAACACAGCACAGCATAATAAGCACTGATTAAAATATTAAAACAGCAAACGAAAATTATATGATGAAATGAACAGACAAAATAAAACAAATTACTCGGATAAAATTTAAAAAAATCTCAAAGAAATTCCTAAAAACACAATTTTACAGAAAAAAAAAACTCACAAAGGGCAACGTCCTCTTGCCACTGAAATAATAGACTTGCACGTGCTTGTCATGCATTTGAACAATGTTTTATGTCTTAACGCCGCCAACAAATATACTTATCATGCAGCGAAAATGTCAAAACTTTTTTTTTTGACAAACCACTAGATGGAGAGTTCATCTTATCAAAATCAAACCAATCCTTTAATTTTTTTTTAGGTTTCTGTACTTTATCTTACTCCCTTCGTCAGAGATTTATAAAAATGATTGACATCATTTTCACCTTGTAATGGAATTATAAGTGGCAGAACCTAATTTTTTTAATCCATTGAAGTTCGCAGTCATCATTCAGTTCATGGCTTGAGAGATGGAGAACGATCTATATTTTGATATAGTGAATGCCAAAAGTATACTTTGATATAATAAAGAATATTTAATTCGATAATTAAAATAATTATATGGTATATGACAGATATAGAGGACAAATTAAATTTTGACGTATCGAGAATATTTCGTTGTAGATGTCAACTGATTGCCCTGAACAACATTTTAAATGGTTTTTGGAACATTTTTTTAAGTTTTTGATTTTTTCGTAAACGGTACAACCGATTTTGATCGTATTTTTTATGCTAAAGCTCCTTAAAAGTTTGAGTATTATTTTTTTTGGATTTAGAAACAAAATTCCAAATTTTTTCTAGAAAGACAAAGATGCAAAATTTTAGTCGAATTAGTACGATATTAAAGCTGTTTTACAATGAAACTTAGTTAAAACGACGATTTTCCAAATACATAAGAGCAAGTTCGTGCGACCCAATCGTACATTTTATTTAATGTCAATTCTGAAAATACATTTTTGGGAGCATAAAATAAAATTTAATTGTCCATCACTAACGTGAACTGGATTTGTTTAAAAAACATTGAATGAACACACTATGAAATCTTTCGTTAATGGATAAATTTAGTTCTAGCCAGCAATGGAAAGTAATAAAATCGAGATTGCAGTACTCAAAGTTTCCAATAGGCGCGTTTTATTGGTAATCTATATCTAGCGCAGTAATACAAGCACCAAAAAAAAACGCTTTATTCACTCTTTAACTCACTCTTCCTTCCTACTTGTTGAATTAACTTACACGGATGTGTTCGAAAGATCTGTATCTCGTTTTAAGCTGGAGTTGAAATATTCATGAAAATGCAGATCGAGTTGATTTAGAGTTTTTCTATGTTAAATTTGATTTAAAACTTACAAAAGTGCGAAAATATATATTTTTTCTACAATCTACTCAAAATGTTCTCACATTGGAGTATTGGAGAAAAAAAAACATTGTACTCAATAAAATAATATTGGCGCAAAATTTTAAACAGCCTCTTATTAAAGTAGTAGTATTATACTTCTTATATATTTCCTAACTTTAAAGTAGTTTTCTAACTTTAAATATTTTTTAACTAATATCATCCTAAGGCTAGGAGCGCACATTCAATTTTTAGTTGCACAACTGCTTGGATACTTATAGAAAACAGATGAACAATTTGGTTGAATGTCCGCGCTGGTGCATATAATTATATGTTACGCAAACTAGCGAACTCATTTTAGGCAATCGTTTTTGTTTGTGTCAAAACACAAACTTTTTAGTTTCTTGAACCAAACAGTTAAGAAACCGCCTAGTCTAAGGCAATTTCTTTTAATAAATTGATTCTGAGCAACCTTAAAACAATGGTAGTTCGTGCAAAAAACTAAGAAAACAGACCTATTTTGACGTTTTTAAATGTTAAAGAGTCATATTATGAGAGATTATTTAAAAAAAACCTCAAATTGATTTGAACACAAGAAAAGTATATTGAATTATTTTATGCAAAATATTTCTAAATTAATTAAAAATCAATGGCCCTGAGTAATAGATCCGAATCTAGCCTAAGTTCGATTTTAACCAAACATTCGTAGAAATAAAACAAATTTCAATTATAAATACTTAAAAGCGGCTTTCCTTAACTAAGTTAAATTTAAAATGATAGATTTCTATTAAACAGATTCGTAAAGTTCTATTGTGATTCTGTTTGTGTATCAGTTCACAATAACGAAATTATGAAAATGAGTCACAATTATTGGTATAAATAAGACTGTTGTTAAATTTGATCTGTTACTACGAAATTTTAAAAGCAACTTTTCTACATCTAACAAAAAGTGAGTTTAAAACCGATTCTATGAATGTCTATTACTAAGGGCCAATGACTTCTTCTTTCAGGAAAAACTTTATTAATAATATATGTAGTCAATACTTGAATGAAAGATATTACTAAGTAATACAAAATAATATTATTTACATTAATGTTAAAGTGTATGAAAATTTCTTACAGTATGAAGTTAGAACGATACTAACAAAATAAAATAGGTACCTATTCTGAGAGTTTAACTTCAATAAAAGTGTAGAGAAAGTATGATGCTGTGTCTGATTAAAATTTTGCAAAATCGTTGTCTTAACCTAGCTCCATACTAAAACAGCCTTAACATCGTATTAATTCAACTAAAATGTGCAATTTTTTCAGTTGTTATATAAATTCAACGTAATGCCGCAAATACATGACATTTTTGATCAAATGCCAGTGAACTGATAAAATATATCAATCGAAACCAATCGCCTTCGCGTAAATTAATTCAATATTTTATGACAAAATTAATGGCAGTAGTGTAAAGCCGGAATTATGGTATGAATTAAAGTTTTGCATTTGAAAAAATATTTGTTCTGTAAATTTCGGAGCGATCACACTTTGGATTAGTAACGGCAAAGTATAACAAAATAAATACCAACGAACATACCCTCAAGTATGCCACATATACTTTTTCGGACACCACCTAAACACCTCCCACATTTCAACATCCGAAACTCTATCTTCACTAAATTATCCATTTCAATTACTAGCTTATTTTTATTCACCAATCGTTTGTTGTTGTTTTCAATGTTAAATTTTGATAGGTATGTAGTGTATTCACTAACCAATAAAACACGGCTAATGTAAACACTATGTCGTAAGTTCGCAATATTTCCAATGTAAACATGGTGTTAAATGCAATCGTCGGTAAGGTAGGTTGCTACACAGAACGTGTAACCGTAACGTGTAACCGTAACGGGTTACAAGTTTTACCCACGTTTTGGATTCACTCTACCGCCGGGAAAGATGTTTACACATCAAAAATAAGATTTTAAAAACATTTTTCAATTTTTAAGTGAGTTGAAACATAAACAATTTGTAAATAAGTTTGAATAATATTAGGTGGTATTGTAACAGAAAATTTTAATAAATAATCAATTAAAAAGTTGAATAAGAATTATACTCAAGATTTACAAGAAACAGTTTCGATAGTTAAGAGCTTGATCACAAAACCCGTATAGAGATTTGTCCACCTTGCCGAACCGATCAAAATTTCTATCAGTTGTATTCTTGAGAGGACACTTTGATGGAAGTAAAGTCTTCTAATTTCCTGCAAAATTGGGCACACTGCTATGAAGTGATAAACATCATCACGCTCGAATCTGTTACAAAAATTACACAAGATTGGTAAGTCTGAGCGATGGGGAACATAATTTAAGCTAAGGATTTCAACTCTTGCTCGAAAAATGGTGCTTATAACCATCACTGGGAGTTCGATTTTAAAGTAATTAGCAGCTTGAAGTCGATGATTTAGATCTCTGTATATAAGTCTAGTTGACGATGCCGCCGCCCGATTTAGATGTTGAATGTATGTTTGTTCATCAACCTTCGATATTACATTTGCAAATAATTCACTCCAGCTATCTAAATTAAATTCTGTAAGGTCTAACCTGAGGCCATGAGAGTTTGCGAGATCACTCCATTGATTGAATGGTGTCGAGTTCGTACGCAAAAGGTTCACCATAATAGTCTTGTGGAGACTAATGCCAGACTTGTTCATGGTCTTTATCAAAAAATCAGAGTTGGCTTTTAAGTTTCTAATATAAATTGGGGTAATACCTGACTCGATGTGGATAACATGAGTTGGAGTGGAATTCGGTAAACGAAATAATCGTTTGAAAAAAAAACCTTTGAATCAATTCAAATTCTTCGAAATACTAATAACCAAAAGCTTGGATTCCGTAACACATACAAGAATTTATAGTAGCTTCAAACACCCGGTATTTTGACCCTAGATCAATATTTTGATTGGCAAAAAGATTTGGCCACATAACGCTTAGTGCAATTTTGGCTTCCTTACACTTACCCTGCACATGATTTGCAAAGCTAACGTTTGAAGACATCAGCACTCCCAAATACTTAAATTCTTGTACTACCTCTATACGTTCGCCATCCAAAAACCAGCTTTCCTCTCTTGATCTCCTACATTTCCGAGTTTCAAACACCATAATTTTTGTTTTCAAAGCGTTTATCTTCAAATCCCAGGTGTTGCAGTACCTCTGAAGCTTATTTATTTGGAGCTGAAGAGAGGAAGGGTTCTCTGCCAACATAACCAGATCATCCGCGTAGAGTAGCACTTTGATAAGAGTGTCGGCAATACTGACTCCCCCCGGCAAGTAGTCACTAATGTCGTCGATAAAAAGAGCAAATAATATTGGGCTCAGGATACAACCCTGAGGAACACCAGCAGTAGTTTCAAACCAATTCGAAGTTTCCGAGCCATCCCAAACTGCCGCACTTGTTCCATTCAGAAAAGTTTCATACATTGCCAAAAATTTCCTAGAAATACCAATGGAAGCCATTTTATATATAAGAGCTTGACGATTGACAGTGTCAAAGGCTGCTTTGAAGTCAACGAAGCAGGCATACCACTTTTTTTTCCTTTGGGTAAATTTATTGGCTATGCTTGACAAGGCAAAGATGTGGTCAGCAGTTGAAAATCCCGCGCGAAAACCAGCTTGAAATATGCTCAAACGTTGATTTGACTCTATCCAGTTTGAAAGTCTCATATACAAAATTGTAGCAAATACCTTCCGAATTGAGTTCAGTATTGATATACCCCTGTAATTTTCAGGCAAGTTAGCATCACCCTTTTTAAAAATCGAAATAATAACAGCTCTGTTAAAGCTTTGTGGGACGCATGCATTTTCAAATAAAAGATTGTAAAATGATAATAGATAGTGTTTGAATTCCGATGTTGAATGCTTAAAAAACTCGAGAGGGATACCATCATTTCCAGGTGATTTATTGTTTTTCATTGAAGATAGTGCAATTTGTAGTTCATCTAAAAGTATTGGCAAATCAAGCTCCTCGACAACTGGATTGGGGAAGGCGTCGTGGAACGATTGTCGTTCACTACTAGCTGTCAACAAAGATCGAAAGTGAGTGGCGAGAATGTCAGCTTGTAATGAGCTGCCAGCTAGGCGATTATTACCACGTAGTTCAATCACATTACACCAGAAGGTTTTTGAGTCTTTACATTTTTCTAAGTTTCTAGCTAAGTTTCTTGTGTAGTTTAACTGCTTGTTTTGGCAGACCTGCTTATATGTTTTGTTTGCTTGTAAATAAGCGGATTTAGCAATGTCAGTATTTAATTTTCTAAACAAGTTCAGAGAAGCAAATACTTTTCTACGGAGCATATTACACTCGTAGTCGAACCATTTACAATGGGAAACTATCTGCTTATAGCCGTGATTTCGTGAAACGGAAGATCTAATTGCTTTCAACATGTTCTCTACAATAAGCTCAATAGGGGCAGAATTAGGAGCAAGAAGTGACACAATGTTACGGTTTAACCTAAGTTGATATATATTAACCTCCTGAGGTAACCATCTGAGCTTAGACAATTTGCTGGTCTTAGCGACAAAAGCCTTTTGGTTAAAGCTTGCACTAGCGACGATTGGAAAATGGGTCGATAAACTTGCTCCTATTACAACAAAGTCTTCTATAGCCTGAAGCCACTCACCAGAAACTGCACAAATGTCAATAACTGAGCTTCCTTGGCCACTTAGAAAAGTAAGTTCACCATTTTCATCTGACTTTAACGACCCATTTAATACACAGTAACCAAAACTTTCGAGTAAATCTGTTAAAAACCTATTATTCCTATTCAAAATGTCATCTTTAGAATTTCTTCGTGTTAAAAGATTTGACTGAGTATTCAATTGCTCCACGTAAGAATTCTGAAAAAGTCCAATTCTAGCATTCAAATCCCCGATTAACATTACATTAGCCGAGTTAAAATCATATAAAAAATCATTCAGTTCGTTAAAATCATTCAACCAGTTATTACAATTTAAATACAGTGGAACAATAAAGTGACTTTTGTGATTACTACCTCC
The DNA here is from genome assembly GCA_963931855.1 of Philhelius festivus. Classification (NCBI taxonomy): domain Eukaryota; kingdom Metazoa; phylum Arthropoda; class Insecta; order Diptera; family Syrphidae; genus Philhelius; species Philhelius festivus. The sequence continues at coordinate 82,309,111 of OZ007555.1, forward strand.
AACTATTTCAATAACTAATTTACTATTTATTTGCTTAAATTTAACAAAATTACTAATTTTACTTTTTTTAATGCCACACATAATACCTCCACTAGCTCTACCATGAATATTATTTCTTACTGCAGGAATATAGCTGGTATTAAAATCTTTAAAATATTTAATAATTTCGTTTTGTTGCCCTTCTTGTAAAAAAGTTTCAATCAAAATTATTATTTCGTATTTTTGAATCAATTTAAAAAAATCAACTAACAACATCGGTATCTCGTATTGTACTCAAACACTTTAAGAGGAGTCATAACACTTTAGTAAGCGCAAAATATACATGAAAATAAATCTAGGTAAAGCTAAATGCACACGATTGGTAGATCTTACAATATGAAAAATAAATGTGAAAAATATGCTTACAATGTCTTACAACCGTGTAGTTTTACAATTAATTGTCAGAAAGTATATCTGACAATTAATTGTAAGACGGTAAATTGTATAAGGTATTTGATAATCGTGTATACACAAATTTTTAATTTTAGGCCTGCCAATTTTAATCGTTGTCTGACGTTTCTGGCAATGAAGAAATTGTAAGATGTACGTTTTTTTGCATCATACAATTTTTTCAGTGTCAGACAATTTGCAGCCAAGGTTCAAATGAAGCAGTTTCCATAACCAACAAAAACTGTCAGTTGTGTGTGTACGAGGTTGGTAGAAAATTTACCAATCTCTTACAATTGATTGGTAGGTATTAAGCAAGCTATCTGAAAAAAAAATTGTCAGCCAACTTCTGACAATAAATTGTAAGCTCATTGATAGATAATTGTCAGGACTGACAATATTGTAAGACGTACCAATCGTGTACACTTAGCTTAACACTTATGCTTATACTAAGATGCGGATGTTTTTTTTTTTTTTTGAATCTATGTATGTATGTATGTAGTACAAGTACAACAGGTTTTGTTAGATTTCAACAACCACCCTTCTATTTTTGGTGGCATTTTGTTACCGGGTAATATCGGTCCAACATAACTAAAGATTGTATTTCCTCAAAATCATTTTCCAATTCTCTGGTCCCCCCACCTATTAACAATTTCTACATAGATTGTATGAGATAATTTAAAGGCAAAATATTAAACTTAGTTGAAAATGAGTATAAGGATTCTGTACAAACAATTAAATAAATTATTTTGCAACAATTAAGTTAATTATTTTGTAACTAATAAAAATAGAAATACATTTTCAAGTATACACATTCAAAATATACATAAAACAGAAATCATAAACTTAATTAAATGCCTAAGGAGTAAGCCAAAATGAGACTTATTGGGCATAAATTATCAAAGCATATCACACCCGACATTCCTTATGCAAAGCATTTGTAATACTGTGCTTTAGACATGATGAGTATTTATTTATTCACCCATAAAACAAAGCTCAATGTTTTCGATCTCAATTATTTACTCCGCAAATGACCTGCAAGAAATTAATGGATGTTAAACACACAAAAAAGGAATTCCTCTTGTTCAATATCCAAGTGATATAAAATGTACTTCTTTCAGGCTTTTCTTTCTGTTCCAATTCAAATTAGCAATCAATTATTACAAGCACCCAGTTAAAGAGAGTTCAGTTTTCAATTACATAATTCCAGTTTTATCCTCGAGGAAAAAAGTTTCACGCCACTTAAAGTTCCAGTTTGGTTAATGAATAAGGAAATGGAATAAGCCCCGACATTCAGAAAAAACATAAAAATTTATATATACATACATAACTACACTTGTACTTGGCTGCTTTTCCTATGATCGTCCTCTCATTATAAACATCCGGAATTATAAATTTAAAAGTCCTTAAACGCTAGCCTCAATTTCCGCTTTTTAGAGAGTTCAGGGAAGAACCAGAACCAGAGTCAGCCATCCATAGAGCATCATCATTCAAAATGAAAGAAGCAAACGAATATAAATATTTTTTCATTTAAATTATTTTCGAGTATCCGCATGAGAATGAGGAAGTTTTGCCAGAGAGCATCCTAAAGGACCAACGACAAGAACGACGAGAAACATCGCTTTTTATCTTAATTATTGTTTAATTTAAAACTGCCGTTCGAGACAATTTTTAACGATAATTGATTCTGGAATTCAGTGAAAAGCTAGCTGCAGGCACTCAAGTTTATAATGGCTTATAATAAATTGGGTAGTCCTTTGGTTTTTTGAATGTGTTTTATTTGGAGAAATGGAATTGAATTATGTAGGTTAATTTTTGAAGATAAGTTCAACATGACAACTACTGTCATTTATTAGGAAACTTTTGTCACTTAAAAATTTCTAGTTTAAATTACAGCAAAAATCATATGCGAGTGTGTGTGTAGTTGTATATACATATGAAGGTATCTGCTGTACAATACATACATATATGCACAAGCACATACTATATTTATATGAATTCGTTCGCAAGAAATGTTTAACTTTAGATAGTCTTAAAATAAAAGCCAAAAAGGGTAGACCGATTATGTCGCCAGTCCAAAATCCACACCAAACATTGACTTTCTCTGGATGTCAAAATTTGGGATTGCCCCAAATTTGATAATTTTGCTAGTTGACCAATCCATTCATTTGGAAATGGTTCTCGTCGATTAAATTGATTTTACGGGCGAAGCGTGTGAAATGTTGCACGAATAGAAGACCCACTTTTATAAAACATTTTAATCGTTTGGACATCAGAACGCTATATCTCTCCATGTTGATTTGGCAAAAAATATATGTGATGTCTCACGGTTAGGAAATCAAACACGGTCTTTATTTCTCCTTTTAGAATACCTTATATTATAAACTTATAAACTCTAAATAAGTGGTATACTACAATAAAACATTCTAGTACTAATATTTCAGATCTGTTTCTGCTTACATAACAGTTCCCCCTTTTTTGCTCACAATAATGTATACATTATTTTGCAGTTATTATAAATAATATAAGACAAGAAGAAGTAAAAACGAAAAATATGAAAATAAATTTTATAGATAATATAATACTTTTCAATTATTATTATAATAAATAAATTCATAAATTACAGTTTACAACGCATAATATATACATTTTTCAATTATTGTTAATTTTATAGTAAAAAATTATAAAAAAAATTTTTTTTTGTTTAAATAAATAATACTGCAATGTCAATTAATTTGTAAATAATTTTTCAGATATTTATATATATCTGAAAAAAAATATTTACAAATTTCATATGATTTCATTTCATAAATTTCATTTTCATGTTGTATATTAATTATATAATAACACTTCATTTATGCATTTGAATTGGATAGGTTTTATTAGTATTTTTTTAAGGTATCAATGTACAGACTGCTTCCTATTTTTTTCGCTTGATTTGATTTATGAGTCTTTTTAAAATTTTTTCATCTTGCAACTCGCAATTGTACATTCGTTTTCCAATAATTTCTTTTGTTATAGCTTCTAACCATATTGATTTATTTCCTTTATTATTTTTAATTTTAACATTTTGACCTATTTTCCTTGCAATTCTTCCACTATAATATTTTTTGTAAATTTGTACTTTCTATTTGGTTTTCATATCTGGCATGAACATATCTAATCTAGGTTTTATTTTTCGTTCATACATTGCATCGGAAGGAGATTGACCATTAGAACAATGTGGAGCCACCCTGTAAGCTAATGAAAAGTTTTGTAAGGCGACTTCTGTTTCATAGCTTGTTTTTGGTTTGTTTTCAAGTGCTCTGAAAATATCATTTTTTAAAGTTCTCACAGCATTTTCAGCTTGTTTATTGTTCTGAGGAATGTATGCTGTTGGAGTTGTCCTATCGTCTATGCTATTTGGAGAAAAAAATTCTTCGATTTCTTTGGACTTGAAAACTGAACAGTTGTCAGATACTGTACAACGTTGCACAACCCATGTCTAGCAAAAGTTTCCCTAAGTTTATCTCTTGTAAACTGTCAATTTGCACGCTTTATTTTAAAGACCTCCAACCATTTGGATTTTGAATTCACAATAACCAGGAACCAGTGGCTTCAAGGTTTCTTTGGAATCGGTCAAGGCACTAATTCAGCTTTTTGAGGATTATCATTATTTATTTTACAAGATTCGCAATTCTTGCAACAGTTTTCAATAGCTACGAGTATATTCATGCTTGGCCACCAATAATGTTATTTGGCAATCGATTTTGTTTTGACCATTCCCATATGTGGAGAATTCCTCTAGAATAATAGCTTGCAGTTTTTCAGGAACAATCACTCGTTCGCCCCAAAAAGGAATATTTTCTTCTGCATTTATTTTCCTACTTCGTTTTGAAAATGGACTCAATTTATGGCCCTTTAATCTATTTAAAAAAAAACCTTGTTTTATAGCCCGAAAAACCTTCTTCAATAAAGGATCTTTTTTTGATTTGCATATATGTAATGTCTTCTTTCGAGATAGGCATTTGATTTTTCTTAGCAAAGAAATTTATTTGACATACCTACATACTTCCTCTTCAAATTCTTGATCTTCAGAATTGGATAATCTAGAGAGCGGATCGGCTATGTTCTCTTTGCCGGGAATATGTTTAATTTTGAAATCATACCCACTAAGTCCCATAAGCTAGTACAGGTGTTTCTTTATCTGGATCGAAAATTCTTAATAGGGATTTTGGATCAATTCTTAATTCAAACTTTCTACCAATTAGATATAAACTTAGTTTTTTGAACGTGTAAATTTCTTAATCTTCTTTATCCACGACAGAATAATTTATCTCAGCTTTATTTAGTCTGCGAGATATAAAAGATATAGGGCGTTCTTAGCCCTTCTTAACTGTAAATTCCTATAGTACTCCAGCAATACTATGTTTTGATGCGTCTGTTTTCAAAACAAGGTTGTATATCGGAGACTTAATTCCATCTTAGCCTTTAATGAACTTTGAATAATAATTAACAACTCCACAAAAAGCCTTAACTTCGTTGTTCGGAAGTTTTTAAAAATGCTTTGACTCTATCCATGTTTTTGGATTGGCCTATCGAATTAAGTGTGTGGCCTTAATGCTCTATTGATTCGGCGAGAAACACACACTTGTTTTTATTTAATCTGATTCTAGCTTGTGAAAGCTTATCAAATAATGCTTCTAATCTTTGAAGAATATCATCTGCTATACCTTTTAAACAAGAAATGTTCTTTTCCATTACCCCTTGGCATAATGGTTAGTGCGTTGGACTGTCATGCGGAAGGTCTCGAGTTCGATTCTCAGCCGCCGCAAGAAAGTTTTTTTCAGGGGGGTACTGCCTCTTGCGAGAAATTGACAAATTCTCCAAAAGTATCTCTTGTCATGGAAAGTGATGCTCATTAGCCGTTCGGAATTGGCTGAAAATAGTAGGTCCCCTCCGTTCCTGGTAACACGCACACAGGGATGGCTGAGAGTTGTAAGTCACTGGGTCCTGGTTCACTCCGATCTCCGAGCTGTTGCACCACCAAATTTATTTATTTTTGTTCTTTTCCATTTCTTGCTGAAAAATATTTGTGGCTACTCGTACTTTGATGCCATAGGCATTCTTAGCACCTTGTAAATTCCCATTTCAATGCATAACGCAAAAAGCATTTGGGATTTCTCATCTAAGAGACATTGCATAAAAGCTTGTTTGGGGTCTAATTTGCAGAAAAATGTATCTCTATGTAATGAGCAAAAATGTCTCCAATACGCGGTAGTGGGTGATTAAAATCTTTAAGATGTGGGTTTAGTGTGACCTTAGAGTCACCACATATTCTTATGCCACCTCCACTTTTGGGTACTACTACAGTTGGAGTTCCCTACTCAGCATTGTTGACTTTCACTATAAGTCCTTTTTTAACCCATTTACCAACTCTAAGCTAACAATAGCCTTGTTTTTTCGCAAGTCCATATAGAATTGTCGAAAAAACGACATCGGGACTTAGAAACTTCTTTCCAAATAGCTGGAAGCACTGAATACACTATGGCATTTGTCAGCTGTATTGACGACTAGCATCAACCAGCATCCAAAAACGTCACTTTTGACTTATCTGAACAAATTATTGATAACATATAGATAATATTATTTTGGCATCACGGTTTTATCGGGTCTTAGATTAAGTCTCGAAAATTATCTGGACGTAGCTATAAGTCTGTATTCACTTAAGTTGTTGTTGCTTGTACATGTAAATCGCTTAGTCCCGATGTCGTCTTTTCTACAATTCCTTATGGACTTGCAAAAAAAACACGCCTAATATCTCTTTTGGCAAAGGGAACCTGAGGCTCGAGCGTTTTCAATAATTTCAAGAGATATTTTTTTGTATATATATACATGCCTAATTCGCCTTTAAATAATTCACGATGGTTTTTCAACAATAATTGTAATTTTTATTCATTATTTAATTCCTTTTGATTATCCACATGCGAAATTGAAAAACAAATCACAATAACCTAATACATGCATTTTTAAAACTGATTTTTATTTTCGAAAAGTGTTTTGAAAGTTTTCGCTGATATTCCCGCTCCGCTATTCAATTCAAACTGCATTAATTTACCTAATATGGAAAGAGAAATTACAATTAGTTTGTTTACATTTTCGATTATCTTATTATCGAACTTATCATCTACTCCTACGGTGTTGATGTGTGTTGAACTGTTGCTCCCTTGTTATCTTCTTGACTTATCACTTGAGCAACTCTGATATTTCAGTACCGAATTCACACTTTGATGCAGAATTCATGATTTGGGGATACCATGCGTTCATTCCATCTGTTCTGTGAAGGGACATATTGTTGGTCCAAGATGACACACAATTCCTTGAAAGTCTTAGTCTCAAGTTTGTCGGGTGTCATCAGATTCCTAAGTAGCTTGAATGCTTGTGGACTAAGAATTGTGATAATGCCAACGCGCGTTTGATTTTTTTACCTTTTTTATTTATTTAGATATTATTAAATTTATAGTTTCGACAATTTCTTTTGCATTAGTTTATACTTTCTTTTCATTTCTTTTAAAGAACTTTATTTGACTTTATTTGCGTTGTGTTTTTCAAGGTGTACTGTTAGACATTTTTTTTTATTACATACTTTTGTACTTTTGCACGCTTTTTAGTTAAAATTTTGTATCCTTAAGTTTCAGAATGTAATTTTAATTTGTTATTATTTAATAATTTTAATTTTCCTCGTCGCCAATTTGTGATGTCTCACGATTAGGAAATCAAACAGGTTCTTTATTTCTCGGCACTTATTCTTTTCTTACCCAGGCCTATACATAAACTCCCATACATGTTAAGAATCAATAGGTTAGGAGTTTAGTGTCTATAGTGCCGCTTCTGACTGGTTCTAGTGGTTCGGTTTTGGTTGCAATAAATCCTTTCGAGATAGCCTTTCGTCACATTTTCTCATGGCATTCACTTATGCCTGAAAAATGTTTGTGGACTGCCCCATCGAAAGCGGACTCATCCATCCATTGCCTACACACTCTTTTTACTTGCCACTTCGTAAAAATATAGAACTCGAGATTTTTATCAAAGTTGACATTACGATGATATCGAACACGAAAACAGTGGGTTTCGCAACTCTTTTTCTTTTTTTTTTTCATTTTTAATTTTTTCCCCACATATTTTTTTCTTTTTTTTTAAGACCAAAAATAACGGTACCTGCCATACAAACTTTTTTCGAAATTTTATAAATATTTTTTTTCTCAAAAACTGTCCAACAGAATTTAAAAAAAAATTCATAAAATTTCATTTAGTCAAAGCTAGGTAATGGTTGAAAAAAAAATTACAAAAAATATAGTTATTTTTGGTAGCCCCCTTGGAACCATTTTTTGTTTGTTTTTGATTTTCTCGAAAACGGTGCAACCGACTTTAATCATTTTTTCATACTAAACTCATCCAAAATTTGAATAATATTATTATATAATATTATATTAGTATTCAAATTTTCAAGTTTTTTTTTTTGATTTAAAAAAAAAAAAATAATTTTTTTTTTTGGAAACTCAATATATCGTAAACCCCATGCTCGGTTTTTTTTATTTTGAAGTAGATAAATAAAAGTTTCTTAATATAATCTACAAGATTTGAGAAAAGTTTTGAGAAGTTTTACCTAAAAATAACGGTACCCACCATACAAATGTTAAAAAATGGTTTTCGAAAATTGGTTTTTTCTCAAAAATGGTTCCGAGAATTTTGATAATTTTTGTTTCTTTCGTATAATTTTTACGATTTACAATTTAATAAAAAAAATTAAATTAATATTTTACTGACTGTACCTACAATTGAACCATTTTTTCGATTTTGAATTTCTCACTATCGGCATAACGGATTTTAATGAAATTTCTTATAGAGAACCTTCTAAAAATTGGAAATTTATTTTATATTCGTATAGTAATAAAAACTTTCAGTTGGCGTACCAAAATTTTGCCTTAAAAATGTTTTAAACATTTTGTATAGGTATAATAGCTTATTTTTTTAAGAAACCACTACAACGACCTATAATTTGTGTTCTTGCATCCTGTTTTTAGCTCCAACTACTAAAGGAGTTGTCTTAGTCTATTAAAAAATGAGTTTTATGTTTATGAACAGTTTTTCTCTAATAGCAATCATATTTGAAATTCTTAGTCTTTTACTTAAAAGAAAGTTCGTGCGACCCAGTCGTGCATTTTATTCTGCTTAGCTCCGTTCTGAAGCTTTTCTCGAAGTTATAGGTATATGTACGACAGGGACGAAGCGTCCATATATTGAGTGGAATGAGTGCTTCCGTTGAACCATTTGAAAAAATCGTACCTAGCAAGGAATTAAATTCAAAATTCCAAATTGTATTAATGTTTTTATTATATTATTTGTATCTATTAATGAATCTTCATTTACTCTGTAAATTACATTCCAACAACATTATCATCTCTTACTAAAATTACTAAAGGAAATCAAGATCTCTCTGGTTATTACAACTTAAAATGTCACACTGCAAACCAACTGAGAATGCTCAACATCACTCCATTATTTATAATGCTCAATCTCATGAAAGTTCTTGCTAAAATGCTTAACAGCTATGCATTCCTTATTATCCTTAACTCAATTTCAAAATACCCTTCCACTCCAAGTCAACTGAAAATTATACCTACAACATCACTCACCAATATTCACAAAATGCTCAAACAACAATGATTCTCAAGCAATATAGAATGCACAACAGCTGGGCATTCCATTATTTCGCATACTAAACTTAGATCTCAACCCAAAGTCAAAATAATTTTGTCTCGTTTCTTGCCTTTTGCCCAATGTGTGAAGAATGAGTTGAGTGAATGCATTACGAGAATTTCCGACAAGAGATAGATAGAAAAACAAAGATGTATCTATTGAGTTGCTTATTGTCTCAAACTGATAATGAGTTTAATTTCATGGACAAAAGGGGTAGAAAAGTTTTATTTTAATATAATGTTGGTGCAAATTTAGGTGCAAATCATAAAACAAACAAATATGAATTTAAAAGGTGGTAGTTTTGTAATTATTTTCGTGGCGATAGATACAATCCACCAGTTTTCTGTTTACTTTTTGTTATTATACAAAAAACTGGTCAAAAATAGTATTTCTAATATTCATATCTTATGTTTCTTGATATAACTAAAGGTTATTTTCAATTGAAGCGTTCAGATGAAGAAGGGGTTAAGTGACATTAGTGAAGTTTTGAGATAGAAGAGTTCAAAGTTTCTTGATTAGAACTTTTTTTGGGCTTACAACTGAAATTTTCTAATAAGGAAGAAAAATAAAACACATAACAATCTTTTAAAACATAAGGACTTCATTTAATAAAAATAGCTTTAAGATACATTTTTTTGATAACATTGCTCAAAAAGTGCAGTTACATCCTTCTTCCAAACATTTTTTTTTTATTTATTTCAAAGGAATAACAAAGGGGTTAAGTGACATTTTTAGTTCTTTTTTTTTGTTTTTTTTTTTTTTTGTTTTCTGCTAAGTCTGAAGATTCTGATAGAGCTTTGTCATAGAACCATTGATGCTCAAGTGGAATAAACTGCATTTGTTCTTTTAAATTTTTAATTTTTTCAACTGAGAGTGTTTTGTTTTTTTTTTCTCTAGGGAAAAAGTCTTGGGTTCTGTCTGGAATTTGTTTTGATTTTGCTATCAAAACTTCTGTGAATGATGCATCTTCATCATAACATTCTTTGTAGGAATATGAGCCGTATTTAGTAACACGTATCCATTTGACACTGTCCCTAAAGTTGATTTTGTCGTTCAAAATGTTTTTTGTTACGTTGCGGACATTAAGCTTATCCTGCAAAGCAGCTAGCGAACGGAAATGGTTTTCCATATTAACAACAATAGTATTTTTCTTACTAGCGCTTCTAATGATTTCCCTGTATTGTTCGGCGGTATATATAGTTTCGTTTTTCCTCAACTCCTTCTCAATTCTTCCAAAATCTCGATCACTATCCAAGTAAGTGTGACCAACTTCCGGAAACTTATGGTCGATGACATCGAAAGAGTCAAGTAAAATGAGAACTTGATATAGACAGATTAAAAAAAAGTTTTTGTTTTGTCCAGAGCAAGAATCAGTCCACGCTATTAAAGCGCTTCTATTCTTCGCAAATTCACATTGCTGAAAAAATGTAAAGAGTGCACTCATTACTTCTGTGCTTCCTCGGTCTGCTATATCTTCTGTCCAGGTTAACATGTAAGACATTTCTGCATCAGAAGTAATGACATGTATTCCTAAATTATAAAACCACATCTGTCTCATATAAAAAGCTTTTGAAGTTGCGAGTTTAGGCAACGGCATGGTTTGTTGTAGGTCGAAAGTAATATAAAGAACATTTGCATCGGATCGAGCTTTTTCGCGATCAAATTTCTGATTTTCGAATGCTGACTTATAGCTTATTCGATGTTTTGCCGAGTTTTTACCAGAATCGCATGTGCTGCAAGTATCACTTCTAGGGAGGCGGAAAGACAGATTGAATTGCGTATTAAAAATGGTCCTGTAGTAAGACTCGCTTACCAAAAATTCCGCAGTTTTGTCTTCTTGAGTGCATTTTTCAAGGTAGAGGTTATACATTTTGGAAATATTCAGCAATGGTGAAAGATATAGTTTATGCGGGTTTTTATTTCGAGAGTAATGGGATTCTTCAGCTGGGAATTGACTTATGTGCTGAGATACAAAAGCTTCTACTTCACTTGGAGTTTTATTTGGGCGGCTTAAGTGCTTACCTCTTTTATCCAAAGATGGCGCAAACTCACAGCTTTTAATCTTACCTTGGATTACGTCAAGTTTTTTCTTTCCAATCTGGTAAAGCGAACACATAGCAGTTTTACATACTCTTACTATTTTTCCACCAACAATAACATAATATTCAAATCAAAACTGTCTCTCCTTACTAGAATTTACTTTTTTGCGGCTTGTTGTTCTGCGTATAATGCTTTTGAATAGCAGAGAATTTTTAGCATTTACATCAAGCATATAGAAACCTGATAAGAGCTCTTTTCTTTGATGAATGCTTATGTTTTGGGAGCAGGAGTAGCGACAAGTTTCAGTTGTGCATAATATTCCCAATGCTGGATTTTTCTTTCCAACAACGACTCCTTTTGTTGTCGTGTACTCTTTGCCCTGTTCTCTCAATAAAGCGTTAGCCCTTCGTTTCCACTTTTGTGGATTGCTTGCTCGTTTTTTGGCTTTTTTTGGTGACTTAAGACTGCACTTACCCTTTCTATTCTCTCGAGTTATTATTGCTGGATTTAACGGTTCTTCATTTGCCTCGAGTGATTGTTCTATTGCGTTTTGTGATGTAGTAGCTGTTGCTGAACCTTCTGCTGGTCGTGATGCTGCATCTAACTCTTGATTAAACTGGCCTTTTTTCTGTTGTGGTGTGTCGCCACCATCACAGACAGAAAAATCTAACTCACTGTCACTATTTTCTAGAAAAACAAATCCATCAAAATAACTTCATAAATATCTATAGCCCTGAATGATTCAATGACATCGTTTTCTTACTTGAAGCATTGTGATCACCACTCATGAAGCCTGTGCCAATAGCTCCTTTTTTAGATTCACTTTCTATTAAGATTATTATAACATTATTCGTGCAGAAATCTAGAATTTTTGTTAGGTACTTACCCGCGATTCGTGCAGAAGTTTTCTTTTTATTTTCTTGATTATCTTTAAAAATATTGTAAATTAATTTCCCCCTTTCCATAATAAAGATTCAACTCAATAAACTGAATCAAAATAAATTGAAAATATCTTTCCAAGGTTATGCACACGTTAATATTATAAAATAATGCCAACTTCAAGACCGAATCTTAATATTTTGCAAAAACTAACAGTTTTATATCAAAACGGTATTTTTTTTAACACACAATCAAGTAAAACGAAATCGCTTGACAAAAAGATACTTTGACCTCAAACTCCGATGCGCAAGTGAACACAAAAATGAAAACAGTAGGTACCTGCAGCTGCAAGTCAAAAGGGTCCACAAAAATAGAAACTATACTAGTAACGGTACTTAATTGATTCGCTTTCAACTTTAAAATCAGAGCAGAAGAAGAATAGACAAGAAAATAATGTAAGAAATGTTATTTCTAGTAGATACACATTTAACTCCGTCACTCTCAAAACAAATTTTTTTTATCATAAATTATTTGCATTAAGGTGGTAAATGTGCATTTAACTCCTTCATGCCAAAAATCATTTTCTTTTTTTTGTTTCTCTCAGTAGCATGAAGGGGGCATTTAGGTATTTAACTCCTTCATGCAAACAAAAATGTTTTCAATTTGGATTTTTCAGTGCGTAAAGGGGTTAAGTGATTTTAACTCCTTCTTCTACTAATATCTTGCACTTTTGTGATGCATTTACCTCCTTTACACCATTTTTTGTATGGCTTTATTGGAAACTAGAGATCGTAGAAAGACGCAAATCACACAGAAATTTAAGTTTTCATTTACCTTCTTCGTTGGTGAAAAAAACCAGAAAAATTCAAAAATGTCACTTACCCCCTTCTTCATTTGAACGCTTCAATTATGAGAATTTTAAATCAAAAAAAACTTCAATGAATCTTAAGATTTTTATTATCCCGTAATAATGGCATCTGTAGAGAGATCATATTTATGTTTTAAGAGAATTAAATATTTTTTTAGAAATAAATGTGGACAAGAAAGGTTATCTACTCGTAGCTTAGTTCTCATCAAATCGTACTTAGATAATTTTGTCTTAAAAGAAAAAGGATACATCTTTGCGCAAGGTATCAAGCTTTTTTTTTTAATCAGACTTTACTGTAATATATTATTTATGTATATTATTTTATGTGTATTATCATTAAGTGGAATTTAAAAGGTTGGATCTCAAAGGTCTTTCAGTTTTGGTTTTATGTTCAGTGCTTCCGCTATCGAAAAAGTCACGCCTCGTGCCTGATGTACGAGTATATATTAATCAATCTATCGCTTGGGGTGTCAATTAAACAAAATACAGAAGACATGGAAATGAAGTCTCTTTTTCATAGTCCTACGTATGTATATTGGGATAAGTTTTGATCTTTCTATTATTTTGTTAAGTCTTTTTATGAGCCGGTTTATTTCAATAATTTTTATAATTGGTATTTGTTTACATATCGTCACCTGAGTTCTATCTTGTTCAAAGTCCATTTTGGAAAATGTTGGGAAAACGATTTTTTAACTTCAGAAGCAAAATTTTTACTTAAATTTGAAAGGAAATACTGTGGAGTTTTTTTCTCCAATAAACTCAATAATTTTTGTTTGCAAAATGATTTATAAATCTAGGTTTTATTAAATCCTGAAATAGTTAAAAAATAAAATCAAGTAGGATGTCATTTTGGATATTGAACACGTTGTATGGGATGTAAACAAGTTGATTAAGTTGGTGGATATTGAACAAAAGAGCTAAATATTGAACAAAATAGAAGCACTTAATAATTAAATCATTGAAACTACGAAAATACTATGAAAATAGAACAAAAAATTCTAACTCATTACTTGAGTTAAGCACTAGAACATAATGGGTGATCAGAAAAAATATTGCTGCTGCTCGGTTGGTAATGAAATTCAAAATTTGTTAAATATTTTTTTGAATTCACTTTTTTTCCTTCTTTTTTCAAATAAATACATTATTTATTTTACATACAATTTTTAATTTAAATTTTGTTATTGTTTTAAACAAACTGGCGCAAATTTTTAATTAAATTAGTACGATGCTAAAGCTGTTTTAGTATGATACTAAAATCGTCGAATACCTATATTATTTTTTTAGTATCGTGCTATTTACAAACGCCACACAAGGACTTAGTTCTTTGCACGAACTTTCATTGTCTTAGGTGCAATTTATTAAGGAAATTGCCTTAGCACGATAATAGTTAGAAAATTGTAAGAATTAAGAATGAGCTAAAAACCTACTTTAAATTTAGCAAATCGTTAAGAATTATCATACTAATACCTTAATAAAAGGCTGTTTAAAATTTTGCGCCACTGAGTTTTATTGTAATTGGTTTCTTATTATTTTTTCATAAAAATCGTTGTTTAAACCTAGTTTCATACTTAAACAGATTTAACATCGTAATAATTCAACTAAAATTTTGTGCCATTATGATTTTATTTGTAATGCATTGAAAGAAGATCAGGGGCCTGTTGCTCAGATCATACACATCATACATTTTATACAACATACAACATACACATCATTCTGTTTCTTAGATTTCATTGGAAGTGTTGTATGACATTTGTTTTGTTGTATGATGTGTATGATTCTGACATTTCATTATTATTTGAGTGTGAGGTTAATATAAATCTCAATTTTTGGTGAAGACGTGTTGGAACTAGTTGAAATTAATATACGTGTCAGATGACGCCCTAAAATAATAAAAGAACCTGTTAATTTCAATCTTAAAGATCCATATTTTGTTGAAAAAGTTAGATTACCAAACATTTTTAGTGGAAAAATTGGGAAGATCAATTGTGCATTCAACTAATTGCAACGAAGCCTTGTCACCTTTGCAACAAATATTGTTAACCCTTCATTAGCTTGGAAATGGAATCCATTATCATAAAATCGGCATAATGCAAGCCCATAAGACAACCCCAATGAAACTACCTCTCTCTATGCCCTACAGGCTCTACCATGTTTTGTGAATGTCGAGCCAGAGAACTTCTCAAATAAATTTTGTTTCCCCAGCTTTGACTGATGAAAACAATATTTCTACATGTTACATGCAGCAGCCACTTTACAACAGAATTTTGTGCCTAAAATGAGTTCGCTATTTTGTGTAACATATAATTATGTATATGTTTTCTTTAAGCAACCAAACAGTTGTGCAACTAAAAATTGAATGGGCGCGCCTAGCCTTAACGTCCAAAATGAATCAAATATTTTCACACGTTCATCATAAGAAAATTTGGTGAAACAATTATGACTGCAACTAACGTTGCAAGCGAATGTCATTTGAATATTGCTTACCACCTTGACCCATCCGTTTTTGTATACAAAAATGGTTTTCGATTTTTTTTTACTCGATCCAGGGCTTCTCTTGGTGTAAAGCATGTAGTTTGTTTAGATGAAACGGAACCTTCTGCTGGTACTACATTTTCCAATGAAGGTACTGAAATGACTTCTTCAGATAAAGGAGCTATATTAGAATTCTGAATCATAGAATTCTGAAATATCAGATCCTGGATGAGCTGGATTTATCATACTGTAAGCGACAAATATCGTATTCAAAAACTGTCTAAAGATAAAAGGGTTTCTCAAAATACCTTAAAAGCGTTTGAAGATTACGTTCCAACTTTTTGCTTACATCACATTGTGCTTACAGCTTCCAATGTTATATCAGTATTAATTTTGTGTGGTACATTACAGTGCAGTGATATTGAACAAAAATGCGGTTTTCCGTCCGCATAACTTTTTTAATAGGATTTTGTTCAATAACATACAAAACTAAATGGATTAGATATGGATATTGAACAACAAAGAAATACATGGTAGTTTTTTTTAAAGTTAATATAAAATTGTTCAATTTTATATAAAAACAAAAAACAGAGGTTGATTGAATAAAAAAGACACTCAAAATATTTAATAAAGTGGTTTATTGAACAAAATAGTTCTTCATAACTTTAAAACTAAAAGAGATAGAAAAAAATGGAGTACGCCATTCGAAAGAGCATGTTCGATTTATAAAAACTGCATTTCTAACTCAATTTCGCCAAAAATGGTCTTTTGAACAAGATAGAACTCAGGCGACGATATGTTGATGGCTAACCTTGATACTACTGATACTCTTAACCTATACCTACTCCTATTATATAAGTTTAAGCATTTAAAAAAAACATTAATGAGGTTTTTCAAACTGATCAATGTTTAAAATATTTCAACTCTTACTCAACTATCGTTCTTAAAAATTTGAACAATGCAATGCAATTCCCATAACTTGTTCATAATAGAATAATTAAACAATTTGAAAGTTTAAAAAAAAAACATCTCCCTAAACTATTGGATAACCTTTGTGACATAGGTTATCTACATTTAATTGTAAATCGTGTTAAAAACTTTTTTCTAGGACTCTTTCGTAGGCGTTTGAAAAATACCCGCAAATCAGACTTTATGCTGTCAAAGTTATGAAATCAAAACAAACCATCAAAGCAATAATTCTCATTTGCACATAGTGAATATGTGATGTTTTTAGGTTTAATTTTCATTCTGTCTTAAGCATCACAAAGTTATATAGAATAATGGGCCTCAAAGGACCTTCTTTCATATGTCATAATATAACAAAGAAATCATTTGTCACATCCTAAGGTAAAAAGCAAAGACAAGCAAGAAAAGTTTATCATT
Source organism: Philhelius festivus (assembly GCA_963931855.1). Taxonomy (NCBI): domain Eukaryota; kingdom Metazoa; phylum Arthropoda; class Insecta; order Diptera; family Syrphidae; genus Philhelius; species Philhelius festivus. Next base: position 82,325,918 of record OZ007555.1, read on the forward strand.
TATATGCCACATCCCTCTGAGTATCCTACACTTCTTTTCCAATTAACATGTCACAAAACCAGATGGCGCTCTAAGCCTGATGCTGAGAGGCTTCTGTTGATATATGTACATCATTTATTAGATACATGCTTTTATGATTCATAACTTTAATGTGTATAAAAACAAAACTTCGTATGTTTTGTTGACATTTTAACTTTCTAAACAACATTAAATGAAATCATTTGCATCCTTTACAACACCGCTGAAAGGATAGCTGTCCTGTCATGTAGAACGAGCAATTTATACTTTATAACTTTAAATTTTGAAGTTTTAAAACAAAGCTGTTCATTTCATTATTATTAGAGAAATGTATTTTTAATACAAAAAAATATTGAAGGGACAACAGTTCACTAAAAATGGATCCTGCTAGCACTCAACTTAAGATTTGCCAACTAAATTCAACGCTAGTTTGCATATACATATAGAGCCCTACCTCCGCGGATTTTTATAAAATATTTACGCTCTTTTTTCACAAAAATCAACTTGTTCTGTATCCACTTTTAGTTGTGCTCGAAGTTGCAAATTGAGTCGATGATATAGTTCTCAAATGCATAGTAACCGGTATACCGTTTCGTTTATATATGTACATATACCTATATGTACATAATCTTAACTGGCAATGTGATTCAAAATGCGAACAACGCAGGCAAACAAGCCAACTTAGGGAAAGGATGTTGCATCGTTGGATGTTTCCTTTTTGTTGTTGTTTGCTATTTTAAAAACAAGCAGATGACAGTACGAGTAAGGATCAGAATGTTTTGCAATAGAAGTGACGTAACGATGGAGATGAAAAACGGAGCGTTGGGTTTGCACGTCGCGGTGGAAGAGGCGCGGCGGCGGTGATAGCGATAACGAGTGCACAGTGACTCGGTTTCTGTTTGAAAACTAAATCTATTTGATATCTAAACGTTGGGTTCTGCATTTAAGCTATTTCAGCAACGATAAGGGCGGCATACTGTCTGATGTGTCTTTCAGGATGAATGTCTGTCCTCTTTCTGTCTCCAACTCCAAGTTCCATTTGTATCTTTAGCTTGTGCTCACGAAATTGACTCTCATATATATGTATTTGCCACGTAACATTCAATACGTTTTGTGAATTTGTAAAACATTGCAAACATCTCAGTAGGTATTCAACAGAAAACACAACTACTCTCTATAGATGGGTAGGTATACCTATATTATATTACATAGAGAAAGGGAAAAAGTTTGCACTTGAACACTGTTGCCAGACAAATTTGTTGAAAATGTGAAGTTTTCCAGGCACAAAAAACAATAGGTACTTAGCTTCCAATATGTTTACAACTGGTTTAAATATCAAAAATGTTGACCCAAAATGTTAAATAGCCTAATGGTTAGGTAGAAGTATGATTCTTCTTAACAATTTTATAACTTTATAGGTAGAGTAGAAGTTTACATGCTAAGATTATAGATATGTTTAATAATTTTTTTCTGAACCCCGTTAAAACAATGGTAGTTCGGGCAAAAAACTATGCAAATTTAGATTTTTTTTCAGTCATTTATGAAGCTAACTCGATATACTCGTAATACTAGGTAGTAGGTATATAAAAAGATAAAACGGGGATTCGATGATGTTCCCCTTATTAAAAATTTTAGAAAACGAATTATGCTTAAAACTTAAACGGTGAAAACACCATACTAATTTGACTAAAATTTTTCACCATTTTTTTTTTTTTCAAAACATAAAGGTTTTTTCAAAAAGGGCGGCAGGTAGGTGTTGAAATGGAATAAAACAAACTGTGTGTTAGGTACTGACAAAGTTTTTTTTTTTTTGTAGGTATTGAAAGGCTCATGAATATACGAGTAATTCAAATGATCCCCTCGCCTTCTAGATCTGGCTGAATTTGAGCGATGGTATGTTTTATGTTCACCTTAAGGTAATCGGTCAGTTTTGGTGTATTCGCATAGACCTGCGACTTTAGGAAACCCGTTAAGAAAAAGGGGTTAAGAGTCAAAACGCACGCTCTTGGTGGACAATCCAAGTCATCTCTGCGAGAGATAACCTTACCCTTTATGCAGAAAGTCAATTGTGGCGTCCAGTATGTGGCACGTAGCGCCGCCGCCGTTGTCCAGCTTGAACCACATGTCGGTCGTCTAGGTTCATATGGTTCAATTTTGGGCCAAAATAAATTGGTTATCATGGTTCCGTAGCACTCGCAATTCACAATTCACGGTAATCGTCTCACCAATGTCGTTTTCGATAAAGCACGGACCAATGACGCCGCCAGCCTACAGCCTACACCAAACGGTAACTTTAAGAGGATGCCTTTGCACCTGGTGGACCTCGTGTTGGCTTATGTTGTCCCACATAATGACAATTTTTGTTCTTTCTTCAAACGCTCCGAAGCCCAGTCAGCGAACAAACGGTGTTGTCTATGCTCATGAACTTTGAGCTTCTGGGTCAGTTGGATCTAGTACGGATAAAGGCCCAAGTCTCGATATAAAATTCGGCGCCAATCTAAAGTCTGCGAAAGGCCGAGTTATTGTGCATGACGTAGAACCGACTGCCTTGGGTTTTGCTGTAAACTTTCTTTACGTCTACCGTAAAATGGGAGAAACGCGCGCATCGCCTGCATTAATTTTTTAAAAATTTTAAATTTGGAACACTCTTTATTGTAAACTTACAATATTGTTGTTTCACATCCGTTAAGCCATTTATTAATAAAATAGTCGCTGGTAAAAAAATGTTTTCACCCAATCCGGAAGCAGTAAAAACTTATTTTACCACATAGAAACAAATTTTAAAAATCGTTGGATTCATTTTTGAAAAAATCAGATTTTTCTGGTTCCTTAATAGTGGTCTAGCGGGTACTTTTATTTTTAGTTCTAAACATTTGTCTTCAAGTAATTTAAATTTTCCAGGAAATTTCGAACAATCTGTGTAAGCTTCAAGAAATGTTTTAACATCTAATTGAACTTAACTAAAAATCGAAACTTTAGCCTTTAAAGTGATCTAGTGAATTCTGCAAAACTTGGCGATATGCATAATGAGACAGAGGAAAAAGATTCAGGTATCAAATAATTCGTTGTAATTAGAATCATCAAAAGACGGACTATTTTTAAGCCAATCCCTGACCGTAGAATGCTTCAAATACTTTTATTATAATTCTTAGTACCCAATAAGGTCACTACAATTTTTTTAATACCTACTTAAGAAAAAAAGGAACTTAAGGAAAGGCATGGAACTGCCGTCTGATTTCCGGACAGACATACAGACACACTGTAACATGTTTTTTGTGTACTAAATTTTCCTTAAAATTTTTATAAGAAAAATTGATATGCAAATTGTTATTATTTAATAAAATACATTTTATAACGTAATTTAAAAAAATTATTCGTGTATCCGTTATAAAGATATTGAATTTTCAAAAACAAATTTTTATTATTTTTTTAAAAATCCAAAAACAATTTTTTCGAAAAACTTTATAGGTTATATTTTTTCCAATGCATAGAGCTTCCGCATAAAAATGTTGGTTAAAATCGGTAGAGCCGTTGATGAGAAATTCGAAAATCAAAAAAACCGTTCTGTGACAGGTACCGTTAATATCATTTCCCTCCAATTTTTTTTTTACCAAAATATAGTCCATATCTATAATATCACAACTAATTTTTTTTATCAAAATCGTAAGAGCCGCTCTCGAGATAAATAAGGTTATGCTTTATGGGTGTATGAGGGTTACCGTTAGTTTTGGAGCTAAAAAAAAAATTCAATTTCCCCTCTAGGGAATCACCGAAGACCCTTAAGTACCGAGTGTGAAGAAAATAGGTCCAGTGGCTTAGGCTCTAGATCGAGGTACAGGCATACAGACAGACAGACGGAATTGTCGGACCCACTGTATTCGTCTTCGCTATCATCGTTATGTCAACCCTTATCAAAATCTCGAGTTCGATTTTTTTCCAAATGCAGAACTTGCCTTATAGTACCTATATTGCAAGTAAAAATCTTAAGAACCTTAACTATAACAGTACTTTCCTAGGTTAAAGAAGTATTTATATTTTTTTTAAGGACTTACACTTTTCGGATCTGGCAATATTATTTTCTAGATGCACTATTTAAGAATAGAGAGCTTTCATCGAAATGTTATACTTCTATCTATTATATACAACTGATACGTTTCGTCCTCCTACGAATGTGTTTTCACCCTTAAAATGCTATGAACATTCAGAGTAGAAATGGAAGTAAGTCATATTTTCTGGATTTCTGTTCCACTTCCGTGAAGTTATTCATTTCATCATGTAAAGGGTTCAATTGTTAAAAAGAAGCTTGCCTCGTTTGCATCGTAGAGCTTATGACAATCGTGGGTAAATTTCCATATTGTCAAGAGGCATCACATAGATCTTAAGTACCCTATACTTACGCAGCATTCTCGAGTAGGTACTAATTTCTTTGGCCTTGATTTTGTTTGGATTGAACAATAGAAAATGTTATAATATACAGCATTATTATTGTTGGGAAATATGCGACGACAGATACCTGCTGCTTTACATTTTAAAAACATAAGAGCTAAAAAGCTGATTCGATGTTTGTATAAATAGTTACCCTTACTATATAAGAAATTTGTTTTTATAAGTTTGAATAATGTCACAGGAGAACTAAATTTAATGCATTTTATTTTTATCAATTAAACACGCACGAAGAACTTTAAAATTCCCACAAACGGATTGAATTAATCAAGGATTAGTGAAATAATCTTTTTTGTTTTCGAATTGCTTACCCAACAGACCAAAGGTATTGTTGTTCTAATGACCCGGTCCATTGTCCTAACAACGTTCTTTGTTCGTCGCCAGCAAATTTAAAAGAAATAAAACGCTGTCACATACTAAACGTGCCGTATCTAGAAAACGATTGCCAAATGCTTTAACAATACACAAACAGTGAAACAAACCGATATGGTGCACTGAACTGAAACTAACATAAAACTGCAAAGCAGCAAAATTTATCTCTGGAAATGTATTTGTTTTTTTATTAGAACACCCGAAACTTTTAATTGATTTTATCAATTTTTCATTACTCACCACATATGGGGTGTGTGGTTCTTTGTCTTAAAAATAGTTGAAAAGATGATATGAATTATGAATAAGCCAAGTACTAATAAAAGTCTTATTTACTTATTAGCCAAAGTATGAAGTTTCTCAATATATTAATGAGAAACCAATGTGCTGCTTCGGCTATACCAAAATAAAATGCACGACTGGATAACTTGCTCTTTTGTTTAAGATACTTAGGATTTTCAAAATGAATATCTATTATTTGTTAGTGAAAAATTTATTTGGAAGCACAATTTTAGTTCTTCAAACAATTTTTTAGTGGTTGGAGGTTAAAACAGAATGCCATAAGCAAATATGAATTTATGAACGAATTACAATTTTAAATCGTCAAAATAAATTTTAATATAATAATTTATACAAGATGAAATTTGTATACGCCAATTTAAAGTTTTTATTGATGATCCGTTTTCGAGTTATCGAATTTTCAAAAAAACATTGACACTTTTTTCAAAAATTAAAAAAAAAAATCTAAAGTTTAATAATGCAATGTGTCCTAAGCTTAAGAAGATTCTATTTTAAAACTTATAAGAACAATAAAATCCGTTACGCCAATAATGAGAAAACCAAAATTCGAAAAAATAGGTAGGTACAGTAAGTAATATGTATCTTAATTTAAAATTGTTTGGTACTGAATTACTCGTATAGATAGAACAAGTTGAAACAAATAGAAAATTTTGTATCAACATTTTAGGTGCCGTTTTTTGAGGAAAATACGACTTTCGATTTTTCAATATTTGTACAGTTTTATTGTACATAAATATACTATTAATTTTGTTAACAAACTGTTTATTTTGAAGTTTCAAAGAAATCGAACATGTGTTTTTCGAAAAATTTAGTTTCAAAACATCCAAAAATAAAGTTAAAAATTCTATTTAAACTTTTTAGGAGCTTTAGAAGAAAAAAAAATCATCGTTCAGCAGGTTTTCAGAACATATAAAACTAAAAAACATTTTAGTTTTGTTTAGTTTATTAGTTACATCAATCAGAGATTACAATAATCATCTTGCAGACTACATACAAATAAAAATATAAATAAAAATTAAGCACAAATATTATTTACATAAATTTATAACAAAAATGCTAAACGCAGTTATTTAAAACATGAAATACAAGTTTTTTTTTAAATGGTAACTTGCACGCAAAAATATTGTCTCTCTTAGTTGGCGAGATGGTATATTTATATCAATTAGAGATAAAAGGTGAGGACAATTGATATGATGGGACAAAATATTGCGAATAAACGAAACAGTAAAGATCTTGCATCGATTCTCAAGTGACTCAAAGCCGATAAGTTGGTATCTTGTAATATACGAGGGCATTTCAATGTTCCAACCAAGTTTCCATACGACGAACCTAGTAAATTTTTTTTTGATACTTTGTAATCTATTTGAATGAGTGTTGTAGTATGGTATCCAAACCACAGAGTAATATTTCAAGATAGACCTAAAATATGCACAAAACAGAGATTTAAGAGTGTAAGGGTCTGTGAAATCTGTTGAATTACGTTTGATAAAACCTAGCAAGGAATTAGCTTTGGCCGCAATATATTCAACATGCTTGATAAAATTAAGTTTATGGTCGAAAACCGAAAACAGTACTGCCAATTTTGTATTCGAAGGAAATTGGGGAGTAGGATCGACACAAAGAAAAAACATGGACATTTGGCAACATTTAAGAATAATTGATTTATCCTACACCATTCCGTAAAGCTGTTAAGGTCATCTCGCAAACGAAGGCAATCAACTTTTTGTCTAATGCATCTAAAAAACTTTAGATCGTCAGCGAACAATAGACGAAAAGAATTTTTAAAAAATTGGAAAAAATGTACCCATTAATAAATTTTTTTTTGAAATTTTTCTTAAATCTGTGGGAGAGTTTAAAAAAAAAAACATATTTTTGGTCATCAAAAAAAGAAAAAACAAAGTCTACCAAGTAAAAGCAAATCGGCTGTAGTTGAACAGAGAGAAGAACAGACAGAATTGCGAGCCCCTTTTGTCGTCATCCCGGCGACCCTGTCATCATAATGCTTAGATTGATCAAAATCTCGAGTTCGATTTTTCTTACTTGCCATATAGTACCTATATGTATGTATATGGCAAGCACGAATCTAGGAGGGTTCTTTCGGCTTTTCGATTTAAAATTAAAAACTCAATTAAATGAACGCTGCAATGGGAAAAAATTTTTCAGAAATTTTAATTTTATTTATCGTAAAGTTGCTGTCTCAAAATTTCCGATTTCCAAAGAATCGCATGTTTGTTGTCTAGTAACGTCAGAAGCTGAACTTGAAAATGTAAGAATTAAAGAATGCAAATCCAGGACTTACAGAGCTACGAATTAGATATACTTTTCTTTTTTATATTATGCGCGCACTCAAGGGGTTATGAATACCCTTATAATGTTAAACACAGTGCGAGTAATTAGGAAAAGGGGATAGGATTAGAAAGGAGATACCGATGCACATTGGTTTTGAATGTCTGCGCATTGAAATGAGTAGGAAACACTGAGCCGGGTAAAGCATTCCACATTCGTGTAGTGCTGCTAAAGAAAGAATATCTGTACTTGACAGTACGTCCAAAATTGGGCTCTAGGGTAAACTGATGAGCATTCCTAGAAGTAAGGGTATTACCGTTGAATTGTTTCAGGAGAGGAATGCAACTGGCTATTTCACAAGAGCACTGTTTATGAAAACATCGATAAAATAATGATAGACATGAAACATTGCGGCGGTGCTCGAGAGCTTCAAATGTTTGAGTTAGACAAAGGTCGCTCTATAGCTCTCTTTGGAATTTTGTCCAAGAGACTCAAGTGGGTTTTTGGAGCACCTGCTCAGATATGGGAATTGTACTCGAGCTTCGGAAGAATAAAGGCTTTATATATGTGTCGCTCAATTTAATAGTGAAGTATCTCCATACAAATGAATTTCGAGATAATAAGGTTTTTGCGAAATGATGAATAGACAAAAAAACAAAATCAATGCGCTTTAGGTTAATATTTTGTATTATTCGTAAAAAGTACAAGATTATAATAACCTTTACAGATTTTATTAATTATTTTATTAAACGGATTTGTGACTTACTTAATTTTTATGGTTAAATAATAAAATCACTTCAAGAACAAAAAACATTAATATATCGGAAATATAATTCGTATTTGGACTAGATTCTCTTTTATATTGAAAGATATTAACAAATATAATACCATTAAGCAAAGAAATCCATTTTAAAAAAAAATGGATTTACACCACTTTTATAATGAACGACACATATAACAACCAGATCAGATAGGGTAAAAAATTTCTTGCATCGGGGAAGAAAGCCTAAACACTTAGCAGCGTTTTTAGCCACTTCAAATATGTGATCACTGATCACTCCACAAAAGATGGTCTGTGATGCACATGCCAAGAACTGAAAGCTGTTCAGTCTCCTCGATGCAAGGTTCACTCATAGAAAGAGGCATTGGGGGGGTTACGCTTTAGCGACAGTAAACAGCATTGAGTTTTCGAAGCATTAAATTCTACACGGTTTTTGAGTCCCCATTGCACAATGCTGTCAAGATCAGAATTTAATGAGCTTATCATACACTGCCCTTGAAAGTCCACATGTGAAGGACAGGGATGTGAATCTAAAAACGAATACGAAAAGCTGAGGGTACTGTCGTCATGCGTAACAATTAAGTGGATTAGAAGTTTCAGACAAAAGATCATTTATTAACATAAGGAAGAGTGTTGGAAACAAAACGGAGCCCTGGGGCACACCAGCATTTATTTTGTGGATATGAGATTTGAAACCGTCCAAAACTACTTGTAGTCAACGGTCGGAAAAGTAATTTCTAATCCAACGAAGAAAAGATTCATCAATACCAAATGCACGCATTTTTGATAAGAGAGCTTGATGCCAAACTCTAGCAAATGCTTTTGAAATATCAAGTGCAATAATCTTGCTTTCTCCAAAACGATGTAAAGATTTGTTCCACTCTTCGGTGATATATAATCAGATCACCAGTGGACCTATTTCTACGAAAGCCGAACTGCCGATCATTAAGGAGCTTTCGTTCTTCAAGATATTTTTTAAGCTGAAAATTGATCAGCGTTCCCATGACCTTGGAAAGAAGGGACGTAAATGCAATTGGACGATAGTTAGAGGGGGAGGAGGATTCGCCTTTTTTAGGGGCAGGCTGGACAAATGCTGTTTTCTATCCACTCGGGAAGAGACCTGAAGAGTAGGACAGATGGAAAAGCTTACACAGTGGTTTTGCCAGCGTCGAAGAACACCTCTTCAGAACAATAGCAGGGATACTATCTGGGCCAGCAGATTTGTGAATGTTTACATCTTTTAGTACTCTAGCAACTGCACGAGTGCGAACTGCGAGAGAAGATTCGTCCCATAAAATCGTTTACGCTCTCAAGTACAGGAGGAGTCATGGCACTCTCTGGTAGCGTCGAATTAACAGCAAACTGTGCTGCAAGCAAATTGGCTTTATCTATCGAGCTTACAACAGGAGTGTCATTAAAAACGAGCGTTGGAACTGAGGATTTTGTACTGTTTCATACGTTTTTTACAAATGACCAAAATTTTGTACTACCTTTGGGACATGCATTGTAGTATTTTTTGCCGTTATTTTGGTCATGTAAAAATTTAGTTCGTCGGATATTCACTTTACAGGTATTCCTAGCTTGTTTGTACTTATTCCGGTTTTCCTCAGTAGGATTGGCTTTAAAACAACGGAAACATACATCTTTGACCCTGATAGCCTCTTTACAGCTAGAATCAAACCAAGAGTTTTCTTTCGGCTTGATAGATTTTATCCTATTCGGAATAAAATTTCTCATACCGTAAAGAATCAGATTTGAGACCATATCTGCACTGGAATCTACTTCACTATCGAGGAAGCATAGTGACCAGTTAAATTTGCCGATGAAATCGTTGAGACCGTCTCGTACAGCCAAACGGTTCTCACAGGGTTTTTTTCTTTAACTGGTGTTTGTTTACACGAAAAATTCGCAGATATGAAACAATGGTCTGATGTGCCTAGAGGCGATAAAACACTTATGGTGTATTTATCAGGCTCATAGGTTAGAAACAAGTCTAGAGTGTTGGCCGATTGACCTGTAACGTCAGGAATCCGAGTTGGCTCGTCAACAAGCTGAGTCAGATTGCTTAACTCAGCAAAAACCTCGACATACCTTCCTTCGAGTGTTGTCTGACCAGAAAAGCGCAGCCACGAAGAATTGTGTACATTGAAATCGCCCGTAACAACGATCTTACCGCGCGGAAAATGGGAAACAATTATTTGGATAGAGTCGGACAGGGCATCGAATTCATTAGAAGTCGAATTACTATCCAAACTTGGACTGCGATAAATAAAACATGTATGAATGATGCGCCTTTGAACAGTGAATTTGAACCACATATAATTAAAATTTGTATTTATACAGGGACCATACTGTGGTAGAAGCTAATAGGCAACATCATTACGTACGTATACGGCGAGACCATGGTGAGAAAAGAATAATGGCACTAAACTATACCCATGTAGGTTAAACTCCGTATGATCGGTGTTTCACCAAAACAGCTGGCCTGTTTAAAACATAGTGAACGTACACAGCACAGACATTTTTTCGGAGCCCCCGAATGTCACAATACTCGACACAAAACTTACCAGTCATTGCAATACACAAACAAAAACAAGACAAGCTTGGAACAAAATAGACTAAGAGAGGTTTTATTGAACAATGATATGATCTAGCTGATGATTAACTCAAAACCTGATACTGTAATCATTAATAAAAATAATTTTAAGTTTAATTTCAACCTTTTTTTGAAAAAAAAAAAAAAAAAATACCCTTATACTCTGTCCAACAAAAATTGTCAGTACAGGCCTTATGGGAGAACTTTTCTAAAGCAGTGGCGCCTGATGCACCCTCACTACAATGCGTTAGGAAAAATACCACTAAAAAAAGAGCAAGCCACTGACTTTTCTTAAGGAATTGTTGTTGTAATTCTTTGCAAAAAGTTATACACCCCAACACGACCGTCGTATCCCACTGCTGATGAGATACTGTCGAAAGTGTCAAGTGTCACTCAAGACTCAATACGATCGTGCGCTCTTTATCTACATCAAAACAGAGTTACCCAGTGTGGCCAATTTAGCATTTTTCCTGCTAAATCTAGCAGGAAAAATTGTTTTTTAGCATTTTTTTTTTCAAATCATGCCGGCATATTTTTTAGCATTAAATCTGGTCTTAGCATGAAAATTTAGCAGAAATTTACACGAACCATGCAATTAAATTGAATTTATAAAAAGCTCAAACAAAACCTACGAAAGTGTGTGCCGACTTCAATGTAATATTTATTGTAGGTGTTGTTGAACGGAACCACTTTTAAGTTTTAACGAATTTAGCAAACTAACATATATTCCTTGACGAACCACCTTCTATCAGAAAGCTTTTAACGATTTATCTCGCCTCATTTTATCTCTAATTAAAAAGATAGCTGTGTTTTCTGAAGATGAATTAAAAGTAGATATAACTATCGACAAACTATTACCCAATTCTTACTTCGGCTTTCAGTGTGAAGAAAAGTTACAAGAATTCAAGTTACAAGATTTAATAACATGCGAGGATGAAAATGAATTTAGAAAAAACTGTAAAAACTTTATTTTGAAGCTTATCAAAGAGCTTCAAAAAAGGACACCAGAAAATCTGAGAATTTTACAGAAAATGAACTTTTTTCGGTTCAAAAGTGTTTGAGAATACACAAGCCACCGTTAACAGATTTTTTTAAAAGTAGACAAATTAATTCCAAGCTTATATCTAAAATAGAAACACAGTGGAATAATTTACATTTAAATGCTTGGGAAAATGTGGAAAACACTGTGGAATTTTGGTGTGAAGTAAATAAATTTACTGACGCTTCTAATGAAAATCCATATAAAGACCTCTCAAACTTTGTCATTTCATATATGGTCTTACCTATGGTCTTACCAATGCTGCTGTTGAAAGAGTTTTTAGTTTCATGAATCTCGTCAAAGACCAGCGGCGAAACAGGATGCAAAAAAAATATGCTGAATAGCATTCTTCTTATTAGGGATAATTTATCTGAAACATGTTGTGATAATTTCGCTGTTCCTAATAAAGTCAATGAACAGGTTGGAGCATCAAAATTTTATGTTACCCAGGAAGAAGAAGAAAATATGCGTGATAGTTTTGAAGAGGCTTTTGAATGGGGCTCAACATTTTTCTTTTTTTTTTAATGATTTGATATTTATATTTTAGTTTTAACCAGAGTGAATTATTTTTAAAATGCAAAGTTTTTGGCAGGTTTCCGGCTAAAAAAAATATTTAGCATGATTTTTAGCATATTTAGTACACAAAAAATCATGCTAAATAGCCGAATTTAGCATAAACTCAAATTATGAATTGGCCACACTGGAGTTACCAGTATCATTCTCAATTGCAAGCAAGAGCTTTTTCAGTGGTTTTTATTAAGGAGCTTTTGGCATTTGAAGCTTTTGAGAACACATTTTAAGAACATGAGTATGTTGAGTGTTGTCATATTGCTTTTCAACTTAAAAAAAACGCGAATATTATCTTACCGCTTGGTGTTGTGGGAAAAGGTAAATTGAATATTGTTTTCAGGCGTTTTGAATCGGCAGACGGTAGCCCTACGCGTTTTTTACTTTCATTTGCGGCGATTTATAATGTAAACTACGGAATCCCTATGAGAGCTTTAAATGGCGACACACTTATGCATGGCAATGCAACCAGAATGAGAGACAAACGTCCTATCTTCCCTGTACTGACAATTTTTGTTGGACAGAGTATAGTAACATTTTTTGTAAAAATGTTTTCAACCAAAAATTTATTAACTTCCCATAGGGAGTTATTGTAATCGGTCCGATTTGTCAAATTGGAATTTTTGACATTTCTCGACGTTTCAAGGTCCCTAGAGGCTATATCAATCATTTCTAGAGAGATGTCTGTGTGTGTGTGTGTGTACGTACGTTCGTACGTTCGTACGTTCGTACGTTCGTACGTTCGTGCGTTCGTACGTTCGTACGTTCGTACGTTCGAACGTCCGTACGTTCTGGTACCATTTTTCGTCGTCGATATCTCAAGAACGAGTAAAGATATCGACTTCAAATAAATTTTTTTAATAGATAATAACTTCGAAAGAGGCTGAAAGGGCGTTTATTAAAATTCAGTGAGTAGTTTTTTTCACTATAACGGTTTAAAAAAAAAGTAAAAATTTTGGTTAGTTTCAAATATCTCACGAAAAAATAATGCTATTGATTTCAAATAAAATGTAATGTACTCATTATAAGGTCGTTCAGATTTGGTATGAATTTGGAAAAAAATTAACATACCGTTATTGTTTTAAATAAAAAAAACTGAAAAAAAAATTCATAACCCAGACATTCTAAGAACGGAAAACAATTTGAAACTCAACTTACAAAAAATAATTTTATTTACGAAAAATAATGTGTTTGACAACTGGTGAAAATTTCCAAAAAAATCAGCTTACAGTTTTTTTACAAAAAATAAAAAACTATATAAAATTCTATTGAAAATTGGTAAAAATTGTTTTTCGACTCAAATTTCTTGAGAACTAGTAGTGATATTGACTTCTAATTTAGTTTATTTTATACATAGTATAATTTTGTACAATTGGTAAAATGTTGACAAATATTGAATTAATAGTTTTTTTTTAAACAAATGGGAAGTTATCAGTGTGGGTCGCACCCAGCCTCTTTTTTATTTATTTCAATGAGAATGCTTAAAACTGTAAGATATCTATTATGTGGTCCTACGCTAAGCTTAATTTTACAAAAGAGCTAATAATTTAATTCAATTAGTTGACGTAAAAAATTTATAGATGAATTTACTTTACAATTAAATTTAAAGCTTCAAAATGAAATAAGAAAATTAAAAAAAAATCTTTTCAAAACTTCTCTCCTGATTGTTATATTATATTACTTACATATCTTATATCACGAGGTAAGGAATTCCACAGACGAATCGTATGGGCAAAAAATTTTTGTTCCGGTGTTAAAAAGGAATAACGAGGATGAATTAAATATGATGAGACCTAAGCGAGGATCCTAATCTTTTTCTTTCAAAGCAATAATTTGGTTCACGAGTCAGCAAAATATCTGAGAGCAAGGTTAACCTCCGGAGTTGGAGATAGTTTTGAAATGGCAAATTAAGCGGCCTGGTTATGTAACTAAACAGCCGAACTTGTCTTCTTAACTCATGAACGTAATACATAATGCTGTTAAACGCACTCAGCTTTCTCTTGCTTATAGATTTAGAATTACAAAAAATTTCACATTCATAAATTAATATCGGTATAACCAAAGTTTTTGCTAGTAACAAATGAATTTAAACCGGTGTGAACGATTAAAGTACCCATAAATTCCGTAGTATGCCGAAAGCTTTAAGCGATTAAACGTCATGCCAAGATTTTTTGTAGTTTCGACGTATTTGATTGGAACATTATGCCTAAGTAAATCAAAGGAAAGTAGGAAATATCTTATCGTTTGCTTCAGATCGCCAAACTGAGTGTATCAAACAATTTTGAAAAATCAAGTTAGAATAGAAAAATTAATTCATCCATATCAAGAGCTTGTTAATATCATCAGTTGCTTTTAATAGAGCTGTGATGCAGCCCGAAACCCCGATTGTTCTGAAGTAGGTATGTTATTTGCAGCATGAAAAGCACTTATTTGTTTTTGCAGAACACTTTAGAATGCTTTTGATAAAAATGACAGGTTTTTAACGGGTCCGTATTGGTTCCCTTTCGCATTTTTAGAATAGGAAATTGCCTTGCTTTTAGGTATTATAAATTTTATCACGTTGACGCATTAGTAAGCGTATATTGGAACTGTGGGAACTGTGGCTGGTAATTCACTCTGTGGGTAAAAAATAGACCCTTTACCAATTACTTCGTCTAACATCTTCTTCTCAAAGCTGGTATGACCAAAACAGAACTCTAGATGTACAAAAATCATGTCATGCCTTGAAAACTGATTGCAGAAAGCTGGTTTACAATACTATTTATCCTATTTTTACTTACAAAAATATATAGGTATAGGTAGATACTACATATAGCGTAAGTTTTGCATTTAACTTTTGAAAAAGAGTGAACGATTAGTTCTGTGAAATTATTTTATGAATACATATTATTAGATACTTAAAATTAACATCTCAAATTTTTGTGTAGAAGAATTTATAATTTCTTATATACAAAATTAATCTAATAATAAAACGATTTTAAAGTTTTGTTTGCATAACTGCATACTTTTTTAGAAATGAAATTTTATGCATTTGAACATTTTTCTTTAATTATTTATTTTTTATTTATTTATTTATTTCTTTTTCATTACAATATAAATAATATAAATAACATTTTAGTTCATATAAAATCATTTAAATATAAAAGAGAAATAAGTAGAAGCATTTATAATTATTAAAAATTGTTTTAAATGCCACTTCAAATTCGTGAACATAATAATTATAAAATTTGGGTGGGGTGACCCTTCAAAAAAGTTTTAAGCTACAATAAAAAAAAAAAAAAAAACAAAAACAAAGAAAAATGTCAATAAACTAAAAATTTAAAAGAGAGTTCATTGCAGCAACAATTTAAGTGATTGGAAATTAAAAGCAATATAAATATTATGGACGTTATTTAAGTTATGCATTACACAAGTGATTCAATACATGCATGATCAAAACTGAACAGCCATAATTTAAAACCCCTCAAGAATTTATAGATAGTGATATTTCTGATCTGAGGCATAGTGGTAATTTATTGTAAAATCTGCAAGATGAAATACTAAAAAAATTACGAAAAGCAGTGGTGCGTGAGTGAGGAATGTTTACCAAAAATGTGTGCTTTCTACGGATGTTATAATTCTCAAGAATTCTTATATTATGATGACCAGATCTCATAAAGAATGTTTTCAATACTTTAAAACAGTACAGGTGACGTAAAGGAAGAATCTTTCCTCCCCAGCAGATTAACCATATTGCATCTTAGAATGAAAAATTCCGTAATAAATCGTTTTTAAAAGTTCATCTCTACAGACAGCTCGCAAATAAAAGAAATGTCTAAGAATGGAACGGAAGTATTGCCTTAGATTTTCAGTATGGCTAGAGAAATTCATTTTTGAATCCAGAGTTATTCCTAGATATTTAAATGTATCTACTTTTTCAATTTGGAAACAATACTCACTACACATTGAACTATTATCAAAAGTATCCTCTGCGGATTTAGATTCACATTTGCAATAACATAGTTTGAAACGGTGACAATCCGGAGAGTGGTAAAATACATCTGCGCCGAGGTTTTGCAAATTCGACAACCTAAACAACATGAGTTTTGTTTTGGAGCTAATAACTAAATTGTGCTTTGCAAACCAGATTCTAAGAATACTTAGATCCCAGTTAATATCAGCTGTTAGGTTTAAAAGGCTTTTTGTTCCGTATGCGAATCCAATGTCATCAGCAAAAGCTGTTAACATACCTTTGAAAGGCAACTCAAATAGTGAATTAATGTAGATGAGAAACAGTAAAGGTCCAATCACAGACCCTTGTGGTACACCCATATGAGTGTATTCTTTATACTATTAACAACTAGCCATTCACGTCTGGAATTACCTTTAATGGAATTAAATTGATTCTTACCACAAATATCTTTACACAACGGAATTTCCATTTTAAGATCAGAATAAAGTTTTTGGTACCTGTTTTTTAATTTTCTATTTTGTTTGTGCATATTGCATTTTATTCTTAGCTTGTTTTTTATTTTAATTCTTTTCAATAATAATTTCATCTTACTTTTAATGTTATTTGCTGTTACGAGAAGTAAACCGGTCATTGAAGGATCTGTGATTTGAAAATCAAATACACATTTTTCTAAACCTATATAATCTTTATTGGAGAAACGACCAAAAACATGATCAAGACATTTCCCTCACATTATTCTAGTTGGCTCGTTAATAAAAGAAACTAGGCCATGTGAGGCTATTAAATCTAAAAATAAAGAGACCATCTCATTTTTTTCCAAGATGTCAATGTTAAATCCACCTAGGATCAACAAGTTCTTTGATTTTTCACCTTCTAACAACCTTGAAAACTCTTCATAAAACACCGAAAAGACATATTTATGAAATCTGTATACCTACACATAATAATGAAAAAATCCTCGCGATTTATTTTAAAATTAATTCTTATAACATCAGCACTCACCAGATCATTAACAGAGAATTCATAACAAAAGTCATTCCTTATAAAACATCCAACACCACTATCAGCGTCACTTTCATTTGTAGGTATTAGCTATAAAATCCATGTTTTTAGGTAGATATATTTATAAGAAATTTTTCAATTCCAAATTACTTTCACATAAGAGAAAGTAGGTACGTGGATCTAGGAGAGCATTTTATACTCACGAATCACAATATCAAATTGACTATATACTACTTTCCAATCAAAGTATGTAAGATACGTACATATATTTATGAGTCATTCTCAGCTACTCGTTCATCTTGACCTGACACATTGATATTTTCTTTTTCAAGTAAAAATAAAATGGGTGTCGAGATTGTAACTGCAGACAGTTTTAGGAAGTCATTTATGTAGGTATACACATATCATACTATACTCGTATGTCGTATATCTTTGCCAGCATATAGGTATACAAACTATATTCATCCAATCCCAAGCTCACTTTAGAGACTATCGTCGATCTTAAAGAGCAATGGACCGTTCTAGCACTTAACAGCTTGAGCTCATATGACTGTAAATTTAATTTTCTTTTTCTTGCACTTTCTTTCACAAATAAAATACTTTTTTTTTTCAACTCTACAACAGTGTCATCGCCGAGGCTTTCCGGTTGCTTTTTCCTTGTCTTCATGCCACCACATCATACCGCAACACACTGACACACACAAGCCTTTGAGTACTTTTCCTTGAATTTTTCACTTGAAAGCAGTTCCGCACCACTAAATCTACTTGGCGGTTCAAATAATTTTTCACTCTACTGGAGAATCCTTACTAAAATGTAATATTATAAAATAAAGCATAAGTATAACGGTTAATATACGATGTGTAGAGTATAAACACCTACTCAGATTTATAAATATTTTGTTATCTTTGCTCTGCCCTAGAAGGATCTTAAAGTGAAGACTGGATACTTGGACAGGGTTACCAACAATAAACAGTTATATAAAATTTCTATCGTTTTCTGTAATTTTAAGTTAATCAAAGAAGATCTAAACTGGAACCGGAATACGGTTTTTTACAGACTCTCTGACGGTTGTTAACACCGTTGGCGCAAAATTTTAAACAGCTTAGAATTTATGTATTAGTATGATACTACTTAACAATTTGCTAACTTTTTAGTAGATAACACCTAAAATAATGGCAGTTCATGCAAAGGACTAATAAAATAGACCTGTTTTGATGTTTGTAAATGACAAAGAGTCATATTATGAAGTTCGCTGGATACTAGAAAAATAAAATAAGTATTCGATGATTTTGAATTTAATAAAAGGGTAGAGAAAGTATGATACTATATTCGAATAAAATTTGCAAAATCGTCGTTTTAACAAAGTTTCATACTAAACCATCTTTAACATTGTACTTATTCAACTAAAATTTTGCGCCATTATTTCTAGTGTATCGTCCTTAAAATTCATGCAGCAATGCGGTAATAAACGTACGAGCTTCAACATTAACCTCAGTATCACTCCTATCAGGGTTCCCGTAAATATTGGCATTGATGATTCTTTATCATCCTCGTATGGCTCACTTGCGGAATGAGTCAACATTCCGCTCGGAGTCAATTTTTCTTAGCGAATTAAACCGCAGGTGGAATAGTTTAACTTATTGAAATATTGCATAGTATCTAGGAAGATTTTGGTTACCTCTAATAAACCCCCAACTCTTTTGTTATGAAGATCCAGGCAATACATACCCAGTATCATTGCTGCCTGTAACGGACACTCGCCAATAGTAGGCCAGCGACGCTAGGTATTCCTCAAAATACTCACTATCGTAGCACCATTTCTTCAGCAATTAATTTACTCTGGCCAAAAGTAGAGAATCATTCAGGACCGCAATTTTAACGACGTTGACGAACTTTCTAAAATGAAGATCAAAGACTTGGTCTCTTTTCTCAACGGGACGAAATAGCTCTGGGATCAATTTCGGTTACTTCTGTGCCGTGCCCACTTATTGATTACTTAAACTGCAAGCTATATGTTTGAGGACTTTGTCGGAGGTTTATGGTGAAAAGTGGCCGTATGATCACTTGACTAGATTAGTTGCTGCTTTAGCACCAGACAACAGGTTTCGAAAGAGTGTGGGGGTCCATTTGATTGACTGATTCGATTCCTGATAATTATAGAAAAGGAAACATACGTCTTGTATTACTTACTACATACTTTCTTTTGATCCAAACTAGACGCATCCGAGAGAATATGTTTACAATTCCCCATATCAATTCCATTCACAGGTTTGTATGTATATACTCGTACGTAGTCCTGCCATAAGTTCTGTCCCTAACAAAAACACAATTTATTTAAAAAATAAAAAAGCAATCAAAATTCTTTTTACGTCATTTATTAAATATTAAATTTACAATATAAATATATAAGAAATTATTCAAAATGCCCCCCCTTAGCCTTCAAACACTTTCTTAAACGATCCGGCCACTCGTCTACGCCGCACGCACGACTTCCAGTGAAAACGAAGCTACTGTCTTCAACAAATCAGCTTTGAGAGACTCAATATTTCGGTGAGGCTTACAGCCAGCCTTTTCCTCCAAAATGTTCAGCGGATTAAGATCGGGGCTGCCCGGCTGGCAAGCACTGGATATTTCAGCAAGATTCTGCGCCGGCCCACAAAGCAAAAACACACAACTATGGCTTAAGGACAATTTACCAGAGTTTATTGCCGCAGAAGATAGGCCCTCGGGAAGCCCCGATCTTAATCCGCTGAACTACCGGTTATGGAACATTTGGGAGGAGAAGGCTTGCTGTAAGCCTCACCGAAATATTGAGAATTTTGATTGCTTTTTAATTTTTTAAATAAAACGTGTTTACCTATACAGGGTGATTGGCATAAGGTGTGACAAAAAGCTAGGGCGTGTAGGTTGGACTTAGACAAGAAAAAAATCGTATGGGAGGGGGGGGTCTATTTCCCCCCGTTTAGGCGGGAGGGGCAATTTAAGAAAAAAATCACTTAAAACAGACAAAAAATTATTAAAAAATAACGGTGATACCTACAGAGTAATGCTATAGCATTTTGAAAAGCCAGAAATACATTCTTTAATTTTGTTTTTAAATAAAGTTGTTCGAGTGAATAGTTTTTGAAAAATTAATTTTCAAAATCAAAATTTTGAAAAAAAAAATGAAAAAATTTTTTTTAAACAATTTTTTTTCAAAATTTTACGTAATTAAGTATTATTGTTGTATTCAATATTCAATGCTCTCATTAATTTTTGATCAAACACAAAAAACCGGATGTCAAAATGTTTTGTAGTTTTTGCGAAAATCAAAAATAAGGAAAACTACTTTTGTTCTAAGAAAAGCCTTTTATTTTAGTTTTTATACGTCTTTGGATTTCTTACGTGAATTTACGATTGAAAGGATTAACTTTCTTTTTACTATTTTTTTAATTATCGCCTTATAAACATACAATAATGTGACAAAGTACTGGATTAATCATATTTCACACATTTTTTCATTGAGAACACCTGCGTGAGAGCATTGGATTAATATTGACCTGCGAATGTTGTTTAAATAATGCAACGTTACACGCCCTAACTAGTGACAGAAAAGTGCAATTGCGAAATAAGAACAAGAATGTTCCTGAATCTTGAAATCAATTAAAATAAGAAATACATGCATATTTAGATAAAATACATAATTACTGTTTATTTAAATTTTTAACTATTTTTTAACTAGAGCTTATTACAAAAAATTATTTAAAAAACATTCGCAGGTTAATATTAATCCAATGCTCTCACGCAGGTGTTCTCAATGAAAAATGTGTTAATCCAGTACTTTGTCACTTTATTGTATGCTTATAAGACTGATAATAAAAAAATTTTACAAAAAAAGTTAAGCCTTTTTTTTGTAAATCCACCTACGCCAAGCCGACCCCACCATAATAAAAAAGTGGCAGGTCAATTTTAAACCATCAATGCTCTCACGCAGGTGTTCTCAATGAAAAAATGTGTGAAATATGGTTAATCCAGTACTTTGTCACATTATTGTATGTTTATAAGACGATAATTAAAAAAATAGTAAAAAGAAAGTTAATCCTTTCAATCGTAAATTCACGTAAGAAATCCAAAGACGTATAAAAACTAAAATAAAAGGCTTTTCTTAGAACAAAAGTAGTTTTTGTTATTTTTGATTTTCGCAAAAACTACAAAACATTTTGACATCCGGTTTTTTGTGTTTGATCAAAAATTAATGAGAGCATTGAATATTGAATACAAAAATAATACTTAATTACGTAAAATTTTGAAAAAAAATTGTTTAAAAAAAAATTTTTCATTTTTTTTTTCAAAATTTTGATTTTGAAAATTAATTTTTCAAAAACTATTCACTCGAACAACTTTATTTAAAAACAAAATTAAAGAATGTATTTCTGGCTTTTCAAAATGCTATAGCATTACTCTGTAGGTATCACCGTTATTTTTTAATAATTTTTTGTCTGTTTTAAGTGATTTTTTTCTTAAATTGCCCCTCCCGCCTAAACGGGGGGAAATAGACCCCCCCCTCCCATACGATTTTTTTCTTGTATAAGTCCAACCTACACGCCCTAGCTTTTTGTCACACCTTATGCCAATCACCCTGTATAGTATTATCATGGAGCGTGATTTTGTGGTACCAACGCTATCCTGGTGGTGGCGCTGAAATTAGCGCATGATTTTACAGTGGAGAGTAGGATAAGATACAAAACAAGTAGTAAAAAAGAGAATATTTTATTATTAAATTTAGCAGAGACAAATCTATCAACTACTATCGCTATGCTCACGATATCGCCACAATCGTTTGTCTTCATGAGAGCACTATAAGTTTTATATACAAAGGTAATAGTATCATAATTAAAGGACGTACCTCAGGATTAATTGGGCTACAAGGCTAGACTGCTAGTGCACGCCATTTCTACCTAACTACCATGCGATGTCTCTAAGTTGAAGACACGCCGAATTCCCAAACAGGCGATCAAAAACTTATGCTTATGGATCAAAAACTTTTTACCTTATCCATTGGGTTTGCGCTATATGGTTCCATGTGTTCTATGACTACTTTTTCGTGGAATATAATTTTTTTAATGAAAAGATGCATTCAAACGTCTACCACTCGCTCTGTGCTTAACATTATAAGGGTAGTCAAAACCCCTTTAGTGTGCGTTCATTATAAACAAAAATACTGACGGCAGTTTGGTTTCCAGATAAAGAATCTGGTTATAGGCATAATCTATAAGTATCTACAATCTCTAAATATTTTACAATTTAAATATTAATTAAAAACCATATACAAATTCCCAAATAACAAAATTAATCGTCGACGAACTTTTGTCATAAATTCCAAAAGATATTACTGAATACAAACAATATGCAATTTCGGAGGAAATTTTCCTCTGTATTTTTGTCTTGTGTAAGTTACCTAGGGATTTGTAGCGTAATTATAACTCCGAAAGTATTAATAAATAACCAGGTTTAGGGGTACTTCCAAACTACTATATTAAGGTCACTCATATTCAAAAACGTGTATTTGTGTATTAGGTCACTTCGTATTTGTTTCCAGTAGCGGAAAACTCCACAAAAATGTATGAATTGAGGGAGCGACCAACTGCAACTGCAACCATCCAAGAAGTTTTTTGGTTTATCAGATATTCACTTGGCAATAATGGTTTCATTTCTATTTCATGTGATTCTTCATAGGGTTGCTTTGAGGTATCGAAAGTAACTGGGTTCGGTTAAGTAAGCAGATAGTAGAGAAACAGTTTTGTACAAACAATTTGCCATTGCAACATAAGATACGAATAAGTCTAAAAAGACATGTTTATCCGCTATAAGATTCGTTACTTTGGATCGTATTATGATTATATTTATAGGAAGATTCGATATAAAATTCGATATAAGAACCATGACCTGCGGGAGTGAGAGACCAATTTAAACCTTATTATAACAAGATTTTTTTCATAAATAGGTAGCTATCTACTAAAAGAAGAAGTGACTTACTTCTAAACCATTTTGTTGGCGTAATTTATAAATGGAAAAAGAAAATTTTTCGAAAGGAATCAAATAAAAATCGAAATGTAGGTATTATACTGAAGTAGGTACTTTAAGTAAGTGTTGAAAATATGGCACACATGGGTTGTACACCCCACCATTATAAAGGGTGGTTAAATTTTAAGGCCCGATGTTGATTTTGAATAAAACACAAATTATTTAGGAAATTATTGTCATTTATAATCATAATATTGGTATGGTTCAATTATGTATGGAACAAAATATCGGCCAAATGGCCGCCGCCGCGACGTCGGCGGCATAACTCCATCTGATGGTCCAAATTTTCGATCACGCTGAGGCATAATTGAGGTTCTATGCCGTTAATGTGCCGAATTATCTCATCCTGTAGCTCTTGAATTGTTGTATGTGTAGGAAAGAAGTCCAACGGTGTCAAATCACATGTTATTGGCGGCCAATTGATATCACCACCACGTGAGATAACACGGCCATTGAATTTGTCGCGCAAAAGAGCCATTGTTTCGTTAGCTGTGTGGCAAGTGGCACCGTCCTGTTGAAACCACATATCGTCCACATCCATATCTTCCAATTCGGGCTATAAAAAGTTCGTTATCATCTCACGATAGCGAACACCATTCACAGCCAATTGCACATTGTAAGCGTGTAAATGCAAGTCTTTATGCATAATGTTTACCAACGACGAGCTTTAGAGGTGCAATTGTTGGGCACGACGACTGGTTAAAGTGGACGGCTATTCAGCCACACTATCGCGAACATCAGCAATATTTTCTGCAGTACGAGCTGTACGAGCATGCACTGGTGTTTTCAAATCTTCTACAGACCCGGTTTGCTCAAATTTTTGCACGATTTTTCCGATTGTACGCATATTTGGACGATTAAATTGACCAAAAAAATCACGAAGTGCACGATATGCATTTTGATTTGAACGCCCATTTTCATAATAAGCCTGAATAACTTTAACGCGTTGCTCGATTGTGTATACTTGTATTTCCATGGTGCAAATTGAGTTAGGCCGTGGTTACGGCCAACGCTAGTAAGCTAGTGCGCTAGTCCGCGCTAGAAAGCTAGTAAATCTAATGTTTGGATTATAAATAACGTGGTCATAGATAACGCTAGCTGCTTTAACGCTAGTAAAAGAGTGCGCGCTAGTCCTTGCTAGTAAGCTAGTAGATCAAAACTCATTTGATTTTCAAGCTTACTAGCGCGAACAGTGTTTTAGTTTTTTCGGAATGGACATCCAATTATTGGTAAGTAAAGTAAAAAAAGGGTGTTGAAGCCGAAAATCATCATCATAAAGACTTTTAATTCAATGATTTCAAATAATTTGTAAATATCTTGATTGCAGTTCACATTTTTGTAACTACCAAATTTCAATTTTTAATTTTAAACTTGGCTCTTAAATTATACCACCCGCCATAATTTTTATATATTTGAATTCGCTTTAAATTTTAAATGTTAAATATAACGTAATCTCTTTTTTAAATTTACTGAAAAATTGTATAAATACCGCTCTACGAAATAAACTCGTACTGATTGTTACACAAACCTTAGTGGAAAATCTTTGCTTTTTTATTCAAAACTTTTCGTCGTTGTTTTCGCTCGCTTTTATGGTCTTTTTTCGTAAGCCATTAAAAGTCCTTCGTTATTTTATAAATTACTTACAAGATATAAAGTAGTCGGAAATAAACCAGTAAGGTTTTACTACAAATTAAATTCGCTCTTTTTGCTACCGTGGAAAATTGTCTACGCATCAACCAAGATCGGTCTATCCTTTCGATAAAAGGAATAAATAGAGATCTCCGGTTGACGGTCAAGTATTTAATCGTTCAAAGGGAATTCTTATAGGATGTAAGGTACAAAAACTACAAAAATAAAAAAACTATAAAAAAAGCATGGAACGATTAATAATAACAAATACAAGTTATTTATTCATATATTGAGTTTTTTTTATTTTTAACAAAGGCATGAAAAACATAATATTAGATTCTGCAATCAATTTTTGTATTCATTGTTTACATACAAATATTCCATATATATATTGCGAGTATTGTTTGCTGCGAAGCTGTAATTTTTAGCAGAAGTTGAGGCTACAGATTCGGCAGCTGAGCTTTATTTATGAACAATCAATAAAAGACATCTGTCTACGCCTTCAATATGGATGATAATATTATGCAATAAACATACGGTCTTAGCGATAACCCTTGCTACGTCAACACTTGTTTCTTTCTCTTTTGTTAATATATGCCACTTTCCAGCATTCAATAACTTTACTTTTTCTTTGTATAATGTTCATTGAAAGCTCGCTTCATCTCCTAATACCTACACAATTCGGAAATCCCCACTAGGTATAAAATTTATTTGCAAATTCCTTTAATTGCTTTTCACATGGACGTGGCTAATGTTTTTTTCACAAATCTGTTCCAAATTGCTGTGCACACATTTTGAACAATACCAGAAATTGTGCTCTGTGCCATTCTGTAGCTGAACGCCAAACTTCAATACGATGCGCCAGTAGCTAGATATCTTCAAAGGAATTAAAGATGTTAAATTTAAAATTATACATTTTTTAGGAAAACTGAAAACGAGTCCTTTTGGGTATAAATATCTGAGCTTACTGACTAATTATGATAAAATGAGGAATTTATGTTTTTCCTAGTTGGTTTAAATCTTTTACCTTTGTTATTAATTTTTAGATTCAACTTCCAAGTTCACATCACCTTCAACGCATTTTGATGTAATCGATACAGACAACATATTAAGAGAAATAGTTTAAGAATAAAATTTTACTTATTTTTGTTTAGGGATTATATTTAATTTTTTGTATAACTACTTTATTGTTAACTTATAAATGGGCAAAATAGATCTCCAGGTCGCAGTGCAATAAGCCCCCAGTACAACTTATAAATACTCGTACGTTAAACAAAATTTCTAAGAATTCATATTTGTTTTGTATGCTTTAAAAGCCCTTTGTGAGATAAATCGAGCTTTGGTTTTAAATCAAACATGACTTGCTGGCTGGACTTTAGCATTACCTTTGAGCATAAATTGGTTGAACCAATACTTTAAATTAAGAGGCTTCAAAAGAAAATATATATACATACTCGTACATACAAAACATGGATGTATATTTTCTGTAAATTTGACTCCATAAAAGCGATATAAGTATAGCATTAACAAGCCTTTTTTGATATTCTTATCAAATTATTCACACTCGTGAATGTAGAAAATACCTCCTAATAATACAACACCTACTTATAACACTACTCAACACATTTTTTGGGATCATCAGACTACACTTTTTGCAAGGTTCTTGATGCCCTGAATTCGACCTCAAAATTGTTTAATAATTTCAGGATTTTGAGGTAATATAACCGAAAAGTGCAAAAATTTGTTTTTTTCACAAGTTTTAGATAAAATTAAAGTACGAAATAATTTTCCAAAAAAACTCGTTATAGGCTTCCGAAAGTAGTAATCTTCTTCTTAAATATTCATAAAAGATTTTTTTTAAATGTTTAATTCCTTTCGGAGAATTGCCTAAAACGGTATTTTTGAACTTTCAGCTCTGTATACATATCTCAGTGATGAAACAATTGTTAAGGTCTTAATTTAAATCCACAAGATAAACATATTTTGCGTGCCGCACCGCAGGGTTATGAAAAGTCTTTCTGTATATATATAATTCATAGTTCAGATAGTGGTACTCAAAACACTTTTGTTCTTCCTTCCTCAAATATTCATACTCGTATAAACGGTGAAACTCGCTATGCTTCTAGCCAGCAGCGGTCAGAAAAAGTACGATGTGGTGGTTCCTTGTTTTTGTAAAACAATCTCGAATTCTTTTCGTGAAAGTGACATTTTTTAAGACATAAAGAACCGATTGATATTAAAATCGACCTCACGCCACGTTCAAATTAGTACCATTTGAAGGTTATTTACATAAATGTCTTTAACAAGACATACATATGTATATATATAAATAAATAAATTCTATAAATTGTCCACTCTTTTCTCTGCCCAAATGAAAACTTAATATTACGATGAAATAACAACTAGTGCAAATGGAACTAGCGTGAACGAACGTCCACGATTTTCTTACTAGCGCACTAGCACAAAATAGCGAGAACTAGCTTGCGCTAGCGCACTAGCTTACTAGCGTCGGCGGTAACCACGGCCTTAGTCTGAAATTAGAATGTCAAATGAAATGCAGAAAAAAACTTGACGTTTAGGTGTGGTTCACATTCAACATCGGCTCTTAAAATTTAACCACCCTTGACCCAATATGGGCAGAATAGCCTGGTATTTGGCACATGATCGGCATTGAAGGTTTCTTTTTTTTTAATTTGGAGGACGCCTTTATCAGAAAGTGGGCCATTTTATTCCGGACGACACACGTCTCAAATGCAAGTCCTGATAGGAGCAACATTGACAGATGTTAAATATATATGGGCCATATTTACTGCACTTTTTTTAAATTTGAAGATTAAAGTTTCGTTTAGTTTTTGCTTATATCTCTTTGTTTATTCTATGATTAAATTAAATTAATTTTTTTAGGTAGGTAGGTAGAGATGGTAGTCGCCAGCCCTGGGCCGCGACTCAATTAGCGCTGGGGTGCGCCGTTTTGATACCATTTACTCGTGTCAACCTAATAAGTATTTAGTACGGAAGAATATGGCTTTTATATACTTTAGCGGAGCATTGCTAAAGCCATTTTGTCGCATTCAGAAAGATAATCAGATCTTTGATTTTCTTCTCCGAAAGTTCGCTGGGGTCATCGAGGAAGGCTTTCCCAAAGGAAGTCATTCTGTAATTTCCTAAGGCGGGGCAATCGCAAAGAAAATTAACCACAGTTTCTTTTTCTTGTGGATCTCCACAACTACGGCAGTGTGGGTTGTAGGGGATGCCTAGCTTTCTTGCATGTTCACCTATGGGCCAGTGCCCGGTGCGTATTGCTGTGAGCCTGGCTATGTCGCGCCTGGGTCTGCATATAAGATCGTTAGAACGTGAGTTGTTGTAAGTAGGCCATATCTTTCTTGATATGACACAGTTTGTGAGACTGCTTCACCTACGGTTGGATTCATTGGGAAAAATCGAGAAGATTTTTCTCTTCATAGCAGCAAGAGGAATATTTACGTTTTCCGCTAGTGAGCTATGTAAGGCCGAGCCTTGCCGAGCTAAAGCGTCAGCCTGTTCATTACCCTCTATGTCACTGTGACCAGGAACCCAAATGAGAGTGACCTGGAGGTCAATGTTCAGACTCGCTAGTTGGTCCCGACATTGCTGGACAAGTACTGAGGCAGATGTAGATGATTTAATGGCCTTAATGGCCGCCTGGCTATCTGAGCAGATAGCTATATTTCTGAATTGGTTTTGGTTAGATTGGAGCAACTTGCATGCCTCCTTGATTGCTAGTATTTCAGCTTGAAATACACTCGCAAAGTCTGGTAGTCTGAAGGACTTGGAGATGTTAAAGGACTCGGAAAAAATTCCTGAACCAACACCGCACTCCATCGTAGATCCATCAGTGAAGATTATCGAATCGAGATCCTTTGTGACAACATTATTTTTCCAATCCTCTCTGGTGGGAAAAATGGCTTTGAAATCCTCGCTTGGGCCAAGAGGAGGTACGCAGTATTAATTTTTTTACAATTAAAGTTTTCAAAAACTGAATTAAAAATGATTTCTTATATTTTAAGATGCATCGTTATTAAAAAAGGGAATTAGTGTTTAACTAGTTAGTAAAACGAAAAAATAGGATTACAATTTTCGAAAACATAGCAAATTACTAAATGGTTGGAAAATTTCTAAATAGTAACATGCTAAGCCTTTAACAATATATTTTTTAGGATCTTGCTCCATTTAAAATTAAGAAAAAGTTAGTGAACTGCTTTTATGTCAGTATTTTTACAGTGAAATTTCCAAAATGAATTTCCCCTGTATCTATTACAATTTTTTTTTCAATTCAATTAAAAAGGATATACGTACACTGAGGAAACTGTACTATGAGTTATTTAAATAGAAACATGTTTAATTATATGTTTAAATAAGGACAAACAGAATTCGTTTATAACGAAACTTAAATCTGTTTAGATTCGAAAATACTATTATTTTTCAGTAAAATATGTTTAAATCAAACTCATTCATGTTTAAAAATTTCATTGAGATCTGCACTTCATTTTTTGTAAGTATTCAAATTAGTTTGAGTTTGATTTTTAAAATGCATGTTTAATTTATTTTACTTACTTGAAAATTTTAACATAAAATGAACATGAACGAGTTTAATTCAGATATAAACGGAGTTAAAATATTTACAAGAGTAAGAGATTAAACATAAATGTTAAATTTAAGCCCGAACAAGTTTGAATTGAATTAAAATGAGGTAGCTAAATACAAAACTTTTCTTATTTTTGGCATCGAAAGTCATGGAGTGTGTTTATATTCCGCGAGTGTTTGTGATCTTACTAAAGTGAGTAATTTATAAAAAAAAATCATTAAATATTTGATATATACCAATATATTGTTAGATACCTGTTTCACGCAAGAACATAAATTTAAGATTACTCGAGGAGTGGAAGTTAATATCATTGTTCCCAGTTCTCTTTTGAATGTAAGTGTAAAAAAAAAATATTTGTTTCAAAAACTGATTATTTGTAAAGTTTTTTTTTTAAATACTGATTAATAAGTATGTATTATATTAAATTATCATTTGACTTCTATATTCTTTCCAAAGGACGACCAGAAGATGACGAAAGAAGCAAAACAAGAAGCAAATTCCAGAAGACAAATTACATATTATATAAACCAGAATTTGACGAAGGTGTTTTCAAGATGTGACAAAGATGAGATCTCAAAGCACTCCACAACAATTTAAATACTTTTTGGAAAAATGTAATCACAAAATGTTACTTAAAATGTAGGAAATGATAACAAAAATAGAGAAAAAAAAAGAGGAAATTAATTCCAAATATTTGGCAACGCTAAAATTACAAACTAGCATTTTTGATCCAAGAGCGTTGAGATGAGGATGATGCTGTGAATGGTATAAAGATGAGAGTGGACCAAACGTAGCTACTCGTAGAGGAGTGGTGGAGTGTAATGCTTATTATGTACCTACTTGATGGCGTGATATAGCGGTGAAGTCAGGTGAGAAGATGATGAATACTGTCTATCAAGGGCAACAAAATGTATTGCACGGGATTTTTGTAGTTAGTGGCGTGTTAGGTGGTGACACGGCTTGTTCGCAGAATGCTTTCTTCCTCAAAGTTTCTCTAAAAGTAAAACCGCGACGAGATCGAATAGAGAAAGCAACAAAAAAAAAAAAAAGTTTCAAAACTAGTAATTTCATTAAAGATTCCGCTGTGCGTATGTAAAGTGATCACGTATGAAACGATATGAAGGAACACCGTTTAAGTCCCTCTTAGTGGCTTGCTATCCTCTTAAATAAAAAAAAAAAAAAAGGACTTGTTTGTTATATACAATATACCCTTTTCATAGTGATATATCTATATATATGCATACAAAATATACATGTGTGCAAAAAGAGAAAACCCGAAACATTCCCAAGTGATCAAGTGAAGTTCAAGTTAAAAGTGTCCACCCCATGCCCAAAACAACAAAACAGCACGAAAAGTCCCACATGTGCTGAGATAAACTCATTAATCCATAACCGAAGCCTGGACCACATCGTCTAATTTATCATCCACTCAATGCTAAGGGAAGCTCCACATGGTCATCATCATCATTCTGGCCATCCTCAATCCAGCACATCAGCATCTTTACACTATCTTTTGCATGTTCGCAGCATCAAATCAAACTCTTATTCTTATTTTTGTTGTTACTAAATAAACTTAATTCAGAGAGAGGTTAGGTTATTACGTAGAAAAAAAAAATAGAAAAAAAAAAAGAGAAAAAGAAAGTGAAAATTGTTAATAATGACAATTTAATCTCTCTCCCAAGTTAAAAGTTTTTGATTTTGTAAATATTAAGCAAGAGAAAAATAATGAAGTAGATAAGTTAAGAAGAGACGAGGAAAGCAAAGAAAAAAAAAGTTTAATTAAAGAAAGTGTATGTCGGTGCTAGATAAACTATTATACGTTGTAAAGCATCACGCACAGCTAGAACCGCGCAATCAAAAAAAAAAAAAAAAAAAAAGGTAATGAGAATATCAAAAGAAAAAAGAAAACAAAAATTTAAATTTGCAGAGACCATCATACCCGGACTGGAGTGTTGAGCTCATCACCCATCACCGCGAATTGTTGGAGTTTCATCAAGAAAAAGATCGGTAAGTGACTGTGATCACTAGATAAAATTATGAAATCTGTGTGTGAGGCTATAGGAAGCCGAAGTTCAAAAATTTTTTGTAAGATTGCAATGTTTAGATCGTAATTGAGATTATATCACAGAGAAAGAGAAGTGAGGAAATTACCTCTAAAGAGGAGTAGAAGGAGAGAGATTAATAAAGTAGGAGGTGGGGACAATTCGTGATATTTTCCTTAAGTCAGTGCTCTTACACGATTATTAAGTAAGAATTTTTAATCAATGATATTGCTCTGAGAATTTATTAAAAGTTATTACCTTTATGATGTTGATGAACTTTGTATTAACCTTGACTTCTACCCAGATTAAGAGCAGCTTAGACTTTTAAAACAATTGATTGCGGGAGTGAATTTAAATGGAGAGAAGAAGAGACTAATGTATTTATGTTTATATTAAAAGAGAGAAATGTTAAAAAGTAAACATGATTTACGGAATAATTTTTTTTATTGAACATAATCTTAGGAATAAGATCTGAATTATATTTCCTTTCTTTTTAGTTTTATCAGATTAGGATTAACATAGCAATAAAGGAAAATTGAAATTAATGAAATTCGATTCAGTCTACCTTGTGTTTTTTTTTTTGATGGCTCTTGGATTGAGATAGTTTCATTTGGAAGATGAGAATAATCCGAAAAATAATGATTAGTAGGGCTTAAAATATGAGATAGGAGGGATGTGGCTGGTTTTGTGATGAAGTAAGTACAAATCGAGATGGTGGGTTCGGTTGCTTAAGGGGTTAACACCAAAAAAAGATGTCGGGTGCTAACCATATGGTGGCATACATTTTGTATGCGAGGGTGGGCAATAATGGGGATGAATGTCAGCTAAGATCCCCAACCCACTGAAGCTTGAGAATGTTTTAGGTCTGTTTAGGTCTGCTCGATTTCTTCTTTGCTTGTGTCAGATAGGTGACAGTTCGTTCCTCAACTTAGACAAGATTAACTAAGACAAACTACACCATAGTCTTGGCATGATTACACGTAACCAGTTCCTGTGGCATGGTGGAAAGAACCCCCCCTTCCGACGAGCTAGGACGAGCGTGCCGCTAGCATGCCTTCTGCTTTGTCCAGGATACCCTTCTCTCTTGCCGCCTGGATTGGCCCCAGGAGTCCTGTAGCCTGAGGTCATAAAGGTGGTATTAGGAGGGAAGAGAGAGAAGTCAGGAGTTTTTCCTTGTAGGTGGGTGTTAAGTGGACCCTTAGCTTCTCTCGTGGGACAGATACGTTACAGGTGGCGCCCAACGTGGGGCCCGAAATTGTGACCTTAATTTGACACAAGCAAGAATAAATAAGAGAGATATATTTTTGAAAACATAGGGTTTGAATTTTTTTGGTTGACATCAGCATTAGGTTTTGTATTGTTGCAGAGAACATATACCGTGTAGTTTTTTCCTTTGTGCAGCTGTTACTAGCTGCTAATGCTGTGAAGCCACAGGGTATTCCTTTTTTTTGCAGTTCAACAATTACTTTGCATGGTTAGTTTGTTTATCCCACAAATTCATTCCTTGGGTTATAAAGGTGGTAGTGCTGCCTGGACTAGCCTGAGGAATCTTACAAAGTTTGTGCGCAAATGTAAACATTTTAACAATGGAGTAAGATAGTAATATCTTAGGGTTGAGTTTGTGACCGGTGGGTGGGTTAATAGTCCGCACTCATGTCTGCTGCACAAACTGTATACTAATAAGAGATATTAGAAATTCCAAAACCAAGATTTTGAGATTATTAGATGTTGTCCTACAACATTTGCTCCTAGCAATGTTCAGTTGCGGCGTCATTAAACTATTATCTCTACGCTAGAATAAAACAAAAAAAAAAAGAACAGAGCTGAAGATTTACTCGCAAGCTTCCATAGTGGGATTTATGTATGCGAACTGACTGTCATTTGTATGCTTGTGACCGTCATTGAGATCAGCCACATCCCTTCCTTAAAATGAAAAGAGAGTTATAAAAAGAGAGTTAGTTTTTCTTGAAAAAGTTTGAAACGTTTAAAAACATTTTTTTTTTTTTGATTAATTTTGATTTTGAGTTTTTTTTTTCGTTTATCTATTTTTATTTTTTTTATTTTTTTATTATATTACTTTATCATTTACACTTAAACTGGTTATGCATTATTATATGAAAATGGGATTGCTTTAGTCATACCTTGTTTAGAAGTTGAGTTTTAATTTGAATTATCCCTTTTGTTGTATTGCTCAAATTAGGTAGTTAGAATCTAAATATATTTATACCGGGTTATGTCTTCTGCCAGATATCCAATCCACAGTAAGCAACACAACCTGCGCAAAAGAGTAGGTCGAAAAAGCGTTGCTAGTAAATTAGCTGCTGCAGATATGGAGTCGCAGCAAACAAGAGACAATGGTCAGAGTGAAAGCGATGACATTGCATCAGGCTCGGGTGTCAACTCCGCGAAAAATGTATCGGATGAGCAGGCGAAGATAGCAGCATACATAAAAGAGGTTGTTCAGGCTACCATGGGTTTATCGCATACTGAAGAGATCCGATTGATTAGGGAGGAGTTAGATAGAAGTCGCGTAACTCTACAAAGAGAAATCCCAGCCTTAGTTAGACAGGCTTTGCTAGCGGACACGCCGAATAACAGTCAGCAAGAAACTCGTCAAAGTCCAAGTAGAGATACAGAGATGGGAAGTCATCCACAGCCTCACTCATCTACCCAGCCCCCAATAGCAGCTCAGTCAGATAGGGTGAACCCTAACCAAAATGCAGATGATTTTATTAGGCGTTTGAACAATCTGACCTTTAGTGATCCTAGTCTACCGTTCAGTCCACCACACCCCACTCCCAACCATAGGTACCATGTTCAAAATTTTCATAAGTGGGGCATTAAATTTGACAACCGCAATATGTCGGTTGATGATTTCCTCTTTAGGTTAGAGCGATTGAAAGTCTGCAACAATGTTACTTGGAGCGAGGTTTTGTTGAATTTCCATCATTTTGTTAGTGGTCAGGTGGAAAGTTGGCTATGGGTGTACTTGAAGTCGAATCCCTCAGTAGATTGGTTGACCTTTCGATTAGCCTTGATTGAACAGTTTCGTAGCTTGGAAACTGATTCCGAATTGACTCGCAAAATGTCAGATAGGATGCAGAACTCGACAGAGTCTTTCGATGAGTTCTACGCAACCATTCAGCAAATGAACAGCAGGCTAAGAAAACCAAAGTCTGACAGAGAAATTATAGAACTTCTTAAGCTGAATGTCAAAAGAAGAATGGGAGAACTTTTAATAACATTTCAGACTGAAAGTTTGCCAGAAATGGTGTATATGTGCCGTAACCTAGAGAAGCATCTGAGTGATCGAGAGCAACAGAAACTGAGGAATCATTTTATTCCTTCAGTTAGGAGGAATGTAGTGTCCGAGGTTGCAGGGAATTTTGATTCGCAACAAAACAGTGTCACAGCTGTTGATGCCATTCAAGCCTCTAGAGAAGATAGGAGATGTTGGAACTGTAAGGAGACTGGCCATGGCTATTTTGATTGTCCAGCGCCTCAGAGATCCTTGTTCTGCTTTAGGTGTGGCAAGGAAGATACAACCGTTCCAAACTGTCCCAACTGCTCGGGAAACTATGGGAGGAGCAATTTTGTAGCCGTGAGAAATTGCTCTTGGAGAACAAATCCGGCTCAACCTCAATAAGTCCCTCACTCATCCCTTTGCCAGCTAGTAACCATTCAACGTCTCATACTTCTTACTCAGACAAACTTGGCATGAATCCACCATCAGATGATAATATACAGATCTTAAAGCGCACTATTGACGATAGACAACCAGGTATTCCTCAAACTGAAGTTAAGAGTAAAACTCCACCAAAGACACTACACGAACGGCTCAAGAACTACTATGAAGTTAGAGAAAAGATTTTTGGTCATCAGAAAAGTCGTGTTTCAGACAGGGTACTAAGGATTCGGGAAAAATTCAAGAACAAGAAACGTATTTTTAGGGCCATTGAGGCATCTACTTTCTCAAAATCAGATGATCCAAGGCCTTATGCCTCTGTGTCCATCTGTGGTGAACCAATGTTGGGACTTCTGGATAGCGGAGCCAGTATCAGCTGTCTAGGTACTGGAAGCCTAGATTTCTTAAAAAGAAAAAATGTCGAATTTTCTAGGTTTTGCTCAAAAGTAAAAACTGCAGATGGAAAGGGGCAGGATATAGTAGGGAAGTTTGAAGCCGAAATAGTTTACAAGGGTTGCAAAAAGTCTATTTGTTTGTTCATAGTTCCGTCATTAGAACAGAGTCTGTACCTCGGGATAGATTTTTGGAAGGAGTTTGATGTAGCACCATTTCTAATTTCTGAGGTCTCTTCTTTCGAGAATGTTAGAAAGCCTGACCCAAACGCGCACGAATTATCGGTAGATGAGCAAAGGGAACTGAAGAAAGCCGTCAGTATGTTTCCGTCCTCGGCCACACTTGGTCTAGGAAGAACATCACTAGAGGAACATGTTATAGATACGGGGGATGCCGAGCCCATAAAGCAGCGGCATTATCCGGTTTCTCCAGCGGTCCAGAAACTTCTATATGAGGAACTGGATCGCATGTTGGCACAGGGAGTCATTGAAGAAAGTTCGAGTGCATGGAGTTCTCCAGTGGTGCTGGTTCGTAAGCCAGGAAAAAACCGACTCTGCATTGACTTCCGAAAACTAAACGCCAAAACGAAAAAGAGTGCGTATCCACTTTCGCATATAGAGGGAATGCTAGCTCGTCTTCCAGATACGCAGTACATATCTAGTGTGGATCTGAAAGACGCGTTTTGGCAGATACCGCTGGAGAGAAGTTCGCGAGAAAAGACCGCCTTTACAGTGCCTGGTAGACCCTTGATGCAGTTCACGGTCATGCCATTTGGTCTCTGCGATGCGACTCAACGTATGTGCAAATTGATGGACAAAGTGGTACCTCATGAGCTAAGAGAAAACATCTTTCCCTATGTCGATGATCTGCTGGTAATTTCTCGCACGTTTGAGGAACATATTCGTCTTTTGAAAATTCTGGCTGCTAGGTTGAGAGAGGCAGGACTTACAATCAACATCTCTAAATCTATGTTCTGTTTCAAAGAGCTGAAATACCTAGGGTTTATAGTAGGACAAGGTGTTCTTAAAACTGACCCTGATAAGATTTCTGGAATTGCTGAGTTTCCCATTCCTAATACCGCCCGTCAGGTGAGACGCTTTTTGGGTGTAGCGGGGTGGTACAGAAGGTTTGTTAAGGACTTCTCTGATCTTTCCGCACCCCTCACGGATACGTTAAAAAAGGGAAAGAAGTTCCACTTTGATGAAAAGGCTCTTGAGTCGTTCACTAAGATTAAGGCTGTTCTGACCTCTGCTCCAGTGTTGATAAATCCTGATTTTGAAAAGGAATTTATAATACTGTGCGACGCGTCGGCAACTGGCATAGGTTGTGTGTTGGCTCAAAAGGATGAGAAGGGTGTGGAGCTCCCAATTTGTTACTATTCGCACAAGCTAAATGCAGCGCAGAGAAACTATAGCGTAACAGAGAGGGAATGTCTGGCAGCAGTAATGGGGGTTAAGAAGTTTAGGGCTTATGTAGAGTGCCAACCCTTTAAGATCGTGACGGACCATGCGAGCTTAAAGTGGCTGATGAGCCAAAAGGATCTCAGCGGTCGCCTAGCTCGATGGAGCCTAAAATTACAAGGCTTTGATTTTTCCATTGAGCATCGCAAAGGCTCTCAAAACGTCGTACCAGATGCTCTTTCAAGAGTCTTTGAGGTTGACGCTTTGCAGGTAAATGATGTTTCAGTGTTAAAATCAAATCCTCACGATGTGTTGCACATTGATCTTGAGGATCCCAGTTTCAAGTCTGAGAGCTACCTTAAGATTATAGCTACCATCGAAGATCAAAAAGAGCAGCTGCCTGACTTACAAGTTTCGAATGGATTCGTCTACAAAAAGGTCAGGCATTGCACAGGCAATCCAGTGGAGGATGACCTCGCCTGGAAGTTATGGGTTCCTGAAGAGCTTACCGAAGGCTTGATTTTCTTGGCACATCAGCCACCGCGAGCTTCGCATGGGGGCATAGTAAAGACACTCCACCGTCTACGTGACCAATTCTATTGGCCCAAGATGGCTGCACAGGTCAGCACCGTTGTATCCAGATGTGAGATTTGTAAGACCACTAAGGCTCCAAACACTATATTAAGACCAACAATGGGTCAAGCTTTTATTGTGGAAAGGCCTTTCCAATTTTTATATATTGATTTTTTGGGACCGTATCCCAGATCACGAAATGGCAATACCTTTATATTTGTAGCACTGGATCAATTAACTAAATTTGTTTTTATTCAACCAATGAGGACCGCAACCACAGCCAACGTTCTGAAATTTTTGCAGGGGCAGGTATTTAGTGTGTTTGGGGTTCCTGAAACGATATTGTCTGATAATGGTAGGCAGTTCATCAGTACTGATTTCAAGAGGTTCATAGAAGCGTACGGTGTTACGCATGTGAGAACTGCAGCTTACTCACCTCAGGCTAACGCCAGCGAGCGTGTTAACAGGTCGGTGCTAGCGGCTATACGGTCATACATTGATCCCGGTCAGACGAATTGGGATGTCCATTTGTCTTCAATTGCTTGTGCCTTGCGCACTGCTATTCACTCCGCAATAGGGATGTCGCCATACGAAGCCTTGTTTGGGCAGCGAATGGTGGAGCATGGGTCTAGCTATAGATTATTGAAGCAATTGGATGCTATTAACAATTCTGAGGTAAATTTAATCCCAAAGGTTAGTCGAATGAACATCCTGCATTCATTTATTAAGGAATCGCTTGAAAAGGCTCACAATACCTATGAGAAGGTTTATAACACAAGGAGTAGGACAGTAAGGTATTCACCCGGTGAAATAGTGTACCGTAGGAATTTTGTGTTGAGCGATGCAGCTAAGGGAATAAGTTCAAAATTAAGTCCCAAGTTCATTAAAATGCGAATCAAAAGATCCATAGGAAACAATCTCTATGAACTAGAGAATCTACAAGGGAAGAGCTTGGGGGTGTTCCATTGCAAGGATATTCGGAGGTAGGTGAATAGGCCTGGCTAGTCAGTCTGTGCATGTGACTCATGATTATAGTTAAGGTAATTTTTGTTATTCTTTCTTTTCTTCCTCCTTTTTATCAGACAACCTGTAAAAAGGAATAAGTTTTGTAGGAAATGATAACAAAAATAGAGAAAAAAAAAGAGGAAATTAATTCCAAATATTTGGCAACGCTAAAATTACAAACTAGCATTTTTGATCCAAGAGCGTTGAGATGAGGATGATGCTGTGAATGGTATAAAGATGAGAGTGGACCAAACGTAGCTACTCGTAGAGGAGTGGTGGAGTGTAATGCTTATTATGTACCTACTTGATGGCGTGATATAGCGGTGAAGTCAGGTGAGAAGATGATGAATACTGTCTATCAAGGGCAACAAAATGTATTGCACGGGATTTTTGTAGTTAGTGGCGTGTTAGGTGGT
Organism: Philhelius festivus; assembly: GCA_963931855.1. Lineage (NCBI taxonomy): Eukaryota > Metazoa > Arthropoda > Insecta > Diptera > Syrphidae > Philhelius > Philhelius festivus. The sequence goes on from OZ007555.1 coordinate 82,365,102, forward strand.
GACACGGCTTGTTCGCAGAATGCTTTCTTCCTCAAAGTTTCTCTAAAAGTAAAACCGCGACGAGATCGAATAGAGAAAGCAACAAAAAAAAAAAAAAGTTTCAAAACTAGTAATTTCATTAAAGATTCCGCTGTGCGTATGTAAAGTGATCACGTATGAAACGATATGAAGGAACACCGTTTAAGTCCCTCTTAGTGGCTTGCTATCCTCTTAAATAAAAAAAAAAAAAAAGGACTTGTTTGTTATATACAATATACCCTTTTCATAGTGATATATCTATATATATGCATACAAAATATACATGTGTGCAAAAAGAGAAAACCCGAAACATTCCCAAGTGATCAAGTGAAGTTCAAGTTAAAAGTGTCCACCCCATGCCCAAAACAACAAAACAGCACGAAAAGTCCCACATGTGCTGAGATAAACTCATTAATCCATAACCGAAGCCTGGACCACATCGTCTAATTTATCATCCACTCAATGCTAAGGGAAGCTCCACATGGTCATCATCATCATTCTGGCCATCCTCAATCCAGCACATCAGCATCTTTACACTATCTTTTGCATGTTCGCAGCATCAAATCAAACTCTTATTCTTATTTTTGTTGTTACTAAATAAACTTAATTCAGAGAGAGGTTAGGTTATTACGTAGAAAAAAAAAATAGAAAAAAAAAAAGAGAAAAAGAAAGTGAAAATTGTTAATAATGACAATTTAATCTCTCTCCCAAGTTAAAAGTTTTTGATTTTGTAAATATTAAGCAAGAGAAAAATAATGAAGTAGATAAGTTAAGAAGAGACGAGGAAAGCAAAGAAAAAAAAAGTTTAATTAAAGAAAGTGTATGTCGGTGCTAGATAAACTATTATACGTTGTAAAGCATCACGCACAGCTAGAACCGCGCAATCAAAAAAAAAAAAAAAAAAAAAGGTAATGAGAATATCAAAAGAAAAAAGAAAACAAAAATTTAAATTTGCAGAGACCATCATACCCGGACTGGAGTGTTGAGCTCATCACCCATCACCGCGAATTGTTGGAGTTTCATCAAGAAAAAGATCGGTAAGTGACTGTGATCACTAGATAAAATTATGAAATCTGTGTGTGAGGCTATAGGAAGCCGAAGTTCAAAAATTTTTTGTAAGATTGCAATGTTTAGATCGTAATTGAGATTATATCACAGAGAAAGAGAAGTGAGGAAATTACCTCTAAAGAGGAGTAGAAGGAGAGAGATTAATAAAGTAGGAGGTGGGGACAATTCGTGATATTTTCCTTAAGTCAGTGCTCTTACACGATTATTAAGTAAGAATTTTTAATCAATGATATTGCTCTGAGAATTTATTAAAAGTTATTACCTTTATGATGTTGATGAACTTTGTATTAACCTTGACTTCTACCCAGATTAAGAGCAGCTTAGACTTTTAAAACAATTGATTGCGGGAGTGAATTTAAATGGAGAGAAGAAGAGACTAATGTATTTATGTTTATATTAAAAGAGAGAAATGTTAAAAAGTAAACATGATTTACGGAATAATTTTTTTTATTGAACATAATCTTAGGAATAAGATCTGAATTATATTTCCTTTCTTTTTAGTTTTATCAGATTAGGATTAACATAGCAATAAAGGAAAATTGAAATTAATGAAATTCGATTCAGTCTACCTTGTGTTTTTTTTTTGATGGCTCTTGGATTGAGATAGTTTCATTTGGAAGATGAGAATAATCCGAAAAATAATGATTAGTAGGGCTTAAAATATGAGATAGGAGGGATGTGGCTGGTTTTGTGATGAAGTAAGTACAAATCGAGATGGTGGGTTCGGTTGCTTAAGGGGTTAACACCAAAAAAAGATGTCGGGTGCTAACCATATGGTGGCATACATTTTGTATGCGAGGGTGGGCAATAATGGGGATGAATGTCAGCTAAGATCCCCAACCCACTGAAGCTTGAGAATGTTTTAGGTCTGTTTAGGTCTGCTCGATTTCTTCTTTGCTTGTGTCAGATAGGTGACAGTTCGTTCCTCAACTTAGACAAGATTAACTAAGACAAACTACACCATAGTCTTGGCATGATTACACGTAACCAGTTCCTGTGGCATGGTGGAAAGAACCCCCCCTTCCGACGAGCTAGGACGAGCGTGCCGCTAGCATGCCTTCTGCTTTGTCCAGGATACCCTTCTCTCTTGCCGCCTGGATTGGCCCCAGGAGTCCTGTAGCCTGAGGTCATAAAGGTGGTATTAGGAGGGAAGAGAGAGAAGTCAGGAGTTTTTCCTTGTAGGTGGGTGTTAAGTGGACCCTTAGCTTCTCTCGTGGGACAGATACGTTACAAAAATAAAAATATAAATACATATGCAGGTACTTATTATATAATTTTTATTTGTGTTGAGTAATTTTTTTAATTTCTGAATTTCTGAAAAATCTGAAGTCAAAAAAAATTAATATGATTCTATTTGAAACAACATCAAATAAAGTTAATAAAAACAAAGATAAGCATGTTTAAATCAAATAGAAAACGATGTAAATTTAAACCAAATCATGTTCAAATCGGGTCAAACATGGGTTAATACGTTTCTATTTAAATTAAATAAATATCGATTCCATGCCAAATCGTATGTGTTTGAGTTTGATTTAAATATGAATATGTTTGATATTTTTCTCAGTGTATGTACACTTGTACAGGGTGAGCTACCTAGTGGTTTCTATTTAAATCATAGACTATTTTGATCCTGATAGCTGTTTCTGTTCGAAATCTTGACAGAAAGTCAGTATCATAACTCGGCAGAACGAAAGAGTCGTTTTACGCTTGAACAAAAAGTTCGTGAGACTGGTATGCTAATGAACAACCAACACTCATAGCTTCCTCCGGCTAACAGACCAGAATGTGGCTGCTGAAGCCGAGAGTGTGAGAATCAATTCACGAACATCAACTCGCCACCGATTTCAAAAGCTGAACATTGATTTCACGCACTAGCCTGAGGAGAATTCGCTTACAAGGTCCAATTGGCTCAGCAATTGAAGGCGCGCGACCACCCGCTTCGTTATCGTTGTGTTCCATAATTAATGGGAATATTTGCTCTTACTAATAAAGGCATAATACATGGACAAAGTTTTGTTCATTTTATTGCATTTTTAAAAAGCCCACGCTCTATATACCAGCATCTATGTAATATCTATGTACGTATGTCTACATTCATCTTCTGATGGAAATTAATTTCAAAAATTACTTTTCACAAATATTATTCCCGTGTTTTAAAATTCCCAATAAAAAAATTAATTGAAAAAAAAATATTTTACACAGATATAATTATGTATGTATGTATATGTATGTACAAACATAATATGTACATTAATATAGTCGAACAAAATTTGTTTTATTAAAAACGGTGCCGAATACAATCTTGGACACTTCAGTCCTTTAGTGGTGCACATACATAGTAATTAGACTCAATTCATCATCTGACCATAATTGGCTTTAAAATTTTTTCAACTAACAGTCCAGGTAAACTTTCGTACGTAGTACGTGTCGATTGAGAAGAGTCGATTGGCCAAACCATTAATGTTCACAGCTATATCAATCACACATTTATGCCATAAAAATCGGAATAATAATTTCATCAAAGGGCTCATATTTTACACACCTTTTCCCGTTGAGTGTTTTCGAACTTCCCAAATTTACCGCAAATATTTTTTATATAAAAAAAAATTGAAAAAGAGGTTAACTCAGTCATTGTTGAATTTAATCGAAGCAATAAAATAAAAAAAAACTTTGCTCAATTCATAAACTCCTGAAAGAGTTGAGAACGTTTTAATTGAGAGAAATAAAAAGTAGTTTTCTCTGCTACATCAATGGAAGTGAGTATGAGTATAAAGTTCGTACACAGGTACGTTTAGGACTAAAGTTTTTCACAATTTAAACTAACTCAAATAAAAACTTACACCAGGGCCAGTCGCAAAAAAATGGAATAATTGTCCACAATAGTTTGGTTTCACATATGTATGAAACGGAGAAAGAAGCCAAAAAGCTTGGAACTTTTTCTATTAGCCTGAACAAAATGGCTGTAGTAAATAAAATATCGTAATCAATAAAAATGGATTAATGTATCCATATTCAAACGGAATACAAACGTGTTGTGGGTTCAACACATACGGCCTTGAACCAATCTTTCAGAAGCTATATTAAACATTTTTTCAATCCATCAGTCTGTATAAATACTCTAAATTATAATTTGAATCTAAAGGTACCTACGTTAGTCTATGGAAACATATAAGACCACATCGTTCCTCAAAAAGCCCTTGTCATCTCAAAGATATTGTTATCATTAAATTATTAGTATCGCCTCGATCATATTAATATAAATCATTGAACAGTTTCAAAGTTAAAACAGGTAAATAAATCTACCCCCACCGTCATCACCAGAAGGTTCTTGTACTTTTTTGTACTTCGATCTACATATAAAAATTCCCTAATGTGATTATGATTACATTTGCATGCATTGTAGATACCTATTTTATGTATAATTCGAAATTATCCTTAAATTTTCTAAGCCGCTGAGTCCCACTCATTCCCTATAAATACGCATATCAATTACTCTGAATGTCTTACCGATTATATGTACACAAATGAGGGGATGGGAATTGGGTAGAGCTATATGAAAACTCCCTCAAAGCTTCTTCATAACCTTTCCTCATAGGTGATGTATGATAAGCATAAGTATGAGTGGGTTTTTTTTAAGGATGCTATATTGGGACAATTTAAGGGTTGGAAGGGGATGGGAAAAGCACTGTGCTACTTGAAGAGTAATAGCTACAGCTAACTGCTATATCTACACTTTTCAAAATGAAGATGTGGGTTTTCATTGTTCGAATTTTCCATGCGATTACATGCATTATTGTGACTTTTGTATTTATTTACGTAGCTGTATATGAGGACGAAGTATCTGAATAAAGGTATTTTCGAAATGATGATAATGAATCATTTAAACGATTTTCCAAGCACATGAACTTATCGCATGATCATGTAATTATTTCAAATGGTTAAAGTAAAGAACATAAACTAACCAAAAGATTTCAAGGTATACATACATACATAGATGAGGTAGAACCATATTGAATTATGGATTACCTTTTCATAGGATGAACAAAAGAATTCCTTGGAATGATGTAAGCTTCAAGTGGTCCGCTTGCAAAACAGAATCAGCTGCGCTTTTTTTCATATAACATTCGTATTCATCCATATCAATCAATCAAAGGTGTTCTGAATGCTGGTAGATTTGATTTATGTAGCCTTAAGGCGATAAGGGGAACAAATTCAAGGCAAAAAAGTGAATGAATATTGAATAACTTACAAATGACGAAAGAATTAGAATTTCAAGGCTGTTAAGGGTTCTATGTATTTCTTTTTTGAAAATCGACTAAAATGTTTTAAATTGTATTAATTCATGAATTTTAAACACTAACTTTAAGGCTTTTTGGTCATGTTAACGTAAATTAAACGGAATGGTAACAAGGAAATTTGTTTATAGTGTATGAGAATTATATGTTTTGAATGATGATAAATTTGAGCCAAAATCGATCGTTGATAACCAAGGCTAAGTGACTTACAAGTTAACTATTGGAAGGAATAAAAAGACATACAGCTTTCGAGTTCGAACGTCTAAGATAAGAAGCACTTTTTTGACATGGGACACGCTTAAGCGTAGCATGCGTTGAAATATACCGGGTTATCTAAACTATTATATAACATTGTTCTTTTGTTTGCTTGTCAGTTTGGTGGTGTATGAGAGCAAAACTAATAAGCAAAAACACTCAAAATAATATATAAATTAAAAGTTTTACTTAGTTATAATGTTATAAGCCCCATCTGAAAGTGAAACATTTGCCAAATAAACTATACTCATAACATTAAAAACATACTATAAAAATAACGTATGGAAACAATTTGATGAAATCCATTTTTGAGTGTTTTCACGTTTCTATAATATTCTTCTTATTTACGGTCTTCTTAACGATAACAGCGCCAGTGTTCATATTTGCCATCCACTTAAGTTGCGCTAACACGCGTCTTTATAAGACCCTGATTAGATTGTGAATTTTCATTATGCCATGCATGACGATGTTTTTGTCGGTGAGATTCGTGAGGAGCTCTGTAAACTATTGATACAGAGTCTACGGGCATATTATTCATTCGATGTATATTTGTAAATTATACAAATTGAATCTAAATACATCCGGATTCAAGTTCATAATATGGCGGTAAGTATCTGTTTTCATATTCATTTTACTGAAAAGCGCATACAATGCCACAGTTAGGTTCAATTTCCACCCAAAATCTACCGATGTGCCAATTTCCATAATTATTTTCCAATTCATAAAAGAAAAATTATGTATTTTTTGAGAGATAAATTGATTTTAAGGGTGTGATATGGAAATCATCCTTTTCATAGTACCGCACCGCATGTTTATTTCTGTTTCGATAGCCAAAACACATTTCCATAGTGTCGCACTTCGATTTTGATAGATATTTGGCAATTGACAATTCAAGTTAATTCTAAATTGAAAAACTATTTCTGAGATAACTTGGTTTCAATTTATTTGCAGGTTTAGCTCAATGTTACCACCACTGGGATAATCCAGAGTAAGTAGGCCCATATACGACAAACCACATCTAACGGTATCCTTGAGCGGTGCGAGATCGTTTTTGCCCACAATGATCGGTTGTCAAACGATACTACAATGTTCCAAAGGTAGTATACAAATTTTTGGTCATTTGTTAAAAATTTACGAAATATTCCTTCGTCTTTGGTTCTAAGGCTCGTTTTGAATGACACTACTTGTGTTAGCTCAAAAAATGAGCAAATTTGGTTGCAGCTCAATATGCTGTTAATTCGATGCTGCCAGATAGTGTCATAACTCCTCCTGTAATTGAGAGCGTAAACGATTAAATATGACTAATATCCTTTCGCACACGTAGAGTTCCAACAGTATGGTTGTGAAGAGGTGTTCTTCAAGACTGGCAAAACCATTTTCATCGAACTCTACAGGTCTACAGCATTTGTCCAGCTTATCCATAAAAATGCTAGTTTTCTTCACCCTCTAACTACCGTCCTATTGCACTTATATCCCTTCTTTCCGAGGTCATAGAAAAGCTTATAAATTATCAGCTCAAGAAATATCTTGAAGAACGGAAACATCTCAATGACCAGCAGTATTCATTTTGTAGCAACATGTCCACTAGTGATCTAATTGTTATATCTCACCGAACAGTGGCACAAATCTTTACATCGGTTTGGAGAAAGTAAGATTATTGACTTGATATTTCAAAAGCATTTGATAGAGTTTGTGATCAAGCTCTCTTATCGAAGATGCGTTTATTTGGTGTTGATGGATCTCTTATTTGTTGGATTAGAACATAGCTCTTGCACCACTCAATACAAGTTGTGTTGGACGATTTGAAGTCTGAAATTCATAAAATAAATGCTGGTTTGCTTCAGGACTCGGAAAACTCAATGCTGTCTTCTGCCGTTAAAACGCAATTCACCCTCTTTGTCGCTATGAGTGCCATGAGTGGCACTTGCATTGAGGAAACCGAACAACTCTCAGTTCTCGGTATGTGTATCGCAGATCACCTTCTGCGTGAAATGACCACATATTCGTCGTGTCGCCAAAAATGCTGCTAATGTTTTTAGGTTTCCCACGACGCCGACACACGTTGCAAGAAATTTAAACCTCTTCTGATTTGGCTGTTATTTTAAAGTTCTATATTCGTCCAAGGCTAGAGTACAATTCCCATATTTGAGCAGCTCCAATAACTCACTTCAGTTTATTGGATAGAATCCAAAAAAAAAATTTAAAACTGAAAGGTGATATAAGATAACAGAAGCATTTGAATTTCTCGAGCACCGCCGCAATGCTTCTTGTCTATCATTATTTTACTTTTATTTTTATAAACAGTGTTCTAGTCAAATAGCCAATTGCATTCCTCCCCAAAATTTAACCGGAATACTTGCGCTTCAAGAAGTGCCCATCAGTTTATCTAGAGCCCAACTTCAGACGCACCGTTAATTTCATTATTCTTAGCCGCACTACAAGAATGTAAAATGCCTTAGCCGACTCAATATTTCCCTCTGATTATGACATTCAGACATTCAAATCCAACACCTAAAAGATTACTTAGGTCATTCCACTACAAACAAAGCAGGAAGTAGGGATCTATCTTATTATCTATACGTACTTATTAGAATTCTACCTTTTCTTTAATTTAGGATCGACTTCCTCTGCAATCCTGTTTTCGAAAGAAGCATAGTTATGTTTTTACTATGTATTTTGAAAGCACTTAATGCTGACGAAGTACGAGTATCGATTTTAAGTTTGCTTGATTTTTCTAATGCTTTGAAATAACGATTGAAACATCGATTTGATTTCTCTTCTTGTGCCCTCAAACTAATTTGAAGTTATCTAACGAACCGAACCAAGCCATTTGCATTGGATCTTTGGTCTCTAACGTTGTAGACTTTAAAATGGGTGTTCCTCAAGGGTCATTGCTTATCTCATTTTTTCCTCTTGGCCTTTTGGAAGGATCAAAAAAAATTCATGAGTGTACAAATGGATTTGCTTTGAAAACGGCTAAATCGCAATGTATTATTATTTACACAAGTAGTTTAAAAGATTCATATATTCCACAGTTAATATTAAACGGACATGCGATTCCTTGCATCTCTTCTGTAAGGAACTAACGTTTCATTTTTAACAAAACACTCACCTGGAACGATCATGTGAAAAAACTTTATTACATTTTTGGATGACTTAGGCGGTTGTGGAGAGTTTCATTATATGTATAACAGGCTACAAAAAAACTTTGCTAGCTCCGATAATAACCTACGGTTCTTCTACTATATAAGATGGACTAAATAAGCAAATAAAAATGAAATGAAGCATTAAACTCTTTTGTTAGTTTCGTACATTCCTTAAAAAGGCTTAACCATTTATCTCACTTGCCCCATTGCGTATTTGATATTTGATTGGTGTCAAATTTTGCTATTGAAATGTTCAAATTTATATGGAAATTGTTAAGATTTTATAAATCCATTTTTTCTTACACGAAAAGCACTAACAAGATTGCAAAAGTTGCAAAGGTCTGGACAAGTTTACCTGCTCGATTTAAAGCTATTAACAATTTAAAAATTTAATCTGCTCTTTAAAGGGTCATTGCATTTTCAAACTTCATTTGTTCAATAATTCGCTTTATTTTTATTTTTCTCATACATTTTCTTTTTTTGCTTTTTTTATTTAATGGTTTTATTCATTTTAATACGAAATTCTTCTTCTTAATCATTTGTATTTTGATTTTTTTTATAAATCCTTTTTTCTTATTCTAAAATGTGTATATTTTTAAGTCATAAATGAGATCTTCTTTCAAGGCTCTTGTAAATAGCTAAAATGAAAATTAGTTTGAACATGTTAAAACTTACCCCGGAAAAATGTTACAACTAGCCCCACCATAAGCTCGCAAACTCAACCAAAACACACATTCATGTTTATAAAAAAGAACCTTTTCGTGTGAAGAAAAAGATTGAAAATATAAAACTAAACTACAAACCTGCCAATTGACAAATGAAGTACATAAATCGGTAGCTATGGGCATGATGAACATTTTTGTTTTTTACGTGATTGAATTTTAAGGGAACCCTGGTTTTTAGCTGTTACTTCTAGCCCCGTTCCAACCTGCTACACATTCTTCCAAAAATGTTATTCCATATTTCTCATCTTTGTCGATTCTTAATACACGAATTTCTCATATTCGATACATATCAAGAACAAGTTCATGCAATGCAATTCTGCATTTATTATTTCGTAAGAATTTAGTTCACTACCCTCTAGCTTATCGAAAGTACAACACAGCGATAGCATAGCAGAGGATACAACTTCATTTAGCTTCAATGAATGTTAAATAAAATAAAACAATCAACTTCATTCTCCCTGTTTGAAATTAAAGTAGAAAGAAGTTGCATAGCAAGAAACATGGAGAGTCATAATTGAAACACTTTGCTGCTTCCGCTTTTTTATATTTCTTTTTTTCTCTCCTTCCATAATTTTTGATTAACCTCATTCCTAACAGCATCGTAACTTATAACAGAAATTCTGAATTCACGGTGCATATTTCATACCATTTTTTTTCTCTTCTTTGAATTTAATATTTGTTCCTTTAAAAAAAATTCTTTATGTTTGACTTTCTTTCTGGTATTTTATGAGTTCCAGTATCTATTACTAGATTGTTTTGAAACTAAATAATAAGTGCGGAACATAAGAAGAACAAATAGAATTCTACACCAACAATTATTATAGTCAGAGATTTGCAGCTCTGTAGAGTTATATAATACCATTTTCTTGCGTTTTTTTAAATGTATTTTAATAATTTTTTTTTTTCAACATAAAACATGAAAACATAAGGCAAACTGTTGACTGTGACAATTTTACTTTTCTGGTTCTCTTGGACTTTTCTAAAGCGTTTGAAATGGTCAACCATAAAGTCCTGTGTAGCAAGTTGATTAAACAGTTTAATTTCTCATTCACTGGCTATGTTGATCGAATCATATCTGAATTGCAGATCTCAGGCAGTTGCTACGAATCGATCCGTGTCTGAAATTCTCATGTTGAATAGAGGGTTCCATACGGTTCAGTACTGGGGCCCCTGTTGTTCTCCATGAACTTTTCGTCAGCTGAAAACTCATTTGTGCAATCAACCCAAGTTGAAATTGTTCAGGAGACGTTTTTTTGTCTTTAAGATCTTAGTAAGATATTAAAAATACATATTAGAGGAATTGGGTACTTTTTTCAATTATTTTCTATAATTTCACATAAGAATATTCAAGAGTTGTTTCAGACTTTAAATTTTTAAAAAATATTAAAATGGAGATTGAACAATACTCTATACCTATACTAACTAAAAGTTCAAAAAAAAAAGTGGATATTGAACAATTCTTGTGTCGTTGAACAAATGAAAACTTATTGTCTGTTTTACAAAATGAATGGGTACTGTGGATATACAACAATAAAAAACCAAAATCATGGAAAATATGTTTTTATTCAAACGAAAATTATATAAAATTATAAATAGGTAAGAGGTACATGAGTTTTTATATTATTAAAGGTAAATCAGACCCAGCATGTAATCCAGTTTGGATACTAATATTAATATTAACGAACTAATAAAAATATTTATTTAATAATTCAACAATATTCAATCACATTTTTAAAATAAAATACAAATATTATGAGTAGGGTTCGGATTTCCATGCAAATAAATATTTTTTTAGGAACACCTTGGAAGCAAGGCAACTAATTATGTATGCGAATCAAGAAATTTCCTTTAAAATGGCATTTAACCGTTAGTGCATTTTTTTGCATATTTTACTATATATGCATATTTTGCATTTTTTGTGCATATTTTACTATAAATGCATATTTTTTATAATAAATTTATATTTTTAGAGTACCTACCTATATTGTTCGAAAACTAAACTAGACAGTAAAAAAACATAAATTTTATGTCAGTGCAAACGAACCTTAAGATTATTTTCTATTTCTTTTATTTATTTCACAATCTTGAACCATATCAAAACACCACAATATAAAGCATTAAATAAACAAAGGTGCATATGTGAACTTGACTAGATTGTGCCGGCAAAACATTGAAATGAAAAAAAAATTAAGTCTGTGTCTTTGAAACTGTATAAATGAGATCGAAATTTAAACGATCATCTATCAAAAATAAAAGTATGTTGGTATTATGTGGTAAAGCTTAAAGCGCGAAACAGATTGAACCAGCACCAGCAACATCACCAGCAACAGCGGAAGCCATTGTTTTAGAACCAATGGCGCAAAATTTTAATTGAATTATTACGATGCTAAAACTGTTTAAGTATGATACTAGGTTAAAACAACGAATTTTGCAAATTTTAATCGAACATAGCATCATACTTTCACTACCCTCTTATTAAAGTTAAAATCATCAATTACCTACTTTATTTTTTTAGTATCGTGCTAGCTTCATATGACTCGTTGACATTTCGTCGCTTTTCCGGCAGAGTGGCATAAGTCGAAATTTGTCGTTTTTGAGTTTAGAATACAGAACTGAGCTGGAAAAAAAACACAATTTTTCTGTGTAATCGGCGTTAAACTACTTCTTCTAGTTTCCGAGTTATGAAAAAGCGCCGCTCTCAATGTTCAAAAACATCCCTGTCATTTTCTACGTATAAATACGGCATAAATCAATTTTTGTTTTTTTTTTTTAATATTTCGTTTTTTATAAAACTTAACAAACAAAAAATGCAATTTTTTCACGTATTTAACATTCGAGTTTTGTTTTTTATGAACAACGAAATTTTTGTTTTCAGTATGAAAAAAAACTTTAAAAGCCTCTGCTGAAAATTTGCAAATTTCGACTTATAACACTCTGCCGGAAAAGCGACGATTTGTAAACATCAAAAAATGTTCGTGTACTTACTTTTTCACACGAAATGTCATTGTTTTAGGTGTGTTCAGAAGCAATTTATTAATAAAATTCTTTTAGTACGATATTAGTTAGAAAATGCTTAAAATTAAGAATGAGTTAGTAAACTACTTTAAAGTTAGCAAATTGTTAATACAATTTAATAATAGGCTTTTTAAAATTTTGCGAAAATGTTTTTTAATCGTTCAACACAAAATAGACCAGCACCAGCAACGTCAACAGCGTCGTTTGGTCAAAATCCAAAATTTGCTGTTCCTGGTTACAATAACACAATATGCAACAACAGTAAGACGTATAAATTTCAAAAAAATTACTACACGATGCTGGTTTTATGTGTTTGAAAAGTATTTGCTGGCCAGCTTGCTTTATACATTGCTGTTGACGGGCTAGGCACTGGTGCTGTTGCTGGTTTAATCTGTTTCGCGCATAAAGCTTAACACGTTTCATGTACAACAGCCAACCACTACATATAAACTGAAAAATGTTGACTGATGCACTCATGCTTAGTTTTTGAGTCTTATTTTTAACTTATTTTAAAAGATGAAGAAAATGTGTTTTTATATTGAATAGAAATTAAGTTGAATTGGTTTTAAGTGCATATTTTGCATTTTTAAGCGCACATTTTCAGATTTTAAGTGCATGAAAATCCGAAGCCTAATTATGAGCCTCAAATTCAACTGTCACTTTAAAATATAAAATATCTTTTAGTCTATTCTCTTATTCTTCTATTCTGTTATTCTGCTATGAATTTCCATACAAAAGATTGAGCTGTCAACAAATCTTTTATAAATTATAATTATGGTATTCGACATGCTATAATCTGTTATAAGATCTGTTAAGAAAATTATAAAGATATTTATTTTTATTTCGTCAACGAAATATTCTTAAAAGGAGGCAAATGTAAGAAAATATAGTAAAATACATATCATATAAACACATAAGAACAGTTTTCTGCCATGGTATTCCCTAAAATATAGGTGGTAAAATCGTATTTCATGCTACAGATACAAATAACTATAAGAGTTTACTTTTCTGTTCGTTACCCATTTATGTCAGATGAAACATTTTACTCAATCACAGTTAGTTATGATAGCAGATTTTAGTTCAGTTTGATACCAGATTTCGTTTTGGAAGTTGCATAACAGACATTTATAAAAGTTCGAACTTCTGAATACCAACCATAACAGATCTTTTAAGGTGGAAATCTTTTATGATTCATAAGCGAAAATCTATACTAGAATAACATATGTGGCAGAAGAGGTCTAATTGCTTATTGTTTGGATGTTAACAAAATATTATAAGACTCTACATCAATCTGTGGCATCCATGGCAGCATAGATTTGATATCTGATTTTCTCTCCTTAGACAAAGAAGATATTCCCATAATTGTACGAGTATTTAATACCTTTGGAAGACGAACTTCGTTCATCAGTGCCTGCTTTTTCAATGCACGTTTATTTGTTTCTGGGAATATAGAAACTAGCTGCAAATATAAAATAGTCGTATGGATATTGAACACTTTGGAATAAATTCTTATTTAGTTTAAATTTCATAATCAGTTGTTCAATCATATGTATACAAAATTTGCTTTTTGAACATTTAAGAACTAAACTCGATTGACGAAATCATTCATTTTATGGTCTTTTGAACAAAAGCAAACAAATTATTTCAAAATCTAAGCAAAATATAGTAATTCTGACAATACCAATATAAACAGCATGTCCATAAACCTGAGAATCGACATCAAAAGTCAAAAAGTCTATTTCACTTTCCTAAAATAAACTTAAATATAATAAAAAAATAAACTTAAATAATAAAGAAATCGGGTTTGTCGAATCGAACTTTTAAGGTTTTTGCCCTCGCTAAATATCTTTTATATAAATCGCGGCTAATCCGAAAATTAAAAAAATGTCATCTGTCGAATCTGTTAAAAACTTAGTTATTCCGTTCAAAAAGCCGCTTTCTTGGAAGACCTATATCTGATTGACAATCGGGAGGGTTTCGTTTATTGTGGGCCAATAACTCCTTAAAAACACGTTTAAAATATGACAAAATTTTACAATTTAAGAAAAAAAGGATGATAAGCTGTACTAGACTATTCGGAATGAAATTCAAGAAGTACTTGGGGACATTTTGTAGCGATGATTTTGCTTTCTTTTCTTTCATAAGATATTTCTTTTGTTTTTTTTATACTAGTATGTATCTTAATTTTTTACTTCCGACTTATACATAGGTACTATAAGGCAAGTTTATGCGTTCGTAAAAAAAATCTAACTCGAGATTTTGATCAAAATTGACATTACGATGATAGCAAAGACCAAAAAAGTAGGGCTCGCATTTCTGTCTGTCTGTCCGTCTGTCGGCTAAGGGGCCCGGCCGATTTTCTTCAAACTTGGTAGATATGGGTTTTTATTTTTCCCCCCACAAGTTTTTTTTCTTTTTTTTAAGACCAAAAATAACGGTACCTGCCATACGAATTTTCTTCGAAATTTAATAAATATTTTTTTTTCTCAAAAACTGTCCCACAGATTTAAAAAATTCAAAAAATTTCATTTAGTTAAAGCTGGTTGAAAAAATTTTTCCAAAAAATGGTTATTTTTGGTACCCCCTTGGAACCATTTTTTGTTTTGTTTTTGATTTTCGTAAATACAGTACCACCGGTTTTGATCATTTTGTTATGTTAAGGCTCCCCAGCAGTTTCAATATTATTGTGTATTAAAATTTTCAAAAAATTTATTTTACCTAAACATAAATACGGATTTTAATGAAATTTTTTATAGAGAAGCTTCTAAAAAGTTTAAAATCCATTGCATTTCAAAACTTTAAAAAAAATAATTTTTGAGTTTTTGAAAAAAACAAAATCTATTTTTTTTTCTTGGAAAATTCGATAGCTCAGAAACGGCTCAATATTTTTGTTTGTAAATTTAATTTTTATTTGAAAAATAATAAAAGCTTTAAATTGGCGTACCTACTAAAATTTTTTCTTATAAACGTTTTGAAAATTTTGTATACAAAAGCTTATTTTTTTAAAAAACCAGTATAGACTTATAATTTTTGTTCTTGCATAAGCTAATAATTGCTTGAATCACATGGCATCCTGTTTTTAGCTCCAACTACTAAAGTAGTTGTTTAGTCCATTAAAAAATGAATTTTATGCTTATGAACAGTTTTTCTCTAATAACATTCAAAATTCTTGGTCGTTTACATAAGAGCAAGTTCGTGCGACCCAGCCGTGCATTTTATTTTTTCCATTTCCCATTTTCAACTTTAACTTTTTTTTAAATAATTAAGATTTATTACTTCAAAGTTAAAAATAAAGGCGCAAAATATTAAACAGCCTATTATTAAGGTATAAGTATGAAACTACTTAACAATTTGCTAATATTAAAGTAGTTTACTAACTCATTCTTAATTTTAACCATTTTCTAACTAGTATCGTACTAAAGCAGTTTTCTTAATAAATTGGTTTAGAACACACCTACGCCAATGACAGTTCGTGCAAAACGAACAGAAACAGACCTTTTTAGACGTTTGTTAATGCCAAATAGTCATATATGAAGTTAGTACGATATTAAAAAATTTAAATAGGTATTCGGTGATTTTAACTTTAATAAAAGGGTAGAGAAAGTATGATGCTATATTCGATTAAAATTTGCAAATTCGTTGTTTTAACCTAGTATCATACTAAAACATCTTTAGCATCGTATTTATTCAATTAAAATTTTGCGCCAGTGGCTTTAACGTGTTACTAGAGTATCTTATGAACAGAAAACAATAGGTAAGAATTCAAGCTAAACTTAGCTCTATAAATCACAAGGATCAGTTTTCAGTCCAATTCTATTGTTAGTCTTTGTTAATATTACTTATGGATGTAAATTATGACTTAGAGATTCTTCGCAAATGATTTTATCTTCACCGCTTTGTGATTAGTGTTCTTTAATATTTTGGGTAATGTGTGTGAAGATATCGGATTCTCATACGATGAGCCGTTTTATTGTAAGTTTTCTTTGCTTTCAATGAAAACTTTTTATATGTACAAAAAAATGTTATGAAATTGACAGCTTAGATAGCATTAAGTACTTAGGTTTGATATTAGATTTTCGAATGAATTGGAAAAATTACTTTTGCATTTTATTGGATAATCTTAATAAAATTATCTTAGTTAGGCAAATTTACCATTTGAGCATATATTGCCGTCGACCGATTCTTACTCGTTTTTTTTTTTTTTTTCTTAAACCCAAACTACAATGCGGTCTCTCTTGCTGGGGATTTATTAAAATAAAATCGAACCTTTACTTATCAAGCAAAAACCAAAGTATTCTGTCACTACAGGATTTGTATTTTTATAAAGTTCGTAAAATAAAATATTAAGTTGCTAGGTTAGGTATACGGATCTCACAATTTGCGAGTCAACTCCAGAAACTTAGTTATTGACTATTGTACCTATGTACTTTAAGAAATCTGTTTTCCCACCTCTACGATGTAAGATGTAACTGCGCCACGACTTTTTAATAACCTGCCAAAAAGAATCCGATGTGATACTCTCAAGTCTTCATATTTAAAAAATATTAAAATTCTTTTATTTTCTTTGAACTTTGATACAATAATAATATATAACTTAAGTATTTACATTTAAATACTTTTCTTTATGATTTTCTTATACTGCAAAATTTCTTTTTATAAATTGTTTAAAGTTAGTTTTAACAAATTATGTGAAATAAAATTATGAATAATGGAAAAAAATATGTCTTAACTAACCTTATACTATGTTTCCACTAAAACGAATAACGAGACTTTTGATATTTCAAATTATTGGACCAAGATTACATGGAGATTTTAACAACCCAACCACAAATGAACTGTGCGAGACACAATCTACGAGTAATGACAACAAAAACCAAAGCACACAAAAATATCCTCTTTCTCATACTCGTACTCTTAAAAGCCATAGGAATACTACGTTGTTATATTTAAAGTAAAAAATAGTCCTTTGTTGAAAGGATGCAAACAATTTTATTTTCATTTTCTTAAGCTCATCCATGCTCCGTAGTTAAACAAGAAATATGTAAAGTTGTCAACTCGCACAACTGGATTGGGCACAGGGAATGCCAGGCAACAACGATGACGCAGTGAAAAATGAAAAAGGATGTCTTTTATTCCTAGGTTAGTTGGTGGTTTTACAAGGTTGAATGTACAATATTCCTTCAGACACCATATTTTATACCCAACAGTCTGTATTCAAAACTGTCTATGAGAAAGGAAAAATCAAATCGAAAGGACTAGGTCTGAGATAGTAAAAAAAAGTTATTTATATTTATTAAATTTTTCTCTTCTGGTTGGATAATAATACAGGTCAACAATGAAGCTCGAGCATCTCTTTGTTTATTGTTGGGAGTTCAGAAAGTTCATCTTGGCTCAAAATAATCTGCAGCTGGGATATAAAAAACTTAAAGCTAAGGAACTCGTAAGTTTTGAAGATTCCGGTTGTAACACCTCTGAAGAAATGCATTTGTTATTCTGTTTTATCTTTCGCGTCATTAAATAAGAACTTGGGTGCATAGGGGTTTGAAACTTAAGTCGTTGGCATTGCAATTGTCGTCCACGTTATACGGCAGTTATGCTTTTCCTGTTGATTCATGGTTAAATCGGAAAAGGATGTTGGAATATTTTATTCAAATATTTTTTTTTGTATTCTCCAATTCGAATGAATAAAAGGAAAATAATAAACAAAAAACAAGTGCATAGGAAAATATATGAAAGGATTTCTTCAGGCATTCTACCTACACAAAAAAAAATAACAATATATGTACATAAACGAACACCGCGTAAGAGAATCACCCACATCCTATTGCATTGTTCGGGCTTTATGATGCTTCATAATTTTTTTCCATATTCTGTAGGTTTATTCAAAAGTTGAAATATCTTTTATGTATGCAGGTGCTCCTATAAGAAAGCATTGCATTTGGGGAGGATAGGAGGCAGTAATAGTTTTCTCTCATCGCAAGAAATAATATTGCATGAGAAAACACATTAATGAATCTAAATTTTATTTAAATGCGATGAACTTCGGTTTAGGTTATCGTTCTGAATTGGCATTTGAAATGAAATGTACATACCTACGTATGTTCATCACTCTGATGACTTATTAAATTGAGGTTTACCTACCTCCCTTTAGAATCCTTGGAGATATTGTGATGTTCGTTACGATCTCGTCCTGGACCATGTAACAATCTTATTAACGATTAGTTGTTCTCCTCCAGTTCAAGAGAGACCTAATATTAACTGTTTTATAAAACCTAAATCATGTTATATGATGTATCCCTAGTAAATTTAATCCCTTTTTTAATAACCTAACAAAGAATATCACTTCATTATAAATAATTCATTTAACAATTCAACCAAACAGTTTGAGATTGTCCAGACTTTGTTTTACTTTAATCCTAAAAGTTGATGTGGTTAAGCTAGAAGCTTGACAATGGTTACATAACTCTTGTGCGAATAACTTTAATAGAAAGAACAGAAAGAGATCGTGATTGTTATCAAGGTGCCCACTCCACAATAATGAGGTTGTTAGGTCATGAAGTTTGTATATCGCTTTAAAATGAAATTACAAAAACTTAGGCCAAGGCAACTCTGAAGTTTAAGTAGGTATGTATTTAGGATGCAGTTTGTCTCGTCGAGTACCTTGGGTTATCTGAAAACGGTACTGATTGATTTAAAAATAAAATTTGAATTTGAATTTAAATTTATTTAATTTATTTAATAGGTGCATACGTATTAAGACTATGTACTTTAAAATTACGCATATTAATAATATATAGGAAAAAAAAATTATTAAAAAAATACTATAAGAACAAGAAAATAAAAATAATAAAAATAATATAGATAATACAAGTTGTGAAGTTGAATTTTTAGGTAATTAAATTTTTGAATTACTTTATTTTATACTAGCATACCCGTGCGGGAACTCCCGCAAGCAATTTTTTTTTTCAACTGAAGTTTTTCAAAATAAATCATGTGTCTAAAAGTTTCTGTAGATTCGCTCAGTTTTTCTTGCATTGGAAATCTTGTGTAAATGGAAATCTTGTGTGAAGTACGGAATGTTGTTTTTGGGTGTTTATTTTACTTCTGTGTGTCATCGTTGAACAGCTCTATTTGAAAAAGACGACTTACCACTGAAATAATAAACACGTTTACCTTAGCCAAGAACTGTCACAACTGATCTCCTGTTCAACATGAGAAGTTGAAAGCGTACGAATTATTTTTATTTAACGTATTACATGCATACTGGATTAAAACAAAACAGCAAACCAATAAATCCAATCAAGTCCTTTTCTTTAAGGTAATGGAGCCAAGCGAAGGATACTCGTATTTTGAAAAAACTATAACAAACAATGAGCAATCGCATACGTACCTTAAAATAGTTTAAATTCAAAGACACACAAATATTTGTCAATTTTTTTTTTGTTTTTAAATCGGAGAATTTTATTTTTGTTTTATTTTTTTTTTTTTAAATTTTTTGAGTTTTTTTTTTTCGTTACTGCTTAGGTAAATTAATAAAACAATGCCCCTCCTCTGGGCCCGCGCCACCAAAGTATGGCATTTCAATGCAACTACTTATGTATATGTACTACATTTCAGTGCAATACGAAGAAGTAGAGATAAATAGTTTTGGGGTGTTTCGACCACTCAATGCCCCTCCCCTGATAATAAAAAAAAGTAGCCTATACGGTAATCCAGACTATAACTTTTTTGTGTGTTAAATTTTATCAAGATCCATTCAGTTGTTCAAGCGTTATTGAGTAACAAACATCCATACATCGTAACATTCACATTTATAATATTAGTAGGATAGGATTAAAAACTAAAATAAATAAAGTTTAATGAATTTAAAACAAAATAAATGTGTTTGATTGCTTCTATGTTGATTCAGGAAGATATTTAAAAATTTTGTTTTTGACAACGTTAAAACTATCGCCATGAATAGATTCTTTGATTTGATGTGGCAGGGAGTTCTAAATTTTATAACGGCGCGGCGTGACAGAGAAATAGACGACTGGTTGTTAAGAGATTAGATCTGGGCAAAATAAAATTAAATGTGCGTTGAGACCTGGCAAACCTGAGATAATCATACAAGTATTTTGGACTGAGGTATTTAATGACTTGAGCCAAAAGCAGTAGACTGTGATAATCAAGAAAAGTTCGAAGATCACAACCCAGTAACAATTTTTGGAAGTTGGAAACGTGGTCATACCTTCTGAGTCCATATACATATCTTATAACGGAGTTATATGCAACAGTCAGTTTTCGAAAGTTATCTGAGCCAAGCTTCCCAAAAACTTAACATCCATATGTAAATAGAGGAACAAGAAGAGAGCGTGCAAGAAGTTTTCTAGTGTTTATCGGGGTGAAGTTGCTTGAGTGCCATAGAGAACGAAGTCCTCCATAGACTCTGCGGATTATGTAGTTAACATGATCATCCCAACTAAGAGTGCTGTCAATTAGGGTCAATAAGTCCGTGACTTTTTGAATTTCTGACCTCTTTACTGAAACAGCAACACTGCTCCTGTCAACAGGCATCTGTCAGTTGACTCCTGTCAAAATTTAAACTTGCTGCGTCAGTTAGTTTGTGTTTGACAGCTATTTTTATCAGACTACTCACTAATTTGAGGAAAAAATGGAAAAAAGTGAATTTCGTGTGCTTATTATTTCTTGCGAAAAAAAACCATTACCGAGACCAAGGCTAAGCTTGATAAATACTATGGGGACTCTGCACCATCGATTTCAATGGTAAAAAAGTGGTTTACTGAATTTCGTTGTGGCCGTACAAGCACTGAAGATGCCGAACGTCCTGGACGCCCAGTTGAGGTCTTTACACCCGAAACAATCGAAAAAATTCACGATATGGTGTTGGCCGACCGAAGAAAAGTTCTTTTCCACCAAGACAATGCAAGGGTGCACACATGTGCAGTTGCCATGGCAAAAATCCATGAATTGGGCTATGAATTGCTCCCTCATCCACCCTATTCTCCAGATTTGGCTCCGAGCGACTACTTCTTGTTCCCAAACCTGAAGAAATGGCTTGGTGGAAAAAGATTTGACTCCAATGATGAAGTCATCTCGCAAACAAAGGCCTATTTTGAGGACCTAAACAAATCATTTTTTTTGGAAGGGATAAAAAAATTGGAGAAGCGTTGGACAAAGTGTATAGAGCTCAAGGGAGACTACGTTGAAAAATAAAATTATTTTTTTATTATTTTATTTTTTTATTATTGACCCGCCCTCGTATGACACCAAGATTTCGATTACATTTGGTAAAAGGAATTATAGTGTTATTTAGCAAAATAGGCGTAAAATTTTCCTTTGAACTGGGTGTTTGTATATTATCATACTAGGGAATTTTTTTGGGTTGAGAAGTAATAGGCTTAAATGATACCAGTTTTGGATAGAGTCAAGATCCTCGTTAAGACAACTCAGACCATCCTCAAAAACACCAAGAGGTCTGGACAAGAATAGCTGTGCGTCATCAGCATAAAGATGCACTCAAAGAATTTTCCTGGTCACAGTTATCAAATTTCCTGTATTATTCTACCAGATTACTGGATAACTAGATTCCGTCAAGACATCTGGTACAATATACCAGACATCCTGGTAGCCAATACAAGGAATAAAAATTTCCCCTCCGAAATAATTAAATCAGAAATCCTGGTAGTATGTATCTCCCTCCTGGTCCAATCTACCATGAAAATATAAATTGTGTCCTGGTACCTGTTACCAGGAAAATGGTAGCAATTACCAGAAATGTTTAGTTTTTTTCTGGTTCCTGCTACCAGGAGAATGGTCATATTTACCAGGGATAATACATTTTTCCTGGTAAAATCTACCAGGATTCCGGTAAAATGTACCAGGATTCTGGTAGAATATGCCAGGATTTTCGATGTTTTTACTGGTAGCAGGAACCAGGAAAGTGGTAATACTTACCAGGAATATTTTTTTTCCCGGTTAAATGTACCAGGATTCTGGTAGAATATACCAGGATTTTTTTCGTTGTTACTGGTAGCAGGAACCAGGAAAGTGGTAGTATTTACCAGGAATATTTTTTTTTCCTGGTTAAATGTACCAGGATTCTGGTAGAATATACCAGGATTTTTTATGTTTTTACTGGTAGCAGGAACCAGGAAAGTGGTAGTATTTACCAGGAATACTTTTTTTCCTTGTTAAATGTACCAGGATTCTGGTAGAATATACCAGGATTTTTTATGTTCTTACTGGTAGCAGGAACCAGGAAAGTGGTAGTATTTACCAGGAATATTTTTTTTCCTGGTTAAATGTACAAAGATTCTGGTAGAATATACCAGGATTTTTTACGTTTTTACTGGTTGCAGGAACCCCCCCCCCCCCCCCCCCCCCCCCCCCAGGAAAGTGGTAGTATTTACCAGGAATATTTTTTTCCTGGTTAAATGTACCAGGATTCTGGTAGAATATACCAGGATTTTTTATGTTCTTACTGGTAGCAGGAACCAGGAAAGTGGTAGTATTTACCAGGAATATTTTTTTTTCCTGGTTAAATGTACCAGGATTCTGGTAGAATATACCAGGATTTTTTATGTTTTTACTGGTAGCAGGAACCAGGAAAGTGGTAATACTTACCAGGAATATTTTTTTTCCTGGTTAAATGTACCAGAATTCTGGTTTAATATACCAGGATTGACGATTGTTTTACTGGTAGTAGGTACCAGGAGAGTGGTAGTATTAAGCAGGAAAAAAAATTCCTGCTTAATACTACTACTCTCCTGGTACCTACAACCAGTGAAAATATCGGCAACCCTGGTTTATGTTACCAGCACTCTGGTACATTCAACCAGAAAAACGATATTTGTACTGGTAGTAGGTACCAGCAGAGTGATAGTATTTATCGGGAAGAATAAAATTCCCGGTAGATACTACCAGAGTAAAAGATACATTGTACCAGAAAAACACTATTCCCAGTAAAAACTACCATTATCCTATTAGTAGATGCCAGAAAAAAGTTGCGAAAATATGTACATTTTCTGGTATCAACTGCCAGACGAATGGTAGTATCTATCAGAAATTGTATTTCACTTGGTCAAATGCATCTGTATCTGTATGGGAGAAATTGCTCATTAAAGAATTAATTAATGCTTAATTCAATTATTTTATAGCTTTTATACTTACCATCTTAAGTCTTACTGGCACCCAAATCTATAGAAAACGAAAAGAAAAGAAATCCACCCAAGGAAGAAACAAAATCGAAGCAATTGACCTTTATAAAAATAAAAAATGAAGCGTAAAAATTATTATAAAATATTAGTTTTTATTGATGTTAAACCTAACAGTCTTATTAATAAATGCTTTCATAATTGCAAGCTTTTAAAATACTAAAATATATACTTAAAAACTAAAACATAAATTACCAGTTTTTTTGAAATCAAATAAAAATATATAACATTATACATTTTTAAAGCATTATCATATCTACTAAATACCGATGGTAAGATATTTTAATGGAAGATTTATAATAAAAATATATAAAATCTTTTACGGAGTGTTTGCTTGCATATCATCATTTTGGGCTGATTTGGACTTCAGGAATTTCAATAATGAACGAACTTTTGAGTTTGTTCCGGCTTTGTTGATTTGGTAGAAGTATAGGTCTATGAATTCCCAGAAGCTTTCGCATTGCTTTGGGTATGCAATATTTAACGAGAAGAATGTTTTCAGGCATACATCAATTGCGCGCTCGAATGTGAATAACTTAAAGTGGCAGTTGTCAAAATCAACATGGATTTCTTCAACTTTTTCTATCGAGCCAACTATTGTTATTACTGGTGGTTGGGATTGCAGGGTTGAGGCAGCCAATGCATTTTGATGTTCTTTGTAGTCTTGCTGTAGACTGAAAACTCTTATTGATGCTTCTTGGCTATCTGCAACCGTGAAACGCTTTTTGCTTTCCCTGCCGCTTGGTGGCAAGAGATAATGCAAGTGCGTAAAAACCATGGCGACTCTAGAATCTAAAATAAAAATAAGGTGTTTATGATAGTAAGGCTTAATTGGCATTGACTTAATTCTTATCTATTTTATTGCACAATGGCTACGCCACGCCAAGTCCATTCTTCAATTGAAGCTCAAGATCGTGCTATTCTGATAATTTTTTGATTTTCGTATATTAATTTCCAAGTTTAAATGCAAATGTCTCAAAAAACAAAACATGGCCTTATGGAGTTTTCATAGAAAGACGACGATATAATACATGTCATTTTTGATAAGTTATAGATAATAATTTATTCATGTTTTTTTTTGATTACAAACTTTTAGAAATAGTGCTCGTATGGGGATCGGACATGCACTTTAAGTTGAAATCCTGTAATTTACTCCGTATCTCGGTGTTTGCAATCAGTTCCGGGAAAACGTTTTTGAGCATCATATTGCAAAACTCAGTCATCTTGGTACTATCCAGAATAGTGTCCTTGTTCCCAAACATTTTGTTAAAATCTGATTCAATCTACAAAAAAAAATTAAGCATACATTTTATGTTTTTTTAATCGTTTCCATACATAAAGAAATAAAAACTACTTTTTACGAGTACATAACTAAAGAAATATGCTTTATGCGTGACGTTAAAAAACCAAAATTTAGCTTTATTTCATAAGCCATAGCGAAAAATGGTTGCAAAAGCTTAAGACACTTGTTAGCTTAAGCTCGGCTTTAATTTATAAGCTAGTTACTGACTAATGAATTATATTTCAATCAGAAGTCAGTTAGTGACTTATGAATTAAAAAAAAAATTATATCATCACCTTCTTAGTGACTTATGAATTAAAAATTATTAATTAAGAACCTACTAAGCGACTTATGAATTAAAAAAAAAATAAGTCATGACCAAGTGACTTATGAACTAAAAAAAATAATTCGCAACCTTTTATGTATGTGACTTATGTTATGAATTAAAAAAAAATTCAAAATAAAATGAACGACTGGTCGTTCGAACTTGCTCCTATATAATAGACTAGGATTTCTAAAAACGAACGTAGATATGTTATTAAAGAGAACGGTTAATAAGGATCAAATTTATTTCTTAAATTATTTTGGTGGTAAGAGATAAAAACAGAATGCTATGCAAATATGAATTTATGCAAAAATTTGAAAATTTGAATTTCGAAAAAACTAGCTTTTATATACAAAATTTTTAAAGTTTTTTTAATTAATAATTTTGGTGCGTCAATTCAAATTTTTATTATTCTACGAATGAAAAATAAATCAGAAAAACAAATTAGGTAAGCCGATTTTGAGATATCGAATTTTTCAAAAAAATTTTTCTTTTTTCAAAAGTTTCGAAATGCTATGTTTTTTTAATTTTTGAGAAACATCTTTATTAAAAATGTCATTAAAATACGTTATGTCTATAATGAGTAATTCAAAATTTGAAAAAATGGTTCTATGGTAGGTACAAGCTGTAATATCTTAATTTCAAAATGTTTTTATCAAATTAAAGATCAAAAGAATTTATTGAAAGAACACAATTTATCAAAATTCTAGGCGCCGTTTTCGAGAAAAAATACGATTTTTGAAAATCATTTTTAAAATTTTTTAAATTTGTATGGTGGGATCTGTTTTTTAGGTAAAATAAAAAAATTGTTTTCAGTTCTTGTAGACTATATTAAAAAACTTTCATTTATGAAGTTTAAAAAAATCTAGTATGGGGTTTTCAAAATATCGAGTTTTGAAAAACAAATTTTGAAGCTTTTTAAGAAATCAAAAAAAAAAAAATATTTTTGAAAATTTTAATACACAAATTTAAATTGTTGAAAAGCCTTAGCATACAAAAATTATAAAATTCGGTTGTACATAGCGTTGCAAATTTTTGAATTAAAAAATCCATAAGTCAGAAGTCTGTAGATGACTTGTGAATTAAAAAAAAATAATTCCTAAGTTAGTTAGTGACTTATGATTTAAAAAAAAAATTAATTCATAAGCTACTAAGTGACTTATGAATTAAAAAAAATCAATTCATGAGCAAGCTAGTGACTTATGAATTAAGAAAAATTCAATTCATATACTAATGGATGAATTTTGATTAAAAAATTATTAATTGGAAAATTTATAAGCTAGCATGATAATTTTACGGCACACAAAAGCATGAGCTCTACTTTCGTTAATAATTAAAAAAAATTTAAGTCAAAACAAGCTTAGACATTTCCAATCTACCAACAAGCTTATGAATTAAATTTTTTTAATTCACAAGTCACTAACTTACACATGACTTAATTTTTTTTTAATTCATAAGTCACTTAGTACGTTCTGAATTATTTTTTTTAATTCATAAGTCACTTACTTGCTCATGACTTAAATTTTTTTAATTCATAAGTCACTTAGTAGGTTGTGAATTAATCCTTTTCAATTCATAAGTTACTAAGTTACTAGTAGCTTTATCTAAATGATTTTTTTTGTATCTTCACTTTTTAAGTTTCTGAGAAAAAAAATATTTATAAAATTAAAAAAAAAATCGTATGACAGGTACCGTTATTTTTGGTCTTAAAAAAAAAGAAAAAACGTGTGGGGGGAAACATTAAAAGTGATACCTACCAAGTTTAAAAAAATCGACCTAGCCGTTTAGGCTGCAGTCGAACAGACAGAATTGCGAGATCCACTTTTTAGTCTTCGCTACCATCGTAATGTCAAATTTGATTCGATTTTTTTATGAATACATAACTTGCCTTATAGTACCTATAAGTCGCAAGTAAAAATTAGTCATGATCAAGTTAGTGACTTATGAATTAAAAAAAAAAAAATCACAACCTGCTAAGTGACTTATGAATTCAAAAAAATATATTCATAAGCTAATATTTGAATTCTGATTAAAAATATATTAATGGGAAAACTCATAAGCCAGCATGATAATTTTATGACACACAAAAGCTTGAAATTAGCTCTCGTTAATAATTTAATAATAATGTAGTCAAAACAAGCTCAAACATTTGAAATTTACCAACTAGCTTATGAATTTAATTTTTTTTAATTCACAAGTCATCTACAGATCATGACTTAAATTTTTTTAATTCATAAGTCACTTAGTAGGTTGCGAATTATTTTTTTCTTAATTCATAAGTCATTTAATTTGTCATGACTTAAATGTTTTTTAATTCATAAGTCACTTAGTAGGTTCTGAATTAATATTTTCTAATTCATAAGTTACTAAGAAGCTTATCACCCCTATTATGGTTGTCAATTATCAATTGATTTGATTAATAATGAAATTTGGTACTTTTAAACGCAATTTTATTTAAGAAACTATCTGACAATATTAGTCAATTTTCTTTCTGTTCACAATGGTAAGCATCATTATCAATGACCAAAACTTTTTTTAATTCGGTTATTAACACCCCTATTATGGTTATCAATTATACAAATTAAAATTAGACATTTAATTACCCAATGAAAAAAAGTTTTGGTCATTGATAATGATGCTTACCATTGTGAGCAGAAAGAAAATTGACTAATATTGTCAGATAGTTGATAGTTTCTTAAATAAAATTGCTTTTAAAAGTATCTACCAAATTTCAATATTAATCAAATATCAATTGATAATTGACAACCTATCAATAATCAAATAGGTACCTATTTTATGTTTTTAGTATCATGCTATTTACAAACTACAAAAAATGTCTGTTTATTTAGTGCACCAACCGTAATGTTTAATTGTATTCAGAAGCAAATTATTAAGAAAATTGCTTTAGTACGATACTAGTTAGAAAATGTTTAAAATTAAGAACGAGTAAGTAAACTACTTTAAATTTTGCAATTTGTAAGTAGCATCATACTATTATACCTTAATAATAGGATTTTTAATTTTAAATGTTCAATGTTAATGAAATGATAAATGTTTTATATAAATAATTAACATATGTACATAAATGTTAAATAAAATAAAAGCGAAATTTCCTGAAGAAGTTAAAAAAAAAAACATCGAGAACTAATGAAATAGTCTTATTTGCATTCGGAAACCACGGATCTGTAAGTCTGTCCCTTTTAAAATTTATTTATTAAATTAAACACCAGATAACCTCCAACGGTGCCGTGATTTAGGCCAAGTGACATAAGGCCAAATTAAAAAATTTGGCCTTATGTCACTTTACAAAAGCGACATAAGCCCATTTTTTTTTAATTTGGCCTTAAGTCACGGCACCATTAAAAAAATCATTTTATGTTCACATAAGATTTTTTTAAGTATTTCGCAATTTTTTTAAGTATTTTATCTTATGTCGACTTAAGGATTACTTTTGTTTCTGTTTGCGAAAATATCTTAAGTCAACTATGATTAACGAATAGAAAAGTCTTAAGCCAATATAATTTTAAGTCTATTTTAGGTATTAAAATTAAGCAGAACACACAATCTTATGTGGACTTAAGATATTTTACCTCGTGTAGAGATGCATCTTTTGAACATTAGATGAAATTGTTTTTGTCTATAAAAAAAGCAAAGGATGCCGATAACACAGAACTGTAGCCTATTAGAATGGCACTGAGGATCAACAGAAAAACGCGAAATATCTTTAGTCGACTTAAGTCAATTTTGATGATTTTTCAGTGCAAAAAACACTTCAATGCTGCCTCCCAAAAAATCTTTCAAATGTATACTTTATTCAACTAAGCATTTATATGTAAAATTTTATGATCTTTTTTTGAAATTAATTTCAAAAAGATATTTTTAATATTTCGGCTGTTATAAGGAAAAATATGACTTAAGATAGTTTGGCTTTTCCTTAAATTGAATATTATATTAATTTCCAAAATCTTAAGTTGAGATAAGATATTTTGCCTTGCGTTTTCGAAGGACGTTTTCAATTCTTATGTCTATTTAAGATGAGTTGCGTGTGTAAAAGTGGAAAAAAAGAGATTTAAGATGATATTTAATATGAAAAAATCACATGTGTTCTATTCAGATTTAGTTATAAAGAAAAAAACAAACGCTTGATTTTCTTGAAAAAAAAAAAAAATAATTACAAAAGAGAAACAGTTTAGTTTTATTTAACTTTGTTTTTAAAGTCAATGCAAACTTAAAATTAATAAAAAGGAAATAAACCAAATTACAATTCATTGGTGATAACTAGAGCAGAAATTGAAAATTGATTCTACCTCCAAAACTAACGGTACCACACCCGTAATGTAAGATCTTATTTATCTCGAAAACGGTTCTAACGATTTTGATAAAATAAAAAATAAGTGAGCTATTATCTATGGTCATGAACTATATTTTGGTTAAGACACCGTTTTTGTTTTCGTTTGTATTTTCGTCTTTCTCATTAACGGCTGTAACGATTTAAAATAGTATTGCATATACAAATATTCGCAAAAATATGATTATTTTTTTTTAAATTATTTCCTAAAATCAATGGCTCAAAATTCTAACTAGTACGATGTTAAAGCCTTTTTAAATCAACGATTTTGCAAATTTTATTCGAATTTAGCATCATACTTTCTCAACACTTTCATTAAAGTTAAAAGCATCGTAAAAGTATCGTGCTTTTAGAAACGCCACCAGAGGTCTGTTTACTTAGTTTTTTGCACACGAACTGTAATTATTGCTTTATGTGTGTTCAGAAGCAGAGATCCAAAATAACCGTTGACCTTTATTTCCAATCGGTTTCTCACTGAGATTTATTTAATTCGCCAATTTCATTTTGATCTTGGTCTGTGATTTATTTTTAAAAATAAATTTTTTAGGTCTTTGGGTGAGATTTATCATTTATGTTCACAAATATCTCTTATCTGTTGACTTATTTAACTAAAAATAAATGGAAATGGTTAACCTTAAACCTTTTCCGTAGAAAATAAATCAAAAATGGTTAAAATGATAAATTATATTATTTTCTTTATGTTGCAAGTAAAACACAAAATAAAACCTTTAACACTTGATAGTAAACTTGTGTTATTTCCATTCTTGAAATTTTGTTTCGGCACTTTCACTAATCAGTTAATTCTTAAGTATTAAGCCTAACTAAAAGTAAACTCCCAAAAGTTTTTGAATTTAAATTGTATCTTCTTTCACTAAGTATAAAACTTAGAGAAGAATTTATTTTTATTCTTTATTTATTTATTTATTTTTATTTTTTTCTCTCAGCAATAAGTGATCACCGGTTAACCAAAACCTAAAAAAAATCAAAATAAAAGTTTCTCTCTGAGAAACCGAAAAAAATAAAATTTAAGTCAACTGGTTATTAAGTGATCATTTTCGTAAATCTCAACAAGTGAGAGTAATTTAAGAGACCTTTCAAAAGGTTGCGATTTACTTTTGATCTCTGTTCAGAAGTAATTTATTAAGAAAATTGACGATACTAGTTAGAAAATGTTCAAAATTATGAATGAGTTAGTAAGCATATTAAAGTTAGGAAGTTGTTTATAAGTATCATACATAGACCTTAATAATAGGCTGTTTAAAACTTTGCGCTATTTTTTTTAGAATTGACATGTAATTATTTAATTGAAAATGGTATCCCAAATTATACTCTTGAAAATGTTTTGAGAAATTTCTTTTTGAGCTTTATTTGCATATTAAATTCGAAGTTTTCTGGCTAAAGACGGCAATTTCATACATTTGAACATTTTGATCTCATTAAATCTATGTTTTATATTTATAAAATGTATTTTAAATTCCAAAGCTCTTTTACATAAGAGTAAGTTCGTGCGATGCAGTCTTGCATTTGACCTATTTTTGGTTGTATGTTTGAGTTTCATTTGTAATTATTTTTCAATAGTGTATGAAACAACACTGCCTGAAACACTAAATGAAAAAAGAACTGAATTATCAACTCATCCACTATAAACGTTCGCAAAAAAGGAAATCCAGAACCAAACTATGCTTAAAAATATCTTATGTCCTTGTTATAACGGGCATTTTGTTAGCTTTGCAAACGCTAAAATATCCTATGACTACTAAGGAGAGACAAATTTCAGTTTTAAATTTAAAAAATCATTTTATGTTCACATAAGATGTTTTGCGTTTTCACACTTTTTCGGAATTTTTTTAAGTATTTTATCTTATATGTCGACTTAAGAATCAATTTTGTTTCTGTTTGCACGCGCGAAAATATCTTAAGTCAACTTAATATGATTTATGATTTCACAATAATAAAAAAGTCTCAAGTCAATATAATCTTAAGTCTATTTTAGGTTTTAAAATTAAGCAGAACAAACAATCTTATGTGGACTTAAGATATTTTACCGCGTGTAGAGATGTGCTTTTTGAACATAAGATGAAACTGTTTTTCTCCATAAAAAAGCAAAGGAGTGAGATAGAAAGATGCCGATAAGACAGAACTCTAGCCCTATAGAATGGCACTGAGGATAAATAAAAAAACGCGAAATATCTTAAGTCGACTTAAGAGATTTTTCAAAAATAAATTTCATCTCAACAACAATATCAGTTTTTGAAAATTGATATATTTTTTTTTAATTTGCAATCATTCTCTATTTGTTTTTATGTTGTGTTATGTTCTTTATGCAAATTATTTCTTAAGGTAAATTGTGTTATTTATATTATTTTTATATACATATATGAAAACGACTAGAAAGGGAAAAATAGTTTAAAGAAATGCCTAATCAAATAAAATTTACTTTGTTTGTTTTTTGCTTACGTATTCAAAGCCGTTTGAAAAGCTTATGAAGTGCCATTTTTCGTAAAACTCATTCCAAGTGATTAATTTACGGTTCGCATTTTTAAGATCTGTTTGCCGAATATTAAATGTGTTCTCCCATGCGTTTTCCTTTTCTTGTGCGTTCATTGTAAGAAAATCATGTCTCATTTTAGTACAGAGCTTCTCTGCATCTGCTGAATTTTCTGCGTCGAATTTTATCTTTTTTATAGAATCTGACAAACACACCTGATTTATATAGCGATATTTTCCACGAACATTGTGAAATTTGTTTGCAAGTGTGCCTTTTGCATTTTTCGCACCTTTCTTGAGGTAAAAATAATCAAGCTATGTGCATAAAAGAAAAATAAAAGCATACATTGACAAATGATATGCTACATAATTACTTACTGGATCTTCATTGAAAGTAGTATGTATTTCTTCAGCAAGCTGTATCAAGTCCTTTGTAGTAAAATTTGTGTTATTTGTGATTGAGTAATTCACAATCAAGTTCACAAGCAGGCTGCGTACTACTTTGTTGTCAATGTTTTTATTGTTCTTGTAATAATTTTTAATTGTTTCTCCATCATTGCAATTCAAAATATCCACCAATTTTTTACTGCCATTGGATGGAATGGGAGAAGAATGTGAAGTTGTTGGTGTGGACGTATTTTGAGATGCTAAAAAATCATCTGATAGTGTTTCGTATGAAATAGCAGAAGAAAGACGAATTTTCCATTGTTGCCACATATCGAAGAAAACGATTCTACTTGCAGTTGTTATATTTAATGTGTTCAAGAATCTTTTCATGAAAAACGGATCTGCAACTTTCAACACGGGCACAAAAAGATTTTCATCTGTAAAAACAACTTTTGGGTTAATCTCAAAATATAGAAAAAAAAAAACAAAATTTTAAATTTACCAATAAAATATTGGTGATGCTGAATCGGAATCTTCCACGAATTCAAAAGATTTTGTAGAGCTTCGGCTTCATTGTCACAATCCAAACAATAAGAATTTATTAATTCTGTAAACGAAACGTTTTCTGCAACTTTCTTGACTTTTGGAAAATCGTTTCCTGGCAGAATTTTTCCACTGTGATCTTCAGAAACAGGCTTTTCAAATGATACGTCAG
Source organism: Philhelius festivus (assembly GCA_963931855.1). Classification (NCBI taxonomy): domain Eukaryota; kingdom Metazoa; phylum Arthropoda; class Insecta; order Diptera; family Syrphidae; genus Philhelius; species Philhelius festivus. The sequence goes on from OZ007555.1 coordinate 82,398,384, forward strand.
AGCTCAGTATTTTGTCGCTTTCCTCTACCAACGTATATGCAATAAGCGATGGCAGTACTTCACTTGATGAAATAGTTATAACTGGTGGTTCTCTATTTTGAAGAGGTGATATCGTTTTCTCCTCCATGGTCGCTGATGAATGTGGCTCTAATGTAGTACAGTAAAACCCGCTTAAGAGAATCTTTATTTCAATTAAGCGGGTTTCTCACTTAAACGAACCCCGCTTAAGTGAGGAAAAATTTCACTTAAGCGGAGTTTGGATAAGTGAAAAAAAATGTTCACTTAAGCGGATTTAAAAATTCCATTAAGCGGAGATTTAATGCTTGAAACAATATTGTTTTTATCTTTTGGACTCGCCTTGAAAGAAGTTAAATAAAATAACGATTTAATAACACAAAAATAATTTATTTAAAAACGAAAACCAGCAAATTTTTGTTCTGTTCTGATTCAATTTTTTTTTCACAAGAGTTTTTTTCAATGAAAAATATTAAAAATTAAGAAGTTATCCGGTTAAGTTTCACTTAATCGAAGTGTTTTAAGGGAAATTGGCCGGAAAATTCTTGGGGATGAACAAGTGTTTCAGGCAAGCGGGTTTTTCTCTTAAGCGGGTTTTACGTATCATAATTTTTCTTTGGTGACGACATCTTCATTCTTATACAGAAAATAAATATCAATAGATTATTTTTGGCCTTATCATCAGCAAACCACGGGATATTTTGTAAAAATTCATTGGAGGGCTTTTACAATGGTCGATTCGCTGTAAATGATACGATATGTATTGAATTGGTGTAGTTGCATTACCTATTTCGATTGCAGCGTAATGTTTTCGAAACGAATTTATTTTTATCCGCTGACACACCAAAAACGGAAGTGGTTCCTCAGAAAATTTAAATACCTCTTCAATTCGAAATACAAATGTATTTTCGCATGTATTATCTAGTAATTGTGTTATTAAGTACCCCCTTTTGAAAAGTTTTCCGTAATAAATACATTGAGTATAAGTAGCGAAATTTGAAAAAAATCCCTGTTGTAATTTGTAATTATTTATCAAGTCGAATTGGCATGTATTAACGATATGGTTATTAGCTAACGATACTGTTTCAGGAGTTCTCTCGTCTAAGAGCGATTGAGCGAATTTGAATTGAGATTTAAATGATAACGTAAGTGGAATATTTCGCCGGCTGTTTGTAATTCGGGCATATTTTTTAAACTCTTTATGCTTAGCTTCATACTGAAAGCACCAAAAATTACGAGGCACGCCTGACATTTGAATTACCAAGGGGTAATGAACCATAAAATGATGCTTGGGCTTTAAAGTATCGTTAAACAATCTCACATAATCAAGGTGATGCTGTCGTATGAGTCCTCTAAGGTGTTCAATTATATCATTAGAAATATTGAAATCCAGAAGAATTTCAATGATTTCTAGAAAATTCAAAAAGAAAGCCCAAACCTCGTCGTTTTCAGGTATGCGATCGGCTACCATCAGAGGAAAATGATATACAAAAGCCATCATTTCACGCGCCGTTTTTTTTAAATGCATATTTTTTAAATTATCATTCGTAATTGGTTTTAATGAAATATTTCCGATCTCAATTTCTCCATAGTTAAATGAATTAACTCTATCATTGAAAGCTTCTAAATTTAAAAAAAACTTCATGTCAAGAATATATCGAATGATGTGACAAATGTTGTAATGACAAACACCCTCAAATATATCATGCATTACATCAACTGCATAGTTAGAAGTTACGTTAAATGACGTTATAGAATTGAAAACTGAATCGTGATGTATGCCAGTTTGTTTGTAATCATTTATTGCCACATCTTCTAAATAGTTTTGCTTATTACGTAACATATTTTCAATTTCACATGGTGCTGTAGAAGTTTCTTTTTTTGGAAGCTTGCAAATCCGGCAAAAATAAGTATTAGAGCACGAAGAAAAACCTAGCATTGCATTCAAGCCTAAATTATCCCCAATTAATAAACCCAAAACAAAGTGAACCTTTTTTATTCCTTTAGACGTCAATATGTCAATACCAGTTTCTTCCAAAAATTTAATTTTTTCTATAAGTGAGTGAAGACATTTTTTATTTCCATACAACTTATAGTCCTGAGCTTTAAAAAGAGCAGCTAAAAATATATCGGATCTATTCGGAACAACGGGAAATGAATAATAAATAAAAGATATGGGATCAGCGTGAGAACCTAATGGATTATTTATTTCTGCAGAGCAGAATATAAATTGCGTTTTTCCTGCCATGCCTTTCCCTTGATGTAATGGGAAAAATTGTTTCTATCATTTGAAATTTTGTTCATTTCATCAATTGTTTTAATTAAAAGATCATTTTTTTCGAAAGTTTTTCTGAACTGAAACTCGAGCGGTAGAAGCACTCCTGTCGTTATGTGTTCTTCGTGGCAATTAATTCCCTTTCGATAAACATTTTTTAACTCTTCATTAATTGTGAATTCATTCGCAACGCAAAAATAATCATTTTCTGTTAGCCAATGTATTAGTTGGTGATCAGTGCAACATGAATCGAAGGGATTTTCCACTGCCGAAATTAATGCTGAATAACGTAAGCGATCTTCGACCGAGTTTTCGGTTTTAATATTAAATAATTTGAAAAGTCTTAAAATGGGTTCATGTATGGATTCTTTGACCATTGTAATAATTTTAGCCGCATCTTTACGTGATAAATTGTCCATGCTGTACAATTTTAAAGCAAAATCAATTACAATATTATTAATATCAATATCATTGTCAATACAAGGAAGATCATTTTTAGCATAAGAATGATTAGTGTCAAGAGAACATGAAGGCAAATCTGCCACCGAAGACGAAGCCGGAGGAGAAAACGATTTCGAAGAACCTTGCAAACAAGTTGGCAAAAAAGAACTCGCATCAATATTTGAGCTTGACGAAAATAATGTTAGCCCGTCTTTTATGTGCGTTTTGCAGTGACGTGAAAAGTTTGAAAACGTGGAAGTAAATGACATGCATTCATTAAAAGCACACCGATAAACACCTATTCCATCCAATTTATGAACCAATTTGAAATGGTTAGATATATTTTTTAAGGAAGAGCAGTGTTGTTTGCATATAAAACAATCCATTTTGTTTTTTTTTTATAATTTTCCTAAAAGTCAGAATATGTATTGGAGATGATCTTTAATATATAATTAAGTTCGACTTGGTTTACAAAATAAATTTACAAACAAGAAAGTGTAACTCACCCTTGATTTATTTAAATGTACCAAATGATGACGCGGCTTTTCACTTGTGCTGAAGCTGATTTGCTGTTTAAACGGTTGACTCTTTTTTTTCAATTTTTGCTCTGGATCTTTTCCCTCTGGGAGTTTCTTTATAGTATCGTGTTCTGCTTTAGTTTTCTGGTTTTGCTGGTATGGGGTTTGAAAATCGAAATAAAACATTATGTAAAACATGAAATCGTGTACATTATCTACTTAAAGTTTTTATACAGTATATTAAAAACTGTTTCAACAAAGACTTTTACATTTTCTTACTTTTGTATTAAATCATATAGTAAGTTATAGTTAACACAAAAGTAAGAAAATCTAAAAGTAATTGTTGAAACTGTTTTTAATATTGTATTTATTATATTATTAGATTAAATACATACAAAACCCCTTATGAAGTAAGGAATTCTTATAAAACGTTGGGTAAAGAATGGAATAGTCTTTTATTCGTATTGAAAAATAAAATGTATGTAAACTGTAAGAGGGTAAGCTTTGGATTTTCATGCGAATGCTATTTTTTAAAAGAAAATTTAGAAGAAGTCTGTAGATTAGGTTATCTTCACAAAACATGTTATTTACTGGTAAGTGGCAGTTAATTGTTTAACTCATTATAATTACACATTTTTGCGCTGCATTTTCAAATAAAAATTGCAAATAAAATTTCGATGCCCATAAAATTTATTTTAATTTAATTAAATATATATTTGAATTAATAAATTTTGATTCTTAAAAACTTTAAAACTTATATGCAAAAATAGCATGTGGACATTTTAAAAAATTTGAGAAAATCACTTACATATTTCGAAAAATGTTTTAAAGTTCTTTCCAGTGCACATTTATTTTATTTTTATATATATATATGGGCTTATCCCTGTAAATTTTAACTTTTGAGTTTGAAAAAAAAAAAACAAAAAAAAAAACAAAAAAAAAAAACAAAAAAAAAATTAAGGCACGCATGTAAATTTGAGTTTTTCTTCAATTATAGACCCAAATAAATAAAAAACTTCAAAATAACTCCTATGTATTGCTTGTTGAAAATTATAAAATAATAAAGTATAGAAAAATGAATTTAAAATAATTAATTTTAAAAGACGATCTAATTGATTTGGTTTTTATTTTTTAATCTTCACAGCCTCTTTTTTTCAAACTTATTTGTTTAACACTTTTACCATTTTTTTTAGAGTTTCTAGAGCTTAAATTACGCTCATTGTAAAAGTATAATCAAAGAATGCTTTGGAGTGCTAGTAAAAAATGTGCCTTTTTTGAAACAGTTTTGTTAACTTCATAAAATTTGTACATGGAGACCATAAAAAAATGCCCCATGATCAATGTTAAAAAAATAGACACGAAAATTTGTGACAATTAAAGATTTACGAAAAGTCACGCATGGCAGTTTTTTCTAAAATTTATATCATGTAGGATTATTTATAAGGAAGGCACGCACTCAAAATGATTTCAATTAATTTTGACCTTCATTTATCTGAAAAAACAAAAATTGTACTAGGTAATCTTATGTTAAACATTATTTTTGCAATAATACAAAACGTTAATTATCGACGCACGCATCCAAAAGTCTCAATATTCGATGATTTTTTCGATTTCAAACACTTTTGCACTATATCGATGGTTCATTTTATAAATTGAATAGTTAAAACTCAATGATATATGTATATAATATTATAAGTTCCAAAACCTGAATATTTAATAATAATGTCTATATATTTCGACGCATGGCAAAAGTTAAAATTTGCCCGGATAAGCCCATATATGTATATATGTATATTGCTTTTGTTTATTAAAAATAATTCAAAGTTTATTGCTCAAAACTGAATTTTTTAAATTCAATTGTTAATCAAATAATGATGTTTAACTTTTGTGGGTGTATTAAATTCCTAGCCATAAAGAACTACATCGCAGAGCTCAATATTCTTTTCTGTCAATCCTTGTCTCAAAACTACGGTAGATTTGCGACAGAATTAATTTAAATGCAATACATGTGTATGTTTCAAATCATATTTAAGAAACAATTTCTTAAAAAAAATATAAGCGTCTTACATGTATTTGTATTATTTTCTCTCTTTATAGTATTACTACTTTTTTAATTTTTTTTATTTGAGTTCTTCCAGCAGACGGCTTATCAAGCCATGGTTTGTAAATCTTTTTAACACAACTATTATACTTTTAAATGATTGAAAAAATAAAGAATTTATCTATCTATCTATCTACATATATTTTCGGAAGTTGAGGAAACCAGAAGAGAATCGTAAGTTGAAACTTGAAACTGTCAACTTTGAGTCAAGAAAAACAAAATCACAAGTTGAGAATAAAAATCCTCAAGTTGCGGTCAACTTCTAATGAAGAAAATGGCCCTTAAGCTATTTCGCGGTTTTTTGTCGATCCTCAGTGCCATTCTAAAGGGCTACAGTTCTGTGTTATCGGCATCCATCTATCTCACTCCTTTGCTTTTTTATAGACAAAAACAATTTCGCGTTCAAAAGATTCGTTCAAAGATTCGTGTTCAAAAGACACAACTCTACACGCGGTAAAATATCTTAAGTCCACATAAGATTGTCTGTTCTGCTTAACTTTAATACCTAAAATAGACTTAAGATTATATTGGCTTAAGACTTTTGTATTATTGTGAAGTCTTAAAAGCAACTAAAGTCATCCTTAAGGCTAGCCGCGCATTATCAATTTTAAGTTGCGAAACTGGTTACTTATAGAAAACAGATGAACTGTTTGGTTGAATGTCCGTGCAGTTGCAGATAATAATATGTTCAATAAAATGGCGAACTCATTGTAGGCAATCGTTTAGTTTGTGTCGAAACACAAACATTTTAGTTGCCCGAACCAAGCAGTTTCGCAACTAAAAATTGCTAGTGCGCGGCTAGCCTAAGTCAACATAAGATAAAATATTAAAAAAAAAATTGCGAAAAAGTGAAAACGCAAATTAATCATCTTATGTGATCATAAAATGGTTTTTTTGATTCGAAACTGACATTTTTCTCTCCTTAAGTAGTCATAAGATATTTTACCGTTTGTAAACCTAAAAAAATACCCGTAATAATAAGGACATAAGATATTTTTAAACGTAGTTTGGTTCTGGATTTCCTTTTGTGCGAACGTTTTTCTTTTAGTGAATGAGTTGATAATTCAGTTCTTTTTTCATTCAGTTTTGTTTCATACGCGATTTAAAAATGATAACAAAATGATACACTATACACATACGTATACAACATGCCGAGACAACTACAGCCAAATGAATTTGCACCTTGCAACAACAAAATTGAATTTTTATGCTGTGAATTAGCTAATATATACTTCATGTCCATCTAAAATAATAGACTAAGAGCCCACAGCAATTTTTGGGTGTGATTGATAACAACAAATAATTAGCAGAATTTTGTTGCAAGGTGCAAATTCATTTGGCTGTAGTCGTCTCGGCATGCAAATATAACATATATTATGTATGTGCATGTGCACAATTTTCAATTTCTCCTCGAAATCATTAAAGGCGCTTGAGTCCTTTAGGCTAGGCGCGCGTTTTTAATTTCACAACTGTTTGGTTGCCAAAATGTGACTAATGGGGCTATTTGGTTTAATTTTCCGCGCAGGTGCATATAGTTGAATCGGTCATTTCCAAAACCGCATAAGTCATTCAATTAGAATTTTTCAGGAATCAATAAAAACTGTTTCATGCACAAAAATTACCACTAAAATACTTAATTAAGCATACAAAAAAGTCGTTTAAAACTCATTTGTTTGTGCATGAAACAGTTTTTATTGATTCCTGAAAAATTCTAATTGAATGACTTATGAGGTTGTTGGAATGACCGATTCAATTATATGTATTTTAGGCAATCGTTTAGTTTGTGAATTCAATAATAATAAATAATTTCGTGGCCTTAAAACGAATATTTATAAAAAATATTTCTGAGGCAAGATTTCTGTCTTATTGCCATGGAATAGGTATTCAGTTTTTTTTTATGTCAATACATTATGAGAGAAACTTTGACCATAATTCACGTTTCCAGTTTTCGGCGATGCTAAAAATTCCGTGGAAAATTTTTTCCACGACAACCCCCAATGAATTATGAAAAAATTTTACTCAACAACGAAAAAAAGTTTTAGTTTGAAAATGTTTCAAGTAAACTGCAAAATTTTTTCTTTTACAAGTCACAACGCGCCTAAAATCAAAATGCATGCCGCATGGCGACTTGAGAAATCTTGCCTCAGAAATATTTTTAATAAATATTCGTTTTAAGGCCACGAAATTATGTATTATTATTGAATTCACTAATTGATTCAAATTTATAAACTAATTATTGATATATTTTATTTGATATGCTCACAAATCACAAAGTCCCTAAAATCAAAATGGATGCCGGCTCAAGAAATATGTATGAAAAAATTGTTTCACAAAAAGAAGAAAAAAACTTTCTTCAGTCTATTTTCTTACTTTTATGCATATTTTTTTATAAAATATTGATAACAAACTACGTATAAGTATTACTTACCAATTATTTTGTCACTGCAGTAATTTTTTTAATGTTTTTTTAACGTTTTTTTAAAGTTTTTATTAACAGGGTACGACCAACGAGAACGACCGCGCACGCACAAGAACAATTAACCAACTAACTAAACTAATGACGCGACGGGGATATGATGAATGAGAATGACGATGGCGATGTGAAACATAATGCCAGGGCTGTTTTAGAGGCTTATGGTACAAATTTTTAATCGATGCAAGAAAATTATTTTTACATGTAATTTGTAACAATATTTTGTTTGATAGAAAATTGTTACAGGTATTATTTCTGTGAAATAATTATACAAAAATGCAATAGATATTTTGTGTAAAAAATTGCAACCATTTTAAAGTTATATGTGAAAGAGGTTTCATTTTGAGTTCGATTTAAGACCAAACCGCACATTTTTTGTGTATTTAATATCCGTAGAAACACATTTGTCTCATGTGGTGTGCCGGCCGTATATAGTATATTTCCATGAAATATGAAGGGACAGACATACTTCACTCCACAACATGACACGTGAGATAAGTGTGGTTCTGACTTTTATTCATAGTTATTTTTTTTATTATCACGTCAAATAAACTAAGAATTGAACTTGAAGCGTTTTTAAAAAAATAACTCGTATAGCTATAACTGGTTATTTTTAAAATTAGCTATATTATGTGTTCAATTTATGGCTAATGAAGCCACAGAGTCAATAAACATTTTATGAAATTTTGTCAACTGTGTAAAGTCTTTTAACTGCATACAAGTATCATGATTTTAAGAATAAGTTTCGATTAGGCCAAACAAATTTACTTAATTTTGACATTCATGAATTTTGCTTGTGCAATGGGATTTGGTCCATGTTTGTTTAACACTTAACCCAGGGGCTTCACTGGCAATATTTGGGGCAATATTGCCCCACCATCGATCGATAGGCAATAATCGCAGTTCCATTTCTGAGGCAATATATTTTTATGATTCACCTTTTCAGAATGGCTTCTCCGTGATTTTGGGTACCCTCTACGTTATTTTGAAACTAAATCTAAAAATAATGAGAAAAATTAAACATTTTTTTGAGTTAAACTTGTAAATTATGAAATTTAAACAGAAATTGCCTGGCGACAAAATGCCTATCAAAGTTATAAATTCCCCATTGCTAGTGAAGTTGCTATTGTCCTTAATATTGCTATTGGAGCTAAAGCGTTAACTACAAAAAGGGCCCATGATTAAGTTGTAGATTGTAACAAACCAACTTTCAAGTCAAATTTAAAGGTATTTGAAGTGTCTTTATGCAAAAAATATATGAATCCCCTTAAATAAATATCGATATTATTTTCATATCCATCAGTGTCAATTAAACGCAAAACCTACATAACATCTCTGTATAAACGTTTTTGTATATTTGCACATTTCTGTTGGCGTCACTGATAATATAAACCAGGAACCTGGTATCTGTTACCAGTGCAAATGTTTTTTGTTCAGCGAGAGAAAGGGAAAAATATATAAAGAGGCTTACTTCTTTCTTCCACTCGTTTAGTTTTCCTGGTAATATTAATCAGGGGAATGGTACTATGAACCAGGCTAAGTTATTTTAAGCGGGAGAATACAGAAAAACAGGGTTGTAAAATGCTGAGTGCAGAACAGTCTGCGTTTTATAAATATTAAACTAAATCAGACTTATATATTAGTTGTATTTTATTTTCCCCCAGATCTGATCCAGATTGGATCTTTATTCGAAATTACATGTATAACAAAAACAACACAAGGCCCAGTTTTGTGTGTATTTGTTGTTATACGTGTTATTTTGAAAACGAAATCCAATCCGGATCAGATCTGGGGGAAAATAAAACGCAGCTATTATATTAACCTTCCGATGGCAAGCGGGGTTACCGATCACCCTACTACTTGAGAAAAACCAGATAATATCTAACAGAAAATGATTGCCTCTTTCGCTCGTTTATTATGTCTTAGATTTTAAAAAATCTAAAAAAAAGACTTTTCTCAGTTTCCTATTAATGTAAACATTCGATCTCATAATAAAAAAGAATTATTTTTCAGTTTAAATATTGTTTTATCTAAAATAAAAAGTGGTGGGGTGATCAACAACCCCCATGGCTTTTCAAGTAGGAAATAAGCCTTGCCTTCAGAAAGTTGAACTATAACAAATGAATCTTAAATTTAGAAAAATACACGCGTCAACATTTAGAAATACGAGGCACATTACCATAGTGCATTATCTCTTGTTAATTGGCACTTTTGGCTTAATGGCATTATAGCTGTTATCTGTATTAGTGAAGTTGCTTTATTCTCTAATATTGCTAATGAAGACACAGCGTAAACTACAAATAAGTGTAAATGATTAAGTTGTAAATTGTAACACCAATTTTCAAGTCGAATTTAAAGGTTTGTGTAAAAATTATCAGAATCTACTTAAATATATATCTTATCCACCAGTGTCAATTAAACAAAATACCTACATAACATCTCTGTATAAACGTTTTTGTATATTTGCACATTTCTGTTGGCGTCACTGATAATATAAACCAGGAACCTGGTATCTGTTACCAGTGCAAATGTTTTTTGTTCAGCGAGGGAAAGGGAAAAATACATAAAGAGGCTTACTTCTTTCTTCCACTCGTTTAGTTTTCCTGGTAATATTAATCAGGGGAATGGTACTATGAACCAGGCTAAGTTATTTTAAGCGGGAGAATACAGAAAAACAGGGTTGTAAAATGCTGAGTGCAGAACAGTCTGCGTTTTATAAATATTAGATACACTAAATAAGACTTTTATAATTATTAAACTCTAAAAAATGAAACTTAATTTTAGAAAAATTAATTAAATTTAGAAATACGAGGTACATTATCAAAATGTATTATATCTTGTTAGTTGACACTTACGGCTTTATGGCATTATGGCTGTTATCTGTAATTAAGTATTTTTTTTTTTCATATGAATGAAACATAATAAATGAAAAATATTATTCTGTTTACTTAAGTGAATTTTCGGTATTTTCTTTGCACACTTAGTGAATTTTTTTAAAATTATTGTAAACAAAATTGGTTTAGATTTTCTTATGTGCCACTTAAATGAAAAACTTAAATGATGAGTAAAAACACCGGTAGTACACTTAAGTGAAAAAATCATTTGTCCCTCATATACATTACTTAGAAAAATTGTGCAAGGACGGAACCATAATGTACTTATACAAAAATAATCTTTTTTTCTAACTTAAGTTAAATTTTATGACACACAATTTTAAACATATGAAACGTTCTCTAAATCAATTTTAGAATAGGCGACGAATCTAAATATTATGTATAAGACGAGAACCGACTTTTTGGTAGTTTTAAAGGATATAAACTATACTTTAATGTTAAAGAGCTCGTCTAACTTTAACACCAGCAACTAGCTAGTTTATCTTTTAAAAGTATACTTTATACGGATTGACAATGGTCATTTCATGACAAAGCAAATCGAAGTAGAATATTAACTGATGTTTTATTCAATTTTTTAAAAGATGTGCTTTGTAAATAGAAACAATCGTACAAAACCAGAAATCCTGACAAATGAAACAATTTCATGTTTACTGGTAAATGGAACCAGAAACACTGGTAAATACTACCAACAGTTTTGGTAAAGTAAACAAAAAATCTTCCGAATAATTTTTATCAGAAGTCCGATTATATTAACCATAGCTTCAGATTTCATTTTAGTGGTAAATATAATCAGGGTTCTGATACATACAACCAGGAGATTTTTTGTATTCATACAAATTTTATTTTAGATGTTTACCGTGACTTCTGGTTCTAGATATCAGAAATTTCTGATAAACTTTACCAGTAATGTTACACTTTTTTATCAGGATTCTGATAAAGACTACCAGGATACGGATTTGCTTTTTTATCAGAAATACCTGGTAACATTTATCAGTTTACCAGGATTCATTTAGCTCCTGGTTCCTGGTATGGGTTATCAGATTCAAGGTAAATCTACTTTAGCAAAAAAAACTAAAATTTTAGTGGGGATTTGGTAACTTTTACTAGGAAAATAATATTAATTAAAAAGTCCAATAATATTTGTAATACTTTCAAAAAAATTAAAAATACATCCTGTTACTGGTATCTGGAACCAGAAATCCTGACAAATGAAACAATTTCATGTTTACTGGTAAATGAAACCAGAAACACTGGTAAATACTACCAACAGTTTTGGTAAAGTAAACAAAAAATCTTCCGAATAATTTTTATCAGAAGTCCGATAATATTAACCATAGCTTCAGATTTCATTTTAGTGGTAAATATAACCAGGGTTCTGATACATGCAACCAGGAGGATTTTTTTTTAATTTATTGTTTTTTTTTTTATTATTTACCATGACTTCTGGTTCCAGGTACCAGGAAATTCTAATAAACCCTACCAGGAATATTACATATTTAATCAGGGTACTGATAAAATCTACCAGGATACAGATTTTTTGTTTTTTATCAAAAAATTCTGATAATAGTTACCAGTTTACCAGGATTCATTTATTTCCTGGTTCCTGGTATGGATTATCAGATTCAAGGTAAATCTACTTTAGCAAAAAAAACTAAAATTTCAGTGGGGATTTGGTAACTTTTACTAGGAAAATAATATTAATTAAAAAGTCCAATAATATTTGTAATACTTTCAAATAAATTAAAAATACATCCTGTTACTGGTATCTGGAACCAGAAATCCTGACAAATGAAACAATTTCATGTTTACTGGTAAATGGAACCAGAAACACTGGTAAATACTACCAACAGTTTTGGTAAAGTAAACAAAAATTCTTCCGAATAATTTTTATCAGAAGTCCGATAATATTAACCATAGCTTCAGATTTCATTTTAGTGGTAAATATAATCAGGGTTCTGATACATGCAACCAGGAGGATTTTTTTTTAATTTATTGTTTTTTTTTTATTATTTACCATGACTTCTGGTTCCAGGTACCAGGAAATTCTAATAAACCCTACCAGGAATATTACATATTTAATCAGGGTACTGATAAAATCTACCAGGATACAGATTTTTTGTTTTTTATCAAAAAATTCTGATAATAGTTACCAGTTTACCAGGATTCATTTATTTCCTGGTTCCTGGTATGGATTATCAGATTCAAGGTAAATCTACTTTAGCAAAAAAAACTAAAATTTCAGTGGGGATTTGGTAACTTTTACTAGGAAAATAATATTAATTAAAAAGTCCAATAATATTTGTAATACTTTCAAATAAATTAAAAATACATCCTGTTACTGGTATCTGGAACCAGAAATCCTGACAAATGAAACAATTTCATGTTTACTGGTAAATGGAACCAGAAACACTGGTAAATACTACCAACAGTTTTGGTAAAGTAAACAAAAAATCTTCCGAATAATTTTTATCAGAAGTCCGATAATATTAACCATAGCTTCAGATTTCATTTTAGTGGTAAATATAATCAGGGTTCTGATACATGCAACCAGGAGGATTTTTTTTTAATTTATTGTTTTTTTTTTTATTATTTACCATGACTTCTGGTTCCAGGTACCAGGAAATTCTAATAAACCCTACCAGGAATATTACATATTTAATCAGGGTACTGATAAAATCTACCAGGATACAGATTTTTTGTTTTTTATCAAAAAATTCTGATAATAGTTACCAGTTTACCAGGATTCATTTATTTCCTGGTTCCTGGTATGGGTTATCAGATTCAAGGTAAAATTGATCTTACCAGTAAATCCGATAACATACACCACGAATCTGATAGTCTTTACCAGGATTTCCCCTACCTTTTTTTCTACCAGGAAATCTGGTAGCAAAACTAACTTCCTGGTTCCTGGTAGGGGTTACCAAGATACAGATAAACACATTTTTACCACGAAATCCGATAACATACATCAGGAATCTGATAATATCTACCAGGATTTTCCCTACTTTTTTCTACCAGGAAACCTGGTAGCAAAACTAACTTCCTGGTTCCTGGTAGGGGTTACCAAGATACAGATAAACACACTTTTACCAGGAAATCCGATAACATAGACCAAGAATCTGATAACATTTACCACGATTTCTCCTGGTTGTATTATACAGAAAACCCGCACCAGGAAAATTTTTTGAGTGTGGAGTTCACTAAAATTAACGCAATTTAAAATGTCATTGATGTACATACAGAAAAATAAGGGCTCTAAAATTGATCCTTGTGGAACACCGCTAGCAACCGGTAGGAAAGATGAACAGGTACCATTGCAAAACTGATTGGCTTCGGTCGCTTAAATAATTTCTCACTAACTTAACTGCAGTTCCATGGAAGTTAAACTCCAATGCAAGCTTACTACAAAGAATCCTATGACTGACACGAGAAGTGTTAGTTTATCACAATCCATAGCCTTATGAATAGAATTGACAAGTTTAAGCAATGCAGTTGTGCAGTTATATTTTGACCTATAACCAGATTGATGAAGATGAAGAAGTCTGTAGTTCTGAAGATATATGTTAATTTGCATCACCATCAGTTTTTCGACTACTTTGGATAAAACAGGTAAAATACTTATAGGCCGGTAATCAGACGAGCTTGGGTTTATGGTTTTTGGGATGGGAATCACTTTGGCTTGTTTCCATGAACTTGGGAAAATTGAGGACATAAGAATAGAGTTGTAGATGTGTGTTAGCGGTCTTACTAAATATTTTTATAAATTTCGGGTGGATAGGCTTGCTTTCCCAAAAAGCTTATATGTTTTGGGTAGAGTTTAATGTCAAAATGCCCAAAACAAAGTCTCTAGCGCTGCGTGAAAGGAGAGCTGCACTTACAGTTGACCCCTACTTGGTGCGTTTGGACTGATATGGCAATTTTAGAATTTAGCAATTTTTATCGGGCGATTATTTTTCTTCTGATATACTATATGGTAAATAGTTTAACCATCCTTAAAGAATTTTAATGTCCAAATGGCGGCTCTTACACTCCAAATATCGTCTTATTATCTTTTTCTAATATTTTCATGCACACTTTTAAGCATTGCTACAGGAATTTTCAGGATGAGATTTCGAACATCTAATAATTTGAGGGCTTCTTCGTGACTCTTAAAGAGTCATTTTTGCACTTTTTTGAGCTCTCGTTTCGTTCATCTCATAGTTCTCCTTTTAACGCAACCACTGAGGTGAAAATGTGCCTCATCAGAGAAGAAAAAAATTGCGTCTCGAGGCAACACAGTTAGCATGTTTTCGCTAGCGATTTTTTTTTTTTTGGCTTAAAGGGGTGTAAATGAAGATGTTCATTATCGATTCGTTCAATGAACCATCTTCAAATGCCAAGGGCAGCGGCCTGGTCAAATAGAGTTCGTATCCTATTGATGTTTTCTGGGTTAGATGCTGTTCTCTGAGGCCCACTTCTTATCGTGGACATATTTCTAATACTCTCGAAGGCATTCACCCACGTAAGAATTCGATGTCACATGGGAACTCGAACGCGGGGAGTGATATTGAAATGTGAACGGAAGATACGCTGCACTCGAACAATCAAGCGTGCATTTAAAAAATAAACTTTCTTACAAAAAACACGCTGTTGAACAGACAACTTCATTTTGGCTATACTGAAGCTATGCAAGTGCTTAAAAAAAATTCAGTCCCTCTCTTTTAAATGACCGCAGATTTAACAATCCACGATCGGTAGAAAGCAAGCTATGATTGATTCAAATCAGATTTCGAATTTAATTTAATGTTTCTCCTGGAATACCATACAAAATATTTGAGCCAATTGATATAAAATAGGTTAATTATTGATGATTACTTTAAAAGAGTTTTCTTATATAGACTGCCTGTGTGATGCTAAATCAGCACGTCATGTTACAAGATTGAGCAGCAACTTCAAAAGATAAAGATTAGATTAAGTAAATACGTTGCGCTGCTTGCTGGTCTTCAAAGCGTTTGAAAGATGACCCCTATTTTTGTAAAAAAAAATCATCTTTTGTATTAATACAGACAAAATCGGATAATATGGAACAACGGCAACGCACACTTGGTTCACGGTAACAATGCATTCACAAAAAGTGACTGTTTGGTGCGGATCATTGGTCTCTATTTCTGTTGGCAAGGCTCCCGCTGTCATGGCATTTTCAAATAAAAAATAAAACAATCTGCTTTATTCCGTTTCAACATGGATCTTCTCTTATTGAAAATCTTTTAATATGCACTTTGGTTTAATTTAAATTTGAAAACAAAGAACTTAAATTCGTAATTAATAGATTGACTAAGACAGTCATTTTAGCCAATTGAAGCAAGTTAAACAGTGCAAAAAAAAATCTAAATAAATAAAATGCCACTTTAGTAAAAGGCTGATTTCGGTGTCATACTTAAGCAATTCTTTGACAACTAATAACAAATAATAAGTTTGACAACTGTCCAAAGCAATACCAGGTTTAAGGATTTGATTTTTATACCAACCACTAACCAATGAAAGGAGCTAACAAAATAAAACGTTTTAATTTTTTTTCTGTGTAAATAAACAGTTTCGTTTAATTTATCTAAAAGGTTTTTATCTATCTACGCATCACTATCATGCTTTTGCGGCCGTTGTTTAGGTACATCTAAAGAAAGTTAAGGTGGACGTTTGGTGGTATTTCTCCAAGCTGATGGGTCACTGTCACTGTGTGGTGTGCAGGTTCATCAATCTGTGTTGCATTAACGTATTTATTAAAAAAAAAAAACGGTGCCACTATAAATATTTTACATATAGAGAATACCTTTCAACTCCCATTGGCTTCAACACGATGGAACAACTGTGCACATTCCCGATCATATTTAGTGGAATTGAAACGAAGATTCTCAAACAAATTCATTTCTAACAACTCCACCTTCCGTTGGTCCCTGAGGTCACTTGACCTGGCTCTAGATGAGTTTTCTTTTTGTGGTTATTGCAAACAGAAAGTCTACTATACAAATTTGAAAAAATTCATACCGACAATAATTGATTCCGACTGCAACCCTATAGGCTGTTATGAACAACTTTCTGATTAGATTTCACACATGAGTTACCAACCGTGAAATACATTTTAAATCAATGGCGCAAAATTTTAGTCGAATTAGTACGATGTTAGGACTGTTTTAGTATGAAACTAGGTTAAAACAACGATTTTACAAATTTGAATCAATTATAGCATCATACTTTCTCCACCTTTTTATTAAAGTTAAAATCACCGAATACCTATTTTAATTTTTTAATATCGTACTAACTTCATATATGACTATTTGGCATTTACAAACGTCAAAAAAGGTCTGTTTACTTAGTTTTTTGCACAAACTATCAATGGTTTAGGTGTATTCAAAAGCAATTTATTAAAAAAATTGCTTTAGTACGATGCTAGTTAGAAAATTGTTGAAATTAAGAATGAGTTAGTAAACTACTTTAAAGTTAGCAAGTTGTTAAGTAGTATCATACTAATACCTTAATAACAGGCTGTTTAAAATTTTGTGCCAATATTTTTTAAAAACCATTAAAAATTTAATTATCTTGTATAAATTTTACATAAATTACATACATATATTAATTGAAAAAAAGTTATTCGAATCGCTTGATGTTGCCACATTTATTCGCCACCCTGTATTTTATAAGCAATGAATACAACACCGAAAATATAGAAAACCGAAATGATTCCTATTCCATTAAAATCATAAAATTAGGATTATATTTTCCCCACATTCCAGTTATTTATGATGGTGATCCTGTACATAAAATATTTCATTCAATAAAAGCTGTTATCCCAGTTGTTTTTTGTTTTTTTACTTTCATCACCAAATTGAATGACATAAAATTTAAAAGCATAATACTCATTCGAACGTTTGCCAGCAAAAAAAAAAAAAAAATACTTATTTTATGGGATACACAAAAAGCATAAATTTTATGTTTTAATGTAATTAACACTATTTTGGGCACTCTCATTACGCTAATTGCACTCAAACGCTAGTAAAGAAATGGACACAATAACTATTCGAAGGACACACATCCTGCTGTATAAAGGACTAAAGTTGTGTTTCATAGAGTTTTCTTGCTTGCCAGTTAACTGCCAACCGGTGGGTAGGCTATGGCTAGAGGTACCTACCAACATTTCAGCACAATGGCCATCAGTATATATTTTGTTGCCACTGCACGTGTAAGTCCTGCCAGGAAGCACACTCTGATGGAATAATTTTTGGCATGTGCTCAACAAACCACTTTAGAGTCATTTCTCACCCTGACCGAATATGAATAGGGGATCCGGTGGGAGAGAAGGTGAAAAATACCGCGACCAACAACGCCATTTCTGACTAAAAATGTCCTCCCGTAATGGTTTTTATACTGCTTTAGGTAGGTATATGTTTCGTGTTTTTTTTAACTTTTTTTTACTCTTCATTCTTTTCTGTTTGGTGCTCGAATTGCCCCTTTAAGTTGGTACTTTCAGATGAAGATATCCTATCCCATGACTTTATCTACAACGAAGAAGACTATATTTCCTTTAAAACCGAATGTAGGTATACATACGTACCTACATCTTAACTTGTGCTTATGTGGATCATCGTAGTGGCGTCATTTATTGCTCTGTAGATCCGACAGTTATTCCTTGTTTTTAAGTCTGTTTTATCGTGTTGTACCACCATGCCACT
Organism: Philhelius festivus; assembly: GCA_963931855.1. Classification (NCBI taxonomy): domain Eukaryota; kingdom Metazoa; phylum Arthropoda; class Insecta; order Diptera; family Syrphidae; genus Philhelius; species Philhelius festivus. The sequence goes on from OZ007555.1 coordinate 82,416,804, forward strand.
CAGATAGTACATAGCTATACATTCTTAGGCAGCACTAGCAACATGGAGTTCCATATGCAAGACTTACTCATCCAAGAGCAGCATCAGGCAGCGCGAGAGTCGGAGCAGAAGCACACGGCATTCTTGAATTAAGATGGTGTCTGTGTAATCTGCATTATATCCTTGCAATCGTTTTTATTTTCAATGCCCGGATTTAAGGATGAAACCTCGAAATTGTTGTATCTGCCGTCAGCTGCTGTGTGGAAAAGGATGAGCTGGCCAAAAATAAAAGTAGATAGGTATAACGTATAAGCCCTCTAGGAGTACGCTACACTAGGCACAGCCACCACAGATATAAACTCGTGGAGCGCATTAGAATATCAACATAACTAAGAGTCCTTGCAAAGGACACCAAAAATAACCGGCAGAAAAAGAAATCTATATACCTATATGTACAACACATGCACAAGGACATGCATTTCCATACAACATGAAGAAAAAAAGTTTGGGAACATTTTTATATGTAGATATGTACTTGTTTCTTCCATCAGAGGAAAGAAATAGAATGTCTTTTGGACAACATCGCCGTAGTCATCCTTTTTTGCAAGACTTACTTTTTTTTAGTTTAAAACATCCTTTGCATGGCCATAGTTCGAGTGCTAATTTGGACTCTAGACGTTGGAGATGCTATTTTTTTTTACTCCTATGAAATGGCTACAGGGATTTGAGATTTTTGGCGCCATTAAGCTATTTTGTTAATTTAGGGCATTTATCAGTGTTAAATTAGTTTTATTGTAAGGAAATGTTTGTTTTTCATTCGTTGTTATTTTTTCTCTTTACTTTGGTTTTATCCTGAGTGCATTTTATAAATACACATGTATATAGGTCCACAGTAGATATGCTGTAGGAGATATAAAAGGTAGAGACACAATTTACAGCAAAACAGCAAAAAAAGCCAATTTGGATAACAGGCCAAGTTTTAATGTGAAGTCTTAAATTATGCATTGGCCAAGTAGACGAAAATTGCATTTTAGTGAATTAAGTGAGTAAAGATATGGGTATAACGATAAATTCTTTAAAATTCTAAAAGGCAGATAGACTTTAGTGTAAAGTTTAAATGTCGAGAAATTCATAAACTGTGCCTTTGGGGTTGGTTATTGTTTTTAATAAGAAATTTGGAAACTAACGGGTGATTTTTTTGAGGTTAGGATTTTCATGCATTAGTATTTGACAGATCACGCGGGATTTCAGACATGGTGTCAAAGAGAAAGATGCTCAGTATGCTTTGACATTTCATCATGAATAGACTTACTAACGAGCAACGCTTGCAAATCATTGAATTTTATTACCAAAATCAGTGTTCGGTTCGAAATGTGTTTCGCGCTTTACGTCCGATTTATGGTCTACATAATCGACCAAGTGAGCAAACAATTAATGCGATTGTGACCAAGTTTCGCACTCAGTTTACTTTATTGGACATTAAACCAACCACACGAATGCGTACAGTGCGTACAGAAGAGAATATTGCGTCTGTTTCTGAGAGTGTTGCTGAAGACCGTGAAATGTCGATTCGTCGCCGTTCGCAGCAATTGGGTTTGTGTTATTCGACCACATGGAAGATTTTACGCAAAGATCTTGGTGTAAAACCGTATAAAATACAGCTCGTGCAAGAACTGAAGCCGAACGATCTGCCACAACGTCGAATTTTCAGTGAATGGGCCCTAGAAAAGTTGGCAGAAAATCCGCTTTTTTATCGACAAATTTTGTTCAGCGATGAGGCTCATTTCTGGTTGAATGGCTACGTAAATAAGCAAAATTGCCGCATTTGGAGTGAAGAGCAACCAGAAGCAACCAAAAAATGCACTGTTTGGTGTGGTTTGTACGCTGGTGGAATCATTGGACCGTATTTTTTCAGAGATGCTGTTGGACGCAACGTTACGGTGAATGGCGATCGCTATCGTTCAATGCTAACAAACTTTTTGTTGCCAAAAATGGAAGAACTGAACTTGGTTGACATGTGGTTTCAACAAGATGGCGCTACATGCCACACAGCTCGCGATTCTATGGCCATTTTGAGGGAAAACTTCGGAGAACAATTCATCTCAAGGAATGGACCGGTAAGTTGGCCACCAAGATCATGCGATTTGACGCCTTTAGACTATTTTTTGTGGGGCTACGTCAAGTCTAAAGTCTACACAAATAAGCCAGCAACTATTCCAGCTTTGGAAGACAACATTTCCGAAGAAATTCGGGCTATTCCGGCCGAAATGCTCGAAAAAGTTACCCAAAATTGGACTTTCCGAATGGACCACCTAAGACGCAGCCGCGGTCAACATTTAAATGAAATTATCTTCAAAAAGTAAATGTCATGGACCAATCTAACGTTTCAAATAAAGAATCGATGAGATTTTGCAAATTTTATGCGTTTTTTTTTTAAAAAAAGTTCTCAAGCTCTTAAAAAATCACCCGTTATTATAAAACATGGTGCAAGCAGTTGGGATATTTTTCTTGGAATATATATCACGTCTGAGGTAGTGTTGAAAAGGAGGTTTTCCCCAAGGATTGGATCAATTATTTTATTTTTACTAATATTTTTTTAATTTTTTTGATTGTCGAAGTGCAAATAAGATTTCTGTAGCATTTCACTATGTCGAATATGTATTTCTATTTTAACAATTTTAGAATAAGTAGACATGCAATTTACATGTAAAGATAAAGGTGTAAAAACAACAGTCCACAGAACTTATTTTTAGATTCATGTTGGTTTGGTGTAGTAGAGCTGTGTAAATCGTTCATTTCAAATGATCGAATCGTTCAACAATCGATTACAAAAATGATCCGATCATTTCAATCGATCGATCATTCGATCATTTTCATTTCACTGAAATGATTCAATACTGTTCCTATTCGATTTTACTTTCTATTTCGATGATAAGATTGACTTGTGGCTTTGATAGTTCTCACAAAATACTCTTTTATTGTAAGCCATAAATTGCCAAATAAATTTAAGAAAAAGGGATTTTATTTGTTGCTCCGGAAAAGAGCAATTTTAGGGCTTTCGGCTGATATTTTGTACGAAATACACTTTGTACGTCATAACCGAACTCGTCCTCTATTTGTCAAGTCATAAACTTTCGAATTCCGTCAAATGATGGCTACGATGTCGATGGATTAAGAAATGTCCAAAAATCCACATTAAACACACCGGATCCTGATACATCAAATAACATTAGTGCAACCCAACAATTGTTTTTTCGGCCTACAACATCAACAACCAACCCGATCAATCATGTTCTTCAATGCTGAGTTCAACCCAGAAGTTCTAGTCCACCGTCCGTTTGGCATTCATAATCCGCATTGATTGAATCAGAACAAATGGAATCGAGTAAATCATGGTCAATCGAGTTAACTGATATCGAAAATCGAGACTCATTGAAATGATTGAGATTGAAATAGAAAATCGTGAATCCAGAATCGAGAATCATCTAAATGATTGAGATTGAGATGGATTAAAATGATTGATTTCGATCATCAATACTTTTCGATAATCGGATCAAAAAAATCGAATCGATCCTGATTAAAACAACTCTAATTCTAAGAAGATGTTCGTCAATGCTACTTAAGTCACTGCATTTTGCACCTACCAATCTACATTTCTAGGTTATGCCAGCGCAGATTATTCCGTTCACCTTAAGAAATATCTGTAAAAATGAACGCTTTTTAATGGCCGATAGTACGATATTCGTAACAGTAGATCCAATGTTGATCTCATTATATTATCTCATTGAACAAAATAACAAAGTAACAAATCTTTACATCGCTTAGGAGAAAGTAAGACTATTACATTACTTGATATTTCATAAGGATCGAGCTCTCTTATCGGAGTTGCCTTCATTTGGTATCGATGGATTTCTACCGTTCCTCAGGGCTCAGATTTGGCTCCTACACACCTCCTTATATTCAACAATTGATCTTTAGTCCGCAATTTCTAATCCATTAAACAAACTGTTCTGGCGGCGCCATCAGCTTTATTATTCTTTTCTTAATTCACACCCTTGTCATGTATGCTATATGCTTCAGTGAAATCGAATGATACGCCCATTAAATTATAATCTCCACAGCATTGATTAATATGGAAATATAGAAAAATTTAAATTTATGTATTTGTAATTTTAAAAAGTTTGTATAGTCGGATTTAAGAAAAAAAAGTATTTTTTTTAAAATCATATAAAAATTAACCTTTGGTAACACTGGTTCTATGTGTTAGATTACACTCCTCCAGTCGTAGATCCCTCCATACATTTGTCTAAAAGGACTAACTTACTTCAAAATCAACTACGTGGTTCGCCACGGTCTCTTCCAACCAATATAAATACATATATGGAAACTTCGAAAGATTACTTTTTTCTTATATTCTATTACTCGTAACTCTTAACGTTCATTTTTTCCAAGGAACTTTTCTCAGTTGACCCAAATACCCCATTTTGTTCAACAAGAAAATTACAAATAAAAAACAAAAACAATTGACTCTTCTTCGAAAACAAAAGAAATAACGAATAACCATCTCTAGCTGGTCTTAGAACATTTTACAATACATAGTTATAAAATTACAAACGGTTCGGGTTGCACCGTCCGCGTTCGTCCATTCAATTTCTTCTTAAATTAGGAACTTCTTGTGGAGTGTTTTTCTTCTCCTTTGATTTCATCACTTATTCATTTAAAATGTTTTTGCGTTTTTAAGTTCCTTCCTGATTCTTTGAAGGTATAATTTTGTTTAATGATTCCTTGCAATGCGGCCAAGTACTTATCCAGCAAAAAAAAAAAAAAAAAACTACCCTGAAAAGAAAGCACAAGGAACAAATCATAAAAATTCGACTCCCTGAAAACTGGCTTCCTTAAAATATATTATGTAAAATAATCACTGTAAAAAAGAAAACGCCGCAAAAGTATCTTCAGATTAAGGTACACAAAAGGCTCGTATAAACTTGCTCTTATGACCGACCTATCGTAATCTATAAGTCTAAAAGATAATGATGAAGAAATGTTTACCAAAAAAACCAAAGGTTAAGTAAAACAAAATACAACCCAATTTAACTGCACAAAAAATGTAAATAGAGTTATTCAAATAGCGCGCTTAGATTTTGGCGGCCAGTGGCGGCCGTTTTGTTGGCATCTGTCATGTCTGTTGTTTATTTTTTTGTTACTTCTGTCAAATAACCATAAGATGGTGTGTTTTAAATGATTTGCACCTAAACATAGATAAGTGTGCGTGTATGGTCTTCAATAGATCTCTTTTTCATATTGTACCGTCATATAATTTTTTTAATGAGTCAATAGTAATTGTTATTGAATTCAATGACTTAGGAGTGGTTTTTGATTATAAGTTGACTTTTGATGGTCATATAAATCGGCTAGTGTCGAAGGCTAACTCACCTCTTGGTTTTCTGAAAAGAAATTCCTTAGAGTATAGGGATCCTTACACGTTAAAGGCTTTATTTTGTTCCTTAGTTCGACCTATGCTGGAATACTGTTGCATTGTTTCAACTGCTAAAAACATAAATAGGATCGAAAAAGTTCAAAAAAATTTCTTAAGGTTTGCTCTGCGTCGGTTCTTTATGAATGAGCATAATGAAAGACACTCATATGTCTCCAAGTGTTTGTTGCTTGATTTGCAATCTTTGGAAGTTAGGCGTAAAATGTACAGTGTCATTTTTGTTCGAGACGTTTTATGTTCTACCATAGATTGTGGGAATTTATTGTTTCTTTTTAATATTTATGCCCCTCAGAGGTGTTTAAGGTTAAGACCCCTATTACCTCCTACGGTTCACGTGATCCAATCTCTAGTTGTAGTAAAATGTTTAACTTGATGTATGACGAAAATTTTGATTTAATTACGAGGGCGGGTCAATAAGTCCGTGGTCCGTGACTTTTGGAATAAAACACAGATTTTTTGATAAAAAATATTTTTATTTTTCAACGTAGTCTCCCTTGAGCTCTATAAACTTTGTCCAACGCTTCTTTAATTTTTTTATCCCTTCCAAAAAAAATGATTTGTCGAGGTCCTCAAAATAGGCCTTTGTTTGCGAGATGACTTCATCATTGGAGTCAAATCTTTTTCCACCAAGCCATTTCTTCAGGTTTGGGAACAAGAAGTAGTCGCTCGGAGCCAAATCTGGAGAATAGGGTGGATGAGGGAGCAATTCATAGCCCAATTCATGGATTTTTGCCATGGCAACTGCACATGTGTGCACCCTTGCATTGTCTTGGTGGAAAAGAACTTTTTTCTTGGCCAAATGAGGTCGGTTTTTTTTCAAATCGTCATTGAATCGGTCCAATAAGTTGGCATAATATTCCCCATTGATTGTTCTTCCCTTTTGAAGGTAGTCAATGTGGATTATCCCGCGTGCATCCCAAAAAACAGTCGCCATAACTTTATTGGCTGACAAACCCACCTTGGCCTTCTTTGGCGCCGATTCACCCTTAGAAACCCACTGTTTTGACTGTTGTTTGGTCTCTGGTGTGTTGTGATGGATCCATGTTTCGTCCACGGTTACAAAACGGCGCAAAAACTCCTCCATATTGCGATTAAACAACGCCAAACCTTCCTGTGAAGTTGTTACACGATTGCGTTTGTGGTCGACTGTAAGCAAATGCGGCACCCATCTTGCGGAAAGCTTTCTCATGCCCAAGTGATCATTCAAAATTGAAACCACTGAGCCATGCGAGATCCCTACGGCTTCCACAATCTCTCGCACTTTCAATCTTCGGTCGGCCAACACCATATCGTGAATTTTTTCGATTGTTTCGGGTGTAGAGACCTCAACTGGGCGTCCAGGACGTTCGGCATCTTCTGTGCTTGTACGGCCACAACGAAATTCAGTAAACCACTTTTTTACCATTGAAATCGATGGTGCAGAGTCCCCATAGTATTTATCAAGCTTAGCCTTGGTCTCGGTAATGGTTTTTTTTTCGCAAGAAATAATGCTTAATAAGCACACGAAATTCACTTTTTTCCATTTTCTCCTCAAATTAGTGAGTAGTCTGATAAAAATAGCTGTCAAACACCGACTAACTGACGCAGCAAGTTTAAATTTTGACAGGAGTCAACTGACAGATGCCTGTTGACAGGAGCAGTTTTGCTGTTTCAGTAAAGAGGTCAGAAATTCAAAAAGTCACGGACTTATTGACCCGCCCTCGTATGTCTCGAGAAGTCTTTAAATCTAAATTAAAGGTTGCTTTAAGTCTTTTGTAAATATATATGTAATTATAATTAAGGCAAATATCTGTGGATGTAAAATCGTAGATAATGAATAAATAAATAAATAAGAAGATCACGATTGAACAGCACGCTTAAATGATAATAATCATAATTATTGTTCGTTAGTGCAAACGTTGCGCCAATTTTACGGTAGAGGTGGTGGCTATTCACAGTCGAATCCTCATATGAGGTTCACCAGGTGACAATGCATCCTCAAAAACTTACATTTGGAAAATGAGAAAATTGGCACAAACAACAATTCGTTTTAAATTTCTCACGAGATAAATGTGAGTCATTGAACGAGGAAACATCTCGCGATAACGGTTCATTTATGCCATAATTTGTTATATGGAGATGTTCAAAAACGAAACTTCTTCTCAACATTCTTGTTGGCACATAGATATAAAGGGTGGTTAAATTTTAAGGGCCGATGTTGAATGTGAACCACACCTAAACGTCAAGTTTTTTCTGCATTTCATTTGACATTTCTCAATTTCAGACTAACACAATTTGAACCATGGAAAGATACACAATCGAGCAACGCGTTATAATAGTTATTCAGGCTTATGAAAATGGGCGTTCAAATCAAAATGCATATCGTGCACTTCGTGATTTTTTCGGTCAATTTAATCGTCCAAATGTGCGTACAATCAGAAAAGTCGTGCAAAAATTTGAGCAAACCGGGTCTGCTCGTACAGCTCGTACTGCAGAAAATATTGCTGCTGATGAACATTATGCATAAAGACTTGCATTTACACGCTTACAAGGTGCAATTGACTCAAGAACTAAAGCCTCTTGACCATTTCAAGCGTCGTCAATGGTAAAAGAATGGTGGCAAGAAATGATGATGGATGATCAATTTTCGAAGAAAATTATCTTCAGTGATGAGGCACATTTTTTTTTAGAGTAAGAATTTTATTGTTCAATTTGTTTTATATAAAATTTGATTTAAAACTAGCTTATTACTATTTACTAAATTAAATCATGTTGGCTCAACTATAGGGGCCCAACGTTCTTCATTTGGCTTTACATAATGCTATTTGCTTACAATATCATATTAATGTTTTCTTAATCTAATTCATGATTTTTTTAATATTAACTAAATAATAATTTTTGATGAGTGGGCGTTTTATCCCCTGTAGTATTGATTGTTGTTCTTCTCGTAAAAGGGTGCGTTGTCGTTATGGATGATGTCTTCAAATTGATCGTCAGTGATGGCTCGGGTGTATAGATACTTGTCACTAGGCTCTAGTTCATGCTGGAGAAGTTGTTGCACTTTTGTGTTGGGATGATCTTCCAGGTTCCTGATGATTTTTCCGGAGACCTGCAGTAAATACTTGTCCAGTGATATCAACTTTGGTTCTTTATACAGATTCCTTGGTGGTACATATTTCTTCGTCAGTGGGTTACGGTACAGTCTAGTGCAAATGCGCAGCATCTTGCTTTCAAAAAGCTTCATTTTTTTCATTGCTGTAGGTGAAATAGTAAACCAGATGGAAAAGGCGTAGGTCAGAACGAGTCGGATAAGTTGTTTGTACACAAGCAGCTTGGTTTTCTTACTTAGTCCATTTCGCCTCCTGAGAAGCGGATGGACCAAGTGCAGAGAATAGTTGGCTCTCTTCAATATCTAGTCTGCATCTGCATGCCTTTTGAATTTGAATTCGTTGGAAAAGTTGATTCACAAGTACTTCGTTGATGATTAGACTGTCACTTCAGTGTTGTCTGGAAACTTTATTTTGATTTCAATACAGCGTGTTGCAAACGCTCGTCTTCGAATGACGCTCACTGGTGTTCGGAAGCAGAGGAGTTCAGTCTTTTCGCTGTTTATCCTCAGTCCCCATTTGACATAGTATTCCCGTAGGTTTTTAATGTGCTCTTGCACTCTCCTGGCAGCAATTTCTCGTGAAAAAGCTGTGATTGAGTCGTCTGCATAAAGCTTCGTCTTTGTACCTGATATGTTGGCTGGTTGATCAGCAGTGTAAATGTTGAACAGCAGTGGTCCAAGTTTTGATACTTTAGGAACTCCAGCGTTAATTCCTTTGGTTGATGACACATGTTTTTCTATCTGTACATAAAAAAGTCTATGGGTTAGGAAATTTTTGTTCCGAGTTCCGAGAGTTTGAATAGTAATCCTTTTATCCAAACGCTATCGAAAGCTTTTTCGATGTCCAGCAAACACGCTACAGTGGTTTCCTTTTTGTTGAGTCCAATTGTAACATCCACTATGGAGTCCCAGTAATGGATGTAGGGTAGAGTGTTTTTTTCGAAAGCCATATTGAAACTCCGGTAGGAAATCTCTTTCTCTGCAGAAAACGTTGAGTTTCTTCAATATCAACGTCTGCAGCATCTTATTCATGCAGCTGAGCAAAGAAATTGGCCGATATCCTTCCACATTTGCGCGGTTATTCTTCTTCGGATGAGGCACATTTTCACCTCAGTTGTTTCGTCAATAAGCAGAATTGCCGCATTTGGGCGAATGATAATCCAAGAGTGATTGTCGAAAAACAAATGCACCCACAAAGAGTGACTGTTTGGTGCGGTTTATGGGCTGGCGGCATCATCGGGCCGTTTTTTTTTTCCAAAATGAGGCCGGCCAAGCAGTTATTATGAATGGTGTTCGCTATCGTGAGATGATAACGAATTTTTTATGACCCGAATTTGAAGATATGGATGTGGACGATATGTGGTTTCAACAGGACGGTGCAATAATGACTATAATTTCCTAAATAATTTGTGTTTTATTCAAAATCAACATCGGCCCTTAAAATTTAACCACCCTTTAGATCAACGAAAGAATCGGTAAACATCCATCTAACTGATGAGTCCACTGTCGTACCTGGGCGAAACAAACCTTGGAGTTGAGGTCATTTGAACTTTGAATTGAGTAAAATTAAATTCAATCACCCCACTTAAACAAATATAGTTTTCTTTTTTCAATACCTTCATTTATGATAGCTAAGTTTATCCCTGACAAGCATTCCATCATGATTCTACCACTGACCTGAAGTAGGTTGAAACAGAGGTTTTTAAAATAAAGTAGATTTCAGTATTTTGCTGGTTGTGCGCAGTAGGAAGTAGATTTTAAAATATTTTGAAAAAAAGAAGAAGAAAGAAGATTTAAAGAGCATTTTGAAAAGAACATTGATGATTTTGTTTAACGGCCAGCGGCCAAACCGGGCAAGGGTACTCTAGTATAATATAAAAATTTAAGGGCCAAGATGACTCCCTTGTGGAACACAAAAATTACATTTAATACTTCTTAAAACTTTGCAATAAATCAATAGATACGCATACGCGTTAGGTTCTATTCTTCAAATACGAATTAAATATTATTAACATTATATTTTACCTTAAAAAGGAAAATTGCAGCACTCTTAAGTCAAATATTTTTTTCTTTAATAATTTTAAAATGTTTAATGTTTAAATATCAATCAATTGGTCCGAATTGTATCCAAATCGGGAAAAAATGTGGAAGATAGCGGTTTTCGCTTTTTCAATTCTACCATTTTTCTCGAAGTAAACTGCGGACCTTCTTTTTACTTGAGATATATATGTATATGTTTTTACTATAATGCAAGTTTGGCATTTGAAAAAAAAATTGATCAAAGATGATATTACGATGATAGAGATAAAGAAAAAAGTTGCTCCCACAACTCCGTCTGTCCAAGACTAACGATATCTACTATACAGCCGTTATGAAAAATCTTATTTATCTTGAAAATGGATCTAAAGATTTTGATAAAAAAAATTGATTTATGCTATTATGGGCATGGAATACATTTTGGTCTAAAGAAATTTTAAGAAATATGTATTGTTATTAATGGCACCCATCATAGAACCTTTTTTATATGTTCGGCTTTCTGATTAACGGCTCTAACGATTTTGACCAACATCTTTTAAACAAGTACTCCTTCGAATTTAAAATATCAAGTGCATAGATATCCAAATTTTCGAAAACATTATTTTTGGACTCGAAAAAAAAAACAATTTTTTTTTGTTGAAAAGTCAAAATACTGAAAACCAAGTGCAAACGAGTGAAGATTTCCTAAAATGTATATTATTGTATATGTGCCTAAAATTTGGGGCTACTTGAAGTCGCGGGCTTATGCCAACAAATTTTATATAATCGAAGCCCTTTAGGGGAATATTCGAGAGGAATGCGAACAATAATCACTTGACGAATATCATATCTTCTCCACTTAACAGGAAAAATCGTAAGGCTCCAAATAAAGATTTCCATAACTCAAAATATTTTTTTTTATTTAGTAAAAAAGGAATTCAAAAACAAAATTAGATGGTTAATTTTGCGCCGCATTGTCTTCTATTCTAAAGTACTTTTACATAACAGCAAGTTCGTAGGATACAGTCTTGCATATAACTACATTAAGTGTGGAACGATCGATGCATGACAAGATTGTTTGTGAGGATGTTGTTCAAGCGTAAAGCGACTCATTTGGTTCCGCGGAGGTAAATACCTATGATTTAAAAAGAAACTATTATTTGGCTCACCCTATGCTTTCCAGCAGTCTAAGTCCTCACCGAATTCTATGGGCTTTTTAGAGGTCTTAACATTCCACGAAGTCCGTTGTCCTGATTTCGTTTGCTATACACTTATAATTCAGTAGGAGGATTTTTTCGCTGTCGTCTGAGTACACTCCCTCAGGCTTCTAGTTTTCTCGTTTCCAAAGCCCAACAACCTTTCGCAAAAGAATTAATCTCCATTTTCAGTTGAAATACCCAATGTTTACAAAGGGGATGTCAAAGTAGGAGTTGATAGACTTGGGCCAAATTACCGCTTTAGTGACGGAGTGAGTAAGTCCCGTAAAAAAAATGAGTCCCGTCAGTTATCGAATAAAAATGTCAAATTAGTGTAATCGATTGATCGATGACGTAAGCGGTAATGCCAAACACACATAATTCAGTCACGTAATTACTCGAAAACTGATGCGGTAATTTGGCCCTTATGTTCGATTTAAAAATTACTTTTAACCGCTTATATCCCCTTGAATGTACATACATATCTACCATTTAAGGATTAAGCCATATTTAATAAAAATATAAAATAGTAATTCCATGACTATATCTTTAATAATATAATATGTAGTGATAGTATGAAGTTAAATTCGATCTAAACTTGCAAGATCATCTTTTATTCTAAAATAGTACCTTCATCTTACTGACTGAATTTTGCGCCAGTGTTTTAAAATTCAAAAAATGTTGCATTTGCAGTAATTTCCATAAGAAGTCTTCGACAAGTGATAAAATACATACATATCTTGTCCATGAATTCTTTAAGCAATCCTAAGACAGGATTAATGTTATGGATTATTGTTCCAAATATTTATGTTCCTAAAGGAATTGTGACATCCTTAAAATATTTGGCCACAGTGTGAGTGTTTTAGGAAAGGTGCAAATGATTTAAAAGGCAATTTCGGCTCACATTGGTTTTGTGGTGTAGCTGAAGAAAGATTCTCTGAATTTAACCTTACGTCCGAAGTTGGTGTCATGGGTAAACTCAGCACGAGCATTACTGTTAAATTGCTTAAAGGGAGGAGTGCAACTGGTTTTTTCACTACAACTCTGTTTATAAAACTAATGATAAAAAAATGAAAGACAAGAAACATTGACGAAATACATAATGCCCGATTAGATCAGATTTTTAAGCCAATCACAAAATATAAGATTTATATCTTAATGTGAAATTAAATATTATCCAATAACTAAATAAATAACTCTACTGATCAATTTATTATGAATTACTTCCCAACTCAAGTAACTCCTAAAATTATGGAGAAAAAATAAATAGCAATAACAAATTTGTTGGACCTACATATATTAATCTTAACTTATCTGAGAAAATTTGTTTGGTAGTTAACTCTTCATTTTTCTTATGTAATTTAAATAATTAAGTATTTTTGATAGAATAAACTTTATAAGAGTACCCACTAAAAATTACCTTCCAATCTCACGGAAATACATTTCAGTTTTTTTTTTAATTAATAGAATGCATATATTTTGTTTTATGAATACATAACATGACCATTATACTAAGGAGACTTGTAAATTGTGTTTGCAAAAAAAAAAAACAACCCTTAAATCAGAAATCGTGACCAAGAAGTTGAAAGGGATTTTCAGATTTTTAATCTCAGGCATAATAATATTAAATTAATGAAGGACTCCACTTTAGGAATTTGAATCCTTACGCTATAAAAATACTTTTCGCGATAAAAGATAAGAATCTTTTTCTTTGAGTCTCTTTTGCTTAACTTATTATAATACACTTGTGAGCTTGTGACTTGCCTTCTCCTTCAACATTTAAATAAAATTAAAAAGTCATTGAACTTGAGAAGTAGCCTAGGGGAGACTATTTATTTTTGAAAAAAAAAAACTTGAAGAAATTACAATAAGTTGAACTATTCTGAGCTAATTCATAGTTTTTTCTCATCTACCTTGGATGGGGAAAAAAGTGCAATATCTACAACAGTTAAATAAAACGAATTGGAATAGTTTTCAGATATTTATAAATATCATTCTTCGAATTATCATATCCACCGATCTAGACAAAATTTCCTGTAGTAATTTTTACACAGAAAATGTAGGTAACTAACTATATCTCTATAGAACCGTGTTTTTGACTTTCGACTTTGCCGTCGATCTTGATCAAAATGTTTATGCAAGAAATAAACACTGATTATACAAAATTTTAGAGTCTTTGAATTTCGGAAATTTACATATACATACATGAAATAATCTTAAATAGATACATTTTGTATAGATATACGAAACGATTTTTTTAAATTTATTTCAAAATTGTTTCAGCAGTCAGATAGAATTCTATTTTTTTGGCCTTAAAATGCATTTATTAACAATTTGTTGAATGAAATGCTCTCTATGTATTTAGTTTTTAAAATTCTAAGGTTCTTGCACATATGTTCGTGTATTTTATATGAGGTTGTGTTTAAAAAAAAAAATTGCGTGGACAAGGCACGCTCTTATCTTTGACGTTCGGAATTGGGTAGAATTTTAGATCCCCTCGATTGCTGCCGCCAATATTCACACGGCAATTTTAGACCATAAAGCCCTGGTTCTGTAGTACTTATGAGCTGTAAGGACGACACGGACTGCCCTGTTAGATTCTAACAACTTTTAATTCTTATTTACATAAAACCAGTACTTGCAACACCTAGAGCAGCCTTTCCCAAAGTGGGCGATAGCGCCCCCTTGTGGGCGCTGCAGGCCTAAAGGGGGGCGGTAAGAGACTCAGAAAAAAAATGGAGGCGTTGTGTAGAGACTTTGGGGGCGATTTGTAATTCCATCTAGCTAGGAGGACTCTTAGACACCGACTGAGCTCTCGACTACAACTTATGAACATCAACTAATAATAATTAAGAGATTGCTCAAACTCGGTCCGATATTTCTCTCCGCGTATTTTATAAATCTGTCCTGTTTCATTTCATTCCCTTAAAAAAATATTATATCAGTTGCTACGGATGGCGCTGGCGCTCCGGCAATGACAAGGTGCCACAAAGGCTTCATAGCGTACTTAAAAAATAAAATTTCAGATGTCCTTGCTGTACATTGCGTTATTCGTAGACAACATTTGGTTGCTAAAAACTTAATTGAACGACTATTTCAATCACTGCAATATGTCATCAAAGCAGTCAATAAAATTCGTAGCAGCTCTTTGAAAGAAAGATTATTTCATCAGCTTTGTGTTACTAATGACTAATGAAATTTAACCGTTTGTTGCTTCATACTGAAGTTCGTTGGCTATCAAGAAGCAATTGTCTGACTCAATTTTACAACCTATCTGACACTGTAATAGAGTTCTTGGAAACTAAAGATACAGAATTGCGCAACAAGCTCATTACATCAAAGAATAATATAGCTTACATGACAGACCTGTATAAATTGTTCAACGACATGAATCTCCAACTGCAAGGTGATGAACTAAATTTAATTGAAACAAAAAATGTCGTTGCTGCTTTCGCAGCCAAACTGCTTCTGCACAAAAAGAATATGGGTAGATGTGAGTTTCACAATTTTCCGAATTTATCAGTATACTGCAGTAACGATGACTTGTTTGCCTACTGCCAACATTTAGAAAACCTCCACATTGACTTCACCGAACGATACCAGGACATTTTGAACTTTGAAATACCAGACTGGGTGTTGGATCCGTTTCCAAATGTCAACACAGCAATGTCACCTCAACTGGAAGAAGAACTTATAGAATTGAAAACAAACGAGGAAATAAAAATCAAGTTCAAAAATGGCTATCAAGAATTTTGGCTACAAAAACCGATCCAGCAATTGTACCCTGGATTGTGGTCAATCGTTCAACGATTCTTGATAGCATTCCCATCGTCATATTTGTTTGAACGTGGATTTAGTGCTGTGGCAATGCTGCTTACTAAAAAGAGAAATCGTTTGCATGTTACCGAACGTGGCGACTTGCGGCTGTTCTTAAGTAAATTGGAACCTGATATAAACAAACTTATTAAACAGCAACAGATTCATCCTTCATATTAGTTTTTATATAAGAATCGATTATGTTTGTTTTATTTTGAATAAAAAATACTCTGTCTGAATACTATAAAGTTTTGTTTCAATAATAATCATTCTCATTGGCAGGTGTAGCCCGTAAGAGTCTCCTTTAGAATGAATGTTTAATCTCCGCTGATATAGCTCACAATAATTAATTAATTTAATTTGCAGTTAAAGTGGTTTGTAAGTAGGTGTAAAAATGGGGGCGCTAAAAAATAATTTATTCTCAAAGTGGGCAGTAGACAAAATAAGTTTGGGAACCCCTGACCTAGAGTAAACAAAGAAGTTCGTACATACATATGTATTCTTGTGAAGATAAAAGCAATTCCATTTCAACATTATATGTCCACGTGACTGTGACAACTGAAAGTAAATTTATTATAAAATTGCATAACGTTTGAAAACACCAACAGAAAGTCCCAGGTCTTTTGTTGCTACGTTTTACGTTGGTTTTTTTTATGAAATTTGTATATACGTACGAGCACTACTTATGTATATTGCTTATACGTCCCTTCTGAATCTCAAAGGACGTTCTCTTCTTTTTCCATTTCCCATCATAAAATGAACATAATGCTTTGAGAAGAACGCAAGGAAATTAGTATAATAACTAAGTTGCTAGTGATCATAACAGACGTTTCTTTTACAGATGTTACCTTTTTGACATAACGGTCCTGAAAGTTCCAGTTCTAATATCCCCATGTATGTATGTATGTCCATATGTTCTTGCCGTGTATTACTCACTCCAATGGAAAAATAACAATAATTGTCCCCTACACTACAAGCAACATATCTCAAAACTGCATATTGTATCTGAAATGAACTACTCTCATTTCTGTAATTCTACCTTCCAAATGAATGACAATAAGAGTACCATACCAACTCCCTGAGGTGTAACTATTGAAAATACCAAAAAACCTAGTCCAAGTGAAACGAGTTTCCCAACGAATTATTCATGCACGTTATTGCGATGCGTGTGGCACAACTGGCTTTTAAAAACATTGAAGCTATCCCTATAGCTAAGTGTACACGATTGGTAGATCTTACAATATTGTCAGATCTGTCAGTGAAAAACATGCTTACAATGTCTTACAATCGTGTAGTCTTACAATTAATTGTCAGAAAATTTGTCTGACAATTAATTGTTAGATCATTGTCTCACAATTAATTGTAAGAAACCTGACAATCATGTGTACGCTAGCTGACAATCGTGTAATCTTCCAATTAATTGTCAGAAAATGTATCTGACAATTAATTGTAAGACGGTAAATTGTAAGGTATTTGATAATCGTGTACACACACAATTTATTGTCAGGCCTGCCAATTTTTATCGTTGTCTGACGTTTCTGACAATGAAGAAATTGTAAGATGTTCGTTTTTTAGCATCATACAATTTTTTCATTGTCAGAAAATTTGCAGCCAAGGTTTAATTGTCAGTTTGCATAACCAACAAAAACTGACAATTAATTGTGTGTGTACACGGTTGGTAGAAAATCTACCAATCTCTTACAATTAATTGGTAGGTATTAAGCCGGTTATCTGAAAATGAATTGTCAGCCAACTTCTGACAATTAATTGTAAGGGATTGGTAGATTTTCTACCAACCGTGTACACACACAACTTAATTGTCAGCTCATTGGTAGATAATTGTCAGACATTGTAAGGTCTTACAATATTGTAAGATCTACCAATCGTGTACACTTAGCTTATGATTTGAAGAAGAATATTGTGTATGCAATTTCCAGGAATGGAATAGGGTGAAGGTTTTGGGTAATTGTAGTGATTATTTTCTAAACTGGGACGTATACTGTTAGAGGTAGCACATCAGCTTTAAATCTATTCTCTCAGGTGTGGTTTATCTCAACAGAAGTATTCCTAGAAACATGATATATTTTGGCGATATGGGGGTGTCAATATATGACATAACTTCAGTCAGATTTATGTTATAAGAAATGCACACCTGACTATAGCTAGAGGAAGCAAAATTTAGAGTGAGCTGGTTTTAAGAAGTTATGGTTGTTCATTTATTTTCATACACAAATTTGTTAGTACCTTGGAGTGAGTGTCTAGGCACTTTCGATTTTTGTTGACAAAACGTTAGGCCCTGGTTCTCCACGAGCTGTCGAGTAAACAAATGTAGGTAAGTCAAAAATATAATTCGAACAATTAGTTCTTATACAATTCGTGTATTACTCCGCCAATTCCAAGGACCTTTACCCTTTGTTAAGCAAAGGTACGAGACTCTATGTGTTAAGAGATTGTCTTCTCTGAACTCTCGTATCTTCAAAACTGTTATTCGTAAATATAAGCTATAAAAATCATAAAACCCTGTTTACACATACGATTTACCCAAAGGTTAGCTAGTCCTTTTTTCAAGTAGGAAGTGCTTGCTTAACTTTTATTTAAAGTCCTTAAAAAATCAACCCTTAAATATTGGTCATTCAGAGATAAAATTATTCTTAAAAAGGTCATAAAAAAGCTTATGGTTTGAACATAAAGTACAGATGATTGAATGCATTCAAACAATTCTTAAAAATTAAATCGCTTTTATGGCTCACATTTATTGTGTCCCTTTTAACACATTTCTAGGCAATGATTTAAAGGAAACCCACTTTATCCCTCACCCATCTTTAGGAAAAGAGTATTTTATTAATATAATTCAAATACAGATAGCAATAAAACTTTTTTTTCAACCTTACATAACAGAACAGAGCATAAAGAACGTTTTATATGGTTTAATGGGTGTCTCGTTGGATATTATACATATACCTACAAGGCTTTAAGGGAATGGAAGAAAAATAGGCCTTTTCAGGACACGAAATGGGACTACACCAGAGATAGGTACATATGTATTGTGTGGCCTTACTCATACAACTGTTTCTTCAAAGACAACCCTTTACATTGGTAAACTACGTTTACCTGAAAGCTATGTATTCTGTGTCCTTCGTTTTGTTTTAATTGTAAAAGTCCTTTTCTTCAAACAGAAAGGAATGAGTAAAGCCAGAGCGATGCGCTTGAATGAGCACACACATATCCTTTAAAATAAGGCGTCCCCATATCTAGACTCACACTGGCTTTAACAAAACACAACGTATCTGTGGTTCTATTGATATGGGAGTTCTTAATTAGAGCATTCTCTGTACTGCCGAATGATTTATATAGAAATGTATTCCGATTTTGAAAGTACTTAAACGTACATAAGAAGACTTACATATCCATGCCAGGTGCGACTTTGATCCTCCGGGCGAAGCTATTTTCAGGGATTAATCCAGATTATCCCTTGGATAAGAGTGTCAAAATATTTTTCTTTCCCTAGCATACATATCCAACATTCGTATACCCTTGCAAACTTTTATTCGAACCAAGCTGTGGGAATCAAGAAAAGCCGTAGGACTTTCAAAATGATTTATTTTAATATTCGGCATATTACAAAAATGAACATGCACAACTGGATTGCCAACGAGCTTGCTTTGAAAATTGTATGGTAATGGATCAATAATTTAATGATATTGAAAACGAGATAGTGTGAAAAAATGCAAATGTACATGATCAGAACAAAATCAGTGTACTTAATCATTAAAGAGATATAAAACCCAAAAATTTATGAAATGTTCTTAAAATACATTAAAACCATATTTCCTTTATCTTTTTTTTTTTTAACAATTGCATTGAACATAACTTCTTCTTCTTCTTCTTCCTTGTTTCGGCGCTGTTATGATCTCGATGTCGAGGGGATCATAACTCTCCCACGTATCTGCTTCACACTAGTGATCCGCCTGTGGGGTTCGCCGGGTTGACCTCAGAAATCGGCGGCAAGCCTCCCGGTTTTGTATTGTTCCATTTCTGAGGCCAACTGAATGCTGGTGTTTTTGCATTTGTTTGTACCAGGAGTGTTTAGGCCTACCTTTCTTGAACATAACTTGGTCCAATTTTATTCAAAAAATTTAGAGTCGCTTTGGAGAAGATATAAAATAAGACGAAATCATTGAAATGTAGATGAGGAAATATATGTATTTAGGGTGGTACAGATACAAGTTTCTTTTAAAAAAATGTAATAAAATGAACAAACTTAATTTTTTTCCATTTATTATGGCTTTATTAGTAAGAGCAAACAATCCCATTAATTATGGAACACAACGTCCTTCAAGTTCAAGCGGATGGTCGTACGCCTTCAATTGCTGATTCAATTGAACCTTGTTAGCGAATAATCCGAGATCTTTGTACATATCTATCTTTCTCAGGCTAGTGCGTGAAATGTTGAGCTGTTGACATCGATGGAGCGTTGATGTTCGTCTGTGTGCACTGTACGACGACGACGGAGACATTGCGTGTTGTTCGCTCAGGCGCGGATACAGGGGGAGGGCAATGGGTGCAATTTCCCCCCCGGACAATTCCGGCAATTCTTCGTTTCACAATTATAAAGTAAATTTTTTTCAATCCTAGCCTTAACCTATAACAACCAACACGCAAACGCTTACGCATCACTTTTCACTTTTCATGTTATTTATGTAGGTAGATACCTTTATTTTCAATGAATTTTCCTAATATCAAAAAGATGATGATTTTGCTTAAGAAAAATCTAATTTTATATGATCTAAGATAGGAAAAACGCTTTATTAAATATCTCTTGAGCCGTGCATCGTAGATATTAAAACAAAATGGTATTTATTTTTGAAAGTATTAAATGATATGCATAATAGAAAAATTCTTGTATCTATCGTTCTGGATGTAATCCAAAAAGGCCCCAATATCTCAAAATTATTGGCTCTGCCATTTTGATACTAGCTCTTTCTCGTCTACCTTTTTATCATGTTTGTTGGTTGGTACACATAATGTATCCACTAATATTAAAGCAAGTTTACATTGTTTATAGGGAGATCACCGACCAGGTCCGTCAAAAAAGCGTGATTCAAATAACAGAAGCATTGACTCATTTTTTTAACCGATCAATAAGAGACCAGTTTTATCTTTTTCTGAAACTTCTAATTCTAAAGTGGATAATCAATAATGTTGATCCTGTTGCTCAATCTTCTCACCGTTCTCCTAAATGTACAGAGAGAAGTGAGAGCTCCGTGAGTGCGAGAGTTGCACCTGTTTTTCCCTCGGTTTCTGGGTCTACGTCTTGTTATCAGTCCGATGCCCCATATGATATTGGAAATTTTTTGAATAAACAAATTGATGACTTCACGAAACATCAGCTTCTATCAAATCCTTGGCATCCAAAAGAGGACTACAAGTTTCCATTTTCTTTGCACTTGCTCAAAGGTAACAGGTAAGGTGGTCAAAAGGTATTTTAGCCAGAAATATCTCAGCAAATATTCTTGGCTTGTGTTTTCACCATCAAAACAGGGTTTGATTTTTAAATACCGCCCTTTCTTTGTCACTGGAAGTGTTGGAGGTGGTCAAAAAACCGTGCCTTTACAAAGCCTTGTGAAAAAACCCTTAATAAACTTTAAAGTCATTTCTGGACAAAAGGGAGACTTGGAAAATCATGCTAATAACACTGAGTTTCTTCACACTTATAATAACCCAAACCTGGAAATAGTCAACCAACAGCGTCTTAAAAAGGTAGAAGAAAACAGGACACGCCTTCGTCCCATAGTAGAAACCATCATCTTCCTTGGACGGCAAAATTTAGCATTTCGTGGTCATAGAGATGATGGAGCTATACTTAGAAACACAGTTGATTCAAACCAATCTGACATGACCGTGACCGAAGGAAATTTTAGGGAACTTTTAAGGCTTCGAGTATATGCTGGAGACAAAAAAATTAGAACAACATTTGCAGTCAGCCTCTTCTAATGCTACATACATAAGCAAAACAACACAGAACTCACTTATTTCATGCTGTGGAAATGAGGTTTTCGATGAAATTTTGAGTAACGTTCGGGCTTCACGTTACTATTCCATACTTTTCGATGAGACAACGGATGTATCTCATCTTTCCCAGCTGAGTGTAATGTTACGATACGTTCATGAAGGTCATATTCGTGAGGATTTTGTAACTTTTGTAGATGTATTTGAGGAACTGACTTGTTCCAGAACTGACGAAGAATACGAGTCAGATGGGGAAAACTGGAGAGAAACCGGAAAAATATTATCTGCCGAAGAGAAGTTGGAGGGAAG
Organism: Philhelius festivus; assembly: GCA_963931855.1. Taxonomy (NCBI): domain Eukaryota; kingdom Metazoa; phylum Arthropoda; class Insecta; order Diptera; family Syrphidae; genus Philhelius; species Philhelius festivus. Next base: position 82,438,711 of record OZ007555.1, read on the forward strand.
TTCTTCATCAAATGACTTGTCCTTAACTGGCAAAGCTATAGGGCAAATTATCTTGTTCCAGCTAAAAAAGAAGCTCAAACTTCCTCTTGAATCATGTGTGGGAATAGGGACAGATGGGTGTGCTGTTATGCTTTCAGAAATTCGAGGTGCTGTGACGGTGATTGAAAAGGAAGCGAAAAATGCTGTGAAGACTCCATGCTACAGTCACAAGCTTAACAACTCTATTTCTCGAAGTTCGAAAGTACCTCCCATTCGAGACGCTGTGACAATCATGAAAGAGGTAATAATGTTCTCCAAATCGCACCCAAAGCGAAAAACTGTCCTCATGAGCACTTTGGGGTGTGCACTCACATCACTTTGTGAGACTAGGTGGGTAGACCGGCATGAAGTTGTACTCCAGTTTTCCTTAGACCTAGCCAAGATTGTGGAGACATTGGAAACGATTTCGCAGTGGCGTGACCCAAGTACAGCCAGCAAAGCTTCCTCGTATGTAACAAGCTTATGCAATACCCAGTTTATTCTCTCAGTATTGTGTTTAAGTGATGTGTTGTCTTTAACACAGTTTTTGAGCAAATTGCTACAAACGAAATCTCTTGACCATACCAGCAGCGCTATGCTGGTGAAAGACACAATTTCCGTTATTTCAAGTCACCGGTAGAACATAGATACTAATTTCAAAAATATCTGGCAGAGAGCAAAAAATTTAGGTGATCAATTGAATGTTGAGTTGAAGATTCCTCGTATCCCACGTCATGGTGGACGCCAAATCTACCGAGCCAATTTTGATACAAATTCAGCTGAAAAATGCTACAGAATATCTTTATATGCACTTGTACTCGACTTTGTCCTAACTGATTTGCGTGAAAGGTTTCAACCTGAAACATTAGATGTGTTTAAGCTCACGATTTTCATCCTGGAAAATATGTATAATCAAATATAATACTGATGAGCTTGATACCACCGTTAGGTCCCTATTGGATCGCTTTGGAAAACACCTAAACTTAAATATAGATGTTGCCCTTTTTTTGCTTAAAGATGAGCTGGTGATGTGGCGCGAAAATGGGTAAGAGAAAATGAGCAGAAAAACAAGCTTCCTGACACTGCCCTGGATTTAATTGATAAATGCAATAAGGATGTGTTTTGTATTATACATAGTTTCCTTCTTATTCTTGCAACGCTTCCAGTTACAAATTCTTCGGCAGAAAGGTCTTTTTCTTCGTTGCGTCGCCTTAAAACATATTTAAGATCAACAATGGCTGAAAACCGCCTCCGCGGTACGGCATTCATACACATTCATAGGCAAATCCCGATCGATGTTGAGAAAGTTATTACTAGGTTTTCAAAAACCGGCCATACAAAAAGATTAGAATTAAGTATTTAAGAACTATGTATGTATATCATGTATAACACTATCATTCCTTCATTTAAATTAATTAATTAATTTATTTTTTTAATACGTACGAGTTCCTATTTAATACTTTAAGACATGCACACAGAGCATTATTGAAAGAGGCTAAAGTAATGTAAACGAAGATGTTTGATTTACTATTTTAAAGTTATTTATACACGAACTTTATCATGTACCTGCACATGCTTTTCTTAATTCAATTAAATAATTTGTTATTTTTATATTCGATTGTGTTTATACCTTTTAAATATTTTAAGACAGAAATGGAGAGAATCATTAAAAACTTAAAAAAGCGTAAGTATTCGATGGACCATTTTTTTTTAAGTTAAGCAAAATATCAGGAAAATTGCCCCCCTGAACGAAATCCTGGATCCGCCCTGTGTTCGCTTGCATACCAGTTTCACGAACTTTTTGCAAGAACTTGCGTAGAGCTGGCGCGGTGGGTGCTTCGTTTTGGCCAAAACTTCTTTCAAAAATCGCACTGTTTGGGCTGCACGGCACTCACTTTTAATTGGGAATAAGGTTACAATAGCTGTATTTTATTTCCCCCCAGATCTGATCCGGATTGGATCTTGTTTTCAAAATAACATGTAAAACAACAAATTAAACAAAACTGGGCCTTCTGTTGTTTTTGTTATACATGTTATTTTGAATGAAGATCCAATCTGGATCATATCAGGGGGAAAATAAAACACAGCTAATATTTCTGACTATGATACTGACTTTCTGTCAACATTTCAAGCGGGAAACAGCTGTCAGTGTCAAATTAAAATAATTAGGGAATCTGGACCAAATTTAAAACAATTAAAGTCCATTCGTGTAGGATCTAGCTAGATGTACATAATATGTATGTACAATGTACATCTGGATTGGATGAACAGACAAATATACGAGTAGTCTGATGAACGTCATAACAGACTTATTCGTCATCGTTTTGTTGAATTTGGTAATTGGAAATTCTGTTTGTTGTCACGAAAACATAACTTGCCTTATAGATAGACCAAAATATATGTAAAGAAAACTCATTTCTGCTTTTTTAAATTTCGAGGGTTAATATCATATGTCATTCAAAAAGCCAGTTGAAATAACTTTCAGTCAAAATATGACACATAACTTAATAAACATGGGGTTATCTGTTTGATGTTGTTCTTCCTTGACATCTAAGATTTTGTTCGATCTAAATATGATAATTATTGTTAGTTCGCAACTTCACAAGTAATAGGGGTTTCAAAAGGTAACGTAGGTAAGCAAATTTAAAATAATAAAGAAATAAAACACAACGCACAAAAAATAGAATATCTATCTCTCAAAATTTAAAAAATCGTTAAAAGAGTTTTGTTAATAAATTCAATTTTAAAAACGAAATTACAAAAAAATTTCAAAGATGCAAGCTTGGCATGCTAACTTTAACACCCATATTAATAAAGATGGTTTAGTGGAGGTTTATTGGTAAGTCCTGGACTAAGTGCGAAATTTCATTAATAAAACAAATTTTCTGCTAAGTGACGTTTACTAACTATGATTAAGCTAAACCACCGAAGTAGGTAGTTTAGCGAAGGGAAAAGAAATAGAATTGTCAAATTTGTTTTGTTTTATCAAAAAATTAAACAAAAGTGCAAAGTGCGTGTCTTCGTGAGTTATCAAGCATTTGCTTTGAAAGCAAAGCAAATCAATAAAATGAGAACTGCGAAGGAATTTAAAGGTCATACGTGGATTTCGACAAGTCATTTTTCAAGGGTTTTTTGACAAACGTCGCGACTTGTAAGTAAGAGTATTTCTGTTAAAAAAAACGTTGGATATTCGCACACTTACTCCAAATAATGCTCACACTTACCCACATTTAGAGGCAATAAGTGTGCGCAATCTGACTTACTTTGGAATTTTGAATGATTTTACACTTTAAAATAAATAGCCATAATATGCAAGTTTATGGTTAAATAAAGCCCTATATTATATCTTCTATCAGCCTTATTTATTATTTTTCACTAATACTGGGTTCAACCTCGGAAACCGAGCCGAAGCACTTACTTCGGGTTTACGCCACATCAAACAAATCCTAATTTAAAATATTTACTAATTCGCTAAAACGAATTAGTAAATAAGGCTGTATATGCTTCGCTTGGAATTATGTTTAAAATTTGAAAGTGCGCACGCTTACCCCTAACGACTCTACATACAAGGACTTTTTTTCAAAAAATAATCGTTTACCCTTTTCAAGATATTGAATTTTATAAAAAGATTATAACTTTTTTAATCCAAAAACTATATTTTCGACAGTAAATTTTTAATTTTGGTTTGGGCAATACCCTCATTTAATGCTAATTCTTAATCTAACTTAAATCTAGAAGTAGATTGAATTGGAAGGATGATTAAGACGGATTTTCAGGCAGGGTGAACTGAGGTTGAAGTCGATGTTAATGTTACAATAATTAATCCTCCGAAACATGCGAGTAATATGTTCGTTGGAGCCATAAGAGACACGGTGGGTAGGCAGATAGAAGAGACGAGGATTTCTTATATTACGGGAATTAGTGTTAAAGGAGATGGAATTGTAGAGAGCGGTGCAGTCAACAGACGCTAAAAGTAGTCGATGAGCTTATTGCTCTTCGTTCTTCCAGCGTATTCAAGTTAATTAACAGAAGTCGGTCTCGATACAGAGCTAAAATAAAAGGGTTATTCCAAGACAGACCACGAAGTGCGAAACGTAGGAAACGACGTTGGATGCTCTCGATTCTGAATTTGTTAATAAGGGACCATACCTGGAAGGTGTATTCAAGAAGCGGTCGAACAAAGGTTATATATATAAAGATCGGGTCACCTAGGGGTCAGAGACCAACGTTTCACAAAGCCTAGTGTAGAGTTTGCTTTGAGTATAATCTCGTTTCTTTCTGGCTGACGGCATAGCCATAGCTAATAAATTCAAAACTTTTTACAAAATTGTTAAAATATGAATGTAAATAAAATAAATTACTTACTTACTTACTTACTTACTATAATCTCGTTAACATGTGTGAGAAAGGTGAGTTCTCTATCACATAAAATACCAAGGTCTCGAATTGACTCTGCGGTGGATATGGGTTGATAATGAAAAAGGTTTCGACGGGGAGTAAATTGGATGCGTTTTCGTGAAGAAGTGATTGAAAGACATTTGGAAATATTCAGCTCAAAGCAATTTTTCAGGCACCAGACAGAGAAACTGTTTAGATCAAGTTGTAGAACAGTGGAATCGTGTCTGGAAGAAATGGTCTTGAAAAACTTTGTTTCGTCGCCGTAGAGTAAAATATGGGAATTTTAATGACCATCTCAATATAGTTAATAGTAAGAATAAAGATGAGAGGTCCTAAGTGGCTGCCTTGTGGGACCCCGTAGGTAGCTAAGAAATAATCAGAGAAGGAAGATCTGAATCGAACTTCGTAGTAACGGGCTTTCAGGTAAGAAGAAATCCATCTTAAGAAGATAGGTTGAAGCCCAAGGATGGACAGTTTGAATAGAATAAGCTCATGTGAGATTTTGTCAAAGGCCTTATTAAAATCGGTTAAGAGACTTACTTTCCGTTTTCTAAGGCTGAGAGGCTAAAGGATACGAACTCAACAATGTTAATAGTTGTGGACCTACCCTTGACAAAAGCCGTGTTGTCTAGGGAAAATGCGAGACTCACAACGAAAACTTAAAATATCATACAAAATGCTTTCAAAGATTTTGGGAATATGCATGTGAAAGTTTGGCAATTGGACGATAGTTTGTAACTTCACACTTTGGGCCTTTTTATGTGTTGGGGTTATGAAACTGAGGTAATACTCCTTGAGATAGAGAACTGAAGATTTTTGAAAGTGAAGACAGTGTGTTGAAGAGCATTTTTTGAGAAATATGAGCTGATTCAGCTTATTTTCGATGAGAAATGGGTCAATGGTATGATACTCGTATACAAATAATCTGAGGGAGAAATTCGGTAAATAATTGAAATAATTAGAATCAGGTATAAAGGAGTCGTCGGTAAACAATTTAAAAATAGTAAAAAAGGTGGCGATAGTCTGTGGTTCGTTTAAAATTTCGTTATTGAAAGAGAGAGAAGGGGGATAACCATTGGATTTTCATTTAAAGTTGACAAATTGGACGAAAGATTTAAAGTCTTTCATAAGATTGCTTTGGGCTTGGGTTAAAAAGCTTTGATAGACGGAGTTGTGCAAAGTTCGGTAAAATAAAGATTCGGTAAAATAAAGGTACCAAGATAATTAGAATAGTATCTTGGAGATCGAGAATGAAGGAAAATTGACCAAACCTTATTCCTCTTGTTACGCCACGATCGTAGCCTGTGATTATATCACTGGTACGTGAAGAGAAATAGAATTAAATATTTCTCTATAAAATATGTCTATTGCATCATTTACAGTAAGGTTGTCAAAATTGAAGGAAACTATATTCATTGATTTGACAAAAAAAAAAAAATTCGAAAACGACAACAAGTTGCGGTTAATGTGGATGGCATTTAATACCACACAAGGATTAAAATTATTTTAAGAGTAATCCAGAATTGTGGTTACAAAAAGATGGAGCCACAGCTTTTTTAATAAATGCCAAAGTTTAATAAAATCTAAAAGAAAAATATATTCATAACAACTAATCAAAAGGATGTTGTTCAATTTCGACTATTTCGGTTACAGTGGTGTTGCATGTTAAATTGACTATTATTTAAGACAAATTGTGACGATCGCTTGGTCATTGAGAAGTCACCATAATTTTGCAGTTATAAATAATTCAATTTCAAGACACTGAAATTAAATTAAACCAAAATTCACGAATGGTCGCACGGGCTCGTTATTTTGTTTAACAGACTTAGGCCGATTTTGTTCACTCAGAGTTAAACATAACTTGAGGATTTTTATTTTCAACTCGTGAATTTGTTTTATTCACTCAAAGTTGATGTTTTCAAATCTAGATTTGATGAAATTTAGATTTTCCCAACTCCCGGAAAAAGTAGAACTTGGTTGAGCAAATTTGAGAGTTGGCATAAGACATTGTTTTTTTTTGTCGGGCAGTGAAAGTGAAGATGATATAACTGAACAATTGTACATTGAAAGAAGGCAATACAAGATGCTGCCGGGCATTGGAGTTGAAAAGTGGGACGATCTCAAATTCATTTTCGCTTTTGTCTTTCAAAACCGACAGCAATGGTGTTGCAAGACTTGATTAAGGATTGTCGTGAATTGCAGCCAATCACTCAGTTATTGGTAGCACTTTACTTCATCCAACAAAAATATGCAGTACACGTCTTATAGGAGAGCTTTTCCAAAATCAGTAGGGTGCTATATTTTTGCACCTCCACAAAAAAGTGTTTGTGCGCCCGTAAATTTTCGATTGCTTCTGACGCAGACCCGACGTCCTATTGACCGCACATCTGAGTGTGCAGTACTGTGCACTGAATTGCTGTGGAACCCCCATTAAATATAGATGTGCATTCAGAGTTACCCTTGTTCATTTGCTAACTTGTTCAGTTTTTTTTTTCCTTGTGTTCCTGTTGAGGTGCTTTTGATTTTAGAGCTTTAAAAAAAGGGTCCATTTAAAATAAACACTACGACAACCCTGTGAGAGCTTTAATGAAGGACAGATTTATGCAATCCACTGTAGCCAGAATGCGAGGCAAACGTCCTATCTTGCCCACACTGCATATTTTTGTTAGACAGAGTATACAATTTTATGCGCCCGGATAAATCCAATGGACTTTTGCAGAGTTCAGTATAGTAAGCATTTCCAGCGTGCATCACATTCTGAAACGAGTGTCGAAAGCAATTGCCAATCTACCACCGCGTTTCATGCGAATGCCGAAAACACACGATAAAAAGCTTGAATTAGACCGAGACTTTTTCGCTAAATCTAAGTTTCCTAGGACAATTGGTGTAATAGATTGTACACATGTCCGCATTCAATCACCAGGTGGAAGTGATTCAGAAACCCTTAGAAATTGCAAGGAATGGTTTTCTTTTTATTTTCCTCTGCAAATTTAAAAATAAATGATATTGGAAATTGTAGCTCGCTGGCATGTGTATTAGTTTTTCATTTATATGAATAAATATAAAACATTAAGTACAAGCAAGTGCACAGACATTATATATATGTATATAACATAGTGCTCAGCACATGACCAACGTTTTTTTTTTAACTTATCACGAAATAATTGAATTTGGTCACTTCATCATTATTGGCGACTTAATCTATTCAAATACAAGTTATCTTTCAACACCTTTTATAAATGTCACAAACGATGCTGAGAATGTGTACAACGAATCGTAGGTACGCAGTCGCACTTGCGTTGAGCGTTCATATGGCATTTCGAAAAGCAGATTTCCTTTGTTGGCTTCCGGCCTTAGGTGCTAAATAGAAACGGCAAAACTCATCATCATCGCTTGTGCTGTTATTCACAGCAATTTATGCAAAAGAGTCAGAACCTCCTCCAGAAATAGACGGATATAACAGCAAATCCACAAATGTACCATCAACATCCATGACAAACATCTGTTCCCAGTTGGTAAAAACTTATTTTCAGCCCATGGTAGATCGATTAACATTCTGTATGAACGGTTTGAGGGTAATGGATTTAAACCCGCTAGACTTTTTCTTATAGTGTTTTCTTTAATCGTAGTTCTATGCGAATAAACTAGAATCGGTCTTTGTATTAAGTGAACATAACACAGGTCGTCGCTAAAATTCAGCCGGACAAATGCGCCAGAGTCACTGAAAATTGGACCAGTTGGATTCGTTGAGTAAGAAGCCTAGGAGGGCATTTGAACAATGCTATATTCATGGACCTTTCAATTGCTGTTTTATTTCATTTTAACATACACCAGCCCTTATTTAAAAAAAACCTATTTTAATTTCTTTGTATTGCAAAAGCAACAATAAATATTATTTGATATTGTTTTATTTTTGAAAATAGTAAATAATTCTATTTTGATAAGAAAAACACTTAAAATTAAAAAAAAATAAGCAAATAAAAAATGCTTAAAAGTTTTCAACATGCGTGTGTTGTGGTACAACTCAACTATCACTCTTGTTGTAGGGTGAAAGAAAACGAAAGAGGTAATATTGCACCAGTTCATTAGTATTAGCTTGCGCTTTAAAGTACAAAATCTGACAATTTTTAAAACTGTTAAATGAATAAAACAACGTAATAAATAAAATACATAATAGATTTCTAAGATCAGAAAAGGAAAATTAATAAATCTGCACAGGACAGGGTGGACAGTGGCAACTGTTTTCTCTTAAAGAGTAACCTAACGATTAATATATTCGTAATTCGTATTTAATTCAGCACACAATGTAAAAGAAATCTAAATAGCCACAAAATATGACGTCAAATTATCAGAAATTCAAATGATAAAAAATGTCTCTGTCATTTTTCGTATATAATCTTTTTTTTTATGTCGCAAACATGTGTTTCTGTGATGCTTAAGGTTATGGTTATGTGGCAGTTTTATTGAGCTTTTTGTTATATGGCCGGGAGCATGTGTCAATCTTAAAAGGGACTATAGGACTTTAGCATGATTAATATTTGTATGGACTTTGGGTTGTGCTGCTGATTTTTAGAAGATCAACAAAAAAGGAGAAGGGACGAATATACAAACAATAAAAAAAGTAATAAGGCGGACATGCGTTTCAGATTAATACCAAATACATACATATCTATGCATAACTTCCTTACTTCGTGGGGATTTGCAACAAAACTTGAAGACAAAAATCAAGCAAATATATTTTTTTTAATAATTTGTATTCAATTCAACCTTAAAACTATATCAGAGGGCACGGTAGTGCCCAGCCAAGTTCTGACACAACACCCTTTTTACAAGAACAAACTCAGGCGATTTTTGACTCCTCTCTATCTTCAGTACCAATGAAGCCAGAAACTTAAAATTCCGAATATTTGTTAAGCTAGTCAGACAAAGACGCCTCACCAAATTTCAATTTTCTAGCATAATTGGTTCCTGAGATATAAGGCCTCAAAAATCACAAAAACCGTAACTGACTGACTCACTGACTGACTGACTGACAGATCATCAAAATTATGGAGCACTTCCCGACATCGTAGAATCTTGCAATTTTGCACAACGGTAGGTCATGTCATGCAAGTAGAGGAAATAAAATGCACGACTGGGTCGCACGAACTTGCTCCTATGTAATAGACTAGGAATTTTAAAAACGAATGTTATTAGAGAAAACTGTTCATAAGGATAAAATGAATTTTTTAAATTCTTTTAGTATGTAGTAAGAGATAAAAACAGAATGCTATGCAAATGTGAATTTATGCAGGAACAAAAATTATAAGTCGTTGTAGTGGTTCCTTAAAAAAATAAGCTTTAATGTAAAAAATTTTTAAAACATTTTTAAGAAAAAATTTTGGTACGCCAACCTTAAGTTTTTATTATTGTACGAATAAAAGTCTAATTTCCAAAAAAACTACTAAGCCGTTCTTGAGATATCGAATTTTTCAAAAAAAAAAATGACTTTTTTTTTCTAAAAATTGAAAAAATATTTTTTCTTAAGTTTTTAAATGCAATGATTTTTAAAGTTTTTACGAGCTTCTTTATAAAAAATTTCATTAAAATTCCTTATGTTGATAATGAGAAATTCAAAATTCGAAAAAATCGTTCTATGGTAGGTACAGTCTACAGTCAGTAATATCTATATTTAAATTTTTTGTATTAAATTATAGACCGTAAAGATTAATCAAAAGAAAAAAAATTTTAGCAAAATTCTAGGAACCGTTTTCGAGAAAAATACGATTTTCGAAAACCATTTTTTAAAATTTGTATGGAAGGTACCGTTAGTTTTAGATAAAACAAATTTTTTTTCTCAAATCTTGTAGATTATGTCAAGGAACTTTTATTTGTCAAGTTTGAAAAAAATCGAGCATGGGGTTTTCGAAATATTGAGTTTCCAAAAAAAAATTTTGAATTTTGAATTTTTTTTTTAAATCCAAAAAATTAAAAATTGAAAATTTGAATATGTAATAATATTCAAACTTTGGGGGAGCTTTGGCATAAAAAAAATTATTTAAATCAGTTGTACCGTTTTTGAGAAAATCAAAAACAAAAAAAATGGACCCAGAGGGGCTACCAAAAATAACAATTTTTTGGAAATTTTTTTTCAACCACTAGCTAGTTTTAACCAAATTAAATTTTTTGAATTTTTTTTAAGAAAATCGTAGGGACAGTGTTTGAGAAAAAAAAAAATATTTATAAAATTTCGAAAAAAATTCGTATGGCAGGTACCGTTATTTTTGGTCTTAAAAAAAAAAAAACAGAAAAAAACAAAATTAAAACCCATATCTACCAAGTTTGAAGAAAATCGGCCGAGCCGTTTAGGCTGTAGTCGAACCGACAGACAGGCAGACAGAATTGCGAGACCCACTTTTGACGCTGTTCACATTGGACTTACTCAACCAAGTCATTTTGACGTAAGGCCACCCTGTCGTGTTCAGACACAAAAGTAGTGTGAACACTCCAGACTCACTTTGGCGTCTTGTAGTTGTCATAATTGTTGGCCATTTGCTATGCCACTACCAATATACAGTGAATTACAAAAGTAAGTAAGCACCTCTTAGTTTAAAGATCATTCCCTTCAAACAATCGATAGTAATGTAAAAAAAAAACTTAATATTTTTGTCTATAATTGATATGTATTTCGAACTAAAAAGTAACATTTCAAATAAAAGAACTGTGTTCTAAAACTCTGCTTGTTTAGATTCATGGGTTTTTTCAAAGAAGAGCCGCTTTTGGCGATTTATTTTACTTATGCAAGGTTTCTTTCTAATACTTCGACCATGATAACCGGATTGGTAGAGCACTCGTCGAATAGTTTGAGGGTTAAATGACTTACCTGTTTTATTTGGTTATTTCTGCTGATATCTTTGATGGGCCTACTTTGAGATTCCTCTTCACTTTCCTAACAATAATACGGCATTCCTGCTTGTCATTGTCATTGATCGAGGGTCATTTTGCAAACTTCCAATGTTATTTTATTTGGTTATTATTTTGTGTATAGTAGATGGACTTTTGTTATTAATTTTACCATTCTCGCACTTCGATTTATTTTCGAAAATAGTGTTTGATTATATTTTTTTTTTAATGAGTGCTTACTTACTTTTGTGATACTGTATCTTCGTGTGTCATATTATGTCACCAAGACATATGTCAAAAAAAATCCATTAATTTTCAATTTGTTTTAAAAATCCTGCCTCACTTTGCCGTCTCTTTCTTACCATGAAGTGCGAACGAGAAAAAACACAGAGACATCAAAATAAGTCGGCGGAGTGAGTCCAATGTGAACACCGTCTTTTTGGTCTTCGCTATCATCGTAATGTCATATTTGATCAAAATCTCGAGTTCGATTTTTTTTACGAATGCATAACTTGCCTTATAGATATAGTACCTATATAAGTCGCAAGTAAAAATGTATGCCCAATTCGAAAGGTTTCAAAAACTTGACCAGTGAACCCATCAAATTTTAGGCAGTAATCATTAAATAATAAAATTTCTCTATTACATTGTGGCTGTTTCAATATTATTCTACTTTAAATATTCGTCATGATGTAAGAACTTGGCGTACTTTTAGATCTCAGTACTTTTCACGGCTGACTTGTTACACAAAGGTTTTTGTATAGAAGAACTTGGCCCTTTTTTTAACATTTATGTTATGAACGATACGGAAAAATAGAAGGGTGGACTCCACCTACTAAAATCAATTTAGTTTATAGCTTCCTATTTCTTTTGGTATATTTTCTTTTTGTTATTGGTTGTTTCAATTTGCGCTTCAATTGTTTCTTCTTGTCCTGGCATACCTACCTTAATTATAAATACTAGTATGTATATCCCCTCAAAGTCATAAAAAAAGCAATAGTTGTTGAGGATGCGATGATGTTTTTGTTGCAATTTTAACTCCTTTTTTTAAATAAAGGTATAGTTCACATCAAAGTTATCTAAGAGTTTTTTTTATGTAAACTCATAATTTTTTCAGGTATGCAAATGTTTTCTTTTTTCATTCATGTTAACATAACATAGAGTACCAAATCGAGCACTCTAAGAAAAGTCATGAATTTTCAAGATGCATCTATAGTTTCAAAATAAAAAGACAATAAAAAGACACTTCGAATGAAAAATCTTAGATTTCCTACTTTTCGCTTTGAATGTACATTAAGCTATACCGTTCTACCAAATTTCATTGTTCTACTGCAACCGGAAGTGTGCCAAAATGATGGTGGCACTGGGGAAGTTGTTGTGTGTTCAACGTAAATACACTCTACGTATACATTTCTGAACCGAGTATGGAAAATAGAAGAAATGTCACGTATTCATCTCATAGCTTGGTCCTAGGAAAAAAATTTATTTATTTTATTTTATTATTTTATTTATTTTAATAGTCAAAAAATATCTTCATAAATTACGAATAATTAAAATAATAAAAATAATTTAAAAAAATGGGAGCGGGTCAAAATTATGTATTTTAAAATACTGTATGATCAAAATTCTTTATGATACTGCATGATACTCTATGGTCATAATACTGTATGGTTAATATTCTGTATTTCAAAATACTGTATTTCAAAATACTGTATATAAAAAATACTGTATGATCAAAATACTGTATCTCATAATACTGTATCTCATAATAATGTATCTCAAAATTTAGCATCTCAAAATACTGTATGAGCATGAACACCTGAAAGTTTTGGCAGATCAATTAGTTTGGTGCAATTATTTATGCAATTGTTGATTATAATCAAAACAATTGTAAAAATATACCGATGAAAATCAACCTTGATAACTCTTTAACAAATATCTTATTGATTTTATGTTGGTTATTTACCAGATTCTTTTAATGCTAAGGAAACTTTGCATACACTCAAACTCGCACCTACCCCAAATCCTATAGTGTGCCCAAGCAGGGGGTTGAATACATACCTGTTGTTGCATAGCTACAGTATTTTGAACATACAGTATTTTGAGATACAGTATTTTAAATACAGTATTATGACCCATACAGTATTTTGACCCCAACCCAAAAAAAAAATCATGTTTGTATTTCTAAATTTTAATTCTTTTTATTTTCTTGTACAAGACAAGTATTACATTTCATCCAAGTAAAACGAGTATTCTTAACAAATGAAAAAAAAACTAAAACTTTTACTTTTACTCTTTGAAATTGGAAGAAAAGGTAAACAATGTTCGTAAATCTGAAATAAAAGCCTACTTACGAAGGATTCATCCACTTACATACATGAGAGCTGAGAGCAAATACTCGTACATAGATGGCCATAACTGAAAAGAAGTATTCGGGAACTCAAACTAAGAGCACTTGATATTTTCTTACAGAAGTTGAACACTTTATGGGTCAAATGAAAGTGGTGTTTTTGTATTCATTCTCCTCCTTCTTAAGGACTTTACCAATTCAGGTAAAATATAGATTTTGAAACCGGTTGAGTGGAACTTTAATTTGAAAGCTGTCCATTTCTGTCAGCAGGAACCTTAAACTGAACCTTTACTGTTTGAAAGATCGTATGTTAAGCTTGTTTGTATTATGAAATAGATATACGTAGAGTTAATGCCCAAATGGAAACAAATTATACCTTAAGAGTTAAAATGTATATTTGATTAATACTCGTATTTTGAATGATGAGAAATGTGTTTTCGCAAAAAAATTGGTATTGTCATGTCCATTTGTTAAGCATTGTTAGTATATTAAATAGTACATATATCGATTACGTTCAACATCCTTGAATAGATAGGTACTCGTACTTTATACTTATTCGTAGCAAAAGATTAAAAGAAAGCATTTTTGGAATATTTTGTCGCCTGAAATAGGATAGTGCCATTGTATGCTCATTTTGACACTTCAATCAAGGTTATGAACAGAAAAAAATCTCATCCATTATCCCGTTCGAATGTCGAATTAGCAAAATTTAAGATTAAAATTAAGAATTTTAATTTGTTTTAAATACATCAAGGACGCTTTAATTATTTCCTTTTTGTTGAGTCCGGGTGTAAAATCACTATGAATATGGGTAGAGTGTTTATTTCGAAAGCTCTACCCTAGCTCCGATATGACATCTGTTCTGTTTTTCAGACAGTTTTTGATCATCAAGGAGTTTCCGGTGATGATAATGTCAGGAGAAGTGAAAACATCTGTCAGTATCTGTTCCGATGAGGTGTTTTCCCGGCTGAACAATTCACTGTTTTGGTGGTAGTAAGTTTCTACTTCTTCGATGGGTGAATTCATGAAGGTGTATGGAATGACTATCTTTGAAACTATCCTTGGAGTGATTGGCAAACGTTTCGGCTTTCTCAGAAGTAGCGGTTGAAACTTCTTGTCCATGAAGAGTGGAGTCTGGAATTGAGTTCGCTCTTCCAATAATAATCATATTGATCTTCTTAAACGTGTCAGGGCCAAGTTTGATATCTGCGAGTCTCTTCATGAAATCCTTTTCCTGATAATGTTGAACTGTATGGTTGAACATTGTATTGGTAGAGTGAAGTTCTGAATGCAGTTGCCGGTATTCGTCATTTTCCCTGTTGGAAATCCTGTGGTAGATCCTTTGGAGGTTTTCGCCGGTAAGCATATATTACTTATGCTGGGGCAAGTTTGTCTACCTGTCTCAGCTGGTCCGGGGAATTTTTTTGTCCTGTCCAAAACATTGTTGACCACTTTTTGAATGGGTCTATGGTATTTTCTATCTCGTTGTTTTTAACATTCTTGACGCTGGAGACTTCTGGGAGGTATTCTTCCACTTCTTCTGCAGTTAAATTTATCGTATGGGATTTGGGATACGTTGTATTCAATCTGACTCTCATCTCAAACGCCAAATGGTCAAAGTCACTATCGTGTGCGTGTGCCGCACTAGAGAAGTTTGGGAGCCCGGGAAGGATGTTCGTAAAGTTGGATGTCACTGAGAAGAAGGAGAGACAGAGTTTTTGGAAATGTGGACCTCTGTTGTGATATATTCACAACTGAGTGAAGCTCGGTGTTGTCTTGAAGCCAGGCCATAATTGCTTTTCCATTGTGTAGATTCCCTGGTATCTAGCCAGAGTGGTAGCCTTGCATTTAAGTCACCCCCAAGTTCGCAGCACATATGTTGGCTAGCCATATTGTTGTCGGCGTTAAGGCCATGTATGTTTCCACATCTTGTTGTGTTACCACTTGTTATATACTGAGATCGGTAGCACCATTTTAAGGTAGTTTACTTCTGTGATGATTGTTTCCTGTTAAAAGATAATATCGGACTTCTGACTGTCGAATAAATAGAATTAATGTTATATGTAATAAAGTATTAGTGGTTTCTTGTGTAGATTAGCACTGCTATTAAAAAAAGTTGACTGTAAAGAGTATTTATGTACCTTCGACATTTTGCATAACAACTTACATCTCGCCATTTTACACAAGAATTGATCGCCAGAGAAAACTAACTAGCCAAATTACTCCATTCAAAATTAAAAAAAAAACAGGATACCATGTGCTTTCTCAAGGACATATTAGTTAATGCCAGAACAAAATGTATACCTCATTGTAGCGGTTTAAAAAAACAGCTTTTATACATAAACAAAAATTTTAAAACAATTTAAGAAGAAAATTTTAAATTTATATTACTGTAAGAATAAAAATTAAATTACCACGAAAATATTGACCCGTTTTTGAGATATCGAATTAAAAAAATATTTTTTTTTTTCAAAAATTCAAAAAATTATTTTGTTTAAATTTGGAAATGTAACTTTTAAGAAGCCTAAAGCCCTAGCGCTCTACTAATTTTCATCGTTCTTCAACAATCGGAAGGCTCAATTTGATTGGAATTTTGAGAGTATTGGTGGATGTCACGCCATCGTGTGCGTCACAACTATTACGGTATTGCGAAATTGTAAGGTTCTGCAGTGTCGGAAAGTGATTCATAATTTTGATGATCTATCTTACTCACTGATTGATTCAATCAGTCAAGGTCTAATAGATTTTTGAAATCCTATGTCGCAGGAACCTCTGATGTAAAAGAGGTGAAGATTTAATGAGGCGCCTGTATTTGATTAGCTTAGGAGCTACCTGGCCTTTGATGTTAAGTTCAATAAAAACTTAGAAAATATTTGTTTTAATCTAGTATATCATACTAAAATAATTTGGATATCATACTAATTGGATTAAAATTTTGTGTCGAGAAGAGCTTAGGGTTCCTGGTACACAGCACAACATAAGGCTCTGTTGGATTCATGGTCCCAGTAATGTCCCAGGTAATTAAAACGCTCACGAGCCGACAAGGATATGATCAACATTTGATCTTAATTAGGTTAACACAACAGTTCAGATCCCACCCTGTAATCTTTAATAGGTAATCGAGAGTAAAGTTCTAGCTACAAAAAAACCAGAGATGGAACTCTCTCCATACCTGTCATATAACCAGAAAACTATGGCGGGTGTAGTTTCCGCAAAAAAAAAAACGAAATTATCATCCAAGTGATTGAATAGTCTATATCTCTTCTAGTGGGTATTACCACCGGTCTCAACTAACATGAATATACTCCTCACCAGAAGAAATCGCAGTAAAACCAAAATCTTCGCAGTAGAAATATACATTGATTATGTAACAAAAAATTATAAACAAAGGAACCAAAGATAAATCACATTTAAATCATCGTTGGTTGTTAAAACAACATAAGTGATATTTTAATTTTTTACGGAAGAGAAAAAAAAACATATTAAAAAATTCTTAATAGTTTAAAAGTCGAAACACTCTTATAAGATTTTTGGGCTAAAAAAAATGACAATGACTACCAAAAATGTACGATTTTTTGTACCTCCTGTGAAAAAAATTTAAATTTCAGTTATGTTGTTTTAACAATCACCGATTCATTTAAATAGTATGTGTGAACAAATATATCTGCTCTTACTCGATAATGAAAATGTATAGTTTTAGCAAAAATATATGAAGCTAGGTAATCAAAATTAAGTTACCGTCTACAAATTTGTACTTTTTGAAACAAGACCAAATTTAAGAATAGTAAAACTAAAAACGTATATAGCTGACAAGACTAGCATTAAAGAGACGAGAATCTTTTTAAATGTTAACATTTTGTTATGAGCACATTTATTTCTACAACCAGGGGGTCAATTCCCTATCTGTGAAACTGTGAAGTGATAAACAAGTTATCATTTCAGTTTTCACAGCCATTTTTCATTTTTACATTTCATGAACTCACATAATGCGATTCTGGAAATCATTCTGATAAGTTTGTCAAAACATGTAGGTACTAAAAAGTACTAAAATGAGAAACGCTCTCATTTTTGATATACGATACTCATTTTTGAGTATAATTTTGTTTTTGTAATTTTCATATTTTATCAGGGCTTTTCACAAAATCTTTTGAGTGTGAAAACAAATTTAATATTTGAAAATATTTTGACATTTTATTAATTTTTTTCATAAATTGCGAATCGGATAGTGTGTGAAGTTGTGAAAAAACTTATCACTTCACAGTTTCACAGATAGAGAATTGACCCCCAGTGCTATTCAAACAAAATCTGAAGAATCACAGTAGATTGTAGGAAAAGCGCAGTGGTGGAGTAGATTTAAAAAATAAGAAAAATGTGCAGTAGATCTACTGCTTTCGCAGTAAAGTCCGAACGCTGCTCCTCACTACCTTTGCAACTCCGCTGCGCTATATCATATTAGAAAAAGGCTCCTAGGGAGACCCTCAATAATGTCTACTTCTCCTCAACCAGGGGATTATGTAACCACTGAATGATGGACGTTTTTCTTGTAGTAGCAGTACCGACGGAAAATGGGCACCTCACCTAAACACCCGCGATTGCCACTTCTACAAAGAACACGATTGTAAGTAAGATTGGTAACATTGGTAAGATTTGTATGATCCTCTTAAGGAAAAGGACATCCCCTTCGACTTATTCAGCAATCCTGACCAAACAAACGGACATATACACCGACCACTGAAGTATCAAACTCATCTACCAGACGTTGCAAGAAGCCACATGCTCCTACAGATATAGTGGGGGATAATTTCTCAAGTAGGGGTAAAGGCCCTTAAAGGTGTCTACCTCTACTCAACCAGTCGATTATGTGACGACAAACGTTTCTTCTGACAGACATATCAGGCTTTAGCTTGCTGAAACTCATAAACACCCTTAACGGATTTGAATGACATGGGATTATCAAAGGTTATCTAGGGTATCAAAACGTATCTACATTGATCTAAGTGTGACGGTAACAAGATCAACTGTCAGCCCATTGACCTAACCTAACCTATCTTTGTGCAAAACTTCTCGAAAACAGTTCTCAAGGATTTGATAAACTTTCGTATGCGAGTTGTTGATATTTTTCCTTGCGACTTATAGGTATAAAAAAGTGGGTCTCGCAACTCTGTCTGTCTTTTCGACTACAGCCTAAACGGCTGACACGTTTTTTCTTTTTTCTTAAGACCAAATCTTATAAATATTTTTTTTCTCAAAAACTGTCAAACAGAACATTAAAAAAAATTCAAAAAGTTTCATTTAGTTAAAGCCTGGAATTGGTTGAAAAAAATTTCCAAGAAATGGTTATTTTTGGTACCCCCTGGAATCATTTTCTTGATTTTTTATTTTATCAAAAACGGTACAACCGATTTTGATCATTTTTTTTTATGCTAAAGCTCCCCAGCAGTTTTAATAATATTATGTATTCAAATTTTCCAAAAATTTTTTTTTTGGATTTTTAAAAAAAAATTCAAATTTGTGTTTTCAAAACTCAATATTTCAAAAACCCCATGCCAAATTTTTTTTAAACCTTATGAATAAAAGTTTCCCAATATAAATTAGAAGATGTGAGAAAAAAACATTTATTTTACCTAAAAATATAAATGTTAAAAATGGTTTTCGAAAATCGTATTTTTCTCGAAAACGATTCCGAGAATTTTGCTTTAAATTTTTTTCTTTTGATTAATTCTTACGATATATAATTTAATAAAAAAAAATTGAAAACAAGATAATTACTGACTGGAACTACCATAGAACGATTTTTTCGAATTTTGAATTTCTCACTACCGGCATAACGGATTTTAATGAAATTTTTTATAGAGAAGGTTCTAAAAAGCTTGAAAAACATTACATTTCAAAACTAAAAAAAAAATATTGGTTGAATTTTGAAAAAACAAAATCTTTTTTTTTTTTGGAAAATTCGATATCTCAAAAAACGGCTCAAAATTTTTGTTTGTAAATTTAAGTTTTATTCGAACAATAATAAACTCTTTAAATTGGCGCACCAAATTTTTTTCTTTACAATGTTTTGAAAATTTTGTATACAAAATCTTATTATTATAATTATAATTTTGTTCTTACATAAACTAATATTTGCTCAAGACACATGGCATCCTTTGTTTAGCTCCAACTACTAAAGGAGTTGTTTTAGTCTTTTAAAAAATGAATTTTATGCTTAACTGTTTTTCTCTAATAACATTCTTTTTTGAAATTCTTAGTCGTTTACATAAGAGCAAGTTCGTGCGACCCAGTCATGCATGAGTTTTTTTTTATTTTCTGTTAAGTTTTATTTTTATGATTTAAAGACACAGGTGACTTTTTTTACTTGTCTTAAATTTCCAATGTCGTTTTTAGTATACGTGTTGATTTTTCCAATTGTGATTTGTTTCAAGAAAATAAACAGCTGTTGTTAAATCCATTAAAACCATATTTTTCAGTTTCCTCATTATGTAAGTTGGTCAAGCTATCCAAAAATCAGAAATGCATTTTTATAAATTCCACGTACATATTTTTTTGAGTATCGTTTAAGTCTTTTAATATTTTGGACAAAGCTGCTTTCATTGTGTTGCATGTATTAAATATAATAATGTATTATACTTCATGAAGTGTATATAAACTTCAGCGAAATAAGAAATCGAAAATTTATATGTATATGTATATTGTACTTTGTACGGTCATGAAAAATGCCAAGGGTACTTATTTGTATGTATTGAAGTATACCTACGAATATGTAGTTAAGCAAATATGGACCAAGTACCCTTTAATCGCCAGGCAATCTCGTTAGAAGCATGATGAGTAGAAATACTTTTAGCTAAATTGATATTTAATTTACAATGTCATCGTCGTCGTCGTTAATGGAGTTGCTTTGCAAAAGTTTTTGACATTTTTGTTCCCTTTTCTAATATATCTACGAGTACAGGTTCCTGCGACTATGTTCATTAGGGTGATTAAAGAAATTCCATCTCTTTTTAACTGAACAAAGGTGTTTGCTGGATATAAAAAAAACGGGGATTACTAGTACGTGCTTCCTTTTAACTCTAATTCAGTAATCTGCATTAGAAATTTTTAAAAATATGTATACAGTTTATGGAATATAAAAATGCAATTTAGTTTCTAGAAAATTAATTGGCAATTAAGTTTTGAATAACCTCTCCTATAGGTATCTTTTAGGGATTCGAAGTCCAAAAAACTCAACAAAAATCACTTCTATATACGTAATCTTACAATCTAATACAAAAAAGTCACAAATATTTTTGACCACACTCTATATTTCGAGTTACAAAATGCTTTTTAAGATTAATGTCGGTCAATATTCACTTGAACGAAAAAAACAATCAGCGCATTTTGTATACATAGATCACTAGATCAATATTAGTGCCTTGAGGTAGTCCTGAAGACGAGCAGATTGGTCTTGAACATTTATGATCGATTATTAGATACTCTTTGGCTGCTACTATTGTTGTATTCCCATATCTACTATCTGAGGAAATCGTAGTGCGTTGAACTTAATGCATTTTCAAATGTTATGGTTGCACTTATATTGCAAATATTGTATCCGAAAGGTATTACCTAACATGCGGTCTCCACTAGCGATGAATCCAGAGCATGCTTTAAAGCATGCGTTCATTATCGCAAGTAGAGACTGCCATCGCAGCTGTATTTTCATCGCTTGCGATAGAAAGTATACTCTCATCGCATAGCATTCATGACGCTGTTCACATTGGACTTACTTAACCGATTTATTTTGTCGTAAGGCCACCCTGTCGTGTTCAGACACAAAAACAGTGTGAACACTTAAGACTCACTTTGACGTCTTGTAGTTGTCATTTTGGCGATTTGCTTTGCCACTACAAATATACAGTGAATTACAAAAGTAAGTAAGCACCTCTTTGTTTAAAGATCATTTCCTTCAAATAATCGATAGTAATGTTTAAAAAAAACTTAATATTTTTGTCTATAATTGATATGCATTTTTAACTAAAAAGTAATATTTCAAATAAAACAACTGTGTTCTAAAATTCTGCTTGTTTAGATTTCATGGGTTTTTGCAAAGAAGAGCCGCTTTTGGCGATTTATTTTACTTATGCAAAGTTTCTTTCTAATATTTCGACCATGATAACCGGATTGGTAGAGCACTCGTCGAACAGTTTGAGGGTTACATGACTTACCTGTTTCTTTGGTTATTTCTGCTGATATCTTAGATGGGTTTACTTTAGGATTCCTCTTCACTTTCCTATCAATAATACGGCATTCCTGCTTATCATTGTCATTGATCGAGGGTCATTTTTCAAGCTTCCAATGTTATTTTATTTGGTTATTATTCTGTGTAGAGTAGATGGACTTTTGTTAACAATTTTACCATTTTTTATTTTACCTTTTGTTTTTCTTCATTTAATTCAATTATAAATTTTACCATTCTCGCACTCCAATTTATTTTCCAAATAGTGTTTGATTATGTTGCATTGGCAGCACCTTCTACTTAGCTTAAACTATTATAATTTATATACAACTAGTTAACCTATTCAAAATGTCAAATAAATAAAATATTATTATCATTCTCAAATAAATCTTGAACATGGTGGCAGCGGAAATTTAAATATCCTCAATAAGAAATTAAAATAAAAACGAAAACGAATATAAAATAATAAAATTATTACGATCAAAAATAAAAGGTAAAAATTTAGTTATACCTGATAGTCTTTCGAGAAAACCCATTGATGATAATTCGGGTTCAGAAGAATTGGAGGAGGAAATTGAAGCTTATATACATCAGATATCCTTACAGAATATTCATACCAATGACGAGAATATCATTCAAATTATTCAGTCACAAATATTGGATAAGGAATTCCAGGAAATAAAACAATACGTGAGAACTGAATGGCCAGCAAAGATTAAACTGGCTGCTGACATTCAAGACTATTATTCTGTTAGAAACGAACTCAGTGTAATCAATGATTTACTGTTAAGAAGTAACAGAATGGTTATACCAAAGAATTTAAGGCCTACAATGTTAAATAAATTACATGCTGGACATTTAGGCATAACAAAGACAAGAATTAGAGCTAAAAGAACCATGTGGTGGCCAGGAATTTCAAAAGACATTGAACATAAAGTGAAGAGTTGCCCAGCATGTGTCGAGAACTCAAGAAATAAACAAGAGCCTTTAGTCGCATCAAGCTTGCCGGATTACCCTTGGCAAAAAGTTGCCATGGATTTATTTAAGTTAGAAAATAAATGGTATATCGTTATCACTGATTGTTATTCCAGATATTTTGAAATTCAAGAATTGGTTCGAATGCGTATGAGTGATGTGATTAAAGTATGCAAAGCTACGTTTAGCCGATACGGGGTACCTCAAAGTATTTTTACTGATAGTGGGACACAATTTCAAAACCTCGACTCATCCCAGTTTCGACGTTTTGCGAAGGAATGGTCGTTCACTATTTTTTCGAGCAGTCCCCAATTTCATCAGGCAAATGGAGCCGCAGAAGCGGCTGTGAAGGTAGCCAAAACTTTAATGAGGAAAAATCCAGGAAACGTCGATCTGGCGTTACTAGCATACCGAAATACACCACTTTTTAATGGACTTAGCCCAGCAGAATTGCTTTTTGGACGGAGACTTCGCGACAACCTTCCGGATGTAAATTTAACTGTCAAACCAGATTTTAGAAACTTGATTAAAAAGGAAGAAATGTATAGAAATAAATATAAATCAAATTACGATAGACGACATAGAGCAAAAGAACTGGTGGAATTAAAGCCCGGAGAGTTTGTTTGGGTAACCGATCTCAGGAGACATGGGAAAATTATTAAAAAAGTACAACATAGGTCTTACTTAGTTGAAACTGATAAGCGAATTATCCGCAGAAATAGATTTCATTTGATTCAAGCTCCATATTTAAAATCTTTACAGATGAAAACTTCTGCTGAGGTATACCTGGGACCCGACGTCAATTTACCAACATCTACGTCGGAAGCAAAAGAGATATCTACGTGTCCTACAAAAACTGTGCAGATTCCTGCTCGCCGATGTTCCAGTGATGCTATAATAACCAGATCCGGGAAAAAAGTTTATGGCAATATTTAAAATGGAATCTCTTAACATTTCAATTGTTTTCTTTTGATCAACTTTTGTTTTCATGTTTAACTTAAATTGAATTCTAAAATTTATTTATCTTAAATTATAATTAATTAATGAAATATTAAACTTTAATTTTATATAAACTTTAATATCTAAAGGGAGATGTTGCATTGGAAGCACCTTCTACTTAGCTTAAACTATTATAATTTATATACAACTAATTAACCTATTCAAAATGTCAAATAAATAAAATATTATTATCATTCTCAAATAAATCTTGAACAGATTATAATTTTTTTAAGTGAGTGCTTACTTATTTTTGTGATATACTGTACCTTCGCGTATCCATTAATTTTCAATTTGTTTTAAAAATCCTGCCTCACTTTCTCGTCTCTTTGTTACCATGAAGTGCGAATGAGGAAAAACACAGAGACGTCAAAATAAGTCGGCGGAGTGAGTCCAATGTGAACATCGTCCATCGCTTGCTTTATCGCAAGGAGAACTGTCATATTGTTCTGGCGTACCCAAATTTAATTTAACTGAGTTTGAGTTTTGCGTGCGGAGAAAGCTTTTAATTGGGGTTTACGTTTTTCTAACAAAATTTAAAAAAAATCTGATTTGAAATTGTCCATAGAACTCATTTATATCCATTAAAATTATTCACTATACTAAAAAAGTATGCGATGAAATGCCCAGCCACAAAAATCTGACAGTTCTTCTGCTCTCTGCTTTCTGCTTTGGCTATTGCGATTGCGATGGATTTATCGCTAGTAGAGACGGCGGCGTGTTAAGGATATCGATTTAAGTCAACCAAAATGCAATATCGCAATAATTGGGCTGTGCTGAATGGTCAGCGCGTGTCGATTTCCCATGGCTGTGCTTGGGCTCCCGATCGGTTCTTTGACACGAAGACGAGGAGTCTAAAGAAACAAGTCAAATGTGTCGGTCTTGATTTTTACAATATAACAATTGGAAGAATTGAAGAAGTGATTGAAAGACATTTAGAAATATTTAGCTCTAAGCAATTTTTCAGGCACCAAACAGAGAAACTGTTTATATCAAGTTGTACAACAGTGGCATCCTGTGTGAAAGAAATGGTCTTGAAAAACTTTGTATCGTCGGCGTAGAGTAAAATGGACACACCGCCGGTTTTGATGACGTAAGAATTTTTATTTATTTTTTATTTATTTACGTTTATTTGGCAATAATTTGCCATTTAAAAAATTCATTACATACATTCTTTATCTACATATATTAAATAAATCTATTCTTGACATAACCAATTAAAAGTTTTTTGAATTTTCTTAAATTATTTTCAATTTTCAATTCATTCGGTAAATTATTATAAATATCTAATCCTCTATGAAGAACCATATTTTTTGTTTTCGAGTTTCTATACATTGGCAAGCGAAAATCATCAATGTTACGCAACGCAAAAGGTTGTGCTTCTCTTACATAAACTATATAATCATTTAAATAATTTGGTAATATATTAAACTTAATTTTAAACACAAATAGTATAGCGTTATACATTATTCTTTGGTTCACACTCATCCATGATAACTTTAGTAACATTTCTCTTATTGGAGTTAATACATTACATTTTAAGAGAATTCTCATAGCTCTATTCTGAAGTTTTTGCAATCTGTTCATCATCTGATTATTACACATAAACAAAACAGTTGAACAATATTCAAAGTGGGGTTTTATCATAGTATTATATACATTAATTGATGTCTTTGTTGACATTTTATTTCTAATTCTACTCAAAAAGTAAATTTTTTTAGATATCTTTTTACAAATATAATTTACATGAGCATCAAGGTTTAAATTTTCGTCAATTACAACACCCAAATATTTTATTTCGTTTACTGTTTCAATATTCTGATTGTTAATATTAATGTTTCTATTGGTACAACCATTTAAAATCATTGCTTTAGTTTTATTTACATTCAATTTTAACATGTTACTGTCAAACCATTCTTGCAAATTTTGTAAATCCATATTAATTTTATCAATACACTCATCAATATTACTACCAGATATAAATAATAAGGCATCATCAGCAAACAACACAATTTTTGAAAAACGGACCACATTCTCCATATCGTTGATATAAATCAAAAACAGCAACACACCCAGTAAAGATCCTTGTGGGACACCATAAAGCACCGAGATAGGATTTGAAATATTATCGTTTAATTTAGTTTTTTGAGTTCTATTTTCGAGATATGACTTAAACCATTGCAGTTCTGTATTTCTTACACCATACATTTTTAGCTTTTCAATTAGAATTAATTTGTCCACTGTTTCGAAAGCTCGTTTTAAGTCTAAAAATACGGCCACTACAACTTTATTGTCATGAATGTCAATTTTCCATTTAGTGATAACTAGATTAAGAAGGGACTCGCAGTTATGATTTTTTCTAAAACCGGATTGATAACACGATATTAAATTAAAAGATTCTAAGTAAATTTGTAATTGATTGTATACAATTTTTTCAATAATTTTACTTTCAAGTTTCATCATATTGACAGGTCTGAAATCTTCCACTTTTGTTGAGTTTTTTATTTTAGGAATAGGAACAATAAGGGACTCTTTACAGCAATTTGGAAACGTACCACTTATTAAAGATAAATTCACAATCTTAAGCAACATTTCTCCACATATTTCAAAGGCATCAATGAATATTTTAACATTAACTCCGTTCGTATCCTTTTTATTATTCATTGATTTTAACACACAATTTAAGTCACTTAAAGATATTTCTTTAAATTTAAACTCTAAATAGTAGTAATCACGTATTGAATTAGTGTACGTTTTTTTGGTAATATCATTTCTAATTTCTTGAATACTGTTTACAAAAAAAGAGTTTAAGACATTTGACATTTCAAGACCTTGATTGTATTTTCTTCCATTTGCTACAATTTCATTTATATTTTGCTTACTTTCTTTTAAAACTAGTAACTTCAACGTTCTCCACATAGATTTTTGATCACTACACAATTCAATTTTTCTTTTTATATAGTCGTTTTTCGTATTAATAAGTGATTTTTTAAATATGTTTCTACATGTTTTATAATTGTTCCAATCAGTTGTAAGACAGGAAACCCTTGCTTTTTCATATTTACTAACTTTTTCATTTTTAAGCAACCTCAGATTTTCATTAAACCAGGGATTATGATTTTTATTAATACTTTTACATGTTATAAAACTATTAACTGTCTCGAGAATATTTTTGGAAAATTTATAAGCTAATGTGTCAACCAATATATTGTTATTAGACACCGAAAAATCACAATTACGTAGTTTTGAGACAAAACTTTCAGAATCATATTTAAACACACGAATATACTTTTGCGTTTGTTTTTTATTGAATAATGCCTTAATACTAATTATCACAGATTCATGATCACTTATTTTCAATTTACTATCAGTCTTTGCTTCAATTCTCTCTGGGTTATTTGTCATAACATGGTCAATTAAACTTCGAGACCTCATGGTAATTCTCGTCGGATCTTTTACTAACTGAGTATATGAACTATCACCTAATATTGCACTTAATTGATTTTTAAAAGAAGTATCTTTAAATAAATCTATATTTATATCACCCATTAATATCACAGTTTTAAAATCACAGTTCAAGGTATTTAACCAATTGGGAAAATGGTCCAAAAATATCGTCGGAGAATAGCTAGGTGATCTGTAGATTCCTCCAAGTAAATATATAAGATTATTACAAGACACTTTCACCAATAAGAACCAAATTTGTTTTTCAATCGCGATATTTTTCAATATTTCACATTTCCAACTATCTTTAATATAAAAAATAACTCCACCCGTATGAGCAGATATAGAATCGCATCTTATTGTTTGAAAACCATTTAGGTCAATCTCTGCATCTTCGACAGAATCAGTTGTGTGTGTTTCTGTTGCACAGATGAAATCAAACGCATTACCATAAACTAACGATTCTAACTCACTGAAGTTATTTATCAAACCTTCAATATTTAAGCTCCAGCACTTTAATTCGGATAACTGCTAATAGTTTATTTTACTGCGTTCGTTTAGCAGTTGTCTTCTATATATCGGACATTCCAAGCTACGGACATCATGTTTAATGTCTATATCAGGAAGATTAGCTTTATTCTTAAGCCTCATGCAATTAACGCATTGAACATCATTTTTACAGTCTTTGATTTCATGATCTGTTTCACCACATTTTAAACAAATTTTATTACTCGTACATTCACTATGCTTGTGGTTATATCCCAGGCATTTAAAACAACGGCGTACTCCAACTTTTTCATATACAACACACCTGTCATATTTTATATATATTTTTTTAACTTCAATAACTTCATGAAATGCTTTATTATCAACTTCTAAAATGGCATTATAATAAATATTATTTTTTAAAGACTTATAGACTTTTAAACATTTTAGTGTATTAAAGACAATATTGTTTTGATTTCTAATGGCTTCTTCTATAACATCACTGCCTAATTCTTCACACATTCCACTCACTAATATAGTTGGATTTTTCATAATTGGCATATGTACTTCATATTTATCACTCATTTTATTTTTAATCTCATCCCCAATTTTTTTTATTGCTTCTTCACTGTCACAGCATATTGCAATCGAACCATTTTTCCTCTCATACATGTTGTTAACTTTAATGGAAAGGGCCGAGGGGTCTATTTTTGTTTTAATTTCAGACTTAGTAATGTTAAAGTGTTGATTCTCTTTAGGCTTCACTAATACAGGTGCAATCTCAATAGGTTTTTTTAGTAAGTCAGCATATGATGGTTTAGATTTTTTCCCTTTCACTCCAACATCAGACTCATTCTTACAGGAGTTCACCACTTCACTCTTTAACTCATCTATTTTGCTAACAAGACACTCGCGCACATTTTCTTTCATTATTTTAAGTTGTTCATTTTTCTCGCTCGCACTTTCCGATGATTTTAACATTAAATTATTATTTAACTCTTTCACTGATGCATTTATTGCTTGCACTTCCTCTTTTTCTTTTTCACTCCTGTCTTTCAAATCCGTTTTTAATGCAGCCACCATATCACTCATCTGTGTTGATATACTCTTCACACCTTTATTTAACATTTCAACAATTTTATCATCTTTTAATTGATGTAGATCTAACAATTTTTCATATTGATTAAGAATATTTTTTGGGAATACTAAACAATCATTACACAAGTAACTAAGATTTCTATTCCCTTTAAGTAATTTAATGTCGTACTCAGACAATTTGCATTCGCAACACAATCTATGAAACATTTTTTTGCAGAAACCGCCACAAGGAATCATATTCACATCACCGCGAGTGAACCTTGTTTCACATTTACCACAAAATTCGTCCATCGTAAAGAATGTTTGTCACGAAAAACCGATTGTAAACACTTCTTTTCAATAAAAGATATATTTGTTTTTGGTTTTTATTACCAACAATATCAAGAAAAAAAGATTTATTTCTAAGCACTTGATTAACACGTCAAACTCGATCGAACTCTCTCTCTCAAATCTCAAATGAGAATTCTCGACAAGGAAAGAAACAAGAATAAGAGATTTACGCCGGAGAGCCTAAGAATACAGCAAAATATAAAGAGAACAATGAATTTTCAAGAAGACAAAGACAAGCTGAGCGCAAGCTACAGTGCCGTCATAAAGTAAATAATGAGTCTGTGATATTAGTTCATAATTTTTGTTTTGTATTGGTTCTTATAATTTATTTATTTATTTAGTTTTCCGTTTTAAAAAATATAAAAGTGCAACATAAATGTTTAAGAAAAATTCAATCAAATCTATAAATGTAACTGACAATAGTATCTAAGTAAAATTATATCAAACAAATTATATAAGTATTCAAAATTCAAGAATTGTAACGTGTTATAGGTCCAATAAAATACCCCTTGAAAAAGTTGGAAAATACCCAACAAAACGTCGGGAATAATTTAAAAAAAATGATTAATTTGTTTTATTAATTGCATAAAAAATAAAAGAACAGAAAGCCCAATGAACGCACATAACTGAAATATGGGTATGTTTAATGACCATCTCAATATCATAAATAGTAAGAATAAACAGGAGAGGTTCTAAGTGGCTGCCATGTGGGACCCCGGAAGTAGCTATGAAACCATCAGAGAAGGAATATCTGAATCGAACTTTGTAGTAACGGGTGTTTAGGTAAGAAGCAATCCATCTTAAGAAGATAGGTTCAAGCCCAAGGGCGGACAGTTTGAATAGAATAAGCTCATGTGAGATTTTGTCAAAGGCCTTACTGAAATTAGTTGAGACAACGTCGACTTTCTTTCCATTTGCTAAGACTGTGTTGTCTAGGGGAAATGAGAGACTTACAACGAAAATTTAAAATATCATACAAAATGCTTTCAAAGATTTTGGGAATATGTGAAAGTTTGGGAATTGGACGATAGTTCAATTTGGGCCTTTTTTATGTGTTGGGGTTATGAAAAAGGTCTTCCATAACTGAGAGAATACTCCTTGAGATAGAGATAAACTGAAGATTTTTGAAAGGGGAAGACAGAGTGCTGAAGAGCCGATGAGAAATGGGTCAATGCTATGATGTAAAAATTATCCGAGGGAGAAATTACGGTAAATAATTGCAATAATTACATATAAAGGTTCTTATAATACAAATTCTATATACTACTGAAATAAATCAGCAAAGTAGAAGACTGAGCACTATTAATGGATTTGTTGAATTATGATTATTATATATTATTATATAAAGCTTTATTCGCCAATATTGTTGGTTTTAATATTGCACAAAGATTTTTCTTATAATTAATTACATACATATAAATAATTCTTACAATTAATATTATGTTTCAATTATTGTCTTGATCGTTTTTTCAATATAATCTATTTATTTTATTTGGCGAAAGCCTCCCCCATTGCTGTCCAAATGAATCTATTTTTTGCGTTATTGTACCAGTTTTGATTAAATTTATTTAAATCGTCCGCTTATCTTTTTTTCGGTCGTCCTCTTGGTCTCTTCTCATCATTTAGGGTCCATTTTGTAATTATTTTCGTCCGTCTTTGGTCTTCAGTTCTTAACACATGTCCTGCCCAGCACCATTTCAATTGTTTTATTCGAGTTATCACGTCAAATATATTTGGTTTTCTTCTTATTTCTTCGTTAGTAATCCTTTGTATTTGTCGTATTTTTAAAACTTTTCGCTCCGTTTTTGTTTGGCATATTCTTAGTTTATCATGTTGATTTGATGTTAGTCCTAGGGTTTGAAGCCCGTACGTCAAAACAGGTAAGATTGTAGAGTCCAGTATATATTTCCTTGTGTCATTACTAAGGTTTGAGGAGTTCAGTATTTCTTTTAAGCTCCAAAACTGTTTTCATTCGTTATCTATTCCTCTAGTTATTTCTTTTTTGTCTTGATTTGATTTATGTTCAGTTATTGACACACTGCTGTGTTATAAACAGCAACAAAAAAATACGGTTTGTATTTCTATCCGTTCATTTTTGTTCAATACACTTTAAAACAAACTGAAAAAATAGGTTTTTCTCTTCAATGCAAGAGAAATAAAAATAAACTAGTACAGGTTGTCAATGGTAAAAGACTTCTATAATAAACCTACCTAAGCGACCTTCCAAAATATGCTAGTTAGTTAAGTTGGCCTGTCTTTGACATTCCTTTCATTCGTATTATAAAAGTCAATCCTGACTGAAAACCTAAACCGTAAATATAAAAGTTCAGCAAAACTCAATATTTTTGCCAAAGTTATTTTTGTCGGCATTCTCTACTCCAATCGAACTGAAGCGATCCCTTTATACCTCGCTTTTCAACGATACCAGTAGCATTTTGAACAACATTCTAAAGCATATCAAGAGGCCAGGCGCTTTGGATAGATATCCAATATATACATAAAATTGATTTCCTTTCAAAAGACCAGCATCAGTCCATAACTGAGCACGTAAACATTGCTCTTATATTTTCAACCATGGCCAAAGCTATCGCATCTTTTTTATTACCTAAGGGATGCATTTGGTACGACTCTACAGACTGTAACTGCATCTGTATCGTTTTCTGTCACAATCCGCAAAATTAAGCTTAAATTGAATGCACGTTCCATTGGATTTTGTTCGGTTTGACTTGAATGATCCTGATGTAATGACGTCCTGAAGAAGTAAAATTTCCTTCTCTTGTGTTCTCATTAACAGAACACGCATAGTTACGTAAACCCTACTGTGTACTTATATCTACCATCGTCACTAGCTTTGAAAAAAATATTACCCCAAAACCAAAATAACACCCAGAAAAACAGAAATCCTTATTTCATGAAAACATACTTGTTTGTTTTATTTGCAGGTATCTTCCGGCGAAACAGAATACATCCGGACGGTTGACAGTTTAATGGCATCAAGGATAAGTTTAAAACTTCAATTGCAGGCCATTCATTTTACGGGCGGTAGTCCTTCGTTATTGAATGGCGGTGGCAACGGAGGCAGTATAAATGGTAATCAAATGCTGAATTCTCTTCATAACAATCAGCTTGGTAGTGGCGGTAACCCCACCGGGGGTAGTCTGGTCCTCCGATGTACAGCCCAGATTGGCGACTTGTATCAGGAATATAAGGAAATTGAGCTGGGAACACCGCAAAGGGATCCAATCCCAGCAAGAGGTAAGGGAAATTGGATCTATACTTAACTATATATCTGCCTTTTTTTAAAGTTTATTACTAAAAATAGATACAAATTATAGGATAGGGTAGATCGTACCTTAAAGAGGTTATGATTATCTGGGGACTGTTATTTAAACTTGATTTGAAGAGTATTTTAAAAAATATGAATTCAAAAATGTGCATACGTAAGTATGTATGTAGTATGTATATTATGTATGTAGATATGTAAGTACTCCCAAAGAAAAACCTGTGTAAAATTAACCTAAATCGGGGTATAAACTAAGTTACTCCTAGGGCAGTTTTGAACTTGGTAAGTTCTAAGATAACATACCTTAAATTGCTAAGGCAAAACTGAACTGTCTAAAGTAGGTAAATTTATGCAAGTTTATCTATGGAATTTTATCTTAAACCTTTTTTGAATAAAGCTTGACAACTAGGTAAATTTACCATAGTTCTTTGGCTAAATGAAGCTTTCAGATAAGGTAAATCTAGCAGAAATAAGATAATTTTTACCTAGTTTCTCTTCCAATGAGAGGTGATAAAAAGAGAACAGAATATTTGTAAGCTTAATAAAGAAAGAAACAAAATACTTTTTAAGTTTGTGTGTATACATGATTTGCTATGCCAACAAAACTGATAGACTGATAGTATTTATTTTGTAAGTCTATCAATTATTTTATTATAATGGCCATGCATTACTTATATTTACTATTTTGCACATATGGGAACCGAAATATAAGTGCGGTTGAAATTGTATCTACTAATTTTAACATTTTACGTTGAAAAAACACAAAGCGCCTTCAAAATAATGCATATTTTAATTATTTTATTTATAACTTTTATCGGAAAAAGGGTTACCATATATTTTTTCGTAAGCAAATAAAATTAACTTTTAAATCTGTTTTGTTTTTATTTAGGTCATGGGTCATTTGCGTTTGAGAGTTGATAGGAAACCGGAAAGGTCAAATTTAATACAAAATATTCTAAATTACACACTGAGAAGCTTATGCTGCTTTTACAATAGTAATAAGATCTCATCTTTTCTGTAATTTTCTACTATTATCTACTCTTGTCAGAAAAAAATTACTATTCGTGTTAATACAACATAAGAAATACATTTTTTTGTCAATTGTGGACGAAAATGTAGTAGGTAGCAAAAAAGTCTCCAAGATGTTAATGTATTTAGTATAAATTGAAAAAAGTTACACAATATATTTTATAATAAAATACTTTCTATGCAATCACCACAATGCGAAACGAAAACTTGAACATACCACCTAATACATTTTAAGTCAGTCAAGTGCTACCAGCCAAATTATTTTATCGAGATCATAATTTTTTAAGATATGGTAACCCTCAAATACTTCGCTTGTTTATATAAATATGGCTGCCGCTGACGAGACACTTACACTTCTAGTAGCATCTTTATTCTTTCTATGGGATTATAGACGCTTCTTTACGATTTATGTTTACTCACGTGCGAGTGATAAGAGAACGTTGACATCAGAAAAGTAGGTAATTTAACCTGTTCGTGAGGTAAATCTGCCTTAAATATAACTTTATTAACCCGCACATTTTCTAGATCTGTGGAACTTTACACTAGCCCTAAGGCAATTCTGCCCTTAGGTTAAGGTAATTTTTACATCAATAAATAAAGTTGGAGGCAAACTTACCTTAGCCCTAAGGCTAGTCGCGCACTGGCAACTGTGATCAAAATCAAATAGTTTAATCACCAGTTGAAAGAGAACCGCACACTGGCAACTCTTTACTCACGCTCGCACTCTTTTCTCTCTTGCACCTATAAGAAACAGCTCAACTGATGCGAGGCAATCGTTTAGTTTGTGTCAAAACACAAACTTTTTAGTTTCGAGAATCGAGTTGCTCTAGGTGCGCGGTGTCCCATATAAGCCCATATGTTTCATTTTAGCAACCAAACAGTTTCGAAACTAAAAATTGAATGTGCGCGCCTAGCCTAATGAAACACCTAAGCGCTAGGGCGAAGTTACACATCAGATTCATGTTCACAATGGTAAAATCAAGTTATATTTAAGGCAGTCTAACCTAAATCGCATTACCTAAACAGTGCATAAATCGTCTTAGTTCTCAGGTAAAATTATGTCTGTCTAACAAATTCCATACAAAAATATTTACCCAAGAAATTTAAGGCAGTTTTACCTAAATCTGTGTACCTAAGTCGCACATAAGTTGTCTTAGTTCTCAGGTAAAATTATGTCTGTCTAACAAATTCCATACAAAAATATTTACCTAAAGCGTTTAAAGTAATTTTACACAGTATTTTTCTCTGAGTGTACGTTGAAACTAAAGAAACATTCCTACGTATTTCCTTTTTTAACTGCACTTGGCCAATCCTATGTTAATATTAGCAAAAGCTGTCCACGCGTTACAATCAGCATAAGATTGATACATAACTTTCCATTTAAAATATAGCATAACATTATATCAAATACAGCATGGCGTTTCCGCCTGCCAGTTTGACACTTAATATAATAATTTTCTTAAAATCAAAAACAAAGCAAATAAAAATCTTGATTGAATATCGCCTCATGATGCCTGTGCCACCTTTAAGTAATTAAAGATTTTTAAGTCATAAATTTCATTTAAAAAAGATATCTTGGCATCCCCAGTTAAAAAATTACCTCCAAAGCAAAATAGCCTTGCTTCCAAGATTTTCCAATAAAATGAAGCACATCCTCTCTTTCATACCGATTGCATAGGCTGCACAAAATTGGCAAGGTTACGAAGTAAAATTAACTTTGGTACAAAGCGCATACATATGTATATTATGTGAACTTACTTTATTATTTTTTTTTATACTCACAGTAAAAACTAAAAAAATATTCCTTTTTTCAAATATTTTACAATTTTAGCAGGGAAATTAAAAGAGATATTTTAAATTTTTTCTAAATACTTTTATATTCAAAGGATAATACATCTGAGAATTAGCCGCGGTCTTAAAAAAAATTATATTTTTCTTCTAACATACTCGTATTTAAAAATGCAATCAGTGTGATTTTATTTGTGATGTCGTTATGAGTGAGGGTTGTCCAATACAATCATCGCATATTTTTTTTTATTTTTATTTGATATTTTGTTTATTATATTTAAAAAAAGAAAACAGTTTCTTCCCTCATGTTTTTTTTTTAAATTTTAATTTTGGAAAAATTTTTCGTTCTGTGATTTATACCAAAAAAGCAGCTTTGATCACGTACCCAAAGAAGTTCGCTTCAAAAGAATTCAACTGAGTGGTGTGGTGATGCATTCTCTTTTTCCCAATTATCTTTTTACAATAAGAGAAGTTGTGTATAGTCAATCACGAATTTCTACATACGTTTGTGGTATTAAGCAACATATTTGTATTTATTTATCAATAATACAAAAAAGAAGTGATTTCCGCAGAATTATTTAATAAACAAAATGGGAAACAAAAATGCAATTCAAAAAACAAAATAATTTTGAAATTTTCTTGGACTATCTATTGTTTCATGTGCCTAAGTCATCTTTGCATAGAAACGACTAGATCTATTATAAATCTATAGTAAGGCATACACTTTTATATGATGTAGAATTTCATAGCTGACTGTACATGCACTATTATATTTATTTCGAATTCACTTGAATCCTTTTTTTACTTGCGACTTATAGGTTCTATAAGGCAAGTTATATATTCGTAAAAAAAATCGAACTCGAGATTTTGATCAAAGAAGACATTACAAAGATAGCGAAGACCAAAAAAGTGGGTCTCGCAATTCTGTCCGCCTGTCTTTTCGACTACAGTCCAAACGGCTCGGCGGATTTTCGTTAAACTTGGTAGAAAGTATTTTTAATTTTTGCCCCCCTACGTTTTTTTTTAACGAAAAATAACGGCACCTGCCATTTTAGAAAAAAACTGTTAAATTTAAAAAATAAAATACATTCACTAAGTTAAAGCTAGGTAATGGTTGCAAAAAAATTTCCGAAAAATGGTTATTAATGCGGTACCCCTCTTGGAACCATTTTTTTGTTTTTGATTTTCTCAAAAACGGTAGGTACAACCGATTTTGATATTTTTTTTATGCTAAGGCTCCCCAATAGTTTGAATATTAATCTGTATTCAAATTGAAAAAAAAAAATTTAAATTAATTTTTTTTTCAAAACTCAATATATATTTCAAAAACTCCATGCTCATTTTTTTATACTTAATAAATAAAAGTTTCTCAATATAATCTACAAGATGTGAGAAACAAAATGTATTTAACCTAAAAATAACAGTACCCACCGCCACCATACAAATGTTAAAAATGGTTTTTAAAAATCATATTTTTCTCGAAAACGGCGCCCAGAATTTTGATAAAATTTTTTGTCTTTCAATTAATTTCTACGATCTTTAATTTAGTAAACAAAATTTAAATTTAGATATTACTGAATACTGACTATTCCTACCATAGAACAATTTTTTCAAATTTTGAATTTCTCATTATCGACGTAACTGATTTTAATGAAATTTTTTGTAGAGATGCTTCTAAAAAGTTTAAAAAACCTTGCATTTCAAAACTTAAAAAAAAAAATATTTTTTGAATTTAAAAAAAAATATTTTTTGAATTTAAAAAAAAATATTTTTTTTTTGTGGAAAATTCGATATTTCAAAAACGGCTCAATATTTTTTTTTGGAAATTTAATTTTCAATCGTACAGTAATAAAAACTTAAAGTTTGCATACCAAATTTTTTTCTTAAAAATCTTTTAAAAAAATTGTATATAAATGTCTTTTTTTAAGAAACCACTACAACGACTTATAATGTTTGTTTTGCATAAATTCATATTTGCATAGCATTCTGTTTTTTTCTCTTACAACTAAAGGAATTAAAAAAATTTATTTTATCCTTATAAACAGTTTTCTCCAATAACATTGGTTTTTAAAATTCTTAGTCTATTACATAGGACCAAGTTCGTGCGACCCAGTCGTGCATTTTATTTTTTTAATATCGTGCTAGCTTAAAATGACTCTTTGACATTTACAAACGTCAAAAGAGGTCTTTTTAGTGTTTACTAAGTTTTTTCTAGCACGAACTGTCAATGTTTTTGGTATATTTAGAAGCAATTTATTAAGAAAATTGTTTTGGTACAATATTAGTTGGAAAATGTTTAAAATAAAGAATGAGTTAGTTAACTACTTTAAACTTAGAAAAAATAGGCTGTTTTAAATTTTGCGCCATTCATTTTCAAATTGCATTTTATTTTTTATGAAGACAGTCATTTTTATCTTTTATTTTTGCTCTTGTTAAAGAAGCTTTGAATATTTTGTGTAAGAAACGAAATGATCGCAATAAAAATGTGAAATAAATTTGTACGAACACGCCCTGTTTAGAAACCATGTCACTTATTTGTCCCATCCTCGACAGAAAAGGCACCCTGTCTATTTTCAAAATACATTAAGGTGGCGTTTTTTTTTTATTTCTCCAAAAATAATCAGAAATAAAATTATTGTTTTTTAGGAAGTCTATTTAAATTTTGAACAATAACACTAGTTTACACAAAAAAAGTACCTCAACAAAAAAGTATTTTCTAGACTAATTTTGGCTCTCTGAACACGAAAATGACAATCATTTATTTTTCCAAAGAAGCGTTTTCGAGATATGACCAAAAAAAAGTGTTTTTCTGCTCCTTTTCCATGTATAAGCCTAATTCTCAAAAATGGTCGAACTAATTAACATATACTTTATAGTTTTGAATAGATATTTTGTTTGTCTTTCCAACAATATACGACTTGTGTAAATCGGCCCAACAATCATCAAGAAAAAGGCGTTCAAAGTTTCAAAAAATCGAAAATCGATTGTTTTAAGTCATTCCGTAAGGATAGAAAAAAAAATATTTAAAATAGTTTTAAGATCTCAGGTGGAAGATATTGTTTTTACAAAGCTAAAACGCATAAGATCAATGAAATCGAATAATAAATGTGGAAGTTATGAAACATTACATGAAGGCAGACCATTTCAGTTTTTTTTTCAAAAAAAATATGTTTTTTAGTTTTACTTACCTGTTTAAGAATTGTTGGAAAAAATATACAAATTCAGAGCATTTACTGTAGTGCTTTATAGTAAAGTAATGCTATATTGTCAACCTGTGCTACTTGCTTTGTGAGGTTAATTGCATTTGGAAACGGAAATAGGAAGTATTTATCGTTTGGGAAGCCAGTTGAATGGAGAAACCCAATTGATCATGTGACTGACTGTTACTTCTGCTTAACTAAAATACAAGGAGGGAAATTTGGGAAAGCTTTTTATCCCGAAGTACAATCAGTAACAAAGAGGGCGCCACATTCTTCTCGGTATACAAAACAAGAACCACCAGGAACAAAAATAACAGCCGGAGAAGTATCAGATTTGAATTCCAGTATCATCAGCAGTTTGGAAATTGAAAGTCCACAACTAAAGCTTTTTAATCAATTCCAACTCAATGATTTATGCCGTGATCTCAACTTATCTTAAGAGAAGTCTGAGTTGCTCGCTTCGAGATTGCAGGAATTTAACTGCTTGGAAGCAGAAACAAAAGTCACTTATTACAGAAATCGGAATAAGAAATTTGAAAGGTATTATTCAAAAACGGGTGACTTTTGTTATTGCAATGATGTGACAGGTTTATTTGCTGAATTTGGAGAACACCACGAAGCTAAGGATTGGCGGCTTTTTATCAACGGCAGCAAGTATAGCGTGAAGGCTGTTTTACTTCATAAAGGGAACACGAAACCATCAATCCCGATTGGTCACTCCACAAATGTAAAAGAGGACTACAAGACCATGGAAAAACTTCTTCAACTTGTGAAATACAATTCCTATAACTGGAAAATCTGCTGTGATTTAAAAGTTGTGGCTTTACTTACTGGCCTGCAGGGTGGTTACACAAAATACTGCTGTTTTCCGTGTTTTTGGGATAGCAGAGCAGATGAAAAGCATTTCATCCAACGAAATTGGCCACTTCGTGAAAATCATGTAGTAAGAAAGAGCAACGTTTGCTAAAAAGCACTTGTTGAAAAACAAAATGTAATACTTCCATCATTGCACATAAAACTCGGCATTATGAAAAATTTTGTAAAAGTCTTAGCAAAAGATCCCGAAAACAAAGGATTAACATATTTAAAAACAAAGGTTCCCAAGCTGTCGACCGAAAAAATTAAGGCGGGTATATTCGTTGGTCCACAGATAAAAAAAATTGTTTAGTGACACCGGATTTTTTAATTGTCTAAAAAAAAAACGAGAAAAGAGCATGGAATGCTTTTCAAGACGTAGTTCATGGATTTTTGGGAAACTACAGAAGTCCAAACTATCGTCAATTGATCGAAAAAATGATGATTACATTTCATGCTATTGGTGAGTATTTAGCAGATTAGTGTTTGAAAAACAATGAACTCTATTGACAACTAAAATTTAAATATTTGTATTCCTTTCAGGTGCTCGCATGTCTTTGAAAATGCACTTCCTGCACAGCCATTTGGAAACTTTTCCCTCGAATTTAGGAGCTGAAAGCGATGAATAAGGTGAAAGATTCCACCAGGATCTTGCTATCATGGAAAAGATTCAACGCCACATAAAAGAAGAAGTGTAAACTAAACTTCATATTTTCAATAAATGATTATGAAAAAAAAAAAAGACATGAAATGATCTGCCTTCACGTAATGTTTTATAACTTCCACATTTATTATCCGATTTCATTGATATTGTGCGTTTTAGCTTTGTAAAAATAATATCTTCCACCTGAGATCTTAAAACTATTTTAAATATTTTTTTTTCTATCCTTACGGAATGACTTAAAACAAGCGATTTTCAAAAAACGGCGAAAAATTGTGTTTTTTGAAACTTTGAACTGCTTTTTCTTGATGACTGTTGGGCCGATTTACACAAGTCGTATACTGTTGGAAAGACAAACTAAATATCTGTTCAAAACTATAAGGTATATGTTAATTAGTTCGACCGTTTTTGAGAATTAGGCTTATACATGGAAAAGGAGCAGAAAAACACGTTTTTTGGTCATATCTCGAAAACGCTTCTTAGGAAAAATAAATGATTGCCATTTTCGTGTTCAGAGGGCCAAAATTAGTCTGTTTTTTGTTGAGGTACTCGCCAAAAACCGAAAATTTGTAAACTAGTGTAATTAGTGTTAAACTTGAACAAAATATTTTACAATTATCCCACCCGTGATGGTGGAATATCCCTTAGGCAAATTTAAATATTTAAATACTGAATCTTGACCCCCTTTAGTATTCCATTTTGTTTCAACCGTACCATAAACATTTATTAACATTTCAAACTCAACATTACGTTTAATTTTATACTTTACCTTGCTACTTTTTTCAGTGACACTATCATCCGGGTCCGGCTTGAAAAGTTTCTTCAATTTGTATTTTTCATCGTCCTCATCCTCACCATCAACATTGCAGACAAAGTTGCTGGCAATCAGTATAGCTTCAGGTGCAATTGGAAGTTTTCACTGGCTACAATACAGATATAGATAGTTGAATTCAAATTTGAATGCTTTAAATTAATGCGTAATTCAAAACAAACAAAAAAAATTAAATAAATACGAAAACTATGTTCAAATGTGAGTAAATATATGATGATGATATGATAAAAATATGTATTTAAAATAATAAAAAAAACTAAACTAAATTTCATAGAAACTTAAATATAACGATAGAAAAATAATAACTACAATTATGTTCGTTGACTAAATAAAAGAAAATATGTAGGTATTCATTGATATTTGATATATGTATAAGATAAATAATTATAAAGAATGTCTCTAGCTAAAATTTTTAAATATAAAAGTATATTTGTATGTGATCA
Source organism: Philhelius festivus (assembly GCA_963931855.1). Taxonomy (NCBI): domain Eukaryota; kingdom Metazoa; phylum Arthropoda; class Insecta; order Diptera; family Syrphidae; genus Philhelius; species Philhelius festivus. The sequence goes on from OZ007555.1 coordinate 82,479,991, forward strand.
AATCATTAGTTTTTGAATTTGTGTGTAAATAAACAAAATCGATAATTATTTTCTTTGAAGTTTTGAAACAACTTTTTTCTAATGAAATTTAAATGGCTTAATTTAAAGTATTAAACATATTTTAAAGCTTATATGAAAAATTATATAAACAATTTAAAATTCAATGTGTAAATATTTATGAGTTAGAGTTTAGATTTGGAAAAAAATGCTTTCAAGCATCGACTCTAAACCGATTTTCAATAAACTTGAAAATAAAAAATATTATGATAATTTGGATACGTAATAAAATTATAAAATTAAATATTTAATATTAATTATTTGGACTTAAGGAAATACAATATTTATTAATGCCTTTGAATGAATTTTTACAAAAATCTAGTAAAAATATTATTTTATAATGTAATTTACATTAAATGCAAATAATTAGTAATAATGATTATAACTGTGTAAATAAATAAATAATTAGAAACAAAATAAAATTAAGTTAAACTATTTATCTGTAAGTTTATCAAAACAAAATTGTAAAAAAATAAAAATTATTATATATTTGTTAAGCGTAAGCACACAATGAACTAAAATTTCAAAAATGAAAAAAAAAAAAAAAATATAAATGTTTCTGTATTTGAAATATCCAACAAATTTAAAGTGTAAATGTATGCTTTAGAAATATTGGAAATAAATTTCAGAATAAAAGAAAATTTAAAATCGCTGTAAATTGCATTAACTAAGTGTTTATTTATCAATAAATTTTGGTGGCGCGACACAGCTTGTGGAGTACGAGGCCCTTCTATCGACAAGTAACTACTGCGCGTTTTCGGAAGAGATGGCTCAGATCTATGTTCGATATAATTTACGTAGGACTTGGATGAGAAGCACCTTTTATAACAGGAGATATACTCGTTATTTCTTCACAAGGGGCTGGGCATCGAAGCTCCTTTTTACAGTTGGTTACACACTCACCATTACGTCGAAGGTTACAACAAAGCTAAATAAAATGGATGACTGGATCGCACATACTTGTTTTTATGTACAAGTGCTTCGGAATTTAAAAATTAAATATATAAAACATATGAGTGTAATGAGGGTAAAATGCATAAGTTTCCTTGTTTAGTTTGCTAAAAAATTTCCTAAAATAGTGTGAGGTTAAAAAAATAGAAGCATCCTGAAATCTGCAGAAAAAAAATAAATAAAAATATGTCTCTGTAGGTATATAAAACTATTTAAACATTCTTAGAAAAGAATATGGCATGCAAGTTGGGATATGGTACGAGTATGGGATTGATTACAACATTGAAGAAATATTGCGGCACGGTTGCTTTTAATGAGGAGATCTCTCTTAGAACACTAAATTCATATTGCAATATACTGATTACATGTGTGCTTTCAGTATCTGAATTAGTTTTAACATAACTTAAGACGTGAGGCTTTGTGTGTAGTGTTTCCATAAAAAATCACATATGTATGTGCATCTGGCGCACTTTTTGGCTCTATATTCATAGTTTCTAAGACCGCTTTACTCTCATTTCCAACAGATATCTTTTTCTGGGTACTAAGTGATTTGCAGGTTTCTTTAATTGTTTGTACCTTTCGATATTATGCAGCGTTTTTACGTATATTCAGATGAATTCTCTGCTTTTCTCTTGTTTATTCTTGTCAAAGGAAACCAGTAACCAGTGTCTTAATTTCATTTAATGATTTCTGAATTTCAAGCAGCTTAAAAGTTATCTCCTCAACTTTGGAACGAAGTAAAACATCTTTTTGAAAATTACACTTATCTCAGAAATAGTGAAAATTAGCGACACTTCTAATTTTTTCAAATGTGTTAGGTTCAATTTTCCCACAACTTACATGTATAGTAGATCCGCAAATACCACGGTAAAATATCTTTTGAACACAATAAACAAGCCATTTTTAAAAAAGAAATTATCTAAAAGTGTTCGAATTATGTAAGTACACCTAAGAGTATGGTCAATTTATTTATTTGTGTTAATGTTGTACACCTATGTAATTAAAGGAGTGGGCTTATGTTTGCGCCTAGGGTTATGCAACGATGTTTGTTGCTATATTTCACTAATATTTAAATTAAGTTAAAATAAAAAAACATTCCTGATTTCGCTGATTTCGGCTAATACAATACGTTCGAGATCTGAGATTGTTTGGGCACGTTGTTGGAAAGTTGTCATTGAAATTGCCATTGAATCTGCAAATGGATGAAAAACCCAAATTAACATTTCACTGCGATGGCGAAACTATTGCAGCAATATAAGATTATCAACTGTGAGGGACGAGTACACAGTGGGTCACAAAAGCACATTGGAATCCTTGAATTGCAAGTTGACATTCCGAATGCTTTTGAAATTGTTCGTTTGGGACTAGATGATAGTTATTCGTCTGAAAAGAAGAGAAAATCGATTTTGGATTTAGAAAAAAGAACCAAAACCAGAAGCACGCACACAAATGCACACTTTCAACGTCAAAATCCTGAAATGTCATTTTTACTTGCGACTTATAGGTACTATAAGGCAAGTTATGCATTCGTAAAAAAAATCGAACTCGAGATTTTGATCAAAGTTGACATTACGATGATAGCGAAGACTAAAAAAGTGGGTCTCGCAATTCTGTCTGTCTGTCTGTCTGTCTGTCTGTCTGTCTGTCTGTCTGTCTGTCTGTCTGTCTGTCTGTCTGTCTGTCTGTCTGTCTGTTCGACTACAGGCTAAACGACTCAGCCGATTTTCTTTAAACTTTGTAGATATCATTTTTAATTTTTTCCCCCCACACGTTTTTTTCTTTTTTTTTTTAAGACCAAAAATAACGGTACCCCCCATACGAATTTTTTTCGAAATTTTATAAACATTTTTTTTTCTCAAAAAGTGTTAGACAGATTTTAAAAATAAAGATACAGAAAAATTTCATTTAATTAAATCTAGGTATTGGTTGAAAAAAATTTTCCGAAAAATGGTTATTGAGGGTACCCCCCATGGAACCATTTTTTTTGTTTTTGATTTTCTCAAAAACGGTTCAACCGATTTTGATCATTTTTTTTTTGCTAAAGCTCCCCAAAAATATAAATAGAATTGTGTACTCAAATTTTCAAAAAAAGTTTTTTTGGATTTTTAAAAAAAACTTCAAAATTTTTTTTTCAAAACTCAATATTTCGAAAACCCCATGCTAGATTTTTTTTAAACTTGATAAATAAAAGTTTCTCAATATAATCTACAAAACGTGAAATTTTTTTTTTTATTTTACCTAAAAATAAAGGTACCTACCATACAAATGCTAAAAAATTAAAAAAAAAATGGTTTTCAAAAATCGTATTTTTCTCGAAAACGGCACATAGAATTTTGATAAAATTTTTTTTCTTTCAATTAATTTTTACGATCTTTAATTTAATAAAAAAAATTTTGAAATTAAGATATTACAGCTTGTACCTACCATAGAACCATTTTTTCGAATTTTGAATTTCTCATTATCCACATAACGGATCTTAATGAAAATTTTTATAGAGAAGCTTCTAAAAAGTCTAAAACACATTGCATTTCAAAACTTTAAAATAAATATTTTTTGAATTTTTGAAAAAAAAATCTATTTTTTTCTTTTTTTTTGAAAATTCGATATCTCCGAAATGGGTCAATATTTCTTTTCGTAAATTTAATTTTTATTCGAACAATGATAAAAACTTTAAATTAGCGTACCAAAATTTTTTCTTAAAAAGCTTTTAAAAAGTTTGTATATAAAAGCTTCTTTTAAAGAAACCACTACAAGGACTTATAATTTTTGTTCTTGCATAAATTCATATTTGCATAGCATTCTGTTACTACTAAAAGAATTTAAAAATTAATTTTATCCTTATGAACAGTTTTCTCTAATAACATTCGTTTTTAAAATTCCCAGTCGATTACATAGGAGCAAGTTCGTGCGACCCAGTCGTGCATTTTATTTGTTATGAATACAGTCGATGACGGATATAAAAAAGTTCAAAAAGCTTAAGAATTTCTTTCTTATAACCGTGTTTACTGAAATAAAAAGAATAGAAATAAGAAAAGAAACATTCACAGAATGAAAAAAAAAAAAATAAAACTGTTCTACGTGTGCAATAAAAATACTTTTCTAAAAAACATACAAATAATATCACTACCTAAGTCATTATTATCAACAAGAAATATTTGCACTAATAGAAATAGTTTATCCTTTATTTTTATAAATTCAAGACCAACAATATATTTCAAGACTGAAAGTTTTGTGCTTGGACTTTAGAATAAGGGGAGTTTTTCTTATGTCATCGTCTGTAACGTAAACATTTCATACTCTTCATTTTCAAGTAATGATGATGATAAATTCGTTGTTGAAATGGTGATCATATTTTTTACAAGTCAGTAATAGAAGTCATTGAAAAATTGCTTTCATTAAAAAATTCTGTCAGTGAATGGCAACACAGAACTTTAAATATTTGAACCAATGTAAATTCGTCTCAAAAATTATATCAATATTTAGACATTTCCATGGAAATGGAATCATCACTATATAAAATGCACGATTGGATATATAAAATATTATTTTAAGCTTCGGGAATCTCTTGTATAAATATTTTGATCGAAATCGGCGGATCCTTTACTGACAGGCTCCGTTGTAAAATTTTTTCAGTAAATTTTGTTTGAGCCCACACATACTGTACAAGTTTCCGCTTATCGGTAAAACAACCGTTAATTTTTTTTTCTTTTCTTTTCTTTTCTTTTCTTTTCTTTTCAACTCATTATTTATTGATTAAAAGTGATTTTTTGAAAATTAATTAAAATGGGTAAACAAAGTGCAGTAGAAACACGAAAACTTATTATAAAATTAAGAAAGCTAGGAAAATCTTATCGCGAAATAGCCAAAACAGTGGGCAGATGCCATAACACGGTGAAAAAAAATATTGGACAAATTTCAAAAGTTTAAGGAAGTAAAAGATCTATCTCATTCAGGAAGGCCAAAAACGCGTAAGTGATGAACGTGCTATTGTCAAGGAAGTGCGAAAAAATCCAGCGGTTAGTGCAGTAAAGATTGCTGAAAACATTACCCAATCTTCTGGGGACAACGTTAACTCGAGCATTATTCGGCGGAGCCTCCATAGTAACGGGAAAAAATCCGAAGCGAAGACTTCTTTTTGCCAAGCATGAAAAAGTCAAAAAGAGAGTTTCTCATTCTAAGGAAATGTTCCCTTTAGTGACAAAAGCAAATTCGAAATTTTTGGTTCAAGAAAACCACCAAAAATATGGAGACTAAAAAACACTGAATTTGAACAACAAAATTTAATTTCAACAAATAAGCACGGAGGCGGTTCGGTAATGATCTGGGGATGTATGGCGTCATCTGGATTTGGGAACCTCGTCTTTATTGACAGTACTATGAGAAAAGAAGATAATCTTAATATTTTAAGAGACAACCTGCCGTGTAGTGTTGCGAACCTTGAGGTTAAGTTATTCATGGGTTTTCCAACAAGACAACGACTCCGAGCACACATCGAAAACAGTCAAGGAATGGTTACTTTATCGTACACCTAAGCAACTGTGGACTACCCTCCGCAAGCCTCAGACCCAAACCCCATCGAGCATTTGTTGAAGTATCTGGACAAGCAGATCTGAAACATATCAATCAGAGAGTCACTAAGGTCAATTTTAGTTGAAGAGTGGCAAAAAATCCCAACCGAATTGACAAGGAAGCTAGCAGAGTCAATGCCTAGATGCATTGATGGTGTTTTAAAGGCGAAAGGGAAGCAGACGAACTACCTACTAGCTTTAAGTTTTTGTTTTACTTTAATTGATAGTGTACACTTTTTTGACGCTTTAAAACTGATATATTTTTTGTATTATTTTATTGTATTTTTACTACTTATATATGGCAATTCATTGAAAATAAACCGCCATAAAAAATAATATCAAAGTAAACTGTAGTGCCCAGCCAAGTTCTGGCACTACACCCTTTTTACATTAACAAACTCAGGCGATTTTGACCCCTCCCTATATTCAGTAACAATAAAGTCAGAAACTTAAAATTCCGAATATTTGCTAAGCTAGTCAGGTACAGGCGCCTTACCAAATTTTCTAGCATAAGCGGTTCCTGAGATATAAGGCCCCAAAAATCACAAAAACCGTAACTGACTGACTCACTGACTGACTGACTGACTGACAGATCATCAAAATTATGGAGCACTTCCCGATATCGTAGAATCTTGTAATTTTGCACAACGGTAGAGCTTGTCATGCAAGCAGAGGAAAAAATCAAAAATTTGAGTATTTCATTCAGGGGCCGTGGTATCCGCCCACTTTATCCGAATTGGTGTTGGTTGAATGGAGCACTTCTGACTGCTGTAAAACGATGACATTTGGTAAAGTGGCAGGGTTTAAATTGCATATAAAGGACCAAAAATAAACACTGACGTTTTCCATTCAGGAGGCGTGGAATCCGCCCACTTTCTGAGAAAATGTTTAATTTATATGGAGCTCTTCCGATTGCTGTAGAATGATGAAATTTGGTAGAGCGGTATAGCTTAATCCTTAATGTACATTCAAAGCGAAAATAGAAAATCTAAGATTTTTCATTCGAGTGTCTTTTTATTGTCATTTTGAAACTATACATGCATCTTGGAAATTCATGACTTTTCTTAGAACTAGATTGCTCGATTTGGTTCTTGAATGAAAAAAGAAAACATTTGCATACCTGTAAAAATTAAGAGTTTACTTAAAAAAAAGTCTTTACTGTGATGTGAAGTATTATTCAAACCATTTACTATTAATTGGTGGGCTACCTTCGCATCCTCAACAATTACTGCTTTTTTATGACTTTGAGTGGATATGTAGGTACTAGTATTTATAATTAAGGTTGGTATGGTTGTGTTAGATATCTTGCTAAGACAAGAAGAATCAATTGAAGCGCAAATTAAAACAACCAATAACAAAAAGAAAATATACCAAAAGAAATAGGAATCTATAAACTAAGTTGATTTTAGTAGTAGGTAGAGTCCATCCTTCTATCTTTCCGTATCTTTCGAGATTTCGACATGGCTAAATATTAAAATCTTTTCAAAAAGGAGTGAGATCAGACCAAAAACATATATGTTAAAAAAACGGCCAAGTTCTTCAATACAAAAACCTTTGTCTAACAATGAGATCTAAAAGTACGCCAAGTTCTTACTTCATGAAGGTTTAATACCGAATATTTAAAGTAGAATAATATTGAAACAGCTACAAAGTAATAGAGAAATTTTATTACTTAATGATTACTGAGTAAAATTTGATGGGCTTACTTGGCAAGTTTTTTTCTTATGCCCAATTCAAAAGGTTTTGAAAACTTGACCAGTAATCTCATCAAATTTTAGTCAGTAGTCATTAAATAATAAAATTTCTCTATTACATTGTGGCTGTTTCAATATTATTCTACTTTAAATATTTGGTATTAAACCTTCATGAAGTAAGAACTTGGCGTACTTTTAGATCTCAGTACTTTTCACGCCTGACTTGTTACACTAAGGTTTTTGTATAGAAGAACTTGGCTTTTTTTTAACATTAATGTTCTTGGTCTGATAAGTATTTACTAGAAGATGGAACCCACTTCCTTTAACAGAATTGCAAAAATGAAACTCATAGCTGCAGGCTTATAGTTTATAAGGGAGTGCCGAAGTGTCACTTATAAACCAGATATTAGTGTTATATCTACATCAATGGCGGCTACTGTAAGACTCACTCACTTTTTACTTGCGATTGTAAATATATTAGATGGCAAGTTATGCATTTGGGAAAAAAGAACTCGAGATTTTGATCAGACTTGACATTACCATGATAGGGAAGGGGCAAAAAAGATCTCGCTATTCTGCCTGTCTGTCTGTTCGACTGCATTCTACAAGGCTCAGGCGATTTTCTTCAAATTTGGAAGAAAGCATTTTCCTCAAAAACTGTTCCATAGATTTAATAAAAAAATAAAAAAATTCCATTAAGTAAAATAATTACGAAAAATAGTTATTAATGGAACCCCCATAGAACAATTTTTTTTTTCTTAGAACATTTAACTGATTTTGATCAATGTGAAAGCCCCTTTAAAGTTTGAATAGTATTGTGTATTCAAATTTGAAAGAAAGAAAAATTTGTTTGATTTTTAAAATAAACTTAATTTTTTTTTTGAAAACTTAATATTTCGCAAACCAAATGCTCGATTTTCTTAGATTCGATTATCTACCAGGATTAAGCAATGTTTTTTATTTAATATACAAAATAACAGTACCCACCATACAAATGTTAATGAATGCTTTTCGAAAATCCTATTATTTGGGAAAACGTCACCTAGAGTAAAGATAATTTTTTTTCCTTCGCTTAATTTTTACCATTTGTAATTCAGGAAATGAAATTAAATAGAAAGACATTACTAATTGTATTTTTTATAAATTTCAGTTTAATTAATCTTATTGTAACTTTAATGTTGCACAAAGTTTCTTGTATAAAATTTAATACAAAATATTTATCTCACATCAAATTTTGTTTGATAAGATGGTTTGATTTAAATTCCAATCATATAATAAATTTGCACGAATTTGTTTTCACTCCTCGAACTAACTTAAAGTGCTCATATTTCTAGAAATATATACAGTAAGTACCAACCTATTCTCATATTCCCAGAATGTTGTTTTCTTATATTTTTTTTTGCAACATTAGGTAAATAAATAAAAAATTATACCCTAGTTAGTCTTTGCACAATTTCTAGATAGCAATTATTATAACGTACTTGAACCCCAACCAACTCGTCTCTTGTATGGGGGCACCAATTTCAAAATTGAATATTACCTTCATCGTATAAGCAATTATTTTGATTTGCATTGAGGGCTAACTTCTATTGTAAAAGAAGAGATTCTATCTTGTAAAAGATTCTTAACATTAACGTTCCCTAGTTAGTAGTTGGTAATGGCTAAATGTATGAATGTGGGTATGAGGTATTCATGTGCACCGAATTAAAGTAAAGTTGGAATTTATTTCCTTGGTACATATTATACTACGAACATATTTGTTCTGCTGCTCATTTGCAAAGAGATGTTCTTGTAGCATGAACAGATACATATAGATATGTATATTATAATTGTAAACAGTGAATCTGAAAAGAATGCTTCCAATCAGTATTTTTTTATATTTTGCGCGTACTAAAGGCAATCTCATAACTACCTTCAAAATGTTTAGCACTGTATGAGCGTTTGACAAAAGATCATTGTAGTAGTCAACTCATTGTGATTGGCTAAATACAACTAAAAAAAAGAGTTGAAATTTCCCCTCCGACACGGCGACGTAGTGTGTACAAATTTCGGCTTCAAATTAGTGCATAATGATTTTGACATTTCAGAATCAGCTGTTCGATGAAAATACAAGTGGAAGATATTTTCAAAATTAAATTATTAAAAAAATAATTATTATATCTTATTTGATCTTATTTAATTGAAACTGAAAGAAAAGTTTATTTAATGTTATCAAAACACAAAAGTTTCATATGTTTTCATCTGTCATTAATATGACAGTTTAGGATCGACTAGCTTTGTTGTGTTAATTTGCTAGTTGAATTTTAACTACGTAGTCACTGCAGTAGTACCCTTGGCATAATGGTAAGTGCGTTGAACTGTCATGCAGAAGGTCTGGAGTTCGATTCTCATCCGCTGCAAAAAAGGTTTTCAGGGGTGAACTGCCTCTTGCGAGGAATTGACAAATCCTCTAAAAGTATATCTCTTGTCATGAAAAGTGCTGCTCATTAGCCGTTCGGAATCGGCAGAGAATTGTAGGTCCCCTCCGTTCCTGGTAACACGTACACAGGAATAGTTGAGAGTTGTAAGTCACTAGGTCCTGGTTCACTTCGAGCTGTTGCACCACCAAATTTAATTTATGTAGTCACTGCATTAGTGAATGCCCCCAACGATGAATATGAGAAAGAGAGTCGGAGACAAAATGGAGCCTTGTGGCAAACCGGAATTTATTTTATGAATTTGAGTCAAAACCGGCCAACACAAACTTCTATTGGATGGTTCGAAAGGTAGTTTTTAATCCAAAACCAACAAAGAAGAGATTCATCAATACCAAATGTACGCATTTTTGAGCTCTTTCAAATGCTTTTAAATATCAAGTGCAATAATCTTACTTTCTCCGAAACCATTTGTGCCACTGTTTGTTTAGATAGATAGTTAGAAGCTTTCGTTCTTCAATGCATTCCTTCTGCTGATAATCTATCAGCGTTTACATGACCTTGGAAAGAAGGGACGTAAGAACGTGCAATTGAGTTATAGTTAGGGGAAGAAGTTTTGCCTTTTTTAGGGACAAGTGCTGTTTTTCATGAACACGGAAAGAGACCAGTAGAAAAGGACTAATGGAGAAGCTTACGCAATGGTTTTGCCAATTAAGAAAAAAAAATTCTTCAGAATAATGGGAAGTATATTATCCGGGCCGGTGGATTTGTGTGTATCGAGATCTTTCAGTACTCTTGTCACATTTGAGTGCGAAAAAAGATTTGTCCGATAAATGCTCTCGAGTACAAAGGGGTCACTTCCTGGGAGCGTCGAATTAGGTGGAAACTGTGCTACAAGCAAATAGGCTTTTTCTTGTGAGGTGTCATAAAGATTGTCTTTATGAAACGAAGGAGTATTTCGTACATTTTTTTTTCAGCTTGTTTGAGGCTTTTTATTTCACAGGAAACTTACTTCTCTAATCCTCTTTTTACAGCTCGTATCAAACTATGAATTCACATTCAGTTTGATAGTATTTTCAATATTCGCGATAAAATTTTTAATTCCGACAAGTATACAATTGTTATTATACCTCCACTGATGTCCACGTCACTGTCGAGTGAACAGTTGAAGTTTTAGTTGGCTTTCTCGTATTGCCAAACGATTCTCTTAGGAATTTTGTCTCAAACTGTTTTTTATTGAGAGAATTTGAGAAATTTGCAGATGGTCTGATTTGCCTAAAGGGGTTCTACACTAATAGTGTATTTATCAGAGTCAGAGGTAAGAATTAAGTCTAGGGTATATTCACAGATTGACCTACATGAATCCGAGGCTCTTTAACGAGCTGAGTCATGTTGTTAAACTAAGCAAAAATCTTGGTATGCCTTCTTTCGGGTGTTGTCTGCCGAGAATAACGCAGCCACGAAGAATTGTGTATATTCAAATAGACTGGGAAATAATTATCTATACTCTGTCCAAAAAAAATTGTCAGTACAGGCCTTATGGGAGAGCTTTTTCTAAAGCAGTGGCGCCTGATGCACCCTCACTACAATGCGTTAGGAAAAATGCCACTAAAAAAAGAGCAAGCCACTGACTTTTCTTAAGGAATTGTTGTTGTAATTCTTTGCAAAAAGTTGTACACGCCAACACGACCGTCGCACTGTGGTCCAAAATGACTTTTTTCGTTGCAAAAATCATAACTTTTGAACACGTGAAGCTATCGCAATAATTTTTTTTTTCCCTTAAATGTAATTTCCAAGGCTATACAAATTGTGAATTTTAAGAAAATTACTTTACAGGGTGTTTCAGAATAATTGGTTGATGTAAGATTTTCTTAGAAAAAGGAGTTAACAGAATAAAGTCTGAAAGTAAACCTTTTAAAAACAGTCCTAAATTCTTAAAACTTTGTAAAAAAAAAGTTTTTGACTATTCAAGTGAATTCATAACAACAGTGGATGCTTAAAGTAAACGCACCAATTTCAGAAATATTTTTTAAGGAGTATTATAAAACAGTATTTTTTCATGTTGTGGGGCATCAGTTTATTCTATAAACTGTTTGACTGATATATTTTATATGAAACAGTGTAGGAAAAAAGTAAACGGACGAAAAAAAAAATAAAAAAAAAATAAAAAAAAAATAAAATAGAATATAAAATTTATATTAACAAAATAAAATAGAATACATTATAAATATTTGTTTACAATTAACTACTATAGATCTAATTTTCAGAAAAAAATTAATCGGCATCGTTATCATTTTCAACAATTAATAGACCTATTAGTTCTGGGCAGTAACTCTTTTTCAGCTCTTTTTTTGATCTAATGTGTCTTAAAGATGAAACAAGTGGATCTGATGATATAGCTAGCATATTAAATAAATCTTCATTTTGTCGTTTCCGTGAGACTTTGCATGTACGAGTATTTGAGTATCGATATCGCTTGTAGTCTTTATTCCTTGATTCCTGTGCTTCTTCTGAAAGCTCCCCGATTGGCAAAATTTGATGTCTTATAAGTTCCCCTCCATGGTCCAAAATTTTGTGCAGAGTTGGTGTCAGGAGTTTGTAGCTGTATTTGGCTTTTAAAAGATCCGAAGTGGTTTTGGTATACTCGTTGAATTTATCTACATTAAAAGATTCTTTAGATGACAGCGCATTTAAAATAACTTGCAGTTTCTTTTTAAGATCCTTGTCTACTCGGGTTATAGCTGACGTAAGTTCTGGATTTTCAAAAAATCTATATATATCCATTGTCATAGTTTATATATATCTCCATAATGTATATGCACAAGGATTATTTTACCTGTGAAATTTAAGCTTAACAATATGGGGTATCGGAAGAAAATTATTATTCCTACCTGTTTTATTAGATCATAAAATACGAGTAATAATCCAAAATTAAATAATTCTTTCAACTTTGTATATGGAGTAGGCAATAAAGCTATTAATCCTTTTCTTTTGGCAAGTTAATCTATGTTTAGGTACTATTAGAATAAGATCAATAAATATTTACAATAATTTAAGTTAAGGGAAATTTATTCAAAGAGGGTCTTCAAAGTGGGCGGATTAAAGAAATTTAATGTTCAATAAAGTAATCAATAGTTTGTGTACAATATTTTATATTTATTTTTTTTAATAATAATTGGCATTTGTATAAAAAGGGGCGTAGAAGTGGGCGTTTTTTTTTGTCAAAATCAAGATAGTAATAAAACGATTTTTAATTAAAAAGAAAATTTCACGTTCTCGACTATTTTAATAATTAAAATAATTGAAATTTTCCATAAGGGAATTTGCTTTTAAGACCAAAAGGTCAGCAATGGGAACACGACTTTTTTTAAACAAATTACAATTTCTCTGAAGGTTGCAAATAGTTGCAGCTACAATTTTGCATATGGTTGAAGAAATAGTTAGGGTAAACTATCATGGTCAATTTTCTGCGCGAACTCGCGAGTATTTTTTTGTAGCTCTATTCAAACCGAAAAAATCTGCCAAAAAAGGGTGTTTTTTGTTTAATTTATTAAAAATATTAAATATTTTTGTATTTTTTTTTTAATTAAAATTTTGATTTACGCACAAATGATACAACTAGAATAAACTATAGAAAATTAATATTTTACATTTAATATGCCAAAATTTCAAATACGAAAACAAAGAAGTTAGTTTTTTCTGCTTTTTTTTTAACTCTAGAACGAAATTGACCAACTTTGAAAAGCTCTATAAGTCAAACTAGTTAGCGGAAAATTTTTTTGTTTGCTGTTTTTGAAGCTCCGTTTATATTTCTATTAGAAATAAAAAACAAAACTTTAAAAATAAAACATCGAAAATAGTATTTTTGCCACGAAATTTTCCTTTTCGGACCACAGTGCGTCGTATCCCACTGCTGATGAGATACTGTCAAGATCAAGACAAGAGTGTCAAGTGTCACTTAATACGATCGTGCGCTCTTTATCTACATCAAGACAGAGTTACCATTATCATTCTCAATTGCAAGCAAAGAGCTTTTTCAGTGTTTTTTTATTAAGGAGCTTTTGGGATTTGAAGCTTTTGAGAACACATTTTAAGAAGATGAGTATGTTGAGTGTTGTCGTATTGCTTTTCGACTTAAAAAAAAAACGCGCCTATTATCTTACCGCTTGGCGTTGTGGGGAAAGATAAATTGAATATTGTTTTCAGTCATTTTTAATCGGCAGACGGTAGCCCTACGCGTTTTTTACTTTCATTTGCGGCGATTTATAATTTAAACTACGGAATCCCTGTGAGAGCTTTAAAAGGCGACACACTTATGCATGGCAATGCAACCAGAATGAGAGACAAACGTCCTATCTTCCCTGTACTGACAATTTTTGTTGGAAAGAGTATAGATAGAGCCAGATAGCCCATCGAGTTTATTAAAAGCATAAATCTGCAGCAACAGACAAACTAGTGTAACTAGGGTTACCACACTTAAATGTCATTATTACACAGAGAAAAAGGGACTGGTAAAAAGGTCAATTATATGTCACGAATATCAGTACCAAATAAACAAAGCCAAATTAATAGAAAGTGCTAAGGTAATCACAATTTTTGTATATATTGATTTTTTGTTATTGTTGCATTGATGGATACAAACGAGGAGCGAATGTCAGTGGCGGATCCACGGGGGGTTTTCGGTTCCGGACCCCCACCCCCATCAATATTTTAACCCAAACGATTTCATATAAGGTTACTGTAACTTTAAATCTAAAAATATTTGTTAACTAAGCATCTATTTCACTTCAAGCAATATTTTGTAAAATTCTTATTTTTGTATATGGCTGACTTAACCATCCTTTTGACAGAAGTTGTATACTTACTTTAGATGACACAAAATTAATATGAAGGAAATTTAGTTCGAGGTGGACTAAATTTATGTATATTACATTTCCAAAGGAAAATATATTAAAATACTATTAAGAACTATAAAGACAAAAATATTGCGCCAGATTTATTTGTATTTAAGCTATGTTTGTATTTTGAAGAATTCTCCCAGCATTTCTCATTAGAAAATTGTATGTATGGAAAAAGGAGCAAGACCATTCAGGCGCTCCTGGTACATTGAACATTTTGGAGAAATATCGAATACATTACAAAAATATGGAAATTTTATTTAACTTGATGCCTATGATGAGATGATTTGCACACTTAAGAGCATGAAATACATACATTAGGTATCAAATTATAATAATTAGTCAAATATTTCAACATGTTAAAAACATAGTCCGGGAGGCGACCGTCAGATTACCTACCTCATACGGAGATAGAAAAAAACTATAATTAGTCGATAGTGTTCATAAAAACATTTGTAAAACCACTGGTCGGGCAAACTTTTTCAGGGAAGTTTGGGTTGAAAAGGATCACTTCCGGTACCGTTTTTTGAAGAGAAACTACCTCATCGGGAGAACGAAAATCTTTATACAGGGTTGGATGGGTATTATATCTAGATTTGAAAACTTTTGGTCGGGCAAAAAAAATCGAGGAATAAATGCTTCCCCGACCAACTCAAATAACGGTTTTTTTGATGAAAATCTACCTCATCGGGAAATGGATGATATTAGTACCAAAACAAAGGACAGACAGTCTTCTTTTCAAATCCATTGGTCGGGCAAACATTTTTAGGGAATAACCCTCCCCCCGACCAATTTTAGAAAAAAAAATGACAAAAACAACTTTCTCTTTTTTTTTTAACTTCAAATGTCTAAAAAATTATTGCAAATTCATAATATTACTGTAAACAAAAACCAGAATAGTATTTTTATCAAATCCAGAGATTTTGTAGCTACCCACAACCACCCCCCCCCCCCCTTTCCCTTCTTCGATGGAAAGTATTGTATAATATTATTTTTCGTATGTTAAGTTCACTTCAAAAGTAAAATAAAAACAACTTTCTTGATCAAATAGATATTATTTTACAATATAAAGACAACATACATTTGTCCCTTTAACAAAGAAATACTTACTACTTACAAGGGTTTCTCTTCAACACTATTTGCCTTATCATTATTGTGATTATTCGCAAAATAAAATTAGTAACTTCGAACAGTTTAGTATTCGTAGTATTTATTTTTCATTTTTGTAGTGTTTTGAAATTTTGTATCACACTTAATTAAAGGACTTCTTAATTCTTAACAATTAACCAAAGAGACCCACTTTAATATCCACCATTACAATATTTCAATTATTCAAATCAGATCAAAATAAATTACAAAAAGCCTCTAATTCAAACAAATTTCATTTATATCTATATAAAGTTTCAGTTCTTTTCTAATAATATACCTAGCAAACAAAATATTTCTTATTCAAAATAAATATAGATGTATAAATAAAACAATAAACAAACAAAATTTAAATTGCACGAAATATGTACATATATATTATGTACATACAAAAATGAATAATAATTCATTATTATCTTTTTTAAATAGTGTCGTCATCGGAATCTTGTTCTAAAAAGGAATATTTAGTGGTGTTGGTTCCCTTTCATACCAAAGAGGCAAGAACCTTTCATCTTTTAAAATCAAGCCAAAATCGTCGGCTTTATTTTTTACACAATTTGATTCCGTCGCGTTTGCCCACATCGAACTAACAAAAATTGTTCTTTTAATTTTTTGTTGAAGAGATTTGAAGCAAGGCGGAATCAAACTAGAGTCGAAGTGTTTCATATTTTTGAAAATATTTCCAGCAGTGTTATTTTTCGCAGAATAAAGACTTTGAAATATTTGAACCCTCGCTAAATTTACGTTGCTAGAATTCTTAACGCCATACATTTGCAACGTAAAATTTTGAATCGTTTCAGTGTCAACATCATCTAGATTATTCTGACTTTTACTCAACGCTCCAAACGCTGTTTGAAAACGTTCATTTTTTTCTAAAAGACTCAATGGTTTTGCTTTTCCTTTCCTAAAAAAACATGCCGTATAATCGCAACCTGTAAATGCATGAAACGCTGGCAAAGAAACGCATAAACTATTGCCTAATGCGGTAGCTAGCTGAGTGCAATTGATGCAATTAATGTCTCGAGATTTAGTATTTCCTCCAGCTAACCAAATCTCCAAAGTTTTTAGCTTATGCATATTGCCCAGTAATATTATTAACACATCGGTATCAGATGCCTTTACTAATATTTTTGAGTGAGACTTTGACTTGCTTATATGGTAAATGATGCGCGTGTCCGCTTCTTCATGGCTACAATTAAATGTAATTTCTTCAAATTTAAAAATTGATTGATTTTGAACTGTATAGGAGAAGCATGTGTCATCTAAGGTCAAAAAAACTTTCTTATTTCCAAGAATCGGAACTAAAGAGTCGTTTTCCCAATGTTGTGCTAAAAATTTTACCAGAGCTTCCTTGAATTTGGGATTTTTCAGACACTTTAGGAAGTCATTATTTCGTTTTTGTAACGGTCCAAGAATCGTGTAATTAACTGTTTCTTGTTTATTACGAAAAATATGCTCAACATCTTTAATAGATGGATGCAAATACCTATCAAAAACTAAATGCACTTCCGAAGCGTTTGTTGAGCATACTCTCCTCAAAATCATTTCGAAAATTTTTTCAAATGTTTCAGGAACTGGAATTGGAACTCCCAAAAGATGAAAAAAGTAAAAACCACCTATAATTTCAATATTTGGACAAATTGGTTCAGATAAAGGAATTCGGTTTTTGAGCTTTTTGGCCAAAACAGGTGCAAGTGGATATGATAAGCATACTTCCATATCAATTTTCTTTTCCAAAGCTATAGCTAAAAGTCGCCCAAACACATCTCTCTCCATTTTAATCAGTGCTTGTTTTTCGGCCATTTTTATTTTTTTGAAACCTTTTCAAACACTGAGATGAGAAATTTTGAATATTGTTCCGACTCAAGTTTTAACGAAACGTTCACAATTTTCGAAACACTCCTCTATAAAGGCGATTTTTTTACTGTTTCCGGTTTGAAAAGCACTTAAAAGAAAATCTGCAGTTTCTTCGGATGCTGCTATTCCTGTTGTAATATGAAGTAAATTACTTACACATTTGGTTCAAATTGAAATAATATTTTGTTTAAAAGAATTATTTCAAATAACGCCTTTCTGTCTTTTTGGATGCGATTATGTGCAAATTCATTGGTTATGTCATCCTCTTGATCAAACTTGATTTCAGCAAACATTTTGGAAATTATTTGTGTGCGTATGTTATAACTGAGGGCCCAACGCTGCCTTGCTGAAATCGAATTTGTGAAATGAGTAATACCAATTAAAGAGTTCGCGGTATCAGCATTTATTATCTGTTCGAGTGTTAAGTCAACAGGAGCTCTTGCTAGACTCTTTGCCGTGCGTTTAATCCCAAAAGCACCGCGTTTAAATTCATTTATCAACACATAATTACGAATTTTTAACTATGCTAAGTTACTGTGGTATTTCAATATCCATCTTGCATAATTGGGTTGATTAAATACAAAAAATAAATTAGACAACTCAATATAGAATCCACATACAAATCAAAATCATTCGTTCTGATACTTCTCGAAAGTCTAAAAAATACGTTCATAAGCTCAACGTATTGCATGAAAAATTGTGGAGTTTTTCCATCACCTCCTTTTAGAGTAACATTACAATATTACCTTTATTTACTTATGACATCTTCTAATAATGAACTCATAACAAGGACTTCATTTGGTTCTATTGGGTTATCGTGTATGTGATGTAAATCTTCTTCAATATGAACCTCATTTTCTAAACAAAATTGTTCAAAATGTAAAGTTTGAATTGCCCCAAAAGCAAAAGATGTATTCTTTTGCATCTTTTAAAATGTTTGCCATCAATAAATCCATTTACTAATCCTTCGGCCAAAACTTCAGAATGAATTAAAATATCAGCTACACCAGATCCATCGATAAATTTTCCCAAAGCTTTAAAAAAAGTCATTTTGTGTATGAAATACTCCAAGTTAATAAAAACATTGTTTAAAGTTTGATTTTCATCTGCATAGCCATTTTAGCAATTGCTAAATCATAGGTTAATACGATTTCTTTTTGGCCAATTTCATTGGCAATCTTTTGGGCATATTTTAATGTTGTATGTGCAACAGTAACAGTATTTGAGGCAAATAATCTATAGATAATCTGAGTCTCGCTTTTGTCTATTGTAGTTTTACTGTTGAAATCTATCCACATTGGTGTTTCAGAAATTTGAGAGAGCGATATAGACCAAATTAAATCTTTAATAATTGCATTTTCTTTCGTAAATCGTGTTGAATCGGTTGTAGCATTTATGATATCCTCTAAGCGAAGCAAAGTTGTGTTAGAAGTAATTCTTTTCATATAGGGTTGAATATCACGTGGTATTTCCTCAAATGGTCTTCTTTTTCTAGAAGAACACTCACTCTGTTCGTTAGGGTTGTTCGGAACTTCTACAGAACTACTAGCGACATGCGCTAAATTTGGATTAGCTGTAAACTGATATATTATACCAACTGTATCATGAAGAGTATCTTTTCCATTAAAAGTCTCGACATACCGATCAATATTATCAAATGCTACATGGGTGCTTAAATTTTTATCGGTTTCTATTCCAGGAGGTACTCTGGGCTTATTTTGTTTAATAGTTAAGTATTGAGGTGTATTTTAAGTATGAGTAGTGCCCTATAACACTAAATAAATTAAGGTTATTCTTATAAAGCTTTTTTTATGAATAATTGTGTTTTTTATGTTACAAATCACAGTAATGGTAAGGCAAATAGTGTTGAAGAGAAACCCTTGTAAGTAGTAAGTATTTCTTTGTAAAAGGGACAAATGTATGTTGTCTTTATATTGTAAAATAATATCTATTTGATCAAGAAAGTTGTTTTTATTTTACTTTTGAAGTGAACTTAACATACGAAAAATAATATTATACAATACTTTTCATCGAAGAAGGGAAAGGGGGGGGGGGTGGTTGTGGGTAGCTACAAAATCTCTGGATTTGATAAAAATACTATTCTGGCTTTTGTTTACAGTAATATTATGAATTTGCAATAATTTTTTAGACATTTGAAGTTAAAAAAAAAGAGAAAGTTGTTTTTGTCATTTTTTTTTCTAAAATTGGTCGGGGGGAGGGTTATTCCCTAAAAATGTTTGCCCGACCAATGGATTTGAAAAGAAGACTGTCTGCCCTTTGTTTTGGTACTAATATCATCCATTTCCCGATGAGGTAGATTTTCATCAAAAAAACCGTTATTTGAGTTGGTCGGGGAAGCATTTATTCCTCGATTTTTTTTGCCCGACCAAAAGTTTTCAAATCTAGATATAATACCCATCCTACCCTGTATAAAGATTTTCGTTCTCCCGATGAGGTAGTTTCTCTTCAAAAAGCGGTACCGGAAGTGATCCTTTTCAACCCAAACTTCCCTGAAAAAGTTTGCCCGACCAGTGGTTTTACAAATGTTTTTATGAACACTATCGACTAATTATAGTTTTTTTCTATCTCCGAATGAGGTAGGTAATCTGACGGTCGCCTCCCGTATTAACAGTGTTTGTAAAAGTGGACGGACTCGTGGTTACAACATGTCGTAAACTGAAAAGGTATGCTTATTGAAAAAAAGTGATGACGTTGCAATCATCTCATCATCATCAGTTTGACAATTGAGTTTTTTTATTTGGAATTTTCTATAAGATTTTATATTTTGTGAGCTTTCACTTAAATAAATAAACTTAAAAATTTAAAATAAAAAATATATTAAATTGTTGTTTGGGATGTAATAATTCCCCAGAAAGATATAAGACAATGGAAAAATAATTACATTTTACTATATATATACTATATATATACCAAAAGGAACTGTGAATCATGGAGTTGGAAAAAGAAGTCAACATATTAAATACAGCCGTAAAGAGTAAGAATCAGCAGGCACAAAAGGAAAACAATATGAAGTCCTGTATGAGAGGAATATTTACACGGTATCAAATAAAGCAGTTGGAGACAAGAAGCCACGATAGAGTGCTGACAATATCTCTTCAGTAATTTCATATAGACTACTAAGTTATATAGACTACTAAGGAAACGAAACTTCCCTTTATTTTGCCCTCAACTTGGTAATGGTAATTTCCTGTCATCAATAACTTCTCTGTCTTGATGTAGATACTTGGAGTTGAATCTTCCATTAGTCCGGGAGGTATTCTCCCTAATATTCGACGCTTCTCCTTGAACTGCCTGGCTTTGTAAGTAATTGTGATTTTTCCTCTTCAGAAACTTGCTTAAACGGTATCGGAACATTTCCACGGATGTGTCTCTAGATTGATTACACCTTGTTTCAAATAGGTACAATTAGAACGTAACACCCTGGATTAGGGGGGACTCCAAACAAAGGTACATTTCCTTGCAAATGTTCCTCACATGATAAAACTTTTAAGAAATTATTTTATTAATACTGGATTTGTCCTGAACGGAACGTTTATTAATGTCGACCCAGTAAGAAAACTTCTTGACCTACAAAAATGTAAATTTTGAAATTTGCTTTTAGATATCAAACAAGCACCTAGAAGTTAAGCGAAGTGACCCCCAGAACTCAGGTGTTCTCGCATTCTATTTCTGCATCATTAAGACGGGACGTTTAACCTTTTACAGCCATATTTATAAACTCATTATAGTGAGTACATAAGGCTATGCAACCCTTATAATGCCTCTAAACGCAAAATCGTTATTTATAAAACTTATTCAACGTGAATAGGGGCATTATAAGCTAAACGCGTTTGGAGGTTGAATAGTGCCTACATAAGGACATTTTAGTATTGAACTGTCACATTCACTTTGACATCACATTGAATTATAAAGATTATCAACAAAAAAAAATGCCTTTGGCTTAATATTGAAACTAAAACTTTGTGTTATTTTTATTTATTGAAACAAAAATGTTATACTAATATATTTAAAACAAATTGAATTGAAAATTGTTTAGAATTAAATAGATAAATATACTTGTTGGTGATGTCTCTCCACGCATCCTTCTTCATCCGGTGTGTTAGTGTTGTAATTATTATCTTGCATTATTGAATTGCAGCCTCAAGAACTTGTCTGAGGAGTATTCCAGCTATAATGAAACGAATAACAATTTGATTTCCAGTATTGTGCTAGAGATAATAACATACTTTATCTGATGAATCAAAGTTAATTGTTGGAATTCTTTTAGCTTTTGGTAGTTTCCTTTTTGTTTATTAAATTCGATAGACAGAGAAGATGTTTTTTTTTTTTTTTATAAACAGCTGAGTGTTATGAAGGCTAAATGTAATAGATTCTTACTTTTTGGTACTTTATTTGACACAAGCTCATTATAACTATGCAGGGTAGGCAAATGTTTTATAAATATGAATTTGCATAGTGGATGAATAAGTCCTTATGCATTGCATAACTATTCACGCGTTTAGGGAATTCTAATAAATACGGCTGTTAATGTTTAGTTTAGTTTAGATAATTTCATCAAATAGACAAATGATTGGTTTGATGTTTTTAATTCCAAATGTCCAATCATCGACTCTTGAACAAGGATAAGAGAATCTGGACAAGCTTTGGAAGAACAGCGAGGAATAATTTAAGCCATAGTGTAAATATTCGCAATACAAGAACACCAGCCCGATGGTCACTTCTCCCTTTTCAAAATGGTATTTTGTTGAGCAATGCATCTGTGCCTCTTTTATTTGTTAATCATATATAGGCTAATAGGCTAAATCATGCTCTTATTTGGAGTTATTAGGTCTAAGGGTGGTCTCCATGACTACCCAACACCCTTTGAATTTAAGTATAGGTTTCGTTTCTGCATTTTTGGTAATATAATTTAATATTCAATAAAACATACAAGTTCGCGCTGTCCTAGTTGGTAGTTTTATTTACAAAGTGAAGCTTAACACGTAACATATTAACAAAATTATGCAATTGTTTGATTTGCTTTAATATTAAGTTTAACTTTATATCAACAGATGCAACGCAACAAGTAAGCGAAAACGGCAACGTTGAGAGAAGAGATGAGGACTACTACAACAATAATCAACTTGTATTGCAAATGCTATCTAAGTGTTCGCACTAAGAATGGACCCGGAAGCTGCTGATGATGTAGAACAGGACGTCAAACTATAAACAGAAGAAGGAATAATAAAACAACTTGAATACGACGAGTTAAAAGAAGATGCCCTTGAACACCTCACAGGAGTCGTTTTTAAGAAATGCAAATGGCCAACGTCCGAAATACTTCTTCCAGTTTAACTTGGGTAAACGAAAAATCTGAAGGAGGACTTGAAAAACTAAGCACTATGTTCCTTGAAAACGTTAAAATACTAGAAAGTGTTCTTATGAAAAAAAAATAAAGAAATTCTGTATACAGAAAGAAGGTATATTTGAACTCATTAAAACAAGCAGAAGCTCTGCCTCAAGATATAATGTTAAAAGATTATTTTAAATATATAGATCAAATCATTGTGTATATATTAGAACAAAATACAAAATATAATAGAAGCAAAAATCTTATTATGTAATATAAATGTAGTATTATTTCCATAACATTTTTTTTTTTTTTTTATAATCGGCGCACACTCAAGGGGTTTGTATATCCTTAATATGCCAGAGACACAGTGTGAGCATTAAGAAAAAAGGTAAGGGTTAGAAAGGAGGTGTCGGTGTACATTGGTTTTGAATTCTTGAACATTGCAATGACTGGGAAAGACAGAGCGTGGCAAAGAATTCCACATTCGCGTAGTACGGCTGAAGAACGAATCTCTGTACTTCACAGTACGGCCGAAGTTGGGCTCAAGGGTAAACTGATGGGCATTCCTAGAAGTGCGAGTATTACGGTTAAATTGTTTAAGGGGAGGAATGCAGCTGGCTATTTCACTAGAGCATAGTCCGTTAAAATAACGGTAAAAAAGGGTGAGGCAAGAAACATTACGACGATGTTGGAGTGACGTAAATGAGTCAATGATGTTACGAGTATTATCACCAATCATTTTAAAAGCTCTTCTTTGAATACTGTCCAAGAGATTTAAATAAGTTACTGGAGCACCAGCCCATAGATGGGAGTTATACTCATGTTTTGGACGTATATAGGTTTTATAGATTATAGCCAGATCAGAAGGAGAGACAAATTTCTTGCACCGTCTCAGAAAACCCAAACATCTTGCGGCATTTTTGGCAACATCGCGTATGTGAGTGTTCCACAAGAGGTGGTTCGTGATGCACATACCGAGAATATCGAGATGTTCAGTTTCATTGATGCAAGTGCCACTCATAGATAGTGGCAAGGGGGGTATATCTCGCTTTAACGATATAAGACAGCATTGGGTTTTCGAAGCATTAAATTCAACACGGTTTCTTATTCCCCATTGCACAATGCTGTTTAGGTCGTAATTTAATGTGCTTATCATATTTTGTCGTTGCAGTTCCACATCCGAAGAGGAGGGATGTGAGTCTGAAAACGAATATGAAAAGCTAAGAGTACTATCGTCAGCGAAACAATTAATTGGATTAGAAGTTACAGACAGGAGATCATTAATAAAAATGAAGAAGAGGGTTGGGGACAAAACGGAGCCCTGGGGCACACCAGCATTTATATTGTGGGTTTCAGACTTGAATCCGTCTAGTACAACTTGTATTGAACGGCCCGAAAGAAAATTTCTAATCCAAAGAAGTAGGGATTCGTCGATCCCGAAAGCACGCATTTTCGATAAAAGAGCAAGATGCCAGACTTTCTCAAATGCCTTTGAAATATCAAGTGCAATAATCTTACTTTCTCCGAAACAATGTAAAGATTTGTTCCACTTTTCGGTTAGACAAACCATCAAATCACCTGTGGACCTATTGCTACGAAAGCCATACTGCCGGTCATTAAGAAGCTTTCGTTCCTCAAGATATTTCTTAAGCTGATAACTAATCTGGGTTTCCATGACCTTAGAAAGAAGGGACGTTAGTGCGATCGGTCGATAATTAGAGGGAGAAAAAGATTCGCCTTTTTTGGGAATTGGCTGAACAAATGCAGTTTTCCAAGTACTCGGAACGAGCCCTGAAGAATAGGACAGATGGAAAAGCTTACGCAGGGGTTTTGCTAGCGTGGAAGAACACCTCTTCAGAATAATAGCGGGGATACCATCCGGACCAGTGGATTTATGAATGTTGAGATCTTTCAGGACTCTTGCCACGGTACGAGTGCGAAAAAAAATTTGTCCCATAGAATCACTAACGCGCTCAAGAATTGGGGGAGTCATGACACTATCTGGAAAGGTGGAATTTGCGGCGAACTGCCTTACAAACAAGTTAGCTTTATCAATAGAGCTAACGAAAGGAGTGTCATTGACAACAAGCGTAGGAACCGAGGAAGATGAAGAATTCCTCATATTTTTTTGGGACATTGCAGTATTTTTTGCCTTGATTTTTGATCATGTAAAAATTTGGTCCGTCGAATATGGGCGTTGCAGGCCTTCCTGGCTTGTTTGAACTTTTTCCGGTTTTCCTCAGTTGGGTTGGCTCTAAAACACCGGAAGCTTACCTCTTTTTCCTTGATAACCTCTTTACAGCTCAAATCAAACCATGAATTATCCTTGGGTCTGATACTTTTAACCCTATTCGGGATAAAATGTTTCATTCCCAAAAGAATGATGTTAGTTATCATATCTGGGCTGGAGTCTACGTCACTATCGAGGAAGCATAGTGACCAGTTAAAGATCCTGAAAAAGTTATTCAAACCGTTCCAGTTGGCTTTCTCGTACTGCCATACGGTTCTTCTAGGAGCTCTTTCTCTAACTGGATTTATTTGACACGAGAAATTTGCAGATATAACACTATGGTCAGATGTGCCTAGAGGCGTCAATACACTTATTGTGTATTTATCAGGGTCAGAGGTAAGAAACAAGTCAAGAGTATTTTCTGCTCGGCCATTAACGTCCGATATTCGAGTAGGCTCGTTGACAAGCTGAGTAAGGTGGTTAAACTCAGCAAAAATCTCAACACACATTCCTTCAGGTGTTGTCTGGCCCGAATGGAGAAGCTAAGAAGAATTGTGAACATTGAAATCGCCCGTAATAACGATTTCAGTGTGAGGATACAGGGAAACAATTCTTTGTATGGAGTCGGACAGAGTATCAAATTCGTGAGAAGTTGAAACTCTATCCAGATTTGGACTTCGATATAAAACAATAGTGAATGATATGCTTATTAATGGAAAATTTAAACCACATAAAATTGAAGAAGGAGTTGGTGCAGCGACCATATTGTGGTAAGAACTGATATGGAACATCATTCCTAATGTAAATGGCGAGACCATGGTGGGAAAAGAATAATGGCACCAAGCTATACCCATGAATAAAAAATTCAGTAGGATCAGAATCCTCAGTGCTAAAACAACTGGCCTGTTAGAAACAGTGTGGATAAACGCAGCCAGAAAATTTGCTCTCAGCCCACGAATATTACAATAGTCTACTCTAAAATAACCAGCCATTGCAATATAAAAAAAATAACAAAAACCAAAACAGACGAAATCTAAGAAAATCACTGTGTAAGACTAATAAAAAGTCGTTTCAACACAACATCACTAAAAAGTGTTATGCCTTTAGTAGGGACGTTGAATCGATCCGAACCCTACCAATCAGAACAGTAATTCTCTATACATCTGTTATCGTACGACCCAGCAGATGCAAACACTGTGAGAGCTTATATACCTAAGCTCAGCACAATGCATGCACCCACTAAGCCACACAACTGTAGGAAAAAAGAAGAGGAGAAAGGAAAATGTCACTTACTGTGCTCTGACAAACATAGGTATTTTTTTGTTGTTATCCCCTAGGTATGAGTGTTTTTTTTTGTTTGTTGTTGTTGGTTTTTCTCCTCTAACATTCACTGACAACTCTGATGTTGCCTGTGAAGTTGGCTGAATATATTCCTGTTTTTTTTTTTTATTTTATATAGGTAACATTTCTAATGAATTTAATAATAAATTTCTATATTTCAAACAATAATTTAAAAAATTAAAAAGAGATGGAAATTTTTGCATTTTAAAATTGCATAGATCGCATCATAAGAAAGCACACTTCACCAAAAAACTATTAGTCTAGAGCAGTGTTTTTCAAACTTTTTGAGTACGCGACCCCTTTGCTAATAACAACATTTTGGCGACCCCCCATTATAATGTGTCAATTATTTAAAAATCTACTTACACTGAACCCCTTCCAAGCCCGGTCTTATACACAAGATTTTACTTATTCGCGATGAAATTTTCTCCCGTATTGCCAAAAAAATTGTAGCAGGCCTTGCAGTAATTTTCATTTTTTTGAATTCTTAAGTGCGCATCAGACTTGTCATTTATTTTTTTTTTTAACTGAGAGTAAGTACTGATTTAAAAATTAAGTGTTGTGTTCTGTTGTTTACGAGTGATTATGGACAAGTTTCTCAAAAGACCTGCTAACAGAGGTGTATTTAAGGATTTGGCGCCCCGGGCTGATAAATTTTGCCGCCCTTTAGAACAATGAAAATAAAGTAATAAAAAGTAATAATAAAAAAAAAACACAAAATGCATAATATTTGATGTTTTCAAATTTTTTGTGTGTGTATATTCATTACAAAATTCATTAACAATAGATTCGTTATCTAAATTTTTTGTCAGTTCAGCTTCTATATTTAATAGAGCTAAACTATTAAGGCGCTAATGCGAGACCTTAAATAGGTTTTTATTCGTTTCAATACGAAAAACGATCTTTTTGCACTACAATTCGTCACTGCAGTAGAGCTGTTTCAATCAGAATCGATTGGATTTTTTCGATCCGGTCATCGAAAAGTATTGATGATCGAAATCACAAATTTTCATTTTAATCGATCCCAATCTCAATCATTTAGATGATTCACGTTTCTCGATTTTCTATTTCAATCTCAATCATTTCAATGAGTCTCGATCTTTAATATCAGTTAACTCGATTAACCATGATTTACTCGATTTGATTCGGTGTTATTTGAGGTATCAGGGGTGGAATCGGTGATTGTCAATTTTTTGATTGTCATTTTTGATCGTATTTTTAACCTAGTATTATACTAAAATAGTTTTAACATCGTACTAATTCGACAAAAATTTTGCGCCAATAGTTTTAAAATAATACCTATTCTTTTATTTATCCATCATTATAAACTATTGTATAAAAAACAATCATTATATTGTTTCTTAAGTCGTTCAAAACTATTGACGAAGGGAAGGGTATTTGTATATAGGGACACGAGTAAGCCAAAACTAAAAAAAATCGAGGCATGATTTGCTAGGTACTTAAAGATTAAAAATTTGTGTGTGACGTTATATCTAGAATCCGGCTTGATGGATTTTTATAATTTTTTTTAATAAAAAGACACTTTGGAGATGGCTTTCAAACAAAAAATTAAGATCCGTTCTAGCCCATTTTTGTAGAGCTACATAGCAACAAGTGTTTTTTTAGATAATGTTTTCGTTTCATTGGAATTTGTTCCAAAGAATAGGTACATGTCTGTAAATATTTTTATTATGAATTTTCGTTATAAAAAATCGTTTATAAAAAATAAGAATAAGAACTCTCTCACAGCCGGACACTCACGGCACTGAACAAATTGTTATGCTTGAAAAACTCAAAAAGTTGTATTTTTTTAAATCTTTGTATTTTTTGTTTATCCTTCAAAAATATTGTAAATTAGATAATTGTTATGGGCCCTTTTTCTTGTATGTTTTGAAAGTTCAATCGCTTCAAAAAAATATTATAAATTGGCCAATTGCTAGGGGCGGCTTGCCCCCTTTTGCTTGTATGTTTAGAAAGTTCAATCACTTCAAAAAATATTATAAATTGGCCAAGCGGCGCAAGCCGCCCCTAGCAGCCTTACCGCCCCGGGCTGTAGCCCTTTTAGCCCTAGGGTAAATACGCCCCTGCCTGCTAATACTACTGACCAGTTTTTTAGAAAGCTCACACGACTAAGAGATTGATTGAACTAAATGTTTTGCTATTTGTAGCTATGGTGCTAAAGCTTTGACGGGCAACAAAAGTGGGCTCTTTGCAAAATTAAAATTAAAAAGAGGCTGGGTGCGACCCACACTGATAACTTCCCATTTGTGGTCTCAAAAACTTTATATTTAGTTTTTTTTTCAAATAACCAAATTTTCAGCGAAACAAACTTTAGCTGTAAAATTCAAACAAACACTATTTTAAGATTGAAAAGCATCTTTAAGCATTTTAAGCAGTAGATGGAAGATCGAAGTATGTAGATGGTTTCATAGTGTAATAATTGTTGTTGCGGTTTTTCCGGATTGAAAAGCTGTGATCTGGCACGGTATATACAATGACTCCTGTTTTAAAAATCGATGATGCTTGTGGCATACTATGATATTAGGAAATTTGCTTTGTTTTGTTGATGATGAGGATACTTAGTCGCTCATTTTATGTTTTTTTTACAGAAAATATGTTTAACTAATTTTAAACTTTTCTATTTAAAATGTTAAATTTCTTGTAATAATTACGAAGGTTGGTAGGTACATATTATATACTGAATTATAGATTTCCGTGTTTTTTAATATATCTGTGTTCCTATTCCTACACCTAAGAAAACCTTGAGTAGAATTTTACATCTTTTTCATGGACAAAAATATAAAAACATATTGTGACGTTTTCTTCAATTTTACCATAGCTATTAATGGAATTTGAATATGTGGGACTTAGTCTATTCCAACTGTTAGAAATATATACATAAATATATTTCTTTAAATTTGATTTTTGTAAAATAAAACGATTTGTAAACTTAGCAAAAATTATCGAAATTGTGATTTCATAACAATCAGTTCACAACTTAAAAAAAATTTTTAGTCAAATTGTATGTAAGAAAAAAATACATTTAATATTTTTATATTTTTCTTAGTTATATTTTAGTTTTGATTTGACAATAGATGCTCATATTTCGGATCATTTATTTATGTTAAAATTAATTTACCGTAAAGTTAGACAGGTCTATTGCACTGTTGGCTCTTATCCTTCGGGTATCTCAACAAAATCTCAGGTAATCTTTTACTAACGACCTGAGTTTCAAAATGTCAAAACAGGTCTGTTTCCATGCATTGACAAATTTAGACGTCTTAGATGAGCTGCACTTTTTTTACACTTGACAATGAAATCACGAAAGTAATTGGCCTTCGAAACGGAACCGCCGATATTAGGGGGAATAATTTACATCTTGTTGCGCGTCTCCCTGACTTGAGGTTGCAGGTTGCTGAGATTTGGTTGTCTGGTAAAGATATCTCGAACTCGTGACACTTTAAACCTCTTGTTTCCGTTCTTTTCAAATATTGTATGTATCAATACCTATCGACATTAACTCGAATGAGTTTGAGTAAAAATTATGGAGCATGTAAGAAATTCGAATTCACAATACCTTCTCGTATTGGAAATATCTGAACGAATTATTTTATTGGCCTTGATGTGGTAAGTTATACATATAATGTTATCGAACCTCACAACCGATCTCATGAGGAATCAACCTTGGCCCAAACAGGGAATCATTTTTATGTAAAGTAAGGCCCCCTTCTAATACAACTTCACACAATGTTACATTTTAATATTTTAATTATAGGTATTAATAGTTCATAAAAAAGAGTCCCATTCCTATGCCACATTTCAATAGCTCGTAATATAAACATTCCACTTTTCATTTATTTTTTCGAGGAGTTTTAAGAAAATTTAATTTTATATACATATTATTATATACCTATTACACGGTTAAAAATCCTGGCGTTAAATTTAATATTTTTTGGGTTGCATATATGACCAGTCCAAAATGGTATTTAAATGTAATACTTTGAATATATTTGATTTTCAAACTCAATAGAATACATATTGAATTTCAATACTGTTTTGTATTAAACAATAAGTTCGTATTATTAAATAGTAACACGCATAAGTATTAGTATTTAAACCAAAAAAATAAAATTCATCACTTCTTGTATTGGTTTTAAATGCATTTATATTAGAATTTAATACGCTGGATATTGAAAACATATATTTTTTCATTTAAATTGAATATATTTTTTACTCGTTTTAAGCCCAAAGAGGGTTTAAATGTAATACAAGATTATTAAATCTTAATTCTATTTAAGGTTTCATTGGATTACTTTTGAACCCACATAGTATTGAAAACTAATACCTATTTATTAAATTTCAATACTATTTATAAGATTTGATTGGATTACTTTTGAACCCACATAGTATTGAAAATTAATAGCAGATACTCAGCTCCCGCCGTCACTAACGCCCTTCAGGAAGAATCCTTTAGCGTACTCATCCAAAATGTATGCCGCTGGGCTTGTTTTTATAAGTGCTTTTATTCCCTGTAAAATAAGGAAAAATTTATTTATATAGGTACATTAAATTTACTATTGAAAAAGTTACTTACTTCTTTGTATAAAAGAAGAGAGCTCCCAATTGCTGCTTCTTGTTTTTTTTCAAATTTTTACTTACATATTTGATTAGGAGGCTCTCCATCAGCAGTGTCAAGAACCACAAGAAAGCAGGCACAGCCTGAATACTGCCTCACTATATCGCACAAGGAATCCACTGGAATCAGCACACCGTCTCGATCTTTCAGAGTAAATCCGTTCACCAGTTCTTCGTTTTCCAAGACTAAAACAAAAACAAATTTTAAATAAATAAACACGGTTTGCACTCTCCAAGAAATAAATATATGGCACTTTACCTTGGTATTTATTACTTACTTGAAAGAAGGATATCTTTATTTGAAACGAATAAGGATTCCGATGATTCATTAGTCTGATTTTTAATTTTTTTTAAAATGATTGTATTTCTTTCCACGTTTTTCACTTTAATGTAAGTCCCAACTAAATTATCCATTTGGACCTCCATGTTGCCGACTGGACTGACGCGACGACGTGTTGAGACAAACTAACGGAGTTTTCTTTCGACAAAATTATACCTATTCAATATTAAAATGTAATACCGAAGGGTTAAAAATCAATACCTATGTATTAAAATCTAATATTAATGTGTTCAAAATTAATACTTCGATATTCAATTCAAGTACGAGTTAAAAAGTATTTCTTGAGCATTGAGTCGAGAGTTTCGCTCTAAATAAAAAATTTATTGAATTTTAATACAATCAAATATTAAATTTCAATACATTATTTTATTATGGTCACTTTTAACCAGATATTCTACTAAAATCAAATAACAAATTATTCAAATATAAGTTTTCAATAATAATGGTAATAGATTATAATATAGAAATATTATATTTTAATATTTGAAGATTAAATTTTAGTGGAAAAGTATTAAAAAAGACATTTTAGTGGGATATGTACTGAGTTTTAATACCAAATTATTACAAAAAACCTTTAATAAAGTTGGAATATTAAAAACAAATTATTCGTGTATTGCATACGGCTGTAATACGAAGGCCGTATTAAAAAACATCCCAGAATTTTTAACCGTGTACTAAGTGTCACTCAAAAATAAGAATTCAGGGACGTAAAACTTTAAATATATTCAAAAGAGCATGTTTGAAATGAAATTCTACGAAACAAACAAATAGTATTCAAACTGTGAATTGCTCTACATACTTTTCGTATCTTTGAAACACACTCTATCAGCTTTTGCACTTGATACTGAATAGCATGCCCTAGTTTTTCAATAAATATAAACAAAAAATAAATCCTTTAAATAATGTCACAAAGTGCAACCAACTTGCAGGCATTTTACTTCAACATCTATGTCAAGTGCAAAATTTCAAATTAATTTACATGTCATTAGATACATATACGTAGACGTGCAGCAGAACATGGAGGGTATGGAAAGTGTACAGCCATGGCATCAGGAATTGAATAAAAACGGGAACTCATAAACCCTTTTTCTCCTCGCTCACAAAGGATCTTTCATTTTAATTTTCATTTTCACGCTTTGCAGGCACAGACTCTGGCACCGTGACATCAACATCACTTGAAAGTATTTCAATCGCAGGTCATTAGATATAATTTCCATTGGAGTGTGTCTTTAACGTTAAATTTTCTTTCTGTACAATTTTAATTGCATTTCGGTGTAGATGTAGTCAAAAATGCATATATTATGCGTGTGAATGTGTGGGTGTATGTTGTGTTCATGAAAAAACCTATATTCCTACACATTTACATAAGTACACCTACTTTACCACGTGAGCACATCCTTTCTTGGTTCTTAATGCTTACCTACTTCGGCTCTGTAGAAACATTTCTGGGCTTTAGTGACTTAACCACTCTTGCATTTGCATAGAGATCCAATGAAACGCTCATTATGAATTCTACTTTCTATAGTTACAGTTTGACTGTGCTGTAAGAATGTGGCAATGGGGATGAAAAAACCTCCGCAGACCGAAGCACAGTTATACTGATGTATATCTATCTATATAGAAATTAATATTTTCATAGAGCAATTCCGACAAGGTTTTGAGCTAGCGATGTGGCATGTAATTGTGAAGATTACACTTCGAGAAAACTTTTTTCTATGATTTTTGGCAGTACATCCGGGAGGATTAAAAGTCAATTTAAAAGAAAAGCATTAAGCTGGAACTGTCCTACTTTAGCTTATAGCAAAAGATATCAGCTATAGCTATAGCCTTAGCTCACGAAGAAGAAAAGGAGAATCTTCTTTTTACAAACGATTTTAATCTTGTTATTCAAAAGACGAACATCATTTATGTACTTGTACATAACTAAGGCTTGACCTTCACACCTTAAGATTTGTTTTTTTTTATATATAAAAAGCAGATTTATGCTAAGCAGCTCTGACTAGATAATTTAGTGTTCATATTTGCAGAATTCATTTGCTTATTCTTATGTCACGGCTTTGATAGCTTAAGTTAAAACAGGCATTTTATCGACCGGAAAGCAAAAATAAAGGGTGTGAGTTTGTTTAAAAAAAAAACAACTTTTTTATATTGCTACTGCCAACGTGTCTAACGCATATAAAGTCGAATATGTTCGCACAATAACTACAGAAATTTTTTCTCTGCTAGACAGGGATGTTAGAAACTTGCTTTATACCTATTAATTTTAAAATAATATTCTAGAATTCAGATTAGATTACTTTTAAACATATATGCAGATCGCGCTAAAAATCCCAAATTTACGAGTATGTATACTTCAAATATCGGCTAAAATAGGATACATTCTTAGATAAATAATATCTTTGTAGAGAATATGTCACATTAAACAGCAGTATCTCGAAAAGAACTTTCATGCTATCCGTCGAAGAATTTGTTTTAAAGATTTGAAGAGTATTTAATTAAATAAAGTGAGTTATTCCCATTGGTTGGTCTCTTTCTTGATTTTCATATTCACAAAGTAAAGTTCACATAAAATTAAAGAGTACACGAATCAGTCCAAATTTTGTACATATTTTTTATAAAGAATATTTTTTTTTTCTGATAAGTTTAGTCAATCGGTTCAAAAGTCTAATTTTTGCAAAATCAAAATCTTAGAATTAGCATATTCTCTTAGGAAAATCTTTAAGAAATTTCATATATTAAAAAAAAACTCCTTAAACATTTTTAAATTTTGTTTAAATAAATTCATATTTTCTCGAAAAATGAGATGGCAAATCCAAGTTTCTTTTTAAAATTACAATAAAAAGAAAAAAAATACAATTTTTCCATGTATTATGGTCTTATTTGTAAAGCAAACATTCCCATTAATCATAGAACACAACGTCGCTGAAGTGACTGCCTCGGCTGGTCGTGTCGTCGTACGCCTTCACTTCCTGAGTCAATTGGACCTTATTAGTATTAGTATTAGCCAGCCACATTCTCGTCTGTACACACCGAACGATGACGGGACCTTAAGTGTTGTCCACCAACATACCAGCCCAGGCCCGGATTAAATAAAGTGGGGGCCTGGGGCTATTTCAAATTTGAGGCCCCCTAAAAAGATATAAAACCCAAGCAAGCCAACCCCTCATAACCCAGAGCGTCCTAAGCCCCAAGCGCACCAACCCCCAATAACCCGGGGCGCTAGGAGTCCACGCTCTCAGAGACGATGCGTCGAGGAGTTGACGCATCGAAAATCCAAGAAGCTATCCCTCAAGTGCTCCAACCCCCGATAAGATTAAGAATTTTTGATACCCAGGGCTAATTATTTATCAGGGGCTCCTCTTTTTAACGTTTTTGAAAAATTGAATATGTATGTTCATTTCGCAATCGCAAATAAAAAATCGTAAGCCCAAAAGCGTTAAACCCACATAACCCTATTCGTAATTAATCCAAAAACCATGAACTCATAACCGTCAGACCCTTTCTTTTTGATTATTCAAAACTCTAAAAATTAAAAGTGACAAATTATGTAGTAATTAGGATTTATTAGATTGAATGAGTTAGTATACATTATAAATAATAGATACGCGTAAAGTTGAATTTTGCACACTGGAGCGTTTCGGAAAATTCAACTTTACGTACGTTGTGTCGAAAAATACGATTCAATACTTCTGCGGCAAAATTTGTATCGCCATTTTTCGCTTGCTAAACTCAAAACGGACTCGTGGAAACTAACAATTCTAAATTTTGCCACACTAGTATCGAAATGTACTCTTACGCTCAATTCTCTCTTAATCAAAAATAAATAAGGTACTCGAAATAATTAGTCCAGCATATTTCCACACTTCGCAAAAAAAGATACGAGGTATTGAATTCAATTTGTTTTTCAATCTGGCAACCCTTTGCTGAATTAGGCTGCATGGATTTAATATTTTTTGAGTTTACAGTTTCTTATTAATAGCGACTTGTGCTATGTGGGTTTGACTTTTTGGAGATACTAGCGTGTTGAGCTATGTGGGTTTAAAGTTTATGTGATTAATTGCGAGTTGGGCTATATGGGTTTAACGTTTTTGGGGTATATACATAGCTTCCGAGTTTGGATTTTGTGGGGTCAGCTAATTTTGGTTTTTATTTTTGGGGTTTATTAGATTGTACAGTTTGAATATCGCGGTTTTACGGTTTGGATGGGATGGGGCCCTCGTTTCCGCGGGGCCCGGGGCTTCAGTCCCTCCTATTAATCCGGGCTTGTACCAGCCTCACGAACTTTTTGCACAAACTTGCGTACAGCATGCACGGGGGTCGTTTATTTCGGCAAAAACTTCTTTTAAAAAAACGCACTGTTTGGGGTGCACAACAATCACTTTGGAAATAAGTAAATTAAGTTGTAAATTGGTAAAAAATTGTAATGAATAGTTTTTAATGGAAATACGGCTGGGGTTCTTAGACAAACTGGCCACATTTATCGGCTTTTTCCAATATTTCTCATCAAAAGCTAGATTAGTTTCTTTTATTTTTAGTGGTTATACATTTGAACAGCCAACAAAAAATTGCTTTGTATTATTAATATATACTCGAACCTTACATTTTTAATGCATATCAGCTTCATAGTATGGACCTCGTGATTCATTTCTTCGGTTTTATGAGAGGAATTTAATTTTGCGTACAAATTAGG
Source organism: Philhelius festivus (assembly GCA_963931855.1). NCBI lineage: Eukaryota > Metazoa > Arthropoda > Insecta > Diptera > Syrphidae > Philhelius > Philhelius festivus. Next base: position 82,516,165 of record OZ007555.1, read on the forward strand.
ATCTGTATGAAGCTCAAGTTTGCAACTGAAGAAAATGTGATAGAAATTATTTTGAGTGTTGTTCTACACCATGAAGGACGTATTAAAGTTTTGTGCTGTTCTCTTCCAACCGCATTCCAAGAGCAAATCAGATTTTCACAAGGCTTACATATACCGCACAAAAGGATGTTCCTATCCTTCTTAACTGAAGTTGCCTTAAGCACACTAAGAAGAAATTTACCGAATAGCAGTACCAGCAGGCTTAAGCATCCTGCACTAGTCACAAGTGCAATGTCTCCAATTGCGCCTCACCCTCCGGCATCCAAAAATTATTTAATATTTAGAGACTATAATGGCGTGTGAAGAAGTTTATTTAAGGTTGCGTTTACAGAAATTCGGTGTAACTTTACCAAAACAAACCAAGTTCCAAGAAACGATCTCTAGAAATTGAGAACGAAACCTTAAATCCAAACATCCTATATTTTCATAGTGAAGCCGGACGGGACGCAAGGACATTAGAAACGGGTGAATAGCTGTGTTGTGCGGTTTGGAAACACAGTATCTAAGACGCATGCAAATTTATGGAAAAAAAGAGACTCCCTTCGACTGGAGCTATAAGCTGAGGCAATGGTTCTCGAGTGTTTGATGAAGACTGGAAAATAAATGTTGTTTGAAAGTTCATAATTGCATCTATTTGCATACATTATTGAAATGTAGAAGAAGAAGAAACACATTTCACTACCACCTTTTAACACTCCGATTCAACGCTGGAGAAGCACCTCTCATCTTAATTTACTATAGAACCCTCCAAAATCTCCCAATCCTTCAGTAAACGCAAATTGAACGAACTCCGTGTGTAGTGTCTCTTTACAGTTTACACTTCATGCGACTATCCCCGGGTGATGGACAGGACGAACACAAAGAGGGACGTTGGGAATCACCAAGCTTTGGAGTTTATATTAGCATAAATAGTTGTAACAAGTTGTTAAGAAGTGCCATTCATGTGTGTGTGTAGGTATGTGTGTTTGATAAACACATTGGTGGTATTCTATAACGTCTGATGGTCCTAGTCGGTGTTGGTGCGAGGACGAGGACATGAATTGAAATGCGGATAAAAGGAGGTTTCGAAAATTACTCAATACCAAAAGGTTGTGTGGAAGACACTCAGGATATGGCTGCTGCTGAACTGTCATTGGTAACATTAAACAATACATTATTTGAAAAGGGATGCAAATTGAGCTGTTTTGTAAGACAATAGGGAAATAGGGATATAGAGTCCTTGTAGATTCTAGTAGACAAACAAGGTCATATATATACATAAAGAGGAATTGAGTTGTTAAGTGAACTGTTGCTTGGAATTTGTTCTTGTATGTGGTGAACCAAAGGCGCTTAATTTTTTTTCTTACTTTTATTGAAGGCAGATAAAACTTTTTTTTCTATTTTAGTATTATGGGACAAGAAATTTGTTAGAACCTTTAACTTTGGATTTAGATTAATTTAAATTTTCAATTTTCGATTTAGGTCAAGCTAATACACATATGAGAAGTAAATACCTACATAGTGAGAATGTTAGTTTCTTATTAATAATATGCACGACTGGACCCTCATAAACTTGCTCTTATAAGAGACTTCAAATTTTAAGTACTTCTTATGTGCTACACAAAAAATGGATGTTATTAGAGAAGAATGTTCTGAAGGATAAGGAGCGGTGCGGTTGATGGTGTGGGAGTAAGAGGTGGGATTAGTCGGTGAAGTTGGGTGCTTCTTACTGCTTCGCTTCCAGGGATTTCACATCCTGCCTGGTGAAAGACTCTTTTTCAGGTTCGAAGGAAGAATCTGATGGTTCGCTCTCACTATTGTCTCAACCGAAGAGGCATCAAAAGTAGTTGCCCTTTTTCCTCGGCCGAGCTTTTCATAACTCTCCAGGTCTGGTCGTTACGTCCCTCATTTTGCCATTTCTGAGTGCCAAAGACTTTTTATCTTCTTGTCCTATACTTCTTGGTAAGAACGAACATCGTTATGTGCATTTTCGGAATATCGTCACCCATGCATGTATACATGCCCTTCCAAGTTCTCAATTTGAGTACAATCTCTCTTAGCCAATCTGCCGTTTCGGATCCAACGCAGTCGACCAAGATCAGACGAGTTCTGAAGTGCAGTCCATTTCACTTCAGTTTATGCTTCCAGCCTTAAGAGACCCCCTCAATAATTGCCTCCTCAATTTCCGATAGATCCTCGGGAGTCAAACCGACCAATGGGTATGCCTTTGGCAGAACAGCAATTCTGACGATCAAGGGCGCACTCGCATAGGAAAGCCTTTTATTGACGGGTTTAACCTTATATCGGTGCTTAGTCTCGTAGATTATGTCGCCGTCGTTCTAGGCGTTTTTCTTAGGGGAGGACTTATCCTCTTACCCTGTCTTAGGCTTTTGTTGACGCTTTTCATGTCGTCCTTTCTTGGGTCCTCCTCCTGCTGCTCGTTTTTGTGTGTTCCCCTGAGTTATCCTCTTCAGGTACTTACTTTTATCCGGTCTCTTCACCACGTGGGTCTTTCTACATACGATCTGCGTATTCACTTGCGGTAGCATCCCGCGGAGTGCTGAACTTTTTGTAATTTTTGTAATTTTCCGCATAATATGGTAATGTCTAGGTTTAGGTTACTCTTTGATTCGACATGGTTCCAAAGAGCTGCAAACCGTCCAATGGATTATGGAGGGCAGTTCTTGGTTTTCGCTCATCAGCTTCTCTACCGATTTGGGATCATCCCAAAAAGGCAGATTGGGTGAGTCTTTGTTACTTAAGCCTTCGCTTCGTCACGGTGACTGCCTTCGCTAAGGCTAAACAGTGTTCAGCTAAAGTTAGCGGATTTTTAACACTGAATAACTTAACTGAGCTTGCTAAAATTAATGCTGCCCTAAACACATTAAATTGCCAATAACAGTAATTAAATGCCAAACCTCATCTATTGAATTACTATAGAAAATATTTTAATATATTTTCATGTTAACAACCGTACATTTGCACAACAAACCATAATGTAAAATATAATTTATAATTAAAATGATATTTGGAATGTGTGTGTTTTTAAAATGATGGTCTTTGTGCATGCAATGGAAATATTTACATAAGTACATTTACATATACATAAGTATAGTTTAGTCATTTCCCTTTTTTTATGACAAAAAGATAATAACCAAATTAAAAATAAATGATTTATTTTTAATCCGATATTCAGCTACACACCTACGAAACTAGAATAACTTTTGTATATATTTTGCAATAAATATTGTTTTTTAAGACAAAATGATTTACATGAATTTTTGTACCTACTCATAATATTTCATTGGAGCTGAAAAACAAATGAAATTTACATGACTGCACATTAATTACGGCTTTGGATTAAAATCACAGAACTTTATCTGATATCCGGCCAAAAATATCCAGGAATAAAGAAAGCTTGTCCAATTCCTAGGTATTTTCAGAACTGGTTTCTTAATACATATTTGAAATACTTAGTTTCTGACCCCAAAGCGATGTAAACTCTACAGCGCTTGGGAGTATGCAGGGGACTCTATCTTGAATAGACTTAGATAAAAGCTAGATAAAAGCTTAGCCATTATTCACCAGTATATGCATTGTAAAAGCGTGAGAATATGCATATGTACGTACGTAGAATATGGAGAACTCAGATGTCACATAAATAATAAATAAATCTACATTGTCGTTTTCCATAAGTTGAATTTTTTAGAAAAAAAAGAACGAAAAAAACTTCTTTGGAAATTTAAATTTAATATAGTTTGTAACTAAAGCCGACGAACTCGCCAGAATTGGAACCGAAATGCCTATCTTACCCGAAAAGACAAATATAGGTATGCCCATAGCTACAAGTAAACTTATGCTGAAACGAATCGCTCTGGAACAATCAAACACAAGATGGCTTAATACTACCACTTGTATGGCGACCAAACAAATCTGGCCTAAACTGGATCCGAAACGGTCAAAATGTCTATTGTCCCTCAGTAGATCTCAGATCAGCTCCTTTATAGGTGTCATAACTGGACACTGTCTCATAGGTAGACACGCCGCACGACTCGGTGTGCTATCAAACGATTTCTGCAGGAGTTGCTTGGACGAGGAGGAAGAGAAGACAATCCCACACCTTCTTTGTACATGCCCTGCTCTCTCTTACAGACGCAAACTTCATCTAGGAGAATATTTCTATAATAAACCAAGCGATCTCATAAACAAAGACATCAAAAGTCTCCTTCGATTCATCAGAAGCTCCAAATGGTTTAAACTAGTAGGAAACCTTTTTGTTCCCTATTAGATCGTGGTATCACAATGGACCTCTAATGGTCTAAGTGTGTCAGACGCTGTAATGACAACCACTTTAACCTAACCTAACCTTGTACCTAAATAAACATATGGACCAAAACGCGAAAAACGAAACCACAGAGAAAAAAAAATATTTCAAATTTCGCGGGCTTTTCGCCATTTTTATTTTTTAAACATCCCAAAGTAACGAGTAACATAAATTTCAAAGAGAAATTCGTTACTTACTTCGCGATAAACACGTTTTTCTTTGATTACTTGAAATTAAAAAAAAAAAAGTTAAAATACGAAACGAAACAAAATGGTAAGTTTTATTAATTCAAAATTAGTTTCTTAAGTGTTATCCGTTTTGGTCACATTAAGCAAGTTTTGTTGAAAGTATAGGGCTTAAATATTTGGGAAAACAAATTGAAATCAGCATTTTATATAACAAAGAAACCCACCGCAATATTTGATGTAACGTTACAGTCCAAGAACCTTAAAAGTTTATTTTTCCAGCTTCTATTATATCAACATATTAATAAAACCATATTTTCTCCGAGTAGTTTTAGTCTATTTTAAAAATAAAATAATAATTCTGTTGTGTACTAAATAATGCCGTTGTTTAGAACAGAAAACAGTTTGTAACGTAACAGTCTTTTTTCGTTTCAAATTAAAAAATTGTAACTATGTTGATTTCATAACCTCAATCATACTTCTAATGTTTAGGGAAAGCTTAGTAAGACCCAAAAGAACAAAAACTATGAGCCTTATCATCGTACCCGATCGGAACGTAATTTTCTCCGATTTCTACGAAATGTACGAATTTTGTATGATTGTAGCCGTTCCGATAGGGCAATCGGAAAAATTTACGAAAATAAAGTTTGTGTGCGTTGAAAGTGTCAAATCCTTGCGTTGCATGCCAATGAAATGTCAAAATGGCAGCAACGCATGGTGAAAACATGCGATTCATGAAGATATTTGATTTCCGATTTCTCCGACAGCAAATTATAAGTAGAAAATTATCCAAAGAAAAATTAAAAACGAATAAACTTTTATAATTTATAATTACGCTGTATCTGAGTTAGAAAATATTTGATATATTTCTTAAGAATATTCTTTTTTCTTTATTGAATTTTCTTTAATCATATCTTTCCGCTTCCAATAACACTGCTGCACTATCCATGATTCTTCTTTGCTTATTTGATACGAATCAACACTTTATTAATTTATTGGCGTTTACGCCAAATACACGCGTTAGTAAACTGATACCATGAAGGAAATAAACGTTACGATCATAAAGATACGATGATAAGGCTGTATATGTATGTAAATAGTTTAAAAAGGACGGAAAAGTTTGAGAAGTTGTTGAATTCCAAATTAGAATTGATTTATATTTATTTACAAAGCACTATTTATACTAAAAGTTTGTTAAAGTTCGATAAACAAACTTAATAAATTATTACAATGAATGATTGATGAATTTATCTTAAATAAAGTAAAATATTATTATTTTTAAAACTAAGTGGAAAATACTTAAAGTAAGTTAGTGGATTAATGGATGGCCACAATTTCGATATGTATGTACTTACCTATAAAGAAAAACAAAGTTTTTTTTTTTATTTAATTTGTATGTTACATAAGTTACCCTTTTTTAATGTCTAACGACAAGAAAACCAAATAACTCTAAAAAAAAATACAATTTTAGCCATTTTCGATGCTGACTTTAAGATCGCACGTGTAACGTAACAGTCTTTTCATGTAACGTAACAGTCCCAACATTTTTCTTTCCACAGAATCTAAAAATACAGTATTTAGTGTAATGAATATTTTATTTGCTACTTCCTTTCTTAATCTCAGAAACCTCGTACCTCACATTTGAAATAGTACACTAATAGAGCAGACTTATTGCATAATGTAATGCAACCTCAAAATCTGCTTCCAAATTCATGTAACGTAACAGTCCTGCTAAAACATTTTTAGCGTTTAAATGACAGTCCTCACTGATTTTTAAATTAATAGAAAATGTTAGTCAGGAAGTCTATTTTGAGAAAGAAATACTCGTAATAGATATTGAAAAAGTATTCAGTTTCATATATTTCAGGTAAATTTGTATTGAAATATGCGTATGCGAATGTAACGTAACAGTCCGCGTTTTGGTCCATGCATATGTACTCGTACATAGATATGAAGGAAACATTTTTAAAAACGAAAATAAGAAAAAGAACTAAAGGTTTATTTGAGAAAATACGTAGAATTCTCATCTCATTCAAAATACTATGTTTTTGCTTAACAGTTCTAAGAATCTGTGTGGAAGGCAGATGTTAAAAACAAAAGCGGATTGTTAGTTGAAGATAGTTAGGTAAAGGTACGTACACTAATTATTTTTTCCAATGAAATCTCAAAACCTACAAGAAATAAAATGTGCGTCTGGATCGCACATACTTGCTTTTATTTAGGAGAACTTTGGAATTTTAAATTGTTTATAAATATAAGAACATGGATTTAATCAGAGAAAAATGCATAAAATTGCTGTTTGGTTTCTAGAAAAGAATTTATGTAAGCAAAGCTTAATAATAGTTGTATTACTAAATTAATTTTACATTAATTTCATTTAAAATTTGTCTAAACAAAATTTAAGGTGTATGTATGTAAGTATTTAATAACATACATTTTAGGAAATAGTTACCAAAACTAAAAAAAAACGTGTTTTTTTTTCAAAAATCCAAAAAATATATGTATATTTCCGAAAATACTTATGAACTATATTATTTTAAATGCAAAGGAGTTCACTTGCAAGACATTTGGTCAAAATCGATACAGCACTTAATGAGAAAGTCAAAGATCGACGGAACCATTCTAACCGTCAGTAACATTTTTTCTTAAATTTGTTTTGACCAAAAAGTAGTCTTTGTCTATAATAGAACACCCTTTTTTTATCAAAATCGTTAGAATCGTTTTCGAGATAAACAAGATTTTGCATAACGGCTATGTGGCAGATACCGTCAGTTTTGGAACTAAAAACGTTTCAATTTCTACTCTAGGGAATCAAAGAAGAACCTTAAATACCAAGTAAGGAAAGTAAAAAGGTGTTAAAGTTTATTATTTTTTAAAATCGACATTTCTCTGAATAAAATAACATCGTTGTTGTATTATGATACTATACTTATAAGATATGTATGTACTATAATTTGTAATTTTGATTAGTAAATATTGTATTCTATACTATAATTTGTAATTTTGATTAGTAAATATTTTATTCTGTAGTACGACCCCTTGGCATAATGGTTAGAGCGTTGAACTGTCATGCGGAAGGTCTCGAGTTCGATTCTCAGCCGCTGCAAAGTTTTTTTCAGGGGTGTACTGCCTCTTGCGAGAAATTGACAAATTCTCCAAGAGTATCTCTTGTCATGGAAAGTGCTGTCATTAGAGTTGGGCAATTTAGTTCATTTGAGTGATCGATCAATTTAGTTCAAATCACGCTACTGAACTAGTTCGTTCATTTTAGTTCAATTTAGTTCAGTTTAATTCAAAATAGTCCATTTTATAAAGAATAAGAACAAAACCTAAGCTTGCGAAAACTGCATCCAAATTTGAGTTAAATTGAAGGATTTTACATTTAAGCCAAACACTAAGTTAATAAAAATAAATATTTTATTTCCCATAAACAAAAATATACATAAACAATTTGTTTTGTATTATAATATGTACTTCATCATATCATAATATTGAAAAATGCTATCTATTATTAGGCGTGTTTTTTTTCGCAAGTCCATATAGAGTTGTAGAAAAAAACGACATCGGGACTAAGCGCTTTGCATGCAAATGCAACAACTACTTAAATCTATACAGAATTAGCTAAGACCAGGGGTGGAATCGGCTAAGGTGATTTGTGATAGTTGACAGTCACAAAAAACAAATTTGGTCTGCGTAAGGTGACTATTACATGTGATAATCACATTTTTGTGACATTTGCTTGTGACAGCTATTTTGTTATCACTTCTAAGTAAAATTGTCGTGTTTCAACTTCGTTTTGGTAATTTTTCATATATTTTAATACAAAATGAACGTGTTTGTGCCGGTGCAATTATTTTCTAGAAACGAAAATTATGACGGTGAAAATAATTACCGCAGACAAGTTCGTTTAATAAATCTGAATCTGCGAAACAAATTAAATATATTTGAGCTACCAAATGCAAAGGAAGCTTTTTTTCTTTTTCATGATTTTTTATGTCTTAATAACTGTTTTTTGATTTAATAGATTTCTGAAAAATTTCCGCGTAACTAAAGACACATTTTCATATATTTTACGGCTTTTGGATTTACCCACTGGAGTTCGGTCCACCCATATACCAAATTTATAACCTCGGAGACAACAAAAAGATTTTATTTCGAAAAATTTGGAATTCCAGGAGGTACCTCTACATTATATCTATTATTTGTGCGGATGATGTTTCATGTAGTTAGTTAGCAAATCTATCTGTGATGTGTTGGCTTGTGACCTATAGAAAACATGTATATTTAATTCCATAACATTCTTAAAATAGGATTTTAACATTTACTTACATTTTCAACTTTTTTATTTATCAAAATTGTTTCGATTATAATTTGTTTTCCACAAAATTCTACTTCGAGTGGCAAAAATTGAAATTAAATAGAAGAAAAACTGAGATGAAAAACAACCGTCATTGCTTTTCTTCTAAAGTTATGCCAAATTTTAAATATTTTTTTGTGATCACCTTACCCAGATGTAAAATTAAAGGTGATCACAAATGATAATCACAAATGTGATAATCACCATTCACCTTAGCCGATTCCCCCCGATGTCGTTTTTTTCTACAATTCTACATGGAGTTGCGAAAAAAACACGGCTATTAATAATCTACTTACTTTAATGCAAAAATACCAAAATTTTGACATTCTCTGGGTTCACCAATGTTCGTCTGTCATTAATTATTTGGCCAATTGCTGAGAAAACATGGAACACGCATGGAACCGAAGTAGTTTGAATACAAAATCTTTTTAAAACGTAATTGTATATATGTATGAGGATATAATTAGTACGCCGCCGGCCGGTGGTCGTCCCACCATTTGAGAGGATCCATGTCTAGAAAGAAGACAAGAAGACAAGAACAAACGACAAATGATGGAAATTCCCTATAGATGGGAACTTATTTCATCCACAGAAAACATAAAAAGAGATCATTGAGTTAGGTGAGTATGAGCCAGTTCTGTGTTCTGCCATGTCATAAATGACTTCTGTTGTCTCTGTCTGTAAATGGGTCCACATAAATGTTATTAAATAGAAGAAAAATGTGAAATCGAAAAATATACTTTCCCGCTCTTCGAGAACTAAATGAACTAGTGAACTAAGTATGTGAACTAAGTTCACTAGTTCACTTAAATGAACTAGTTCATTGAACTAGTTCGTTCGCGAACTACACAAGCCTAGCTGTCATTAGCCGTTCGGAATCGGCAGAAAATTGTAGGTCCCCTCCGTTTCTGGTAACACGCACACAGGAATGGTTGAGAGTTGTAAGTCACTAGGTCCTGGTTCACTCCGAGATGTTGCATTTATTTTATAAATATTTTATTCTACAAGTAATTAAAATTTCTAATAGTTGACATTTCCGATTTGACACATCCAGTCGGAAATCAAACATTATAAAACAAAGCCTGCTTATCAATTAGTAAGGAAGTAACAAATTCATTTATTTTCAATTTTTAATTCTCAAAGTTTACAATTTAATGAATAAAAAAGCTATGGCTTTGCCGTCAGTCTGGTTAGCAATTATTTAAAGTATTATATCAAGTAAAGATAAATATATTTAAACTTAAAAATCAAACATATTTCGTAACTAATAGGATTCTATACTTAAATATGGTTTTTAAAAAGTTGCTTAAAATCTTCCGGTCACACTGGTTCAAAATTTTAAGTGCTTCTTGTATGGTTAATACATTTCAACCAAAAAAAGCTCGTCTTCGTTGATTGAATATTGGACATATGCTTAAAAATTTAAGGTTGTATAGCGTACAAAACTGGTTGAAGCTCATGTTTTAAGGTCTACCATTTAAGTTGAAAAGTTCGCATCCTGCCTTGAAAATAAAAGAAATTTCTTTGTAGCTAAGTCGATCATGAAAGTAGTTTCTTTGGTTGAGATTATAGTTGAGCTGGGAATATAAAATTCTACTGTCAGATTATCGAGCCTTACCAATAAATGAATTTCTTAGGTAAGTATTATTTTTCTGTATTATTGCTCCTTCAAATTGTCCAAGTTGTTGGAATCAATAAGCTGCGTCTCACCACAAGTATTGCCAATATTTTGGCATTTTATTCCTCATTTCGTACAAAAGCATTTTTTTTTTTTGAAAGTCTATCATTCTGGTAGGAACACGTTTTTATAATATAATCAAATCAGCTTGTGTTTTTAGCGTACTCGTAAGAAGTTTTGGTATTCTTGTCTCTATCTCTATGTAGATTCCATAACTCGGTGTATTTTGTGGGAGGTTGAAGAGAGAGAAGAGAGTTATTGAAATTTTTCAATAACTTCGTACTCATCTGCACCTCAAACTTGTGAACCGTAGCAGATCGTTGATTTCACAACTGCTTCAAATATCTTATATTTGGCTGATAAGATTACTCTTCTGTTCGAAAAAAAAAACATTTTTCCATGTTTTACCATGACATATGTTCAACAGGCTTTGAGATTTGTTGGCTTTTTCCATTAGATGTTTGCTGAAATTTAGAGTTGCACCTAGTTTGACTCGTAAGTGTTTGATTTCTCTGCCTATTTCGAAAGGATTTCCATTGAAGTACTAACTATCAAGTTGATTGAATTTATACAGATTTCAGTAAGGTTGTCTCATATTCTAATTTTATTAAAGCTTTCATCTCATGGATTCCCTTCTGCTTTCGTTCAATAGATCAGGTCTTATTTGAAGGGAAGGACATACCAAGTTCTTTTTAGAGGAATAGTTTCTGATCCAATTAATGCTGACTCTGGTGTTCCACAAGGTAGTCACCTTGGTCCACTTCTTTTCATAGTATCAATCAATGATGTTCTTTCAATTGTAAAATCAAGTACGGTTCTTATCTACGCAGATGATATTAAATTATTTAAAATCAGATTCTGTTTCTCTTCAAAATGACATAAATATGTTTTCTGAATGGTACTTGTATAACAATCTCTTTCTAAATGTTTCAAAGTGACAATCAATGTCCTTCTTTAGAAGAAAAACCCAATATGTTACAACTACAGCATAAATCAAGCCATTCTTAGTAAGGTAGAAACAACGTGCGACCTGGGCGTTCACTTCTCGCTAAATCTAGACGTTTCACTCAACATTGAGAAAATTGTCAGTGAAGCAAACTCAATGCTTGGATTTATTAAGCGTTGGAGTAAGGAATTTTCGTGTAGTCTTGTAACATCTTCGTTGTACAACAACCTTGGTATGGTCGTCACTTTACTCAATACACATTGATCGAATCGAATCTGTCCAACGTAAATATGAACGCTTCTCATTAAGTCATCTTAATTGGAGTGACTCAAATCATTTTCCTCCATACAGCAATCGCCTTCTTCTTTTAAACATGAATTCTCTAGAAAAACGCCGGAAAGTCAGTTTTTACACCAGCTCTTGGTTGGTTCCATAAATTCGCGGGTTCTTCTAGAACAAATTCGTTTTAAAGCTAGAAGCCACAGTTCTCGGAACTCTGAAATTTTTCATATAGACTTCCACCGTACCAATTATGGTCTCAATGAGCCTTTGACACGTATGAAACATGAGGCTAATGTTAACCATGATGTTTTCGATTTAAGTTACTCAAAGCTTACACTTAAGCACAGGTTGTATGGGCGTTCTCATTAAGTATTCGAAACTAACGCATTATAAGTTTTTGTATAAAAAGAATTGTTTAATTCCTATTAATTTGTTGTTTTTGTAGCAAGTAGTATTTGACTTTTAGTTATTTTTGCATAGCTACAGATAGTAGATTATTATTTATTATTTCTTTGTTTGTCATATTTGTTCGTTTTTTAGTAGAGTGTTAGGCTATATGTATGTATATTTATTTACTAACAACTAACACCACGCTAAATGATGACTGTGACAAGCTGATGTTTCCCAGTATCCAACCAAAGGTGAAAAAACCCGAAGAGAAAAGAAATATAGTTACAAATGCTTGCATTAAGCAGTACTGATGGTGTTAACACTATGGCTCTGTGAGGTGCATGAGAGGCTCATTATTTTTGATTTTTCGGTATTAATGGTTAATCCCCATCTATCACAGTAATTTGCCAACTGATTTATCATCAACTATAGGTTTTTCGGAGATTCAGATAACCAAACAAGGTCATTATTGTACAGCAAAACATTTACAATAGAATAAGAAATTCTTATACCTCCAGGCAAGTGGCAAGGCTTCTTCAATGTCATTTAGCAAGGCACTGAGTGGACAACCTTGTTTTACTCCAGAACATGTTTCGAACCAAACTGAAAATACCTTGCCATCCCAGACTGATGCCTTAGTTTATTTTTATAAACCTCGAATATAGACGCAACTGTAAGAGCTTATAAATTAGCGCATTTCTGTTCACTAGGTCAAAACCGCTTTGAAGTCCACAAAGAAAGAAAATACTTTCTTTTTCCTTGCTTGAAAAGCTTTGACGATTGATGAAAGTGTGAAGATTTGGTCAATTGTTGAAAAGCCTTGTCTGAAACCGGCTTGGAGATCTGAAAGACTATTTTTACTTTCCACCCTTTTTTCTAGTCTCTTCACAAGAACACCGCAGAATATTTTTGCTTACACATTTTTAAAAGATATGCCTCGATAACTTTCAGCAATGTCCAAAGCGCCATTTTTGTGTAATGGAAATATTACGGACTTTTTGAAAGAGGACGAGATGTCAGCACTTGAGAAGATATTATTGAACAGTTCCTGAATTTACATAACACTCATATGGTATCCCATCTTCGCTTATCAACAATATCCTACCCGTTGCTTCAAAATATTCCTATTGAAAAAAAAAAAACAATTTTGACTGGTTCTGCAATAAATGAATTTCTTTTACAAATCCCTCTCATAAATAATTGTCTACATTAAATATTGCTCGTATATGTTGCTCCCACAATTGCCCTGAAATGACAAAACCTCAACCAGGATTGGGAATAGAGTTGACTAAAATTTAATACTAGTGATATTGCCATAGAAATACATACATAGCTGTACGCCTTTAGTCCCTATCCTGACATCAAAAAGTCAAAGTATCCATCACAGAGCACATGGTAATTAATCTTCACCCATTCCCTTCAAAAAACTGTCGTATCTCAAAAATGTCCTCAATGTCTTTACTTTCAGATGGGAATGTTTGGATTTCGAAAATTTATCTCAACAGGCAAAAGTATTTCACTAAAATACAACTACTGTTGGACCGCTGACTGGCCGAAAACTATAGGCCAAAGCTGACGGTACGTACATACATAAAGGAGAAAATCCTTAAATCATACCACTAAACTAGGATGTAGAAGCCGCAGGATCTACAAAAGGCAGAAACATAGCATTAGCTATGCCATAACCACACCAAACAAGCGCCACTGACGTTTCATGTTGTATTCGTATTCTGAGATTCACCCAATCTTCTTGTACTTTTGTAGTTAATGCTGATCTTTTTTTCGTAAAACAAAACTAGAGATTTGAATGAGGTTGAGGATTGTTCTTTGCCAAAACGATGGGTGCGGCGGCGTATGGAGGATGTTAATGGGATGGATTCTACCGAGGACCAAGCCTAGAAACATAAACTTCATGATATGGAGGATGTTGACGTTTTGAAAGTGTGAATTTTTTAGTAAAAAGTTTACTTTAGCGAGTTGTGTGAGTTGAATGAATACACATGAATATGAGAGGTTTCTGTACCGTGAACAATATTTTATTCTTAAAAATGTTTAAAAAAATCTGTATGAAATAGGTAAATCTATTTATTTGTCTTAAAAGGTTCACTAAGCATGAACGTTTCCAAATAAATTCTTGATTTCTGTTTAAATGAGATCAGAATACAGCTATTGAAAATTTATTCATCGAAATTTTATTTCAATTTCAGATTTTGTGAATTCTAGATTTTGGCATTCGAGATTTTGACATTCAGGATTATGGAATTCGAGATTATAACACGTTTCTTGTGTGACCAGGGCCGGACAAGCTAAATGTGCAAGCTGTGCAAATGCGCAGGGCGCTGGACCCGAGGGGCGCCTTGGGCAAGCGTTAAGAAAGCCACTACTTCATAACCACTACCTACCTTCTTTTTTAAGTCTCATTTCTTTTTATAGCTCACACCAATATTGATATTCATTATACATATAACTAACAGCTAATTCTGAATTTAAAAACGGATATATATATAATTCCAAAAATAAGTCGATGTTTAATTTCCTATATACACCCACACTCCCACAGTAAAAAAAAACTACATCACAAAATCTTTACAAAGTGCACGATTGTGTTCGGTTAACAACAGATACCTACCTATTTGCTATTTTTCTCTTTATCAAACTGTTGACGTTATTCTTCACATTCACCATCGCGTGTATGAGTGAAGGCATTTATTTTGTTTCCATTTTATTCATTCATTTGTTTTCATTCATATGCAGTGTAACATAAAAACAAAATTTCAACAGCAAATACAAACAATTAACAGCTTGCATGTTGATAACATGCGCCCGATGTCAGTTCTTCTATAAGAAATCGAAGTCAGCAATGTTACTCAAACGGAAATTCTAGGGTAAAAAATTCATACTCATTGACATAACAGCGCGGAAAATTAAAAGTTGCGTCTATGAATTTAAACTCTTCCGGTTGAGTGTTTTTTGGACAATATTCTAGTTTGGCACTGGCCACTGGCCTATCTTTATGATTGAAATTTTATCACTGTCATGTCGTATGGCTTGTGTGTCGAGATGAGACAAAGGGTTGAAATATGGAAATAACGAGTGACTAATGTTGAGGTTTGTCTCTAATGAGTGAATCTGTTTTATTCAATTTCTCCTTTTCTCTATTTTTTGTGCTTGCCAGTTATTGTTTACATTTAAAAAAGGGATTTTTTGACTAATCTAATTAATTTTTATTGTCTATTGAAGTAAAACAAACTCAAAACAAAAGAAAGGATAGGGAATCTATATTGAGAATAAAACTTGCAACGCTCCTATTCCAGTGGTGTATATGTATAAGGTTATGATAATGGTTCAAACATGAAAGGAAAAGAGGCTGGTGTTCAAAACAAAATTAAGAGTCTTGAACCAAGAGCTTATTTTGTTCAGACTGCTTGCATTCCCTTTGGTTGTTGTTGGTTGCTAATGATACAGCTTGCTGTTCGTTGGCAGCTGTTAAGTTTTTTGACATTGCTCAATGCCTATAAAACTTTGTATCAGGTTCAACAATGCGTTGGGACATATGTATATAAAAACAATTTCGCTGGTTTGACCTTAAAACGCCTTTCGGAAACCAACCGGAGTAGACTAAATGCTTTAAAATCATTAAAAAAGATCTTAGGAGATATACATAATATGAAGCTCTTATTGAAATATCTGAGGCTGGAAACGTTGAGAATAGAGACACTGCAGAGTCATTAGGAAGTAAAATTTTAGTTTTAAGTTTATTTATGTTGCATATTAATCTAGTTTGATATTAAAAAAAAATAATATAACTAGTAAGTATTTACAAAGTCCGTCTGTTAATTTATCTAACAGTGTTCTACAGTCTTGTGCAAATTAATTGGGACAAACAAATTTTCAAATGAATTTGGTAGTAGGCTCTGATTTTTGCGTTAACTTTTTGAATATTTTGGTAAGTGCTCCATGAATTAGTTTTATTTAAATATTTCTGATGACTTTTTGAAGGTAGGTCGCATTTTTTCTAAGGGTTTTGAAAAGAATTGTATTATTTTTGAAATCATGTTACTAGGTACTCTGTATATCAATATTTCGGCTTCAAGAAAAATATAGATATCTCGGTGGAAAACAGAGCAAAAGTCATCGCTTTACATGAACATATAGGAAAAACCATTAGGGAGATTGCTCTAGGTGTAGCAAAATCAAGCGTCGGTAGGATAATTGCATTGCATAAGGCAACAGGATCAGTTGAAACACGGAGAAAGGGCAAATGTGGTCGAAAACGGAAAACAACGGCCAATGACGACAAAATGTTGGTCCGAAACAGCGTCATAAATCCTGGAAAGACAAGTGGTGAACTTCAAAGGGACTTGGAGACAGCTGGAGTACATGTGGATTCATCAGCAGTTCGAAGGCGTCTTCTAGAAGTGGGCCGAAAGGCTCGGAGACCATTAAGGAAACAGCTTTTGACAGACGCTATGCGCAAAAAAAAGATTAAGATGGGCCAAAATGCATAAGGATTGGACTGCAGAGGACTGAGAAAAAGTAGTTTTCTTGGACGAGAGCCATTTTGAGGTCCAAGGATAACGGCAAGTGTCGTGAGGAAAAGTGACAAAGAGAACTTCCGACCTGGACATATCGTCCAAGCCACGAAACACCCACCAAAAGTTATGTTTTGGGGTTGTTTCACGTCTGAGGGTCCTAAAAGCTTAAAGCCCATCGAAGGCATGATGAACAGCGCCAGGTATGCGGATGTCCTGACGCATATGCTCCTTCCTACTGTCCAAAGACGAACTTCGATGCAGGAAACCATTTTTCAGCAAGATCTTGCTCCGTGTCACACGTCCAAAAAAAATGAAGCAATTCTTCGCGGAGAAAAATATTAAGGTGCTGGAGTAGCCTGGCAACTAACCTGATCTCAATCCAATTGAGAATCTATGGGCTATTATAAAAGCGAGGCTCAGGAAAAAAGGCTGTACGACTAAAAGCAAACTAATTTCAGCAATTATTGAGGTATGGTTCCACGACCAACAAATGACAAATATATGCGAGAAGTTAATTTTATCAATGCCGAATAGAGTTAAAGAACTCATAGATGCTAAAGGAGGGCATATAAAGTACTAATTTCATATTTTTATACTTATTTATAAACATTATTCAAAATAAATGAAAAAAATGCTCAAAAATCTGCTTGTCCCAATTAATTTGCACAAGACTAGTTCTAGAAGCTACTAAAAACGCTTTAGTGGAAATGCGATAAGAAGAATAATTTACTAATGTGCAATCAGCTGAAGCCATAGCTCTAAATCTAGAAATACCATCACAGTTTCCTCAAATAACTTAGTTTTTCGAAACTAAAATTAATAAAAAAACTACTTCAGGACCCCAATGACTCAAGAAAGATAAGTTGTCAATCATGGCTACAGAGAAAGAACTTGTCAAGTCATTAGATTATGATGATCTGCTAACTGAGTTTGCTAAAACAGAAGTCAGAAAAGTTAATCTTTGCAGTTAGTTCGGTTCCATTTATTTTTATAAAAATAATAATTTTATTATTATTTCCTACACTGAATAAATATTTAAATATGAATATAAAACTATTAATTTAACAATAATTAATGAGTTAATTAATTATTTGTATGTTGTTAGTTTTAAAATACTTTTTACTTCAAAAAATATTTTTTTTCAGTTCCTGGGGAATACCTCGTTAAAAAAAACGCTTGGCAAAGGTTACCCCTTGGGTAATGAGGAAATTACTTCATCCGCCAATCACCGGAAATGAGGGGCGCCACTGATGAAGCTTGCGCAGTGCTCTAATTTAGCTCGGGCCGGTCCTGTGTGTGACCAATTGGTATGTGGTCTAATATACATTTAGTCGAACTTAAAGAATTTAAGAAATGAATTGTATGCTCATAAACAGTCTAAAAACATTCATTTTTAAATTCTTAGTCTATTACATAAAAGCAAGTTCGTGCCACCCAGTCATGCATTTGATTTATTTTGCATAGCTATTACAAAATTTAAAGTTGTGATATTTTTTTTTTTTGAGAACCTGTCCAAATCCGCATTTCTTTTATTAATGTGACTACCTATCCAACCCTGTTCGTAAACAGCCCAGACAAAAATTTTGGATTGGAGTATGAAGAAGAAGAACTTACCGCAAAGTATAAGATTAAAAAAATCGAATTCATAAGTTAAATGTCTTACGCAGAGGTTACAGTTGCTTAGAAACGCTTTTTGAATTGGCTGCTTTTACAAAAGAAGAAAGCGCATCATTATCTACATTAATGAGCTTAGAATGGAATCGAAATTGATACAGTTTGTTCTTTTTTTGTAAATAAGTTGCAAATATCAGATATTAGGTTCAAGAGAACTTATTTACAAAATTACGAGTACTTCTTTTTAAGGGCGTTATTGAAGCAGAATAATCAAATACAAATAAAGTAGGCATGGTAGTAGACAGCTTCAAATGAATTTCTTAACCTATGAATTTTATAACCTATGTTATTTTGAATTTAAGAAAATCTGATTAACCATTATTTATATTTAAAATCGACCTTTCATTTCAACTCTGAAAAGTAGCTTACTGTGACAGATTTAAGTACGTATACATGCATCTCTAAGCCATTGTTTGAATTTTATGTTTTCTATTTCACTCATGTGCTGTTAAAAATTACCTCTACAATTTTTTCTTTCGAAGAAATTTTGTGTAAATTTGTTTCCTTTCTTAATTTAATTCTGACTATTCTTTCTAGCATTTTGTTTAATCCTATACGCCAGTCATATCCGTACTCGCGCTCTGCTCTTATTAGGCCTCATGTTCGTATGCATTTATGGACATCCTTTTCGGATTCCATTAAAAAAGTTTGTTGATGTTTCTTATTAGATATGTACATTCATTTAATATATGGACATAATGATTCACAAATATCCCTTCACGTAATGGTTACTTACGGCAGTGAACTGTCAGCCGTACCGGAGGGAGTACTGCCTTTTGCAGGGAAGTGACAAATTCTCCCAGAACATATCGGCTCGGCGTAAAATTTTAGGTACCTGTAATTCCTGCCGACAACAGGCACATAGGAATGGATATGAATTCTAATTTATGAGGTGTTGCGTTACAAATTAATTTTGTTTTAAATCACAAATCACCGAAAAAAATACTGTTTTCATGTTTGGCTTGAGTAGGTTAATAAAACACTAGCCGACCCAGCTCACGAAATTCGAGTGCCAATTTATTTATTATTTATATTATTGGCAGTGTTTTCAAGCAAATTTATTAAATTAAATTTTATTTTATGTAATATGCAAAGTGTTCGACAGTGCAAAAACAAAAATGACCCACAGTGTGTAAATGCGTGTCTCAAGTAAATTCTGCACATCTCCGTAACTGTGGCTTTCCAACCATATAAAATTTATCGAAATCGGTTAAATACTTTTGGAGAAAAGTGTACCACAAAAAACATGTTTGCCGTTTTATTATATTTTATTATATGATTCTGATTTTGAGAATGTGTCATGTGAACATTTTGTTTACGAATATTAGTTGTATGGTAAACTGGGGCACATTCGGCACCAAAAGTTCAAACATTCGAATTCACGTAGTTAATGAACGTATTGAAAAACCTTCAACATTATACGAAATGTTAATATTTAGGCTTTAAAATGAAATAAAAAACTTTCCGCATTACTTCCAAAAACACCTATATTTTTTATTTTATGAAAAAAAGTCATTTCGACGAATGTGCCCCGACATGGGGCACTTTCGTTTTTGCTCGGGGTACTTTCGGCACAGGAGCCTTTTGCATCAGAACTAAAAAACAAAATTGATTCAAATCAATTTAAATATTTATTTCACAAACAAATAAAAGATAACATAAAAACATAACGTAACAATAAATAAAAAAATATTTTTATCGCAGAAAAAAAGGAACAAAATAATTCATAAGACTTAATAAAAAAATTCAGACAAAAATGTGTTGGTTACTTGACATAGTAGTGAGTCAAGTTGATGTTAAAGCAAAATCTAGCCCGAGATCTAGATGTTGATGCTGGATTCGAAGGACGAGGTAGTTTTAATTCTATTTCACTCTTCAGTGTTAAGGAAACGTCTTTATTTAGGGGTTCCATAAACACCCAAGATGAAGTATCAGATCTTCGGAGAAAGTTTATGTTGAAAGTTGAATCACTAAATTTTTCAATTATTTCCCCAACATAAAAGGTTTGTTTTTTTAAATTTTCATTCAACTTAACTAGAACGTAATCTCCCACAGTCAAAAGGTCTTCATCAGCCAAATTATTTTTGGAAAAATGTATTTCTTCAGTATCACTACAACTTGAGTCTTCTATAAACGCACCATCTGACTGGTCTGACTCAGCATACTGTATCTCAGTGTCACTTTCATCTGAAGATGCAGCTTCCATTTGTTTTTTCTTTTGACTTGGACCCTTTTTATTTTTGTTTTGCTGCTCTTGTTGCATGCGTTTTGATGGAAACTGCACTACTCTTTTCACTGCTTCGATTTGTTTCTTGTCTTTTTGAATTTGTTTAGAATTTTTTTTGGCTTCATTCTCTTCTGCCCGATGTTTTTCTGTAGAGCTAGTTAATATTCGAGAAAATCCGCTCCTTGAAGTGTTTTTTGCAGCTAGTAATCGTTGAATTGGACGTATCATTTCAGGTGTTTGGATACTTGGCAGTTGTATTGGCTGAATTTGTTCTGGTGACAAAGATTGTGTTGTGGTAACGTTTCCATCTGTTTCTATTGTTACCATTTCCCGTGAAAATTCTTCCTCTTTGAAAACTTGGCAATTAAGAGGATATATTCCAGTAGTTCTAAATCCGCTGCATATATTCTCCGATGAAAACGCCTTCAGAAAAGGCTGGTTAGTGAGCTTGGCGATGTTATAAATACTTATTTGTTTCCCTTCATTTGCACACAAAAAGTCGTTAAAAGATGTTCGGCAGAATTTTTTAAAAGGGCCAAACACTGAAACATCGAGCGGCTGAAGACGGTGAGAAGTATGAGGTGGAAAAGATAATAAGTAAATACCATTATCTCTGCAAAAATTAATGCTTTCCAGGCTGCAGTGGGATGAGTGGTTGTCCAGTAACAACAGAATGGTTCGATCCTTTGAGCAGTTTGTATAGCGTTTAACATGTTTAAGTACATCTACTAATAGCTCTGATATCATCCAACCGCTTTTACTTACTAAACCTAGTGACCCTGCTAAGCATCCGTCCATAAACCGGTCGGTGTATCGCTGTCTTGGGAAAACATAAATGGGTGGAAGATGATTTCCAATGGCACTCACAACTCCCACAACTGTTACCAAAACTCCGCGCTCAGCCGATGAAATTTGACAAACTGATCGCTGGCCTCTCTGAGCAAGAATCTAGAATTTGGGAATTTGAAGATACAGTACATAACGCTTATAAGAAACTCAAAAATTGCACAAGATTTGTTTCTTATAACCGAGTGTGGCTGAGTTCGTAATTGCAATGTTTGTTGCCCCTGCCCAGCCTAAAACATGCTTCGAATACATTTATGAACACAATTACAACAGCATGTGTGCAGTCATCATACTTTGTTAAAAATGAGTTCATAATTGCCAAAATAGTTCGATATCAGCATCGGACAAGACTTTGGCCTCGTATTCAATCCTGTGGATGGATAGTTATTAATTTCTTATCAAAGATGTACAAATCAATATTTGTACGATTATAAATTAATTCCAAAAAAAAATTACTTACATTAGATCCTCTGCCATTTTCCTGCAAATTCAGCAACATAAAAAAAACACATGCCAAATTGACCGCATGTTGACTGTAAGTTTACTTTTATGAACACAAATGTTGCCGTGCTCATGCAGAAATGATGCTGTTTGTTTACAATTATGAACGCAAGTTTTGCAGGACTGCGGCAGTTTTGCAATTACGAACTCAGCCTGTTTCTTATATTCATAGAACGGATATGAGAAACAAGTTTCTTATACGGATATAAGAAACAAGTTTCTTATACGGATATAAGAAACAAGTTTCTTATACAAATATACCCAGCAGCGTTACCACTTCCGGAAAAAAAGTCGAAGTAGATTTGGAGAAAAAAGTGAAGTAAATTGAGAAAAATCGAAGCACATTTTAAAATAACTGTACTTGGTTTTTGAAAAATTAGAACTCAAGATTTGTATCAATTGATATTACAACACGAAAAAGTAGAGATTCCGTCTGTCTGCAGGTGTGTACCTCAACCTGCAGCCTAAATGAGAAATTGAAATGTTTTTTTCTTTTTGCTCGTTTCCTACCATTATGAAATATCATATTTATTTCGAAGACGGTTCTAATGGTTTTTATAAAAAAAAAATCATGTTCAGATGCAGTCCGCATTTTTGTAAAAAAAAAAACGGTACCTGTCATAGATCCTTATTTTGATTTTCTACTTTCTCATTTCTGAGTCTACCGATTTCGATCAAAATTTTCATATATGAGTTTCTGTGATTTTAAAATAATATTGTATACCAAACATTTTTATCCTTAAATATATATTATTAAATATTTAAAATTGTCAGTACATTTCTTTTAATTTTAAAGAAATTTGTATAGCTATAAAGAATTTATATGAACGTTTTTATAATACGAATTCTATATACTACTGAAATAAATCAGCCAAGTAGAAGACTTAGCACTATTAATGAACTTGTTGAATTATTGATTCAAATTAGCTTTTTTGCCCTTAAGTCCACAAAAATTGGCGTTTCGTCCCGGCGATCTCACATGGACTCATCAGTTGACGAAACGCCAATTTTTGTGGACTAAAGGCCAAAAAAACTAATTTGTATAAAGAATTTATTTATTAACACTGAACACTGAACTAAAATTCTCTTCAAATGTCGAATTGAAATGACATTTGCATACCTAGGTTGCTTTGAATTTTTCTCAAAGGTCTGTTCAAGTTTTTTGAGTTTCGTGATTTTTTTGAAAGTTTCTTAAATCCAACCAACTTTACATTGAAAAAAGAAAGTTCGTGGTTGAAGAAATGTTTCTTTTATCAGTGTTTTTCTTATAAGCGTGTTTCTTATAAACACACAATTCAACATTAAAATATATGGGAAAGTACACGGTGCTTTTGTTCAAGTTTCTTGTAAGCGAGGTTTTCTTATAAGCGTGTTTCTTATAAGCGATAAATACTGTATACATAGATAAGACTATAAAACAAATAATATTAAAGCTTACTTTTGGAGTTTCCAACACAGTTGTTATTCCAGATTCGTCTAAATTGTATATATCCTTTGGTTCAAACGAATTCTGCTGATACAATTTTTTTAAATTATCATAGAATATATTAACAGCTGTTTTGTTGAGGCCTTTCACACGCGCTAAACTAATCCTCTCTGGTTTTCTCAATGAAAGGGTTTTATTTCTTTTTAAAAAACCAGAAAGCCAGTCTTCTGAAGCTTCCTTGCAACCATCCCATTTTTCTGGATGAGGTATTCCATTCAAAATAACGAACTCATAAACAAACTTCTTGAATGTATGATACGTAAGTCCATGTTGGTAAAATGCACATTTCTTCACATATTCCCCTAAATCTTTTTCTTGATCTTTGGTCAAGATTTGTCGGGATGTGTATTTTGATTGAAAGATTCCTCCTTCAGTCTCTGAATCTGAACTATTTCTCAATGGGTCACGCTTTTTTATTCTTGACTGTAATGTTGTGCGTTTAATACCATGTTTTAAAGAAGCTGAAGCTAAAGTTTCTCGCCCATGTCTTACGTCCGAAATGGCTTTTTGTATTGCAATTTCATTTATATTGACTCTGTTGGTCTTTTTTTTATAGTTGCGAACCATTTCTAGGATAAAAGAAACAAAACAAAAAGGGCTGTCTATAAATTACGTTCAAATATTTTACTTTGGGGTACATTCGGCAGATGATGAATGTGCCCCGTTAGGCGCCGAATGTTCCCCTTGCCGAAATGACGAATGTACCCCGATGTCTCAAATTTCATTTTAGAGTTTTTTTCACCAAAGGATATGAAACTTCAACAGGTTCGTGTTGTTTAACTTAAAGTTTAATAATTAATAACATTATTCGTACAATAGCACTCTTATTTACATCAAACAAATATTAAAAATTGCTTACTTACCTGAAGTCGAAAATTACAGTTCGGAGCAAAAAAACTAACAAACACTTCTAACTTTCTTCACAAACTAACTGGAACTGTCAAATTATAAAGCATCGTATGAATTTGCAGGAGGAAGCGTTCAGAGTTAAAATTATTGGCTTACACAGTAGCTTTCTAAGTGAAAACGGCAATGCCGAATGTGCCCCAAATACGAATGTGCCCCGGTTTACCATATATCATGATTCTGGGCACCAGAGATGTATGTAAATTTAAATATTATGCCCCTTGGCATAATGGTTACTGCTTACTGCTTTGGACTGTCATACAGAAGGTCTGGGTTCAATTCCCAGCAACAGCAAAACGTTTTTCAGGGATGTACTGCCTTCGGGAGGAAGTCACTAATCATCTAATAGTATAGGTATCTCTTGTCATGGAAAGTGCTTCTCATCTGAGCCGTTCGGACTCGGCTAAAAATCGTAAGTCTCTAGGTTTAGGTTGTTTTCGAGCCGTTATCTGAATATTAAAGAGAGGGTTACAAAGGCCTGCATGACTTTCTACGACTGTAATAAGAAATTTTATAAAAATCTAATCTAAGATGATTTTGTGGATTAACACAGCTGCCGCCGCCGCCGTGGTGGTATGGTGGCCCGCGCTAACTCAAGCATATAACATCGATAAGCTGAAGAAGGAAAAAGAACTGCTAGGGTTGGCACCATAGGGTCTCTAAGATCTTGCCCAATTGATGCCTTAAGCGTTTTTCTGTAGCTTTTACCACTTGATATACACATGAATTTAGTATCTATTATCGAGCACATTAAAGTAAAGAAATCGAACTTTTGGATTGTCAAATATAATATAAACAGCAATATTACGGAGTGAATTCCAATAGAGATTTTTTCGACTCCCACTGGCTACTGCACCCCTTAAATGGGCTTCAGGAAAGATTTTACGGTTATGTTCCAATCAAGAAAAGAGATGATGACGTCATTACGAAAAACTTCGACACAACTATATTTACTAATGGCTCAATAATGAAATGTGGTGTTGGTTCAGAAATCTTCTCTGAGGCGTTATATAGGTCGCTTAGGTTACCCGACTTTGCTAATGTTTTTCAAACTGAATTGCTTGCTATGCAAGGTACTCAAACAAGATCCAAATCAGAACCAGAACACGGGAGTTATCACAGACAATCAGGCGGCTGTTAAAGCCATTAATTCTTGTTCATCAAATAAATGAGCTTCCTAGCCTCAATATTTACCAAAATATCTCTCTTATCTGAGTCTGAGTCATTGTGGCATTGATGAGAATGAGCCGGTGGACGAGCTGGCCAGGCGAGGATCAGCCCTTCATAAGTCACTTGCGAAAAGAGTCAACATTCCGCTCGGATTTATGAGTCACTAATTAAATCCCGTGGTGGACACTGGCCAATAGGAGAACATGTATCGACAGTAGGCATTCCTCACAACACTCACTGGCATAGCTCTGGGGACCAGCGGGAAAAGGAAACAGTCATCCATTTACTCTGTAAATGCCCTACTCTGACGAAAGATCAATATCATAAGAGGCCATTTCTTGACGACATTGACGATTTTTCGCAAATGAAGATCAAAGACTTGATCTCTTTTCTAAACGCGACAAAATGGCTCTAGGACGAACATCTGTTACTTCTGTGCCGTGCCCTCCGATTGACTCCTTAGATCCCGATCTAGCAGACTGAGAGCCTTAACGGAAGTTTACTGGGTGGGCGGCCGGATGATCACTGAATCGGATAACCTGCTGTTTCAGCACCAGTCAATAAGCTGCCTAGCTTGGTGTAGTGTAGATGGTGTCGGATGAGTGTGGTGATCCAGCAGAGTAAGTGATCCAATATCCGGATGATTGTGCAAAAGTAAACATATCTAATAAAGGATATCGAAATCTTCTAAATCTTTTCGTATTTTTGAACTCAATCTAAACTGGATGACTCAATGAGAATGTCCACAATTTCCCATATCAATTCATCCACAGGTTATTACCAGTTATACGAGTAGTTGCCATTTCTACCTACCTGGCAAGTTGAATGGAACTTCATTTAAAACCAAGTTGGTGCACGAACTTTTCAAATAAACTCTACTAATTGAATTAAATTATGTGAGAGCGAAGCTTAAGGTTTTGCTTTCATAAGACTATTAATTAAAACAAAAAAACTACGAAAAACGGATGAAAAATTTACGGTGAAAGTTTTGATAAAGTGTAAGTAAGTAAAGTGTAAGGGTAATCATAATCCCTTAAGCGCGGGTAGATTATAAAAAAAAAAAAAAAAAAGTCATCGGATGTATGCATCTGTACATAATTTACGTTTCACTGTAATTTTGATTGTAATCCCATCGACAAAATATCACTTTAAAAATTTTATTATGCACAGGTTGGCATGTATTCATTTAATAACAATACAAAAGATTTATTTCCATAAAATTTAAAAATTTCATTGATATTGACATAACATTCATTTTCATAGCCTTCTACTTAAATTGTATTTAAATTGTATGTTTGCTGGTTCCAGTAAACTGGTAGCTGGAATATGATAAAATCAACAATTTCTATTCAAATAAAATAAAATAATAGCGATTTGCTTGCATTTAAAAAAAAAAGTAAGTGTCGGCACTCAATGTTAAGATGTGTAAACATCAACGTCCGAGTGCTGAATTTTTGATATCGAATCGTTATGTTTAAACTGTTTTTTAAATATTCAAAACATTTTCTGTGTATTTTAGTAGAATTTTATATTTTTAAATGTATGAACTTTGACAGAACTTTGGACTGAACTTTATTTTAAAAGTTAAATATTATTATGACTCTGCTACGTAACGTAAGAATTGTTAGACTCATGTTTAAACAGGGATGTTATTTAATGCAATATTATATTATTCCAACTACATACATACATATGTATATTCACACAGAGGTTTTATCTGATAACAAATACTACAACTATTTGCTAGGAATATCAATAGAGAGAATCACATTCTGAAATTTGTTTGACAAACACGGTATGATGAATATTTGACGGATGAAAAACATAAGCGTTAACATTCATCAAACATTACTATTCATTAGAATTTTGACCATGACGGACCGATTCAGAGTAAGATGAGGATTGTAGAAACTTATTTTCATTCCACTACACTTCCTCACCTCACACAAAATACTATGTTTAAAACGTGAAAGACGAAACAACTGACAAAAAAATGTGTAATCAGGCTCATGATGTGTTTTTTCTGCTATAGACGGTGTTCGTCCAGAACTAAATCCTCTGATTTTTTTTTCACGTGTCTGTACTTTATCTCACTCCCTCTGTCAGAGATTAAGCCGATTCACATGATTCTCATCTTGTAATGGAAATGGTCAAAGTAAATATAAGCGGAAAAAACTAAAATTTTAAATCCACTTACATCGTAGTCATCATCCAGTTATGACTTGACAGATGGGGGGGAACAGTCTACATTTCCATGTACATATGTACGAGTATATAGAATATTTAATTCTAAGTTTGGCAGATAAGGTGCAAATTACATTTTGGCGTGTCTAGAATATTTCGTTGCAAATATCAAACGATTGCCCTGAAAATTCATTTTCCGGAGCAGAACACAAAAACAACATTTTTCGGATTATTTTAATTATCAATTCTGGAAATGCATTTTTTCGGAGCACAAAATAAAATGCAGTCGACCATTTCAAACGCGAAGGGAATTTCTTTAAAACATTGAATGGACGTGTAATGAAATTTGACACCAGTTGTTTCTCGGCTTTTTGACATATTGGGTGAGAGGTGAAGAAATGGTAGAGGAATGAAGATATTTAGTTCTAAATATCAATGGGAAGTACTTAATTCGAGACTTCAATCCTTTGACGATGTATGTAGTAAGTTCGCAATATTTCCAATATTGGTAGATATAAACAGGATGTTAGATGCAATTTTCCAAAAGGTATCGTGCTACACGGAACGTGTAACCGTAACGGGCTATACAGCACGAATACTTTAGACATACATTTTTGGTTTACCCTACCGCCCGGCATTAATTATTACGAATCAAAAAACATACCTATGTATATTACTGAAATTCGTAAGTATTTTTACTTGCGATATATGTAGGTACTAAAGGGCAAGTGATCAAAGTTGACATTACGATGATATCGGAGACGAATAAAGTGGGTCCTACAATTCCGTCTGTCGGTGTGTATGTCCGTATGTCTGTGTGTCTGTATCTGTATGTCTGTACCTCGATCTAGAGCCTAAGCCACTGGAACTATTTTCTTCAAACTCGGTACTTAAGGGTATTTTCTTCGGTGATTCCCTAGAGGAGAAATTGAAATTTTTTTTCAGCTCTAAAACTAACGGTACCCCCCATACACCCGTCATGCATAATTTTTTATCTCGAAAACGGCTCTAACGATTTTGATAAAAAAAAAATTAGGTGATATTATGGACATGAACTACATTTTGGTCACAACAAATTTTGGCGCAAAATGTTACTAACGGTACCTGTCATAGAACCGTTTTTTTGATTTTTTGACTTT
Source organism: Philhelius festivus (assembly GCA_963931855.1). Taxonomy (NCBI): domain Eukaryota; kingdom Metazoa; phylum Arthropoda; class Insecta; order Diptera; family Syrphidae; genus Philhelius; species Philhelius festivus. Next base: position 82,545,013 of record OZ007555.1, read on the forward strand.
CTCATCAACGGCTCTAACGATTTTAACCAAAAATTTTTAGCAGGATTTCCCTTAAGTTAAAAATAATATTGTATATAAAAATATTCGAAATTTTTTTTTTTGGGATTTTTGGAAAAAAAATTCCAAGTTTTTTTTTGAAAAACCAATATCTTTAAAACGTGTGAACGATTATTTTTTTTAACTATTTCTAAAATCTATACCACCAAATACTTAAAATTTGGTATCCCAAATTTTGTTCTGGGAAAATTTTAAGGAAATTTGTTATATAAAAAATTATTTTAATATTAAAAGGATTAATCAGTCGGCAATTCCATACATTTGAACATTTTTATCTCATTAAATCCATGTTTTTTATTTATAAAATGTATTTCAAATTCCAAAGGACTTTTTCATAAAAGCAAGTTTGTGCGATACAGTCGTGCATTTTATTTCCTCAGACCACCATTTTTATAGATTTCTTTAAATTATTTAAACTTTAAACTTTTTTTACTAAAACCCTTGGAAAAATTAGAATTGGCAATGTAAAAAGGGAACCGGAGCCTATAGTGACTTAACCCAGTGTTGCATATTCAAAAAAAAATTTTTCATGATTTTTTATCATGAGATTTCAATAAAATCATGACATTGCTTGGGCTCTTAGAATAATCTCTTTTACAATGATTCACAAAATTTTTTGAAAAAATTAAAGTAAAAAAATACATATGTGATTCCATTTCATTTTATTGCATTAAAAATAAAATTTAATTATACGAGTATCTTATTTTTTACTTATGTACATAATAAAAGAAAATTCTCATGGCAGTGTGTACATATTTGACGTTGGTTTAATATTTTATACCAGAGATTGAAAATAACTGCTGATTTTTGTTAAATCAGAAAGATGTTTTTGAATAGAAAAAATCCCTTCACAAATTAGATTTAACTAGCGTACCCAAACGGGAACTCTCGCAAGCAAATGTTTCAAAGTGAAGTTCTTAGTATTCAAAATTAATCATGTGCCTCAAACTTTCTGTAAATCGTTTTTCTTGCGTTTCAAAGCTTGATCAACAACAGTCGCAACCGATCGCCTTTTATAAACTATTATTTTTTGGCATTTGTACGTCTTGAAAACCAAAATTTCCGCTCTACTTTTCCACAAATCGGCTAGCCCACGAGACAAAATATTCCGCACGGTTCATCCCTGGCTTAGATCATCCTAATACTGGTCATAAAGTAAGCAAGATTAATTCTTTCAAGTAAGAAAAAAAAAAAAAAAACAAATTATTTTCCAAGTATTTCATATTTTTACTTAAAAAAAAAACAGTTCGCATAGTCTTCAGACTATCTTTCTTTTGACACCTAGTACTTACGAAATAATACATATATGATAAATTTAATACCAAAATTATTGCTAAGTAAAGATTGAATTATACATGAATAAGTGCTGATGACAATACTGTCCCGATAAGTTTGTACTTACTAAGATTAAGTTTCATCAAAAATTATATTGTGGTTGTTAGCTGCATCGAATATGAATATACATAGTTTGTTATCGAACCCAACATAAAAACCAGAATACTACAAAACGGATATGACGTACAAGTATACAGCTAAAACTTAACTCATCTTAAAAAAAAAGTTAGTACGATAGAAAATAAATGGAATAAAAAAAGTAGAATTCTGATACTGTTAAGCTAATTATTCGCCAACCATGATGTTTTTCGGTATTATTGGCCATTTTTATAAAACTTCCTTTATTTTGGGGTCTACTAATCTCATCGAAAGGGGACAATACTGTCATTTCAGTGAAACACTAGGTTTTTTCGTTGAGCCCTGAAGTCACCCTGGGGTCGCCCTAAATCGTTTTTTGGAAAACCTGAAGTCACCCTGGTGAGTAAATTCTGTGTTCTTTGAGACCTGGGGTCGTACTGAACTCGCGCTGAAGTAGATCTACGTATTTTGCTGGGGCAATTTCAGGTAACGATCAAACTGTCAAAAGTCATATGAGATTTCATATGTATTTCTTTTGTTGTCGTTTGGCTATTCGCATGTTGCGTGTTATTGCTTGTGTTTGCAAATAAATGTTTGTTGTACTCATCAGATGAAACATTCAGCAACAACACAAAATTGTTTTGGTTCATTTTTTAAACTAATTTATAACAAATGTAATGTTTTATCACACCACATATTTATTTTGTCTTGCTTTTAGTTGTCAACAAAACAGTTGACAGCTTTTAGGTGTTTTTTGAAAACCGAAAACTCAGTTTTTGTTGACAACTCTGAGGGTTGTCAAGAAAACCTGGGTCAACCCTGGGTAAAGTTGAACGAACGAACCTACTATTGCAAATAATGTTTGCTCTAATTGTAATCTTCGTTACCATATACTACCTAAGCCCCATATTTTACAGCTTTGTGTCCATAGAAAAAATGATGTACTGGGGCTAAGCTTTCAAACGATTTATATAAATTGCCCATTCTCCTTTATTATAAAAATTACATTAAAATACTTAAGAATTGATTTGGAAGAGCAAATTTTAAACTCACCTTTTCCACTTGGCTGAATCCAATTTTTGCAAAAAAGAAGATCTGCAGGTTAAATAGGTATTTTTAAATTATAATAAATAAGTTGCATGGGCTGATTAGAATGGGCTAAGGCGTTGCACCCTTTGGACAATTTAGTTGCCTGCAACTTAAAGTTGCCACAGTTTCTCCAAGCGATATTAAGGAAAAATTAAAAAATCATGAGATTTTCAGTGAATTCATGAGAAGAGGTCAAAAATCATGAGAATCATGATAAATCATGAGATTCGGCATCTTAACCTCTCCATAATCAGAATCCGAATGTTTAAGTTCGTTAAAAATTGTGGTTCCTGATATTTTATTTTTGTGGGCACAATGCTGGTAGATATCTAACGTTTGATTGAGAATATTTTTTTGGTTCAGTTGACTGAAAGTTATGATATGAGCAATTTAAGAGTTTGGATTTGGAGCTTTAACGCAATAGTTAAAAGTTGACCAACTTTTGCAGCTTCGTCTGCAACTGCATTGCGTTTTTTTTCGCAAAATTGAATTTGTGAATATTGAATATTTTTACACCTATTCCAGCTGCATCTCCAGTTGCAGGTCCGTCTGCATTGTTTTTAGCCAGGAAAGATGCAATTGCGAAGAGCTATTAACTTTCTTTCTAAGTATATGACCTACAAAACATGTTATATAAAATAGACCGGAGTGATAATCCAAATCATTTACCATTACGAAGAGACGCACTAAAGGTATAAGCATTCTAAGCTGACTTCAAAAAACTAACAAGATTTTTGTTCTTAATTTATTATTTTAAGTTAACAGTGTACTTCAGAATATGTGTTTTTCTTTCCCAAAAATGTCCGTTTACAAGTTTAGATAGAGCATTTACTCCTAATACTCCTTTATGGATCACAAAAATGAAAAATTGTAATCCAATACCTATCATTAAATTTTCTTGTTTGCGTCAATATTATAATTCCTGGAGAATCTTTGTTTTTATATTAGGAATTCCACTGATAAAAAGGAATTAAGTTTACAGGTTTGAGTTAAAAATACACACAAGAACTTGTGGAGAAATATAATATTTCCTCTTCCTTGTCTAACTTCAACTTGAGAAAACTGTATTGTGCCGCCAGCTAAATTGGGTCTGTTTCACTGTGGAACAGAATAAACTCTTCTTTGAACAATGAAGGTAAGTGAAGACGAGACGAGGCGACATTGTCGAACGAACAAAGACGAAAGACGATTTTGTCTGTCCTTAATAGATCACACGCAAGACTAGGAGTAGACGGAATACAAAGATGTGAGACGTACAGAGCATCTCTATCAGGGACAAGGAAACCTGGAAAAGTGTATCTCATCAACTCATATAATTTTGCAGGTAACCGTTGTTGTAGTTTCATTAAAGATACATATAGGTATGTATAATGTATATGTATGTATGTTGTATGAATGTACGTTAACGTTCTGCACACATTAGATTTCTGTCAACCTCATGAGCTCCATGGTTTAATTTAGAGAATTTACTTGCACGGCGTCAAGTGTTTCGTTAGCTGTTTCGTACGTTACGTTCTCTTTAACTGAATATGACTTGCATGCCCGAGGGAAGGCACGTTCTCTACTGCGTTTTGGTCCGTTTCGGTTTGGTCGTTAGGTTTAAGGATGCGGAGGACACTGAATACATGAATGGAAAACAAACTTTTGTATTTTGATAATTTGTACCTAGCAGCGTTACACAACATTTAAGTTTCCGGAAAGAAGTCTTGTTTTTATTTGTTAAGTTGTCTACAGGACTTCAAGTGGATTAAATGCCTTTGAGTCATATTATATGGAAACCTTAAAGAAATGAGATATAATTTTCATTTCAACACGCCTTAGGTTACATCAACTTTTTACAACAACTTGTAAGAAGTTTATTCTACCGAATGTTAACATTACACATACCATTATCCTTATTTTAATTTGTAGACTATTTAAAATTTTTTACATCTGTCAAAATAAGTACAATGATAAATAATATCTAAATATGCAAGATAAAGTCGGACATTTTTCCTAGAAAGGATAATCTTCTAATATATTCGCCATTTTAGCAGATCCCCTTAAATAATAACGTGGCAAAAAGCCATGCTAATGCTGAATAGTTTTTGGCTACACACTTTGTCCCTTTCGCCAATAGGAATTAAAATAAATTTGTTTAAAAAATAAAGGGGTCGAAATTGATTTCTGGCCTGGGAGGAAAATGAGGCCAATTTTTTTATCATAATGAATAAGAGTAGGGTGTTTTTTTTTTAATAATTTTATATAATTATGATTAAGTTATGGAGTTTGCTTGGGTAAATTATTTTAGGTTTTGTCGTGATGGTAAAGAATCATAACCTTCTCCTGTGTAATGCATGCTTACTCTCCCGTTACTTTTGTTTATTTGTCCAAATTGTTTTCTACTCTTCTATTTATCTTTCACTTAATGGTAATTTATTGTTATTTTTGCCTTCTTGTTAATTTTTTGTATTCTTAAAATAAAATAAATTAGAGGTCATTACGGCTTGTTCAGAGCCTAGGCCTCGTAACTTGCAACTCTCAACCATTCGTGTCAGCAGGAATGGGGGACCTACAATTTTCTGCTGATTCCGAACAGCTTATTAGCAGCTTATTATGAAAAATAACATGAACCTCTGAAAAAAACTTTTTTTTTGTGTGTTTTCTGAACACAAGACCCTTTGCATAACAGTCCAATCCACTGACCATTAGGGCAAGTACTTGCCAACAAAATGGGGTACTTGACAAAAAATAAAATGGGGTTGCATCCATCAACTTTCCTCTAAGAGACTATTTATTATAACTTATTTTGAGTCAGTAGAACCTGTAACCTGACTTGTTGCATCTTTAATCAACAAATTACCACCAAATTCCGTTCACTGAGGAGACGATTAAGATTCCAGAGTGGCAACCATCACACGACGAAGATAGCTCTGAAAAAATACGATGATTCCAGCGAATGGAAGAGAGATAAGAAGGCAAACTTAAGACTTCTAGCTAATAATACTTTGGTTTCGGAAAAAATACCTCTAGAATCTAGCATAAAACTGCAAAGAGATCTACGCGAAATGAGAAACCAGGGAACGTCGAGATGCAAATTCATGAAGACGAACGATTAGGGCGACATCTTAAGCATAGCGATAGTACTTGTTAGATTTCTCTTAACTAAATTTAATAATAAAATATTCTCTTTTTTACTGCTTGTTTTGTATCTTATTGTACAAAAAGAGAGGGATTTTTACTTGTCGTCAATAACTCAAAATTGAGAATCATCGTGGTCAAAAAATGCATATACGAACATAAAGGAAGTACACTTACAACTCGAAAGCCAAACCCATGCCCTATGGGTTGGCTATCACAATTCGTCCCCTTTCTGCGTTAACCTCGTATCTACAAAAACACAATTTTTCAGGAAACGAAAAAAACGTGTAGTTTCCGTCAATGAAACCTAATAACGAAACTTTATATGTTTTCTATTTATATTTTACAGTTGTTAGTATATCCTAGTTTTAATTTTGCTAGGACATCACAAAAGTACTTGTTTTAACTGTTTTTGTTACATACGAGTATCCGTCTCTTATGTTTTGATTTACCGAAATGCAGATACGAGGTTCTTTTTCTAATTTAAAATAAATTTAAATAATTGAAAATTTAAACTCAAGGTTAGAAAATAGCTGAAGCATAAAAAAATACACAGATTAAACTGAAATACTGTTGTTTTAATTCATACAAAATCGAATTCAATGTTTGATGAAATGGTTTGTTAAATTAAATATCATCATACAACTCAAAGGATATGTTATTTAAATACATATGTATGTTATTTATGTACATAATTTATAAGAATGTATGTATTTACAAGTAGCTTATGAACTAAAAAATATATTCAATAAAAGTAACAGATTTTATTCATAAAAAAGGGAACAAAATTAAATCTCAAAATCTTTCTATTTTTATTAGAATTAAATTTAAGGTTATCATAAAAGCCGTGATAATCTTTTGGAAGTAGTTTCTTTAAACTCTGTAAGTCGTTATATTTTCTTAACGGCAAAGGTATGGAATTTTCATAAAGTGATTTTAAAATAGTTTTTGAAATATCTATTTTCGCTTTCCTTTGCGGAGATAATATCCAATCATTGGCGAAATCAAGTTTATAATACATACCCGTGGAATGATATCTTATGCATTTAACATCTGTTACCTCCGGATCACCCGTTTTAAAGCCTGGTCTAATGGATTTATAGAAACTAATTTTGGAAAAGTTTTAAAAAAAGTATAGTCTAAGCCGTCACTTTATAGGGTTGGGGGAATCTTCTTGCCTCTGTTATGATTCTAACAAAATCAGCTGAAACGTACGAGTACATTTCTTTTGACTTCTTTTTTCTTTCGATGGTTGAATGGACAGAATCACATTCCATCTGGGTATGGCCAACCGTCAAATACTTTTGATAAATCGTCGTATTATGTTTTATCGCCACGAATTGTAGAAGATTAGCTAAGTTGACGTTTCGATTTTGTGCGCTACATCCATCGCTAAACAGGACTGTTGGAACACTAAGATCACAAACATTTTCCAAAACATGAAAAACACATGAAGCAAAAACATTAGAATCCATTCCACCTTCTCCTTCATGCCATACGTAGCAATGAACTTCTGATGTTTTCAAATTGAAAAAAGTAAACTGATGCACAGCGAGCTTTTGCTTAAAGTATGTAGCTGATGCAGCTATGAAAGGTACCGATTGGACAGCTTGAACGTCCAAAGTATAAGCATTTATTTAATTTTTTAACGCTTTTTCTTTGTCATTATCTTTTTCCAACCTTGCTTTATTTTTGTTGCTAACATGTTCACTATATATGTCTTGGTCAATGTTCCCGTTCTTAAAACTATAGCATACATTACATTGATCTTTTTTTGGCTTATACAATCCAATGTTAGAAGAATGTGCTGTTTTCAAAATGGATAAATACGATGATCTTTCATTATTTGGAATATTTGTATCCTTTGCAAACTGTTCATACATTCTGTAAACATCTTTAAAAGATGTGTAGCTGAAATCAAAATATTGTTTGTCCGTTTTTTGCCTACAATAGTGAGATTCAAGCTTAGGTAGGCCCGCTAAAAAATCTTTGATATGTTCTTTTCTTTTAAGTTGATAGCGGATTCTTTCTTTTTCGACTTTTCTGTTTGAAAAGGAATTCCAAAGTCATTGGTTTCTAAAACCCAATTTCGTACCGTCCATTCTCCCAAATTAAATGTATTTAAAAACATTTTTTTGCAGACTGGTAAAGCAATATTTTCAACTTTTAACTTATATTTTTAAGTTAAATTCCGTCTTGAATTATCACTACCTGTACGGCGAGCTATGGACTGCTTTTCTACAAGAGCTCCAATCATCACTTTTCGCTCTTTCCAAGACATGTTTTTCCAAAAAGAATTAAATAATTGTTTTCTTTGCGATTCAGGTATTTCATAACATTTAAAATGTTTGCTGATTTTACACTTAGCGGAATCACAACGAGGCTTGAGCCCACGTTTTTGTCGTTTTTGTTTCCCGACTATCTTTCCTTTTTCTTTTTTAACACTATAGTATTGCTTTCCTTTTTGCCGTGCTTTTGCGACTATATTCTTTTTCCATTCTCCGGTCTACCCTGTCCTTTCTTCCTTCCTTTTTTAAAAATAAGACCGAAATTTTCATCTAGATCAAGGCTTCTGCGATTAGACCTGTTACAATCAACAAAGGAAGATTTTGATGAGGGTTGACAACAGCTTGATAAATCAGAAGTAACGGAATCTTGATTATCGTTTGTTTCAATAATTAGTCCGGTCTGATCATCAAGGATGAAGCCTTCGTGTTCGTTGTCTAATGTAGGAATATTGTCTTGGACTTCACATTCGATAAACTTCAGTTTACCTTTTGCTTCATCTAACACCAAAATATGTTTATTTAAAATTGCTGGTTAAGAAGAGCCTGGTTCAGTAATATTATTATTTTTGTTAAATTCGCCATCCCACAGGTGCCTTGAAGTTTAAAATTTATTGTTAAGACTTTTAATTTAACACGATAACGAGAACATTTTAAAGAGTATTCATATAAAAAAAAGAGATTAATTTACATACATACACATATTATTTACCGATCCATATTGTGTTTTTTATTTTATATTTTTATTAAATTTATAACCTTAATACTAAGCCAAATCCAATATATATAAAACTGATGCTCAAAAAGCTTGCGCCAGATACAAAGCTTGAATTCACTCTAAAGGTACCTAATTAATAATATTATTATCTGCCTCAAAGCTAAATCTGAATAACGGTACTTTTGACTTGTCATTAACTGTGTAAAAAAGATTAACAATGAAGAAACTAAGGCCTCACCAAGTACATACGAGGTTCTCATCGAAACTTAACAACATGAGAGTAGTTACGAGGAAAAAGAATTAACGGTAAAATAGATTAGATGAATCATTTTAACATTCATACTTAGCTCTATTATTCTGTGAGCCCTAGACAGTGTTGTTATATAAAAAAACGAATTTGCCGAAAAATGTAGTTACGAGGTTAACGCAGAAAGGGGACGAATTGTAATAAAAATAAAATGCACGACTGGGTCACACGAACTTGCTCTTATGTAAAAGACCAAGAATTTCAAAAGTTAATGTTATTAGAGAAAAACTGCACATAAGCATACAATTCATTTTTTTAAATGACAACCTTTAGCTGTTATAGCTAAAAAATACAAAGTTATTCAAGCAAATATTAATTAACGCAAGAACAAAAATTATAAGTCGTTTCTCAAGAAAATAAGCTTCTATATATAGAAAATTTTCAAAACATTTTTAAGAACAAATTTTGATTCGTTAACTCAAAGTTTTTATTATTGAACGAATAAAAAATTAATTTTCAAAAAAAAAATATTTAGCGGTTTTAGAGATGTTGAGTTTTCCAAAAAATACTAGATTTTTTTTTTCAAAAATTAAAAAAATATAAATATAAATAAGTCTTGAAATGCAATGTTTTTTGAATTTTTTAGAAGCTTCTTCATCAAAATCCGTAAGGCCGATAAAATGAGAGATTCATAATTCGAAAAAATGGTTCTATGGTAGGTACAGTCAGTATTATGTATATTAATTTAAATTTTTTTTATTAAATTATAGATCGTTAAAATTAAACGAAAGACAATAAATTTTATCAAAATTCTCGAAACCGTTTTTGAGAAAAATACGTTTTCGAGAACCATTTTAACATTTATAAGGTGGGTACCGTTATTTTAAGGTAAAACAATTTTTTTCTCAAATCTTGTGGACTATATTAAGAAACTTTTATTTATCAAGTTTGACAAGAACAGAGCATGGAGTTTTCGAAATATTGAGATTCCAAAAAAAAAATTGAAATTTTTTTTAAAAATCCAAAAACTAAGAAATTGAAAATTTGAATAGACAATAATATTCAAACTTTGGAGGAGTTTTAGCATACAAAAAACTGATTTAAATCGGTTGTACTTTTTTCGAGAAAATCTAAGACAAAAAAAAAATGGTTCCAGAGGGGCTACCGAAAATAACCATTTTTGGAATTTTGTTTCAACCGTTACCTAGCCTTAACTAAATGAAATTTTATGATTTTTTTTTTAAATTCTGTGGGCCAGTTTTTGAAAAAAAAAATATTTATAAGATTTCGTATGGCAGGTACCGTTATTTTTGGTCTTAAAAAAAACTACTACCAAGTTAAAGAAAATCGGCTGAGCCGTTTAGGCTGTAGTCGAAAAGACAGACAGACAGACAGGATTGCGACACCCATGCGATACCTATAACTGGCAAGTAAAAATAATACTGCTACCTTTGAATATTATAACCTATATTATTGTTATGGAGCGTGATTTTGTTATGCCAACGCAATCCAGGTGGTGCCACTGAAATTAGCTCACGATTCTACAGTGGAGAAAGTCCAAAGACTGCTTATGAGTTTCTTTTAAAATTTACTTTTTACTTGCGATATAGGTACTATAGAGCAAGTTCTGCATTTGGAAAAAAAATTGAACTCGAGAGATTTTGATCAAAGTTGACATTACGATGATAATGAAGACGAATAATGTGGGTCCGGCAATTCCGTCTGTCTGTCTGTATGTATCTGTACCTCGAACTACAGCCTAAACTACTGGAGGTATTTTATTCAAACTCGGTACTTAAGGGTCTTCGGTGATTCCCTAGAGGAGAAATACACCCGTAATGCAAAATCTTATTTATCTCGAAAACGGCTTTAACGATTTTGATAAAAAAAAATTAAGTGTAATATTATGGACACAGACTATATTTTGGTAAAAAAAAAATTGATGGGAAATTTTATTAGGGGTACCTGTCATAGAATCGTTTTTTTGATTTTCGATTTTCTCACCAACGGCTCCAACGATTTTTACCAAAATTTTTATGTAGGAGCTCCTTTGTATTTTAAAAAATATAAATAAAATTTTTTTTCGAAAAAATAGTTTTTGGATTTTAAAAAAAATAATACAATTTTATTTTGAAAATTCGATATCTTGAAAACTGATACACGAATAAATTTTTAAATTACGTTTTAAAATGTATTTTATTAAATACTAACAATTTGCGTAACAATTTTTCTTATAAAAATTTTAAGGAAAATTTAGTACACAAAAAACATGTTTCAGTATGTCTGTACCTCTCACTACAGCCTAAACCACTGGACCTATTTCTTTCAATCTCGGTAGTTAAGGGTCTTCGGTGATTCCCTAGAGGAGAAATTGAAATTTTTTTTAGCTCCAAGACTAAGGGTACTGCCCCCCATATACCCGCAATGCAAAATCTTATTTATCTCGAAAACGGTTCTAACGATTTTGATAAAAAAATTAGGTGTGATATTATGGACATGGACTACATTTTGGGCAAACAAATTTTTGGGGCAAAATGTTATTAACGGTACCTGTCATAGAACCGTTTTTTTTTTTTTGATTTTTGACTTTCTCATTAACGACTCTAAGGATTTTAACCAAAAATTTTCAGCAGGATTCTTCTTAAGTTTAAAATAATATTGTTTATAAAAATATTCGAAAAAATATTTGTTGGGTTTTAAAAAAAAAAAAATATTTTTTTTTTTGAAAAATCAATATCTTCAAAAGATATGAACGATTATTTTTTGAAATTATTTCCTAAAATTAATATTATTAAATACTTAAAATTCGCATCCCATATTTTTTTCTTAAGAAAATTGAAAGAAACTTCTAATATAAAAAATTACTTTAATAATAAAACAATTTTAAAAGTTTGTTTGCATAAATTCATACTTTTCCGTAAATCAGACGGCAATTCCATGTATTTGAACATTTTTATCTCATTAAATTTATGATTTATATTTATAAAATGTATTTTAAATTCCGAATTACTTTTACATAAGAGCAAGTTCGTGCGATCCAGTCGTGCATTTTATTTTTTTTTAAATTTAAATCTACGATTAAATGCTTGATAAAAATACACTGTATTAAATTCGAATCAAATTGGTAGATTAGTTTCCTATGGATCAAATAATAATAATTATATGTTCATAAAAATAATTTAATATAAGTGATTTAACATAAACCTGATATGAAATTAAATAAGAAATTAAAATATACTCACATTGTTTCATGATTTACAAGAGCTGCACTTTGCTCTTCACAGAACGAAAAAAGTCATCCTATTGACTATTTTGGTAGTCAATATGACAATTTGGTAGTCAATTTTCAGCCGATAACCGCAATAGTCAATAGAACAATTTTCGGTTGTCAATTTTGGGATCCGAAATTTTTTTACAATTTGGTAGTCAATATGACAACTATAGTAGTCAATATGACAACTTTGGTTGAAAGAAATTGAAACTACGGTTGTCGTATTGACTAATGTGGTAGTCAATACGACAACTGCGGTAGTCAATATGACAACTGCGGTAGTCAATATGACAACTGCGGTAGTCAATATAACAACTCTCGATAGTCAATTTTGGTAGTCAATATGACAACCACGGTAGTCAATATGACAACTGCGGTAGTCAATAGGACAATTGCGGTAATCAATATGACAACTGCGGTAGTCAATAGGACAACTGTGGTAGTCAATATAACAATTCTCGATAGTCAATTTTGGTAGTCAATATGACAACCACGGAAGTCAATATGACAACTGCGGTAGTTAATAGGACTATTGCGGTAGTCAATATGACAACTGCGGTAATCAATAGGACAACTGCGGTAGTCAATATAACAATTCTCGATAGTCAATTTTGGTAGTCAATATGACAACCACGGAAGTCAATATGACAACTGCGGTAGTCAATAGGACTATTGCGGTAGTCAATATGACAACTGCGGTAATCAATAGGACAACTGCGGTAGTCAATATGACAACTGCGGTAGTCAATATAACAATTCTCGATAGTCAATTTTGGTAGTCAATATGACAACCACGGTAGTCAATATGACAACTGCGGTAGTCATTAGGACAATTGGGGTAGTCAATATGACAACTGCGGTAGTCAATAGGACAACTGAGGTAGTCAATGTAACAATTCTCGATAGTCAATTTTGGTAGTCAATATGACAACTGCGGTAGTCAATATGACAACCACAGTAGTCAATATGACAACCACAGTAGTCAATATGACAACCACAGTAGTCAATATGACAACTGCGATAGTCAATATGACAACTGCGGTAGTCAATAGGACAACTGCGGTAGTCAATATAACAACTCTCGATAGTCAATTTTGGTAGTCAATATGACAACCACGGTAGTCAATATGACAACTGCGGTAGTCAATAGGACAATTGCGGTAATCAATATGACAACTGCGGTAGTCAATAGGACAACTGTGGTAGTCAATATAACAATTCTCGATAGTCAATTTTGGTAGTCAATATGACAACCACGGAAGTCAATATGACAACTGCGGTAGTCAATAGGACTATTGCGGTAGTCAATATGACAACTGCGGTAATCAATAGGACAACTGCGGTAGTCAATATGACAACTGCGGTAGTCAATATAACAATTCTCGATAGTCAATTTTGGTAGTCAATATGACAACCACGGTAGTCAATATGACAACTGCGGTAGTCAATAGGACAACTGAGGTAGTCAATGTAACAATTCTCGATAGTCAATTTTGGTAGTCAATATGACAACTGCGGTAGTCAATAGGACAGTTGCGGTAGTCAATATGACAACTGCGGTAGTCAATAGGACCACTGTGGTAGTCAATATAACAATTCTCAATAGTCAATTTTGGTAGTCAATATGACAACTGCGGTAGTCATTAGGACAATTGGGGTAGTCAATAGGACAACTGCGGTAGTCAATAGGACAACTGCGGTAGTCAATATAACAATTCTCAATTGTCAATTTTGGTAGTCAATATGACAACCACGGTAGTCAATATGACAACTGCGGTAGTCAATAGGACAACTTCGGTAGTCAATATGACAATTTTTGTTGAAAACCGAAATCTAATTTGACTACCGGGTAGTCAATGTAACAATTCTCGATAGTCAATTTTGGTAGTCAATATGACAACCAAATTGTCATATTGACTACCGAAGTTGTTCTATTGACTACTTCTGTTGTCATATTGACTACCGAAAATTGACAATCGAAAATTGTTCTATTGACTATCCAGTAGTCAATTTTAAAAAATTATGTTGTCATATTGACTATTTTGGTAGTCAATGCGACAATTTGGCCAAATTTCAGGTTGACTATCGACGATTGTTAATATGACAACTTTTTTTTTTCTGTGTTGTTTTTGTTTTTCAATTTTTGTTTGCACCCCATTACGATTAGGATAATTAAATAATTAATATAGGAATTTATATCTGCTTATCAAACCTGCTTCCGGTCCGATAATATGAGGGAGATTACTTAGACTTAGAGAATTCAGCGAATGTCTCTGTACTCTTTAGGTCAGTTCCTTATTATAGTGACTCAAACTAAGCTAACACACATTCTAAGAATACTCTGGTCCTGTTCACAGCAAGTCCTGAATCACTGAAAATGCTTAAAGCCTCACTCAATCGTGAATTGATCATATCTTTTATTCTCCCCCTTTTACCCTTCAAGAGAATTTCACTTTTCAAATGACATAGCGCATCTGTAGCTATCATATCTCAAATGTCTATCCCATCTGGTTGTTTTCTTTTCAGCTTTAATAGGTGTAAATTTGTTGTCATTTCAATTGACATCATCTTAATTGACATGACCAGTCACTTGTTACTTTCAGCATTTGACTAAATGAGTAAATGAGGCCAATTTCAGGACTACCAGGGCAACCACACGCCCAAGGATCGAATACAACAAACAGTTCGGTTTTATATGAATTCGGATGTTTGTTTCTTGGATACCTTTCAATTATACCAGAGCAACAAATTAAACCAATGAAGACGAAATCAAAATGATTGCTATCGATTGAGTAATTCAGACTTTGCATGCGCCGTTGTGAAGGTATACTACTTTCAAAAGGAACAAACGTCTGATAACGCATTGGTGTGTCTTTGTTAATGGTACCTGATGAATTCAAGACTTCGTGCGAAATTATAACGATTGAATAAACTCAAATCAAAAAATGTGTTCGTTATTATCAAGCGAAAATTTGTCAAAAGATCAAACGTTGTTTTCTTCCACTGAACACAAATAAGACCGTGTCTATAGAAAGTTACTTTCAAACTCATTGATCCGTTGTAAGAATTCATTATTAATATATGGTTTAGCAAAAAAAAAAAAAAAACAACCAAACGAAAAATAAACTTAATAAACAAAATTTGCTTCTATTGAAGCTTATTCAAAAATAAATTAATTGCCTATTAGCAGAATGCAGTGAAGTAAGAACAGTTAAGTCTAGACAGTTTATGACTTTTTTGATACATATAATATTAACATATGTATAGGTATGTATGTATGTACATAGAACCGTTTTTTTCGATTTTCTCATTGTACTACCGATTGCGATCAAAATTAAAAATAATATAGGAAATGTAAATTTTAGAAAAAATATTCTTTCGATTTCTGAAAAAAAAAAAAACAATTTTTTTATTTAAAATTAATATCTTGAAATTGGGCGAACGATTGTTTTTGAAATTATTGCCTTAAATGTAAATATGAAATACTTAAAATTACCATATAAATTTTTAAATAAATTTCGTAAAACAAAAATTTACTTACTAATAAAACTCCTTCTAATTGTCTAATTGCGTCTGTTTTACAGGTTCTCCGAATTAATGGTATATCGAGCAATTTTCGTTCTATTTTGGTCTGCTATATTCTTATTTTTTCCAACAAGTCTAAAGTAAGTCTTAAAGTTTGTAGTCGATATGCTTAGGTTGGTAATATCTTTGAATCCAGTATAACCTTCTGAGTATAATCGCTTAGATTGTTTTCAAGTATTTGTTTTAAGTTCCTAGAATGATTCTATTTGTCCCAAATAAAGCTGTAAGGAGACCATCAGGTTTAGGTTTCCTTAGTTTTAAGGCCAACCCTAGATAAACTGAGGAAAACCGGAATGAGTTCAAACAAGCCAGAAAGACCTATAACGTTAATATCCGACGAACTAAATTCCTACTTGACCAACAATTACGGCAAAAAAAAAACTTTTATGTTCCAAAGGTAGTAGATATTTTTGGTTATTTGTAAAAACCGTACGAAACACTATGAAATCCTCAGTTTCAAAGCTCGTCTGTATTGACACTCCTGTCGTAAGATCGATAGATAAAGCGAATTTGCTTGCAACACAGTTTGCTATTAATTCGACGCTACCAGA